>OX438535.1:31621938-32270347 GCA_949316355.1 Bruchidius siliquastri | reverse complement strand
CTTAATGCTTAAATACATATATTAAATTTATAATGTGCTTAGAAATAAAAATGATAATTGATAAAAATAATAACAATTATTTTTTACGTTTTAGTGCATTTTAAAAAAGCTTGTAACTTATTTCTTTTATCAATTTATTTTGTATTTCCCATGATGATTTTGGCGCCCCTAGAGCTTTGCGCTCCGGGCGGCCGCCCGGATCGCCCTGCCTTGGGGCCGGCCCTGATTGTGTCTAGGGGATACAACGTAAATATTTCGTAGAATAAATATTTTTTCATTTTTCTCATATGCGTACTCACATTGTATTAACTTATTGCAATAAAGCATGCTGCTAATTGCTTATTTCATTTCATACAAATTTTAAAATTATTTGTAACTTCGTAATCGAATGTGGAAAGCACAATTATATTTGTTGTCTATGAAAGGGAAGATTCATTATTCATTTTCGATGTCTGCCAAAACCCAAACCAGTCAAAGCGAAAGCACCAAAGGGCGCTGAATTCGACTTCTGAAAGAGGAAAATCTAGTATAGGGATGGGTCACTATTCTATACGGAACTGCTTTTTCGATAAAGCAGCTTCAAGCTGCTTTTCAAATGTAAAGCAGTAGGTATTTTATTGGACCGAACTGTTCAGAATATTCTGTGACTAGACATCCTGGGATGTTCCGTGGCTACTTCTCTGCGTTTATGAAGCAGATGATGCCGTGCTCAGTGAAAAAATTTCAGTTTAGCGATTACTTATTTGATTTTAGTTAGGTCGTTTGTATTATCAATGAGTGCAAAGGCAGATTTAGCACTGAACTATGGGAGGGGAGGTCGTGAAAAATATACATGTAAGCAGTGTCGTAGCTAGGAATTATGGCGCCTAA
Source organism: Bruchidius siliquastri (assembly GCA_949316355.1). NCBI lineage: Eukaryota > Metazoa > Arthropoda > Insecta > Coleoptera > Chrysomelidae > Bruchidius > Bruchidius siliquastri. The sequence continues at coordinate 32,269,477 of OX438535.1, read as the reverse complement.
GACAAAAAGGTGAATTTCACCCCCACCCCTTTCAAGCCTTGGGGCTGGAGGTAATTATTAAATAATTCTACTACGTAGTGCCACCATGCTTCAGAGATTTCATTTTTTACTGTTTTATTCTTGTTCATGAGGGGGGGGGGGGGGGTGATAGAGTAGTTAATATGTGCATACGATAGAATGACCAATTACCAATTGGTTATATTTACTATATTTCATCGTATTGTATCATCACCCTTGCTACTTGGAATAACCTATGTCACTATTATAGCTGTAATCTGTTATAAAAAACTGTGCTACTATGAAGCTGCTTTTTGGAAGCGAACCGAAAAAGCAGGAACTGTTTCAACTGCGACTATACTACACCACAGTGGCAGTGTTCTACACAAAACATAGTGTTCTACACGGACCAAGATAATTTATTATATGTCAATGTCCATTGAGTCAATGTCACATCAAGATCAAATGAATCAAATTGAAAAATGTTCCTATGTTGATAAAAGGTTCTCGAGTTGTTTTGCCGGTTCTAGGAGGAAGAATATTTACGAATCAAAGGTATAGTTCCATATTATCAGATTCATATAATTGCTATGCTTAACTTGATAAACCTATATAGAAATATTATATAATAGGACTATTATAATTTTGAATTTAGTGATTGATATTTTGGGCGCCTTTGGGGATGTACAAACTTCATTGTGGTCACAATCACAGGTCAAAATCACGTCTGAAACTAGTTCACTCGAAAAGTGGCGTTGGAGTCATTAATAAAAACCAATTCTTTTATCTACGACGGAGCTGTTTAACATGCGGCGCAAGACCTTACTTTTTGCGGCCCGCGGAGGGGAAGAGCTTGTAACATGCGTTATCTATCTGTACTTCTTGGGATGAGACAAATCTCCGATCTTCCGGAGAAGAACGGTTTTCTCCTTTTGTCCGTGATTATCGGATGACGCAGTACCTCCGGGTGAGGAGTCTTTCTACATGCGGACTCAAACTGCGCCAAGGCCGGAGTGTCTGACTGGATAGGTTTTGGCTGTTCATAAATATCCAGAAGGCCTTCATGTGATCAGCAGTTGGTAGCTGCTCTATAGTCAGTGGTCGCTCTTCAAAAATACGAGAGGGTCTTTCAGAAAACAAGCTGCTTTCCTCCAAACCTCTTGCCCGTGCCATCAACTATCATTAAGCAGTAATTAGCATTTGTATGCTGTTAAGACAAATTTGCTTGAAAATGGCAAGTATTGCCTCATTAAAGTGTGTGATGCTTGTATCTTAATTCATAAGCTATACAACGCATTCGAGACCTGAAAGGCCTACTGCCTGCTCTGTATTCCAACACATGCTGGATATGGAATGCTTCTTTGCGAACCAACTGGATCTTCATTTCCATTTGGTATATCTGTCTCTGTGTTCTTGACAGGAGAGTTTGACACTTTTACCTGGCTAGAGGCGCAGCGTAACCATCTATCGTGTCTTCTCTTTTCCAGTCTGCCAGTTTTGAGGGCCTTCCATTGTCTCATAAAGGCCTTTGGTTGCCCAGGTGGAACGACGCTGTCGCCTTCCCTCTCAGCGGGCCTTACCGGCGATCTTTCAGCCTGTTCAACAGACCTCCCAGTCCTTGGAGAGGCAGACTGGGCTGGAGCTGGACTTCCTACTACTACTTACTTTCAGATCCACATTTATATCATGCTTGTCCACCCACAAGGTTTAAATGATATATTCTTTTGTTCAGATCAAATATCTACATCATGGTTGATCCTTCAGTCACATACATGGCTTGACAGTTTTCATATAGAAGTTACTGATCCACTGTACTGCCCTAAATTCACGAGTCTGTGTATTTCAAAAGCCAATAATAGTTTACATTGCTTTTAAATGCTAATTGTATAGAAGACATATATACTTTCAATGCGTGCAAATTAGCAGGCAGTGCTTTTACAATAAAATTAATTTATCCCACTTTTAAAGCAGGATTCAACAGTTTTCAGTGTGCAAGGCCATGGCTAAAAAAGCACTAGTGTTTCTTGCCCCTGGGGCAGAGGAAATGGAATTCACCATAGCAGCAGACATCTTGGTTAGAGGAGGCATCCAGGTTACTGTGGCAGGTCAGTATACTACAATCAGACTATTCCAGATGAATGATATTTGTCGAAAATGGAAATGTGTGAGGCAGCTATATATAAGATGCCCAAGATAGTAATATGTGGTTGTCCAGCAAAAGAGCTTCCATCAAGGTACCTGAATTAACCATTTACCATCTCAAAGATATTCCCATCATTGTCTCATGAATATTTTAACAGTACATACTTTTAAATCACTCTGTATAGTATATGGTGGTACAATGGTGATGTATTTCTTCATTGAACCAGGCTTGCCAGATGGCTCAGTGGTTGAATGCAGTCGTGGCATTAAAATCAAACCAACTGTCTCTATTGCTGATGCTAAATGTGGAGGTCCTTATGATGTGTTAGTATTACCTGGAGGTCTAGGAGGGTCCAAAGCACTGGCCAGTTCTAAAGAAGTCGGAGAAATGCTCAAAGAGCAGGAAAAGGCTGGTAGATTGATTGCTGCCATATGTGCAGCCCCCACTGCACTTAAAGCTCATGGTATTGCAATAGGCAAGAAGGTTAGTTATTATTCAGAATTAACATTTGGTTAATGGATATTCTGGAAACACTCAGCAATCTACATTTGTTGCTCAATATGCAGTCACTCGAAATTCCGTTCTCCATGGGTAATCAATGTCAAAATTTAAATCAAATAAAAATATGAATAACTATGAACTGTAATGCTTAACAAGCAACTATGATTAAACTTGATTGGGTACGTTTTTCAAATTATCGATTATTCTTGAATGTAGTCAAAAAAAGTTTTGATATGTGAATCATTTTTGAGAAATATGAACTGGTTATCTCTATTTCTCAAGTTCCCCTTCATTTAGTGCTGTAGCCAAAACAAATTTTGTGAGGTTTTGTAATTTACCACAATTTCCTCTTCTTGCCTTGTCAACTAGTCACATTCAAATCTTTAATAAACATTACATCGGCTGCCTCGTCTCCAATCAGAAACTTTGTAAAATTTCAGGACTTTCAAAACACCATTTTATGGAATACACAACCAAATCAAGATTTCTTACGATTCTCTATTTCCCCGTACTGAGTATCTTTTTTGGGTCTTTATGCTGCAAATACTTAAGGTTGAGTCATAGTATTAGCTGATATGATGCTGTGATTGGTAGGTAACGTCTTACCCAAGTATGAAGGCAGAAATGGAGGAAGGTGGTCAGTACACTTACTTAGAAGATAAAGTAGTGATAGATGGGAATGTCGTGACAAGCAAAGGCCCTGGAACAGCTTTTGATTTTGGTCTAGCACTCGTGGAGAAGTTAGTTGGTAAGGAGAAGAAGGCTGAGGTTGCAAAAGGTCTTCTCTTGAGCTGCTAGGATTTATATACTGATAAGATTCAATGTTCTTTGTATAGAAATGTGCAATAAAAATATATTGATTTAACAAATTCCTTTTTGTAACGAACTCGCATAGAATTTGGTTAGAGTTTGGAATTGCCTATGCAGGAAGATACTTTCTACTTATTCATACCTTATAGTCTAAAAGCAAGTGACACTCGACCCTACGTCATCGCGAATTTAAATAATAATTACACACACAACGCGTGTGTAAGTCTCTTCGAAATCCGCGATACGTAGTATTTATTTGTAGTCTATTAGGAATATTTCATATTCAATAACCTAAATATGATTCCACTCCTTTCAGCGCGGTCGATGCTCCCTTTTTGACATTTTTGTTTATGGATCAGGTTCGGGCGAATGAAACATAAACATATTCCAACATATTTGTTAAACTTTAAATTCTAAAATTCAGATGTATAGTGTACAACGAAGTATGCTATCATTTAACATTCATTCAAATATCAACTAGAATAATTTAAAAAATTAATAATTAGAAACTTAACAAATTGCATTAATTACTCAACAAATTAAATACCACACACATGAACAGATAGTAAAATACCATCATGGAACATGACAATTTTCTACTCAAACAGGTGATATGCCCTTGATTTAACTGATTCCTCCTTTTCAGTTGATTTGCAATTGAGTCTATAATTATTTTGGTTATTTTTCGTTATTTGCCACATCAAAATTTTCTTGATGTTATGAATACCTTTGTATTTCTTACTTTCTGTCCATGCTTACAAGTTATACAGGGTGTTCAGTAGGTACGTTCATATATTGAAGGTGGTCATTCGAATGGGATACAGTTTATATATAGGTTTGGAAAGCAAGGCTGAGGATCTAGATTTTTTATGCGATCTCTGGTATATCTCTGGCTCTTTTGAATTGCATTTCCAATACACAAGAAGTGTATGTTCATTTTCTGATATAGCAAGTTCTTTTGAGCAGAATAAAATCATTTCTATGTATTCTGAGTTGAGACATTGGAAAAATCTCTACCATGTATTTGTGGGACCTCTGTTCACGTAATTTCATTTTCTTAGACAAATCCAAAGAATAGCCCCTTCTATACCAGAACATATGTAAAGACCATGCTCTTACTACGATTAATAAACTATTACAAAACTTCTATTTTATATTCTATATCTATCTAGACTTTTTTGTATAAAAAGGTGTTAGAAGGCATTGGGCACGATACCTTAGCACATGTTGGGCTATTAATTACAGGATCAAACGTGTAATATAAATGGGAATTAATACCGATGAACATTTCAAATACTAATTATTCAATTGGCTATAATTGACATCAACCTCGTTTGATCACCTACACTATGCTTCGCTGTCTTCAGGATCACTAGCGAGAGGAATGAATATATTCAAAGATACAGATGATTCAAAGCCTACTTAGCTACTTAACTAAAAAAGTTTGATAAGCAATGTATCATTCCAATCTTGCCAAAAAGAAAGGTCAGCACTTTTGAAGAATACTTGCATTATTATTATTATTAGAGCTATCCAGTCCGGGTGGGATCCCTCCTTTACTGAACAGTACCTGGTACCAATGCGTATAATAAATCAGCGTTGTCTGAACATGGTCAAGCATGTTGTCTCTTGCTAGCGATTATGGATAAACTTCTATGGGCTGGAACCGGCTATGCCAACGGTTGAATAGTTCACGCAGGGATTGATCCTAATTTGTGGTGCTGGATGGATAATTTCAAAAAAAATACGTCCAGTCAAAGAACCTGGCATCACAAGTAACGTTAACAACTTTGGAATATCAAAGAAAAGTAGCTGACCTTTCCCTAATCTGGATCATACTATGATAAATGTTCGACTCAGCTATCTCAAATACTCAACGGCCTCATCCTCACCAGGTCAAACTTCTATCATCTTCTTTAACTCAACTCTATAACTTTTAAACAACCGCGAAAACTGGCGCCATCAGAAAATACAGTATAAGCTAGAAGATTTTTTCTAAGAAAAATAAAAATCGGCTGAATCGGAATGAAAGGTCATCTGTTTCTTGCTGTATTCTCGACCTTATTCAATAATACCCATTGTTGTGCGTAATACTCAATATCACCATACAAAAAATCGCCCGACGTAAACCCTTCCTTATAAATATTCTACTATATCGCATTTTATAGAAATATTCGGACATGACCTGCCGAAAGAATAGTCTATATTATGTTGACTTTTATTTCTTTCTGTGAGTAGTTTCTGGAAGATCGGTAGGATTTCCCTGTCTAACAGCTCACTTTCAGACGTGGCGTTGTACATACTTTTATCCCTTTTTGGAGTTGAATTCGGTTGTCTATGTGCTGCTGCTACGTTTGGCGTACTCTGGAAATATCTGTAAAATACAAATTGAATTAATTAACATTATCATTACGATCTTAAGTTAAAATGCTGAAATCCGTATAAGTAGTTGCTAAAACAGTATCTGAAAAATCCGAAGATTTTTTGAAGGCAAATATTCGAACAATAATCTCGTCTAACAAGCCTGACTGTTGCAGGGTAAGTAATAAAATCTTTCCAAAATATACGAGCCTCCCAAAAATATGCTCCTGCGATTGTAATGAAACTTCAAGAAGGTCTATGATGACCAGTCGCGCACGTGCTGCCAGTGTAATTAAGTAGTTTGAGTGGCGTCAAACCAATCAGAATAACACGGCACACTTATTGATTAAGAATTTTTTGCGTTTCTCAACGTTTCGATTCACGTGGTATCTTCAATCATTACCATACTACTATTACAACAACTACTACTAATAATCCAAGCTAACACATCAATCGAAACGTCGAGAAACGCAGAAATTCTTGAGTTTGAAGCAGTGTTAAGGAAATAATAGTTTACCACTTATCTAGGTCGTTTATAGCTTCAATAATTTAGGAGTTTTGAACAGGGCGGGACGCATCCAGCTCCAGGTCTTATAACCTTCTAGCTACGATACTTATACGATACCTACCTGTATACCCTTGACTTCAGTTCAAACCCCTTTAACTTACCCTAATTTGTTACATTGCTGTTGGCATATATTCTTAGGCATGTCTTGCTGCTGCTTATTCCTGGATACGGGTGATTTTTCTCGTTTTTCTTTTTGCGAAGAATGACGATTTCGCTCAGATACTGTTCGATGCATATAGCTGTCATCTGTGAAGAAATATTCACAAAATAGTTTGTGATAAGAATTTTCGAGCACATGCAGATTTGTTATGCTGAATACTTGAAATAGGACATACGAGAATTTCATTGTTAGGCGAATAGAAATTCTGCGTTCCTACCAAAAATTACAATTTCTCACAATTAATTACTTTCATTCTAATCAGCAAAAAGAACTGAAATTGAGACGACTTAATGCTTTAGCGGCTCTTAGTGTAAAAAAAATTATTGAATGTGAACTGTTCAGTTTTTTGTTGTTTTTGTTTTGGAAATTTTTCATACGACCCTGAAAAGTTATCTGATTAGTAAGATAATACTTTTTAGACACATGAAATAGTTTGCGAGCTAATTCTGTTAGAAACTCATACTTGTCTGCAGGGACGCATTAATCTTTAGGCAGAGTAGGCAACTGCCTAGGGGCCCAGCGTCATCTAGGGGACCGTGAACGCACCAAGAAAAAAACAACCGTCGAACAAAAATATTTTTTGAAAATTTTTATGAAATATAAATTTAAAATAACCGTGTCGTGTTTCATTTCTCTTTCCTGTCCCATCACGAGACCTGAAGTAACCATGTTTATGTGATATCACATAAGACATTGAAATAACGGAATACCTGGAGACGATCATCTGGAAGTGACTCACATCCCTCCATCAACTTAAAAAGACGTGATTGCATTGCCTAGGGGCCCTGACAAGATTGTTGCCTAGGGGCTCAGACAGGATTAATCCGGCCCTGCTTGACTGACATTTTCCAATTGTTCATAATTTTTACAATATGACACGACATAACAAGCATTGTGCATCTTTGTCTATATAATTGAATAAATAAATAATATAAACCTATGTGGACAGATTGTTTTTTTTCCTAGCTATTTCTAGATAGTGGTACTACACCTTAGTTGTATATAGTGGTGTAGCAATGCCCTCTGGCAGTAAAAAGACATTTACATCTGTTTCATATTCTTACCCTCATCTTGAGATATGCTAACCCTTCCAGGTTTTTGATGACTCTTTGTGCATCTATGCTGATTTCCTGTGTCCCAAAGTTCACTTTTAGCTACTACGTGGGTCCCATACTCTGCTTTTTTCTTGGCTGGGGTTCTGTTGCCTGGTTTATAAGGTATTGTTTCTTCTATCTCAGGCAGAAATTCAGATTTCAGGCTTGGTTTTCGTTTGGAAGCTAGATCTGTTTCCAAAGTTCTTGAGGGCCTTAAAATGGATGATAACTGAGGTCAATGTATATACATTTATTTAGTAATTTTTAAGCTAATATTTACTGATGGCTAATCTTGTTCATTTGGATTTTCTATTTGTTGATCATGTAAACATTAAAATAGTTAATCGTCTTAGATGTTGGCGAAGTATATCCATCACGTTTGATAATGAAAATTCTACCACAAATAAAAAGTCTTTGAATTTGTTACGCATTTTTCGATTTATGAAACTTTGGGTAACATCACAATCATCCGTAATAATGGTAGAATTTCACAAAGAGCATCTACAATCTATACGAAGTAAGCCAATATGTTTGTTTATCAAATGTGCTAAAAGGTGATTGTCCATAGATTTTTAGATCGGATAAAACTGGGATGTGTTCTACAGGACTTTTAGGTGGAGGAATTTCAAAATTATATGTGAAAAGGAAACAGGATGAAATATTGAGCAAGAACGAACCTTCTCTCATGTGTTGGAGTTTTGACTTTTTTCATCTCTTCTTTCTTAATGTCGACTTGCTCTAGAGGTTTTTGATACTCGGCATTGATGGTATCTTTGACACTGTTGTAGTTCTTGTCCACGCTCAAAGTAGGGGTTAATTTAACAGAGCCATTTAGTTGTTTCTGCTCGGATTCCTGTTCCGGTTTCGGTGGGTTGTTTGGTGATTTTTCTAGTTTTGGAATTTCTGTTTCTTGTTGCTTTTTCCTTCTATAGAAATGTATCGTATTATTTATCGTGCAAATAATTCCGGTATTTGTATGACATTCTATATATTCACTATGATGCAGCAAAAATTAATCTATCCTTAATATCTATGGCATCTAAAATGTATGAGGCTCTGTATTGAACTTATAGGGTATTTCAAAATCCGATTCTAATAATTCTAATTAGTAACCTTGTTAGCACTTTTTAGTCTTTAAGATGAATCCAGAATTTTTTTTTAGTAAATAAATTTTTAATTTTGAATCACCCTATACAATTAATGCGTCTAATGCAACTATGCATCATGCCCAACAGTTACAGAGCTTGGCCCAGCTTTGTTCTATGATAGACAGATGTGACAACGCACATATATTATAGAACATCAAGGGATCATATTATTGCAATATGCCAACTGAATTTGCTGTTTGCGGTTGAAACGCCAAAGAAATCAGTATCACAAAAATAATGTTATTATAGATATCAGTCGATCAAACGGCCTCAATTTCCCACTCATTTTTTCATATTAGGAAAAAGATATTTGTTTCATAAAGTATTAGTTCTGAAACATATTTTTTATGTACTGGTTGCAAAGTATTTTTTTGAAACTCATTATATCTATATTTAGGCTGAGTGGAAGCGCTCTTTTGCCATATGATTGCGTTCGCTCATGCATAATTTATTATCTCAATGTATTATCACTATACGCTTGTTGCCTTCTGAAAGGTTGTTTTTGAAAAATATGGCACTTTGTCTCCCACAACGGATTATAAAATGATATGGAAAATTATGACATACGTCTTAAGATATTCCAAACTGAGAGCGAGTAACAGGATTTGTACAATGCCTATTGCCGTATTATGGCCAATTAAGAATATTATATGCGAGTCTCAACTCTGTGTTCGAACAATGAAGTGGCCTAGCTCGTACACAACAACAACAGCAGTTTCAAGAATATATGCGTTAATATTGTTGGATGAATTGGAGGGGTACATTTTGTTCTTGAAACCGTGTTCAATGTCAAGTATATTCAAAAAAAGTTCACTTATTCACGTACTTAGCCTTATGATGAGTATGATTACCCATAACACTGTAAGTATAGAGCATGTATCAGTAAAATTACACCATTTATAGTATTCACCTATTTAAAAACCATTGGAGATTCAATTTTTGCTTTATAAAAGGCGGGTAGAATGAATAATTTATTGAGGCTGTGTTAAAATGAGACAGTTATTCTCTCCTACTACACCACATTGAAAAAATTGTTGAATGGGGACATACAAATAGAGTTCAGTTCAAGGCATAGAAGACTCAAACAACTTCCCTGACATGGGGATCACACGCTGGAGGCTGTGGAGATGGACAGAAGCCCAATACATGAGTAAGTTCCATCAACTGTTGTTTGAAACTTGTAGACAAGGTGGATTTATGAAAAGTTTGATTTCGGACTTCCATTGTCTATAAAATTTTGAGTATCACGACGTTTCGATTGATGTGCTATCTTCAATCGTCTTCAGGTGAACTGGCGAACACGTTCCTTTCATGCCTATTTATACCCCGTCCGGTGATGTGTCGTTGTGCGCGGTCTGTTTTGATTGGCTCCCGATGCGCGGTATTCCATCTGCTGACGTGGCTGTTTCAACAAACAATGACCGACAAACAGCCACGTCAGCAGACCGGAATACCGCGCATCGGGAACCAATCAGAACAGACCGCGCACAACGACACGTCACCGGACGGGGTATAAATAGGCATGAAAGGAACGTGTTCGCCAGTTCACCTGAAGACGATTGAAGATAGCACATCAATCAAAACGTCGTGATACTCAAAATTTTATAGACAATGGAAGTCCGAGATCAAACTTTTCATAAGTTCCATCAAGCTTAACATCAACAATAACATGTGTTGGAACTACTGTTTGCCTCACTAGGTCGTCGCCCCAAAAAGGTCAAATTTGCTGTCACATGAAAATGAGCCTTTTCATTCATTATGAAGATTACAACAATCAATATATAGATAACATAATAGCTGTTTTCACACATTTCTATGAACCAAATGCATCTATGTGTCATCACGTCAGAAATCAAACGAATAATTTCCGTGAAATATTAATATTCACCACCTATTGTAGAGCTCAATCTCCTATGACTGGTATATAAATCTCTTGATACGATAATAGTTTTGTTGCCTGAAGATGTTCAACTCACTTTTGACTATCTGTACGCTGTAAAGAAGCGTAATCCTGTGAACTCAGACTGCATAGGGATGTTATATCGCTGGTCTCAGTAGCACTTAGTTGTTCTTTCCGGATTAATGGAACTGACAGTCTGTTAGTGTCGCACATCGAGTCTGCTCGAGATTCTAGCAACTCTTTTGCTTCGTTTCCCAGTCGTCTGATCAACATCTGTAAAATATTCATCATTTATATTAACTATTCTTACACTGCTCTGCTGTGAAAAACCTTTATACCTGTAGTTCAGATTCCTTTTCCAAGAGAGTTTTCCGATACTTGGAGTTCAAACCTTTGACATCTTTCAATTTAGTTTCCAGCTCTGAGACACTGGAGTCTCTTCTGGTTTTCGACATTGGCCTTAAAGTTGGCCTAAACCTCTTATCGATAGAACCACCAGGGTTTCTTCTAAGCTCAAGCATTTTTGGTACGAACACCAACCATAATGTAGCTGTTGTGCAGAATAGAACAAATACACCTGGAATCAATTATCAAGGCTTTTTGTATTATTTTCATTTTCTTGCTGGGCATTTTGTCGAAAAGTTTGTAAGAATAAAGTCATTTTAGTTTTCACTCAAACAATAGGCTGTAATTTTTGTAGAATATTTATGTGAGTGTTCAACCGCCATAACATTTCAAAGTCTGAACTGCAATATAAACTAAAAATTAGTAATTATTAGAACAGAACCATCGGAATAGAATAAAATGACTACGTACTGGCATCTTAAGAAGGAACATAAACATACATTTTTTTCTTTCGTGTTTTTTTATTTTTTAAGATGTGTATAACACGAGAATTCATGTCACATTTCCGTTGGTCTGTCTATCTGTCCTTTTGCCAGTCTGTGGCCGTTGTCGTCACCGCGTAATCTCAGTAACCGCTGCACCGATTTTGATGAAATTTGGGAAGGTATGGTGGTGGTTCAAAAGCGGTTTATTTGGACATCAAATTATATTACCAATGAACTAACTATTCTCCAAATAGTCCTGTATTAAATATTAATACATACTTGCTGTGTTTAATCTTCGCTACTCGTCTCACCACAAAACGAAACCGACAAAAACAATCTTGCAGTTAATAAGCTACGGAACTTTACATCTGACGAAAGAATGATGGATGTAGAACGGTTCATGGGCCCAGAGATCATTTAAATAGATTGTAATAGTCAAATGTTTACCAATTATAAGAAACATGGCGTCTTGATGATCGACTAAAACCAAGGCGACTGCAGCTCCGCATATGCACATTATAGCGACATTATAAACAGAGAGACCCACGTGTCTACTGTCGTTCAAAGCTGGTATGGAAACATGCCTGGTTTCCCAAGCCAGAAAAGCACCAAATATCTGAAAAACTAGGTAGATTACTGTGATAGAATTAAAAAGCATTTTTCACGGATTGGACTATGGAAGCATATTATTTTTCTAATTTCATGCAACAAGACACTTTTCAAAAGTACAAATTTTAATTTAATATTACTAAAAGCGTCGTGCTTTACTCAAAAAACATGCTGTGAAAAATTCCCACATATAATTTAGGAGCACACTCACCATTAAAAGACCTTTGTACACGTAAATGGAACCAACAAATATCGTTTGGTGCTCTGAAGCGCAGTATTCATTTTCTGGTATAATAATAATGTCTTCATTTGACGGATGAGGCTGAAAAAAACGATCATTTAGTTTTTGATCAGTGAAGTATTACTTGATAATATGGATTGTTCATATTGGTCAATTGTTCAAATACTTGTATTCACATTTCTGATATCTTTGAAGCGTCATCTATTATAATAAATGTTGTAAGTATTTTGATTGATATATAAACTACAATTTATTAGACATGCATGTTTGGCATGCTCCAAGAGAGCGAGAGAGACAACAATATTCTTAAACCAAATCAATCCAATTGATTAATTTTTTCTGCATTTTATACCTTGATATGATGATGTAGCTACTAAAACGTTTATAATTATTTTTAATTAATGTCCACGTGGCTTGACAATTACCGAGGTGAATCGGTAGGAGAGGTTGTAAAAACTGAATGACACGCCATTAGTTACAGTAAGAGTTTGTTTTCATAAAGAGTCCGTATAAATTGAATCTACTCCATAACATTGATATAAACCTCATTCTTTGTATAATGTCAGCGAAAGTAATACGTGACTTAGTGTATGTTAGGTTTTTGCAAACTGCTCTTCCTTTATCTGTATTCCACTTCAGTGATTGTTGTACATTTAATTGTGTTATTAAAAAGGAACAACCAATTTATGCCCAGAAGATTCACATGCAAAAAAAATATAAGACAATGTCATTAAATAAGCAAACGATCAGTGATGTCTGAGAATTGTACAAAAATAAAGCTTAGCTTATTTGGCGAAATATAATTCTATACGTACATATCTTTCCATCTGCTTTGTGTCTCTGTAAAATGGATCAGCAACTTGCCAAGTGGTCATTATTACTAAATCAATAAAAAGCAAAACTCCTACAACCATAAATAATTGGTAGTCTTTTATGACCTTTTTGTTTAATTTGACATCGGTGAAAATGGAATGCACTCTCCAAGTTTTGCTGAACATTGCACCGAATGCCAAAGAAAATCCTGCCATAAGAGTCCAGGCTCTTGCGGTGCAAATGTATGGAAATGCCTCTGCAAATTAGAAAAATATATATTATATCTACTATTCTCGATAGACCGCGACAAAAATTTGGTTCGGTATAAAGAACAATTCGAAGAGGTGCATTGACAATGTCGGTATAGCCTGACTTTTTCATAGCTGACTAATACATTTTGAAATAAAAGCATCAGGTTTTCCGTATATTTTCTACTGGCTGCTAATTAAAACCAAATATGAAACTTAATAGCTTTACTAAAGTTCCACCCTTGATAGTCTTGATTAGACTTAAACCATAGAAGTTTATCCGCGCAGTGAGTGAATAACTATCTAATCAACATAATGCTTCTTTCTCCATATCTTGTCTGTCCAATAACGGTCATACTTGACATTCTGAAATTCTTTACGGTTTTTAACTAGCCATTCATATTATACTTACCTATACTTGATAATCCAGAATCTAGTCCCAAAAAGATGATGCTAGTATATGTTAGCATGCATCCAATGATGATCAAATTGTTGAGTTGAGGACTAGACATTTTTATGTACCTCTGATTTCTGTATTTGATGTTGAATGCCAAAAATACAGATGCCATTATAATCCCAAGAACAGCTAATGTTGCTAGAATCGCATATACCGTTTTGTTTACCCTTGTGTGTTCAATGATTACCAGTGTTTGGTCCTTCGGTGGATGTCTGGAAAAGAAGACATTGAACAAGAGATTAATCAGTATTGCAATTATACATAAAAAGCAGTCATTAAGAATGAAATTGACGCTCGGTAGAAGGAGTCTTGTCTCTAATATATGTTGATAAAACTTCAATATATAAATAATAAAGTGCTGAATTCTATGAACAAATTCTACAATTCTTGAATGATCTTTACTTCGGCCTTGAGTTTACTATATTTACTCTTCGACAAAAACACTTTTGAACCTCAAATACATGCCTCAATTATCATAACTCAGATTTTTACTTCAAGAGAAGCTAAGTAATACCTACATTTTTTGCTGCAAGCTTAGTTGTAGGAATGGTTAGGTTAATAGCGAATTTTCAATGAATTGAGATAAAGACGACTGAATAATACTTACTTGCCGATCCATTTCAGAGGTGCTCCCAAAGTTAGATCCAGGTGTTGTGTCGCAGCATTATATTCACCTACTTTGATTTCTTTTCCATCCTGGAACTGCTTCAACAAAATACTGGCTTTTCTTTCATTATCGTAGAATCTAACAGGTCCCGTCACACCTGCAGCCAAATTTATTTGTGAATAATACGGAGTAGCATTTACAAAGTATCAATACAACTGATATATAATTTTTGATTCCTCTTATGTTTATAAAAAATACCATAGACGTTTTTGTCACCATATATCAGGAATCGTCAAGAACACTTATTTGGACATCATATTATATTCGTACTGGGCTGAACAGCCTTAAAATAATCTCATATTAAATATTGAAACGCTACCATACGAATCATGATTAATAACAAAAACAATTTTTTGGCCGATTTATCAGGAAAAATGAATAATAATGTACGAGGAGACCCCATAAAATTCTACTCTAAAAAAATACGGCATCGCAGCACGTGCTACACAGAAACATGAATGCGTGGAAGGTGCCGAATATCATTTAATCACGTGAAAAATCGTTAAGATCACGCTCTTCACGAGGAGTGTTGAACTTAAAATGGCATTTCGTGAATCCTCCACTTGGTAACACCGCATAGAAACAAGATTTGTCAACTTGAATTTGTTAAGTAAACTCTGATATAAGCCAGATGGTAAAAATCATTCAGTACGACTTACGTCACTGCACTGGCGAATTTCACTAAAAGTCAAGCAAAACAAAGAGAGAAGTACACTGACAATCAAACGTATTTCTGTATATTTCTACTTTATCAGATAATACTTCTTTTGCCAGTTTCATGTGTGCTTCTTATACGTGTCTTTAGCATGATATTCATACCTACCTTCAAAACTGGTGTTGTGTAAAGCATCAAGAAATAATCGCTCCCAAAGCGGATCCCGGTATCTAAAATCAGCCACAGATTCATTCCTCCTATAGTATTTGATTCTTCTTGCAACGCTTTGTATAGCTAATGCTACTGCCCAAATGCCGTCATAGGTATAACCATGGAATCTTGAATATTCGCTACCTCTACGTGAATCATATTCTAATTTATATTCGTTTGCTGTCTGAAATGAAGGAATGACAGTCTATAGGCAAATGAGTTGGAATTGGCGGAAAATTACACCTATTGATAGTCTCTCTCTCTCTCTCCTAGCGTTTTTGCCAAGATAAATAAGCTATTCTATAAGCAGTACACAAAAGTTATCGTGTCATGGTACACTTACTATTCCTGCAATAGTAATTTCAATGCTAGTCGATAAAGGCAATAGATCTGTTATAAGAGCTTGTTCTAAAGCGGAGTGTAGCTCTTCTAAAGTACAGTTAAAGTCTGTATCGTACTTTTTCCACCAGTCGTGACTGTATGTACCCACAATCACCCATTGGTACTTTTTTCCATACATTTTCAACTTGTAGGCCTCGCAGAATATTTCTTTAGCCCATCTCTCATTGAAGTTACCTAAAAAATGATTGAGATAAAATCGTGCAATTTTTACTCTACGTTACACATAGAAGTCGTTTTTTCAGTGAAAAATGTTGCATTTTTCTACTGGGACTTTTTGCGAAATTTATTTATACGTATTATACCTAGGATTATGCGCGTATCTTTTTCTTTCAGTTTTGTTAGAGCCGTTGTTACTTCATTGGTAAAGCTCTGAGACTCCAGTACTTGATATCCCATCGTATCTAGTTCAGCTACCAACCTAAAAATGGTTTATAAATTCTCAGTATTTACGAATATATATATATATATATATATATATATATATATATATATATATATATTGTTTTTACACTATCGCAAAGAGTGTTGGATATTAAACGTGCATACCTATTATGTGCCAAAGAATACCTAGGCTCGTTCTGATAAATAGTACCAACTTTGGTCCAATTGAACTCTTTCAGCAGATGCAGTCTAGGTGAATTGAAGGCATTTTCAGAGGGAACAATTCTGAAAAAATTCGGGAAATTCTCCTTGGTGAACATTGGATGTGTGTCCGCATAGGAAAGCTGAAATAACATTAAGAAGTTGTCAGAGATCGTACCACTGTAGAATTCCGCTAATCCGGACTAGATAGCACCGGAACTTATTCGGATCGCTGTTATAGTCTTGAACAGATAAAAACATTGTATAATTAACATACAACTTCACAAATAAAACTCTTTTTCAATCAGTGACGCGTTTCGATTTACGAGTATATTTAAATCATCGTCGGACTATCAGATTTGACTGCTAACAAGGCTACTCAGACTTGCCAACTAACTAACTAGACTCTATCATCATACATATACAATAAATACAAAGGAGATAGAACCAAATATGTATAAGTCAGGTATTCTGCTCTGTTCTGGAGCGATTTTAGTATATTTCAAGGAACCTTCACGGAGATTGAGATTAAGAAATTTTTGTTTATATCTTCCTTCAGAATCCGTTTGTAAATTCAAACCTGACCACCCAGGTTAATACCAGGCGATTTAGAATCGAATTCCCTTATTGATTTATATTGTGATTATGCAATAACTACAGATGTCAGTATTTAATATTATTTATTGGGTTACAGGAAGTGGTGCCTATTAATTTAATCATTTCATACTATGAGTAAAATACAAAAATTGTCACCTCATTATTTTTATTGTTTATGAAAAACCCGAAGCTCAATTTGGTTCAATTCTAAGTTTTATTCATCTATCGACTGCCATTGCAGCCATAGTACATGGTAGCTTACAATTAAATTTGACAACATGAAACATATCTATGGTTGTAGTATTTGCGAACTCTCAAAAATCACCATTTTCTAACCTACCTGTGTTAGATGCCAATGTTTTGACGCCTTGGCAATAGGGTCCGTAACATGTGTGCAAACTGCTCCAAATAGCATTAGTTTGTGAGGTCCACTGTGCATCATATCAAAGAAGGCCTTGACTCCAACAGCAGCGTTACACTAAGAACATAAATATTCGTTAGGTTATATAATATTTAACATATATTTCATTTTTTAGCGAGCATATTGAAACAGTATATACATATAAACCTGTTGCTTTTATTAATATTGGTTTCACTTCAATTTTATAGTGCTTCGCATATAAAAAAATCAAGGAAGATGTATATTGAACTATATAACGATATGTCAAGTGTATAAGAATCTATGTCAAAGGTAAATATTAAACCCTGTGTTGGATGAGCAAAAAAAATATCATTTTATAGTAACTCTTGCCTAATTACCAAAGATTTACCGGTCTTAGGTGGGTCCTAATTAGCACCTTGCAATCATTTGCAAAAAATACAATTTTTTTTATCATTCAACTTATAGGTAGGACGCATATATTGATTCGTCTGTTCCATTTGAAGTATAATGTGTTTGGAGATTCAACATATTTCCAGATAATACTTGTAGAAATATTATTTTCGCCAGAGCATATTTGAGCTTACTGTTAAATTCAGTATTTCAGCTGCCCATATCAAGAAATATGTCAACGAAACCGAAAATTTGTAAAGCCTTTAACAGCAACTGTTTCGTTAATATTCCATTAATTTATGAGAAGGTTCGAAAATACATAACAGTATTTCTGAACTTGTATCTCGAATAATTTTCAGTATATTTACAGTGTCGTTTGCGTACGTCTCCTGTATTCATACTACAAATACAAAAGGTGTAACCCCAGTCGTCACCGCAAACTCCCCTTTATCATTCTTTCAGAATGAAGGAAAGCGGAAAGTGATAAAGTCATCTTCCTCTGTTCTGCCTACTTTATAATATTCCAACAGATTCCATTTAATGGGACGAAAAGCATCAATGATTCGTTCCATTAATTTTTGATTTCTGAATCAGATATAATGAACATTATTGGAAAGTAAGTTGGCATGTAATAACTGCATGGAGGGTGCTATCTTTTGGATATCGCGTAAAATTCAGAAATAGCTGAAGTTTTGAAAGCAACTACAGTTAAATTTCAAAGCTATTTGCATTCTACTGTGCGAGGGGTCATGAAATATAACACTGAGATAAACATTCGACAATGCAACAGTTAGTTTTTGTCTGGAAATTATATAGCAAAATGCAATTAAAATTGTATTTATTTTTGTATTGGCCATATTCCGCTGATGCTGATTCAGACGGACTATCAACCACTGTCTGCTAAGAACTGGATTGTGCCAAAAATGTGTACAGGATTCATGAAGAAATTTTAACCTAACTGTCAAATTAAACTATGCAGTTTTGTCTCTACAAATGATAGAACAAGTTTTATACTTCTACATTTCAGCTCTATCACGCTATAATTTGAGCTATATCGTATGATGTAAGACCTACTATGTAAATATTACCATAATGCCAGTTGATTTTTGTACTTTTTTTTAATACTTATGAAGATTTGTTCGAACCTGAATTCCCACGATAATCTTATAATATAAAGAATCATTAGTCTTCTTAAGGTTGACCATGGGATCTTTAAATTTAAGTCGTTCGCTCAGTGTATCTAATCTATCATGTCCAGATAGCTAGGATATTGTTAGTAGAAAGAATGGGAATATGAAAGGAGAAAGGGTCGAAGGAAGGAAAAAAGGTGTGGTAATAATACCCAGACAATAACTATTTTACGCTTCGACTAAGAAGTGTTGAAAAATCAAATTTGTTTCGGTTTTTATCCAAATATAGTTCTAGGTATTTTGAAGTTTCTGATTTCAGCGCGAGTGTTTCTAAGCTTGCAACACAAACCTACAATGCGATTCCTTCTAACTGATTTTATTTATTATAGTTATTCAAAGAACACATTAAGACCAAAACTAATCAGCCAGGTTTTTAGGTATCTAAGCGGCAATATGTGTTAGCTAGAGTGTTACTGCTTTCACTGCTGCCAACTTTCATCGATTAGCTGCATATAAATTGATATAAAATAGCTATATACTTGGAAATACCTAAATGTTTGAAAACTCACAATATTGTCGATACTACGTTGATGTGATGCAAGGACATTGAAATGGGATGGGATGGCAGAGAACGGACTTAGTTCAAATGTTAAATCCGCCGCAACTGTCTTCCCGACCCCTTACAATGATGAAAATATAGGTCTGTCTGTAAATAGAAGTGAAACATTCAATCTTGTACTGTGATTCAATACTTGTCATGCATTGATGTAATACCGTTTTTAAAATAAGTACTCTTGAAAATAAGTAAATAATATATTAATCTGATGATCAAAAGTCGGATCAATGTTAGACATACCACAAGCTTTGATCCCCAGCTTCATTTCTATCATGTCAATACACCCTCAGATAATGAGGAATTAACAACAGAAAATTGGGCAGCTTGAAATAAGCTATATATGAATATAACAGAGTACTTGATTAATAATAATAATAATAGTAATAATACATATATATATATATATATATATATATATATAAAAGGAAAAAACGAAAAAATCATATAACTCATTTGGTTTTTGAGAATTGGTACTCAATGACGGAGAAGTAACCGAGAAAGAAAACCGAAAATTATAAAACAACTTTAAATGGGATAATTATTGGGTATGGGGGATCGCTGGGAGGTCTAAATTTTGTTGGTCTATCATCTTTGAATATTTGATAGATGAATGCTCATTCCTTAGAAACAGATACGAGATACTCCATCATGTTTCTGCATATTGCGTTAGTAACTGCGAGAACTGAATGCATCATCATTCTGTTTTACAGTTAATTCTATACCGCAAACTTTGACGGTGGCGTGATGACATATAGTGATGCCAAGTCTCACACATACGCCTGATAACATGTTTTTCGAATGAAATATCATGGTCTCATACTTTCGGCAGCAAGTAACAATAGATGGCTGAGGGAAAGGGGTTTTCTGCTCTTCGGATATTTACTACAGATTTTGTAACGTGATAGGAAAAATACCATCTTAATAGCAATAATCGAAAGACAACAGACCAACATAGAACATCAAACACCAAATAGCGTAGTGTTTAAAAGATGTTAAGTTAGCAATATTTTTCTAACTTAAGCATGGAACATAAGAATTGATTAATATTCAGTTGGGTACTTAAAGAATAAAGTCTATACCATTGTATCATTCCACCACATGTGTAGCCTGTAGTTTCGTAATATTCCAGAGTGTTCGTTGACGTGATCTAAGGCTAACTTCACACTCGGCATTACTCCTCTTCCTGGAAGAATTAGTGAAATTGGATAAGTGGGATTGACCACTAAAATTCAAAATATTTGATACGAAGAAAATTCTGAAAAATATTTCTTTGGTGCAAAAGCAGCTAGTGAAAGTGCTTAAAGAGCCTAACTTTGTGCGTACACCCTTGTTTGAAAATTCTTCCAGTATGTACGTCATACTGAAGAATTTTGTTAAAAACTCATGATTGACATTGTCTCTTCGATTCATCTTTTACTAATTAAAATCACGTAGTACTACTCGGCAGATTTTATCATTACATAAAATGTAATACTTGTTTTTGCTGTTTTGCTTTCTAAAAAAAATGTTGCCGGAGCCAGTTGACAGTTTTTTATGTTTCACTGATACCTCAAGCTTGAGTTGAGCTTCCGATCTCTCGGTATTAACATCAACACTCCATTCTAACTGGGCTTACAGCAAAACAGACGAGCAAGTGCGGCTATATTTAACAGAAAAATTTTCATTGAAAATAAATAGGGATCTCTAAAAAGGTCAAAAAACGAAGATCACGTTTTTACCATTATTTACTAACTAAAAATAATAAAGAGTGAGTATAAAGAAATTCCACAAATGAATTGAGAAACATTGTGTACATACATCGAAAAAGTTCATTAACTAGCCTTACAAGATTTATTCAAAAAATTAAAGCTATAAATATACAAATATGTATTCCATGGTTTTTGTGTATGTATTTAAGCCAATTCTGCTATCAGCAACTTTCGAAATAGATTCATTTTTTACATTATGTATGTATTTTGCAATGGATGTGCATCGTGTTATGTTATAGAATACAGAACCTAAAAGCTGATATATCGGAAGATATGGTAATCAAACGAAAACATGCTCTGGTTTTTGTATCCAGGATTAACAGGAATGCTATCAAACAAACTTTTCTGCTTATTGGGTCACAAAACAATCGAATCCTAAGTCAATACTTCAAACATACCTGTTTCAGAATTTTCCACCCCTCTCCCGAATGGGAAGAAGCCAGCAATATAAACATCATGTCTTTTATTATCCATGTTCGGCTTTTGAAGGCTGCAGCGCTTTGATCCAATCAACAGGACCAAGGTGATCACCACCAGTGCTCGGCCCATGTTTGCACTGTCCACAAGAGTGACGTTTGTAATTTTTCGAAATTTTTCTTTAAAATCGCGTTCGGCTCATTTTCTCGATAGGTGCCTAAGCGCACGGCAGTCACCTCGGTGCATTTCCCTCGACAGTCCCACCAGTTTTCCGAATTTTCCGCGAGCTTTTCTTATACAGCGGCACACTCGCACGCTCAGCTGTATTGATTTTCCCCCCGTCAGAAACTCCGGATAACGTTAGTGCGCGTCTACACTGGACGGAAAGTCTTGCCATTGAAAAATCAAATTAAATTCACCGGCTCCACGTCTTACGATGTAATAATTTCAACTCAGTTGCGTAACTGGGATTTTTCAAAGAGTCATGGATGTTATGTAACTAAGGGTCAAATGTCAAAATCAGTACTCAGTGAACTCTCCGGGAAGCGGACAGAATTGGTTTCCATACTGCAGATTTCAGAAGTCTGCCATTATTGATCTTATATTATCCATTCCTTAGTGGAATGTGACCGAGTTTGGTTGAGCGTGGTTCAGGGAAAAATCTTCTACAAACCTACTGATGGACCAAAAGCTTCTTTTCCTTATTCCGAGGTAGTCTTGAAGCCCAAATGAGGGATTTTTGTGTTGATTTGGGATTACCCTGCTATATGATTTTAGAAAAAAATGTCTTCAAAACAAATTTCTTTCAACTAAACAGATAATTAGAAGCGCTAAAAACAAAAAACCGATGTGTGGAGAGTTCTAGTATTTTTCTGCTTATTACTGAAGTATTGAATTTATATGGACAACGAAAATTTGAAATGCAATTCACTCCTGAGTTACACATCCAAGCCTTCTCGTTTAGTATCTCAAGTTTTCCACTATTTACAGTATTTGACCCCACTATAAAATTGACAAAACACCAACAATAGCCTCAAAAATTGGCTGCAACTTGTATGATATGCATTTTAACATGACGCTAACCAACATGCCGAAATGCAACAAGTACTGCCGTGGTGACATACATAGCAAGCAAACGGAGGATTTCAATTTGTATGCCAAAAATTCTGAGTCTCACACATCGTGCGATGAAGGCTGATGGAACGATTATATCGAGTTGTTTTGTTTGATCAGTGCTAAGAAGCTTAACCCTGGCGAATAACATACTGATACACATTAAGTACCTAGTTTTGATGTGTACTTTTAAAAATCAGAAAAATATTATATTTCAAGTTATAAATGCTTACAAGACCAGCATAACACAACTGACTGGAGCTTTTTATTAATTTTTTATCATTTTTAATTGCCAATCTTCTATCGTATGGTATTACTTGCAGTGTGTGACCTTAGTTTAACGCGTTTGGCCTTTTGATAGCGCAGGTCTTCCTGATTTATTAAATATGTGGCCCTTGCCCCCAGGTAACGAGCGCTAGTGGAAACTGGGGATATTTGCGAATTGAAGCTTCCTGTTTTAGACAGGGGGAGAAGGAGAAAAATAACAAAAAAATGCAAGCTATTTCTGTACCGGTACCTGCGCAAGGTCAATATTGTTGGACTGGTTTGTAAATAGACTCAGGGGTAAGTCAATCAAATACGGTGATACAAGGAGAGAAGATTCACAGAACGAAGCGCTCATTAATAAGCATTATACACCATTGATAGTCAAAAAGCAACAGGTGAAAAAACTTCCAGATCCATAACGAGTCTTGACAACAACCGCCGATTAGGATTTCCTCCTATCCTCTCATGCTAGTGGGCCAAGCGTTCACTGGTTCATCATTTAAACTGAAAAGTAATAGATTTTTATTCAACATCTTTTAATATTTAGTCCGTCAAATATATGAGCAGGATACATTTCTGATTCTAGAACAGTTTCAGCTTTTAACACATTTGATGTGTTCTTAGGCGCCATATAGTATTTAGTACTTAAGAGTTCCATGGAAATATTATCAGTTTCAGTAATTCATTTTCATTTCTTATTCAATATTTGGATGATATTGGTTATCAAATAGGTTCACTGTTGCAAAAATTATTCAGGCAGCGCGTTAGAAATATAACAATAATCCGTTACACTAGTTAACGAAAGAGAGAGTCCTGGGATTATTGATCTTAAAAGAACTAGAGCCATTTGTTAATGGTTTTTCAGGCTTATACCTGATCCATCCCAATATCGCAGTGCACTAGAAACAGGCAGATTTTGCGGTCACTCTTTGGGTCGAAATTGTCTGTTGCTCTAGATATACGCATAATATATACAATCTGTCGAATGTAAAAACAAACTTATAATATCTATGAATAAAAGAATAAATCACATCTATTTGATTTGCGCAACAGGCCCACCCCCCGAGGTTAAGCATTCTTCGCCGGTTTCCGAGAAAAACATTTTTCTCCAAAAAGGTCGTTTTTTTTGAAAAAAAATTAAAAATGAAAAAAAACCTGTGAAAACGATTTCCCTTCGGAATAGAAGGTACCGCAATTTATACGTTTCGGCGAGTACTACGAATCGTAAAGAGAGCCTTTTTTTCGAAAAACGCTCGCTTTAACCGGTAACGATTTTCAAAGTTCCTCAGAGTTGTCAGATTTCGGTACTCGAAACGTCTTTTTTCGCGCATGCGCTCTATCACAGCCTACACGGTTGTCTTTACCAAGTTCCCACAAATCTGGATGAACGGGGCTGGTTGTTAAATATAAATTCGGGTCGGTAGGTCGCACCGTTTTCGATTTATGACCATTTAAAAATTTCTCCAAAAAATGACGCTCGCTGTGACGTCGCGCACTTCCGAGTCCGATATTTCGTAATTCGAGATTACGATCCGGAAAATTTTTTATCGTCTTTTTTTCCTCTCGAAACGGTGTTTCCGACACACAGGGACCGATTCTTCTATCCTTTTCGGATTTCCAGAAAATTCGATAACGTATAGCGAAATTTACAAAATTCGGTTAATAAAACGGCCGTCAATCACACATTTCGGCAGAGCTGCGAGGAAAATTGGACCAAATAACGGAACGCCGCCGGTATTCGGCTATACAGGAGATTTGAAATTAGATAAATTCGGAAAGGTTTCGCAGATTGCTCTATCAATTTCCAAGATATTTCGAAAAAACTTGCCGATACGGAAACCGCTCGCGGACGTCTGGGCTTGCATTTTTGGGTAAATTCATCGCCATCAGTATACAGAAAACGATCGGTGGAATGATTCGCTGTGGAGTTATTCCAAAAAATCGAATTATAGTAATAGGGTTCTGATGAGTTTATGGCGTAGTCGAAATAATTTATAGTGGTATTGTTTTTAAATAAGAGCTCAGTGAAAAATAGTATGAAAGGCTATAACACAGGTGAAGAGTTTTGCATTGTGGATGAAGCCAAAATTAGAAAAAAGAATTATAAGCAACCTTGTGCAAAGGCATAAAGTATTATAGATGTTCTATAAAAAGAGACAGATCAACCACCTTCGATGTTCTGGGCTATGTAGGAGCTTTGTTAGTTCATGTGAGTCTACTAGATGTATTGCATCATTAAATTATTATTCAATTAATTATACTAAAGAATTATAGTATCAAGCTAAAGTAGTCGTATAGCGTTCAGTTTCGTTGACATTAGTACTGACAAGTTAGGGAAAATAGATTGCGTTCTTATGAAGATATATCTTTAGAAAATATGAAATAAAATGTATTATTTTTTGCAAACTTTTTTTATTAACACGGTGCTAATATATATTCTCACCAATTTTAGGTTGGTATATAAAAAATAATAACAGTCAGTATAGGTGCTTACATTAAAGGCACTCTCACAATGATTACAAACAGAAATCGTAATAGCTTAATGACTGGAACAGAATGTATATTGCGACAATTCCAAAATGAATAAGCATTACATTATCGTAGATACAACGAACACCCATTAACTCAAAACAATTTAACAATCAATTCTCTAAGATATATCTCTAATTTGTCACTGCACCTACGATAATATATAATTTTTGAGTATTTTATAAGACAATGCAACACTGAAATATTGGTCTACATTCATGTTGAATGCCAAATGCGATACAAAAACAAACAATCTTTCAACAAAATAATAAAATCTATCATAGAAAAACTACCAGCAATGAAACATATTTATAAGTATATGAGGAACGATATTTCAATGAACGCTTTAATTTAGATAATATAATATACGTGATATACTTATTTACAATACACAACTCAATTGGCTAACGATAGACACGTTCACTTCTCATACTAGTTCGCTTTGCAGTACTTGTTATACCTAAAGGAAATCATAGAATCTTGAGCCTAATGTCACTGAAAGTAATTGACAATAATTACAAAAATTTTTTCAGATGTCACTATGATTGTTTCATTTTCCTTTTACTATAAACTTACTCGCTAGTTATATCTGAACTTTGCAGATTTATGATATCATAAATAAATTACTCATTACGATTGGAATTCTTCTAATGCCAATTGGACTTACTGGTAAAATTTGAAAACCCTCTATTGAGCAAGTTGTAGGTATAGATTTAGGAATATTGAACACGCTGATTCTAATTATAATGAAGGCCCCATAGTATATGAGAGATTTCGGTCCCTAGGTTCGGCTAAATCACCTTGTGGTTGTCTGAAATACATATTTCACTAATAATGTTAAATCAATGCCAGTCGCAAATAAAATCACCCTCCTAATAGCGTTTAATCCTGATCCGATAATTGAGAAGAGAAAACCGTAAAAATAAAATTCGTATTATCAATAATTGCATTTCATCTTCCCAGCTATAGAAACGGATTGAAAAGGGGATTCAACCAGATATGCTTCAGAAAATAATTAGTCCAAAAATAAGGAAAATTAAAATGTTTTTCGAAAAATCACAAAACTGATGAATATCTCCAAATTTTATTGGACAAAAGATGAAGTAAAGACGAAAATGTTGGTCTCATGATACATAAGATGGTGATTTTTTTAATGGATAATTTCGAATAATTTTCATTTTTAGATGTTCAAACTATGATCCATGATCTGCATCGAAATAAAATTATATGTCACAAAATAAAATATCGGCTGAACGTTTGTTGTTATTTTCGTACCACGCTGTAAAGTGTCAGAATCTCATGTTGGAATATAGTGAATTAGATTATCTTCTATGGGATGCTTCATCAAATTTCGAAGGATGACGGAAGGTGAACGTATCTATAATCCACTCATGGAATCTATACAGATGAGACTAGAGCTAAGAACACAATACACCCTGTATGACTTAATATATTTACAAGTTTTTCTATGATATCGTATTCCACAATGGAGAAAGAAATCAAAATGGAAATACTTATTTTTTAAATACAAAAATGGAATGATGAGTTATGTAGAATATTTTTTCTAAAAATATGCTTGGTAGTATGTATTAGAACAATACACTGGTCTCGACAAAATTTCAGTTCTAGAAAAAATGCTAACAACGGTGAATTCACACGTGTTCAAAACCTCCTAAAAAGTGTTCGTTTAAGCGAAGATCAGACATCAACTTCCCAGATCACGTCAAATATTATGTGAAAACAGGCTAATGCCTGGTTGGTAAGCAAATACTTGAACCACAAGAAAGGTGTAGCTTCTGGAATTTATTGTGTGATTTTTTTCATTAATTTAATCACACACAGATGACTCAAAATACACCATTTTCAACGTTTCGGATTTATTATATCAAAACTCTTTATTTTTAGTTTATACTTTCACATTAATTCATCTCTAGCCTCATAAAATACTAAAAGTCTCTGGACACTTTAAATTTTGACAATCTGCGAAATTGATGGTTAATTTCCACCGTACAAAAATCTTCTTAATACTGTATATGAGCTGTAAAAACGCTAGTAAAATGTGTTCAATTCCAACAAACAGATCACAAACATTTAAGGCTACTTCAGTGATATTTTTCATGAGGCAACTGGATCCATAAAATCGCGTGTTTTATGGGATAGTACATATTAAAACGAAAATATATTCTGTAGTTTGAAAACGGTTCTATAGTTCATAATTGCTGCAAATTTGTTCCGATGCAATGGAAACAAACATCTGAAATATGAACTCATATTTGAATATTTCCTGTATCAAAAGGACAGTTTCATTCAGGAAAGTTTAGGAAATGTCTGGAGTTCATGACACTAACAGAGTTAAACAAATATTCAGTGAAATCATGAGCTCAATGAAAAGCATACGAGTCTGAATATTATACTAGAAAACTTTTCAAACTACAGTTCATAATTTCATGCTATCAACAGGCAAAGATATTTTAAAAATTATGGCCGCATATAGACGTATCTATCGTCTATACATGACTTAAGAAATCTCTGAAAACATGCCAACTTAAATTCTGCATTATTCAACAAGCATTTGGTAACATGACTCTAGACTCTGCGTAAAATATTAACGGTATTCTAGATATTTTATTCAATTTCAATGAAATATTACACCTTTAGAGATCATCTTCACTAATCCTAGAATATTTGAAGAGATATACACTGCTTCGTGTATATCTAGGAACGCAATTGATAAATTTACTTATATAAACTTAATTTGGCTTTTGTACAAAATACTTTCCAATATGAAATAAAATTTTTAGGTCCATATAAACATAAAGTGTTATAATTTCGTACTGTGTACATCTACTATTAAGATATACTTTTACATTTAGGTGTATTTATGGTGACCACGCTACTAGCATGGTTTTTTAATGATCGCACTTTAGAGGCGGTTCATTTCACAGCTCAACTGGAAAATAATAAATGACGGAAAATCAACCTAAATTGCAAATATGTGACATGATTAACTGCTGTTACCTGTATCTAAGGAGACAACATGGAATGACTTGGCAAGTACGACACGAAATATTGAATGTATGCTGTATGCAGGTGCAAGAGCGGTTATTCTCACTTGCAAAATATTTAGCATCTGTATTTGCTCATGTCGTCGAAAGTACTTATCGAAATTAGAAGCCAGGCGACTTAAGAAGCGAATCATCTTCGTAAAGTGAGCCGACAAAATGAACATGTTGATGTCTGTGAATATGGGAAAATACAGACGCCAAATAGTTTGCAGATGTATCCACTACATATTTCAAAGAGGAAAAATAAGACTCATAGTCAACATCTACTACTACAAAATTACAGCGCGTGACTATAATGAAATAAGTGTAATACTTTTAGTTTTGCATTCATATTTTTGCCTTTAACACCAAACTATAAGTCTGTGCTGTGTCATCTGATTGTTCAAGATTTCTTGAAATTCAATTACTTATTATTCTTACAATGAAACCAAAACAATTTTTTTTTATTTTCTTTCAGAAACGAAAATTCATTTGTTGATATTTGAGTTGCTTCTAGTGTAACTTCTGAAATTATCCTGTGGTGATCTCTCTCATTATACTGGACACTAATTGAAACCATATTTGATTGAATTAAATATTTCGGCTGCCTCAGCAATCTTTATCAAATTACAAAATGGAAAATTAAATCTTTAAATCACAATGATATTCGCATTTTTGGAGGAATAATGTATTGTTACCTTGAAATCACACTGCTGTATGTTTCGTTTTTATCTTGTAAAAGAGTCAGCGTTGTTTTTCTGGTATGACAGTGCATTATGTATATTGTTTTGGATTTATCAACCATTCAAATGTATCATCTGTATTCTATCCCTTCATTCGTGATACTAAGGTCTTGTTTGAAAACAAAACTGTTCCCAAGGAGGTAGTCAAAAATGTCACTTTCATTATAATTACAATCTTGAAATTAAATTTTATATTTTGTACTTTGACAAAAGGCGTTGATGCAGCCGAAACGTTAGTAAGGATATTTTAGTCAATCGAATACGGTTTGTATTAGCTACGAGTAGAAAATATAACACATAAATGTTTTCGGGATATGCCTACCTGGACTAGGTATATCAGAACTCAAGAATCCTGGGGAAAAAAACTTCGATATAGACATACCTAATGTATATAACGTGGCATGAGTCGTTTTAGTCTCAAATAATCATATTTCTCCTACATTTGCACAATCTCTCAATGTCATCTTATTCAAGACATAGCTATTTGCTTTATCCATGTACAGTTATAAACTTCTCCTGCTTGAGGCAAACTATACAGTTTTCGATACCCTTTTCACACTTACAAATGAATACAGTATATGTAAACCAATAGCGGAGCATCTAAAAAGTATAAAAAAACGTAAAACGGACCCCAACTAAATGAAGAAAATAAATACCTTCGTCATTATAATAAAGCTATCTGATATAATCGAATAAAAAAAAACATGAAATAAAGTAATCAAATACAATTAACAACGTACTTTGGTTTTTGATTTTGGTCAGGAGGCATTATCAGATCTTTTTCCTATAGGACGTATGATCTAAACATTTAACAGTTGTCAAATACAACATCTGATGAGACTTGTTGCGTATTTTCAGTGAAAGTCTATCGAATTCATTTAGAGCCTCAAACATACATAAGTCCTGATATGCTTCCAATCTGATAACACCTTTAATTTGGTCCCTGCCCTAAATACATGAATATTTCACAGCTCACTCGTACTTTCTCTTTTTATTTACAAACACTTCCAAATCCAACCGTTCTAATCGAACTACCGGCAAGGGTATCTCGGTTTTCCTCTTTATAATTAATTTAGGCACTGCCCCCGCCAACGTTCTATTCGATTGTACTACTGCATAGTCTCCTATCTGAGATACTGCGGAACTAGTCGCTGCACTCTTGAAATCTTCGTCCGATTCACTGGAGTCGGCGTACAGATTCCGAAACCTCAACTTCTTTTTCTTTGGTGGAAGTTTCTTCAGGTGGAGCTTCATATCTGTTTCTTCTTCTTTGCTTACCTCGTAGTTGGAACCACCAGGCGTTATTTCAGGAGACTTCAACTGCATAAGCTTCTTACAAAGAATTATCTCCTTTATCTTCTCGACTTCAGCTTTCGTCAGTGAATCGTTTTTCAAAAACCTCTGTATGATGTTCGGTGGAGATGGCTTTGGTTTGGTTACTTTGGGAATTTGCAAGTTCAAACTGCTCAACTTTGATTCTACTTGCTCTTTATAAATCCGAAGGATCTCGTCGTCAGCTAAAGGTTCATTATTGCCTGGAAATACCGTAGAACCACTTTGATTTCGACTTAGATTCAACGTGTCTAGTCGATTCTCCTCCAAATTGGTTTCAACAGGTTTTGAGAATTCTTCCAAGCTATTGGATCGTCTCGTTTGACTGCTTACTGGCTTTGGTTCGTCTACACTCATAGATCTCTTTGGAGGTACTGATATATTCCTGTCAAACGGCGCAATGGTTAATTTCTGTTCGATAAATTTCTGTTCGATAACTTTTTCCAAATTTGCTTTTTTGGCAGCTAACTCTTTTTCAGCCATAAGTTTTCTTTTCCTATTGTTGTACTCCTCCAAGCTAAGTTTGCGTTTTGTTTCTACTTTTGGTGCCGTTAATTCTTTCAATCTAAGGTTATCATTGCTTATTTCTGTCGATAACTTAGATTCGTTCTTTCCAGGGAAATACTCTTGGACACACTTTTTGTCAGCTTCCGGAGAGTTTGAAGTATTTGCATGCAATGGTTGTTCATGTACATCATCTTTGGCCTCAGAATTACGATTCTCAGATTTCGTGCATCTTACTTTAACTTGCTGAACAGATAGAATTGCAGCAAACCCGTCCTGATCACTACTAGGAATTGAAGGAACTAGTTCGTTTTTGACTTTCTTTACTTCATCGAATTTATTGGTGGAATCAGCCTTGCACTTATCTTTTAACTGTTTTAATTTTGATTTCTTGAGCTTTCTTGCTTTCACCAAGTCCGCGAAAGGTATAAACTCCTCATCCGACTTAGATGAAGACTTTTTCCTGGATTTCCTAACATTGCCAGCCTTGTCATGGGAACTTTTAGTTTCGGTATCTTTACTGCTCTTAGGTTTTCGTTTCGACTTATCCTGCTTTTCTTTGCTAGAACTTACCTTGTCGTTATTTCTTTGAATTGTGGTGTTGCTTTTTTCATACACATCTTCACTTGTAGTGATAGAAGGTATTTGAAGGTCACAGTCGTAAGCTTTTTTTGCTGCTTTGGTGCAGATGGTTGGCTTTGGTTGTTCCAAATCAAGCTGAATTTCTTCTTCCAAATTTAGATCCATTCCGATTATGATCTCACTCGTGGGTTCAACAAACTCAGGCACACCAACTTTCTCTTCAATATCTTGGCTCTCAGAACCCATTTCATCTATTCTTAACGGATCACAAGCACTTATATTATCTACGGTATCATAATTATCATTAAAATCTACCACCGTGGAAGATGAAAGTGGCACAACTGTGATCACTTTCTTCCCATTCACAGTATTTACGTTTATTTCAACTAATTCGCCTGCAATATGCAGTAAAATACTATTGTCCTCTACACGAATTACATTACGGTATTGCACTTCTTGATCAGGTACTTCTGGGGGTTCTTTAGCAGATTTTTCAGCTACAATATCTTCAGAAACAGTACATAATCTGTCCAATTCACATGAAGAGCATTTACTGATATCTCTGGTTTCTGCGGAAACAGCATTGCAGTCTAGCTGGTCGGTGGTAGTACAGTTTGCATCATCTGAGTTAACGAAGATAATTTCTTCGTTGATTTCAGTGTGTTTAATTTCTTCCTCATTAGTATTTTTTCTATCCAGGACTTCGATTTTTCTTAATTTTTTATCATCTTGCGCGTTCTTGTATTCTCTGTCAGGCGTTATATTTTTCAAGGCCGTATGTGACTTATCGTCTCTACCAATGTGGTCGGCTTCATTAGACCTTTCATACTCTATAACAGCATCAAATGATTTTTCGCCCTTTTCAGCAGATTCTAAAGTTTTTGTTATTTTTGTATTACAGTCACTTTCAACTATTTCATAAATGGATTTTCCACATTTCATATCAGATTTATGAGCCTTGATTAATTTTACTTCAGGTTCTTCAGTTTCAGTTTTTACGTCAGTTGATATCTCACATTGCGCAATTTCATTGACATCATTTTTTGATAACGTCTCTTCGCACTGTTCCATTGCTCCTTCGTTTCGTTCTTCGTGACGTAACGATAATGCATTCTCACTTTTATTACGGTTTAGCACTGCAGCTTCATCGAAAATTTCTTTTTCTAAAGGCTTAGAATGTTGTTTATCATCAAAATATGTTTTTTGGCAATTATTCTTATTAATATTGAGATCTACTTGATGGTCTAAAGGTGCACTACTCTTGTCTTGGTTATTGATCCTAGAATATACCCCAGTATCAGAAATACTTTCGTTATCATTTTCTTTTTTATCCACATAATTCTCTTTTACATTAACCGTATCATCTTTCGGCGCTGTCACACTATTTTCAACTTCTTTTTCTTCTGGTTTGTCTTCTGATACATTATGCTGACCTTCAATATTAGTTATGCTGCTTTCTCGTTCTGGAACACTATGAACAATTGCAATTCCCCCTTGAATGTCATCTTTAATATCTTGCTTCTCATCATCACGATTATCAGCTGAATGAACGTTTTCCAAAGAACCATCACTTTCATTGATGGTGGTTTCAGTAAGTATATCAGGACTTTGCAATGATTTATTGTTAGTCTCTACTAAGGTATTAATATTGCCATTATTTTGAACCTTGGGAAGTAGCCTTTTGTTTCTTTCTATTGGAGAGCCTTCCTTGTCATTTTTGAATTCCTCAGCACTTTCTGAAACACTCACATTTTGTGTTATATGCACCTTATCTGCTTTACATAGTTGAACTCTCATATCTGGAGATTTTTCTTTGTTATCAATATTATGATCGCTATTATCATATAGTTGCTCAGTTCTATCTACAACCTGGATGTCTCCATCTGATGACAGCTCACTGTGACTTATTTTTTCTGTGTCCTCTATCTCAGCCAGAATTTTTTCCTTAAGTTCCTCGACCTCATTTTTTATCAATATATTAGCATCAACTTCTTCTTTAGCTGTTTCAACTTGCTTGAATACGTTTTTAGTTTCTTGAGCTAAGAAGTCTCTAGTAGCTTCGATGAAATTTTTGTAGTCGCAGATATTTGACTCCTTACATTTATTGAATTGACTTCCAATGTTGTTGATTATGTCGTCTACTGAAAAAATCCGTTTTGTCCTCTTATAATTCCGATCATGATTATCATTCGCTATTTCTGCATTGTATAATGGGTTACCATTTTCTATAATCATGGCTTCATCAGCTTCGATAGCATCGGTCGTCGATTCATTGCTAGTGGTACTCTTCTCCGATTTTTCATCACATTCTTCGATTGCTTCTATCTTCACGGTAGTTACGTCACCCATGGCATCCGCAAGCATTTCAATTGCTGTAGTTTCATCTTTGATTGGTTTATCTGATTTAACTTCATCTTCTTCTTGAGGGGTGTCATTAACTTCGTCGAACTCTTCGATGGTAGGCATATTTTTCAACCTACAATCGCTATCTGACATTTTGCTGTCCAATTCTTCCTCTAGTACTTTGGTTGGATATATCACTGATTCATCTTTGTAATCCTCTAATTCTACGAGGTTTATTGGTGAGCAATTTTTATCGACAGTCTCTTTTTTGCATTCTTTGATTATGCTTCTGGTGATTTCGTCCTCAATTTTTGATTGGTCAGTTTCACTTATGTGTGGGAGCTTCATGGAACTCTGTTCTCCAGCTATATTAATATTTGGGCAGCTAGATTGAAGAATGGTGTTTTGGTGTATGACCACTCTGGGGTTCTCATCGAATCCCTCGTGCTTTCTTTGGTTTGGTTCATTTGGTTTTCCTGCTAGCATACAGTCAGTTTTAACGGGATCCATGATATGTACATTGACGACTCTTTCTCCACTTTCCAGATCAATCTCGCTTTGCTTGTTGAAAATCCTCAACCCTGAGCTGTTCTCCAGAGCGGCACCGTTTTTGATTATGTACTGGCCGTTTTCCGACGTCACTTGCTGAAACAAAATGGAAAACATCGTTTGTAAAAATATTCATTATTGTTATTCATATCCTCTCATTACAAATATAACTTGATAACCAATACAACAAAAGTTGTCTTTTCGTTTTGTTAACTAGGTTGAGTCTAGTTGCAGTGCCGATTTTACCAAACTTCGGGCACTGGGCGCTGGAGATTTTGAGCACCCATTCATTGTTCTTCTTTATCATTTAATGAATAATGCTTCATATTAATATTCATCATAAATATTAGATATTTCATGAAACCTAAAGAAACCACCATATCTCTAAATTCTATTTTTTCGGAATTACAATACTTCCTCTCCAGTTGGCTTGGGAAGTAGATCACTAAAAAGTGTATTTTTGAAATCAGCATTAAAATTATATTAAATTGGCAAGTCTGTATTACTGAGACAATTTGTAAACTAAGGTAGGTAATGATTTGTAAGGAAAAGGTTTTACTAATATTCAAAACTTGAGATTACATTTTCACGTTCAAGTTTTTATGCAGTGTGAGTGATATAAAAGGTCGGTAGTGACGTGAAGTTTCATTCTGAACCAATATCAACTGTTTCTTTTGGGCGCCATATCGAATTTTGGTGTTCTATGATATATTTTTTATACTCATTTGAAGTCCGAAGTAATACGTCATTTAATTATTACATAAGTGATTTTCTTGCCGCGCTGGGTTATCGCCCATATAGCCCCTTAAATCCGCACTGTTCATACTTACCAAAGGTATTCCGGTGTCCGTAACTAGAGGAATACCAGAGTCCTTGAAATACTGCAGCTCTGAAGCGTTGATCATGTAGATCTCTGCAGATTGATCCTCTCTGGGCACTCGAACTTCCTCTTTGCACATTTCCGTCGTCTCCATTTGCATCTCCGTTACCGTCTCTTCATCGGCCCAATTTTCCAAGAACTGTTTCAAATTGTTCGAAACCTGAACTCGATTTTCCTGGATCTCAGACGTGGTCATTTGGTGAGGCAGATATTGGCTTGGTCTAAAATATAAGTAAATAAACGCTATGCAAGCGGTGAGGTACAGCCAACAGTAGTACTTGAAACAAAATTTAACAATTTGGGAATTCGGAAAAAAATTGATGTCAACGTGCATCAGTACAGTGTGGTTCCATTTATAACTATAACGACCTGCTATAATCTCCTGCAAACGTGCTTCTAGCATCTACGTCAAATAGTTATGTTGATTTGAATAAGTACTCTTAAGTAGTAGTAGTCTAGTGTTACATATATATTGGTCTCACCTGCAGTGCTGCTGGTAGTACGCTTCCCTACTTCGATGTTGATAGTGCTGAGCATACTCCTGGGAGGGAGGGTGTTGCCCTGGATACGCCCCTGGATACCCCATTCCTCCCATTCCTTTCTGCATATGGTTGGCGTATTGACCTTGATGGGCAAGATGAGGATGATGGTATGGCAACCCGTTGGAAGTGCCTTCTCTCTCTGGGTGGTGGGGATATCGGGACGTAGGCGACGTTAAAGGGTGATGAGAAGAGCGGGGATAGCTGCAATTTGCTGAGGGAGGAGCAGCTGGATGATGGTAGCTACCTGGATAGCCTTGAGTTTGTGACATGAATCCGTGCGGCGGGGGACCGGTACCGTAAGGTGACGTCATATGGGTTCCGTAGTTCATGTACCTAGAAAAAAAGAGGAAATGATGATTTTAATTACGTTGACACATTTGAAAATCGAGCAAAATGGAGAAATTCATTGATTCGGTATTGTTACAAAAAAAATACCACGGAATTTTGATAACACTACTTCGGTTCTTCGGGTGAAATGACTGAAACGCTCCCCCTGATTGGTCCAGCGTGCCAAATTTTGAAAATTGCTTTTTCTCTTATAGTTTCTTAAAAGCCAATACGTGCATCAGTTAACTAATCTATATTGTATACAGGGAGACTAGAGTGACATCCACTATAAGAGAAACTAGAGCGTAATCTATGAAGCACTTGACAAATGTGTGTTGTTGAAGCGAAGTTGTATAATGTGATACGAAATATACTAAATATTTATTGTTCGAATGTTTGTAAATTTCGTTTTGATTTGATTTTGCTTTTCTTTACTGAGTAATCGAAATATTATAATTTATGATATTCTTCATGCTCCAACCCAAAAATGCCTGGCAGTTAATGAGACAAAAAACATTAGTTTTGACACTTTTCAAACATATTTGAAGTTGTCCCATATTGTACTGGATTTGTTTTGATAAACAGATTCATCATCTACTCTGGATTCTAACATACCCCTTTCCAAGCTATATTTAATCCAGACAGTTGTAACTGTAGATATGTTGATAAAAAAAGTTAACCAAATCTTTGTTAGGTGTCATCAGCATACCTCTGACTCTGCGCGGTGGCATACATTCTGTTTTGGTCCATCCCTCCTCCGCCCACACCTCCTGAAGGCGGTCT
Organism: Bruchidius siliquastri; assembly: GCA_949316355.1. Classification (NCBI taxonomy): domain Eukaryota; kingdom Metazoa; phylum Arthropoda; class Insecta; order Coleoptera; family Chrysomelidae; genus Bruchidius; species Bruchidius siliquastri. Next base: position 32,232,263 of record OX438535.1, on the reverse strand, counting down.
GTACCCTCCACTTGCTTGTGCCGCCTCCTGCATGTGATGGTCGCTCATGATACTCCTCGCCATGGAAGGATGTATCCTCTGCAGCTTGGACAGAAAATCATTATCTCTTCTACTATGTCCTCCTCCACCAACCACAGCATTCAGGTAGTCTTGCTCTCTCTTTCCTACCCCAGGTTGCCCCGCCCCCTGGTGGTAGGAAGCTCTAGAAGGCGGAGCCATGTGGAGGTCCGCGTACGATTGTGGCGGCAAAGCGTTGCACATAGCTTCAGGCCGGGGTTTACCAGTAGATGGATCCAAGGGAGTTAAGCTGAAATTATTCAAATAATGAAACTATGACGAGGGTCACGCTCGTCTTTAGATATTTCTAATCTATACAAGTTCAAACAAAATTGAGCACGCAGCTATTTTGTCTGAAGTTGTAAGTGCTTACAGGCAAAGGCAGCGTTTGAATCGCACAGTAGTTGCCTAGCCACGGTCTCGAATCTGTTGGCCAAGTGTTGGCTGCATTTTAACGTGAAAATGAAACCGGGTAGTGGCGATTTCCGAGTAACGATTTTGTATGACTATAAAAAGAGACTAAGACAAGCGGAATCTCACGAAAGTTTAGTGAGTTGCTTTGGGGACTCTGCCCATTCTAGGCCTACAATTTTCAATTGGTTTGCTCAGTTTGAAAGGGGTCGGGTCTCACTCGATGATGAACGTCGCACAGGTTGACCGCCCACTGCTGTTACTCCGGAAACTGTAGAAGCTGTGCAAAATATGGTAAAAAAAGATCGACATATAACCTACACCGAGATGGATCTGGGGATTGGATCCGCAGCAGTCAGAACAATCATTCATGATCACCTATGCCTAAGGAAGAGGTGTTCCAGATGGCTACCACATTTGTTGACCAGTGAGCAAAAAGCAACAAGAGTTGTTTGGGCTAAGTTTTTGCTTGAAAATTTTGATAATTTTACCGAATGCGTAAATATATTAAGGTTGGGGGAGAATATGTTTGAAAAACATAATAAAGGTTTTTAAATAAACCAAGTAGTTTGTCTGTATCTAAAGACTTTCAGCTTGACCCTCGTAAACACGTTCACCTGCTGTTGTATGCCGATAGAAATTGGTCCTTACGTCCAATTTGGGACATATCACGTAATAATCATATTTACCTGTAATCCTGGTATTGCGTGGGATACCTATAGCAGTCAGACGGTCTGGGTAATGAAGGGTAGTGGTTGTGAGGAGCTACTCTTGCTACATGCTGGTTCTCATTTATCACCGACGTATTGCCGTCTTGGAGAGCTTGCTTTTCTTTGCGGAATTGCCGGAGAGAGGTCGTTACGCTGCCTGCGTTTGACTTGAAACAGAAGTATATTTACTTCAGCTATATCATAAAAATTATTAATTATATAAAATTCAATGAACAAAGGTTACTGTAATTATTATTATTTCTACTCATCCTGATTATACATACATCTTTGGGATATGAATATGCCACGCAGAATTAACGCTTTTATGACATACGTGTCACTATTCCAAATACGTGTGGAATGTTTATTTATGTTTTATAAACATAACATAACAGAAGAGATTTTTGGTAATAGCGTAATCTATTAGACCATGATAATAGTGTCACATGAGCAACAGCTCACATGCGAGACAAACTCAAAAAGCAGTTATTAATTGGTAAGCTAACTGACGACTCTTTGATGGCACAATGTTTCAGATAGACATATTCAAGTCAGGCTACATTTTGGTAGAATTCCTTTAGCCGCAATGTAAACATTAACAGCGAAGGACTAAAACAACCTCAACTTCACAATATATTTACTGGACTAGATATTTGACATTTTCGATAAGCATCATTTTTTAATAGATACTCCTTCCGCCAAAAAGGATATGAAAAAATAATATATTTCTCCACTAAAACTTTTTACCTAACCACTAGATATTGCCTGAGTGGAATGATGATTATTTTCGAATTGAACGCTGCATGTACAGAACTATCTGGGATAGCACATCAGAATTAATATTCCTGGCGTTATTTCCGGATAGCCTGGGATGTTTTGAAGAGGCCGCTCCGTACGTTTTACAATTGGAAACAGATACATAATTCATGGATCAATATTTTCCATATTGATGCGGCGTGCTTGCCAGCCAGTATCGGGAAAATACATGTTGTCATTCATAGCTGTCTAACTTATCCATTATGCAAAGAGAGTAATACACTTACAACACGTTTTATTAAATATAGATGCTCACAGAGCGTTAATCGTAAAAATAATAATTATCATTTCTCATGATCTTTGTGTTCTAATCTGTCTCCTGAGGAGATTTAATGACAGTAAATATTTTTGGATGCGGCGTTGATGAATAACAGCGATGTTTATATCCTCAAAGGTAGAAAATTATTTTACCACGGTTTGGCTATACAGAGTGGATATAAATGTACACGTTGACCATTTATTAATCTTTTTTGATATTGAATTCAGCTCAATTTATAACTTTTAATATAAAAATGTAACGTGTGTGAAAGCTATTTGTTAAAAAGTAAAGTAAAGACTTTTGAATGTGGTCAATACTCAGGTAAATCCTCATACCAAATTTTAGTTCTTTCCAGTTCACAGTTTTGAATATATAAAAAAAAATATTTTGGATTTTTCTTCTAAAACTCTTCTAATGAAGTCCTCGAGGAAAAAGTGTTACATGAAAGACTCCCCTTAAAATACGTTACTGTGTATGTACCAACAGCCATAAAGAACATGCGAAGAAAATTCCACTTAATTAAAACCCTTGAAGTACAACACCGCTAAAAATATTGATCAATATGGGTAAAATCATAAACAAATAAGTTTTAGGTGTGACAATGTATTATGATCCTCATTTTTGATTTATCATATAGGTAGTGCATTTCCGATCATCCCATAATAGTCCATACTACGTTTTAATTTGAACACAAAACTGTCCTCGAGACATATGAGCAACCAATACAATTATATTTTTGAATTTAATTTCTTCTATTTTGTAGTTTGATAAAAAAATATTTCTTTCAGTTACATAAGGTTCTAATTAGTAACCCTAAAAGTATTATGGACCTCAAGACGACCATAGGATATATATATATATATATATATATATATTTAAATTTTATTTTACTTTACTTACCCCATGGTCCTGTTGATTGTACTGTGGCGCGGCAGAAGTTGCTTGCTGGTGTTGTGGATGCTGCTGTAGGGAGGTGGTGCCATTGCCGCCTTGGCCGCCATACTGTTGTCCAGCATTCTGCATCAGGCACTGCTGGAACATCGTCAAGTAATTGTATTAGTGATGATTAGCACCTACATAGGTGAACGACCAAATCAGGCTCAACACACGAAGAAGAAATGGGGCTCTAGGATACAGAGTCTTTATATCATACAGACATGAATCAGTGGCCGTTACTTTTATGATACTTCCCACGAATCAACAAGCAAAATGTATCCATCCCAAACGTCTACGGATTTGAGATACTTTTATTGTAATTTTATGAAGTCTACCTAACAAAAATACATTTACCTAGTATTCCCAAGCTTCGTTAAATATCAATATAAAAAAAAATCTTTTTGCGTTCCTGTATACGATCTTAGTTTTATGATTATTATTTTAGAGCATTGTGATTAAATCTTAATCACTTATTCGTACATTTTTGATTCCCGGGTATCTTTGGGCGATGTCAAAAAAAGATGTAGGTAGTTGAAAGTTTAGAAATAATCAACACAAACTCCATTCACTGAATGTTTTGTAACGAGGAGACAAAACTACCATTCATCAACTTCTCCTGAATTTTAATTAAAACCTCACATGATTACCGAAAGACAACTTACTAACGTTTCGGTTGCCTTGAACGTATTCTTGAAATACAAAAGATAAAATAAATTCAATTTTCAAAGTTACAAAGACATCGAATTTAATTAATTGACTAGCTCCACCGTAACAGTGTTTTGTTTGCAAATTAGAAGTTGAATATGGAATGTTTGAATATACAGTGATGCATGAATTCAGAATGACATACATCATTCATCGTCTCCCCAGAAATATCATGTTTCCTCTCTTATGAAAGAAAAAAGACCGCAGTTAATTCAGTAAGTGCATTTAATTATATTTTAATATTATTTTCTGAACAAAATTCCAATTACTGATAGTTTGTTTATGATATTATTGGGAATAAGTCTTTTACATTTAATTTTCATACTCCAATGAACAAGACAACGTACAATAGTAACTTTTGTACAATAAAAAATACATTGAAATAATGGGTACAACATAAATATGTATTATAATTTGAAAATAATTGTCACAGGATTTCCTACACAGTTTATTTGTGTATATAGAAATATCGCTGTAATCAAATTGTAATATTGCTAAAACCATCGTGTGACCACTTGTGATCAAGGTCAAGGACGCTCCTACACGAATTCATCAGTACACTGGAATAACCAAAAGTAAGATAAAAATTTACAACACTTTCGAAATCTAGATACCTATGTAACAAAATATTTTAGTGCTGAAAACTTTCCCTCAATTATTTTAGCTTCTAATCGTGAGCATTTTTTGCCACAGTTAAGATTTCGCGAAGAAGGTAATGACAGCAAAGTCATCAAAACATACAGCAAATCAAAATACCTCTGATTCGATTAAATAAAGGTCGTCCATTATTCACGTGAAAAGAAAAGAGAGGGGCTCTAGATTGCATCACGATTGATTACGATGGGGAAGGTGGGAGGTTGTTGTTGTATGCTGGAGAATGCCTGCATTAGAGGCTTAAATGTTTGATTCCTAGAATTATTATTACGGCTTTTGGGACTATTCATTTGGTGCTGGCAGTGATACTGGTGTCAAAACTGTCATAATTCAGCACAGGGAGTCAACCAAACTTCATCTCTTTCATATGACGATTGAAACCTGAGCCTTATTCGGAAAAAAATTATTAATTTTTTATAATATGGAATTTATTTATTCCATTTGTTTTTCTATATATACTCCAGTAACATCAAAATTGATTCAAGTGAAAATTCACTATAGTACATGAGGTTCGATCTGTATAGAACCGTCAAAATAAACGTAGTCATTGTTGATTCAATTAAGACAAATTTAGTGAAATTTAAAACTGACTGTAGAAGACTCACAAAAATTATGGAACCCTTGCTAGTATGTTCGCTATAAAACTATTTAAACAAATAGTAAGATCGATTTGTTTGTGTGGCAAATATCATTATCAGACTTTATTTTTATAAACCATCATCAACAACTATTCTCGATTGAGGGCGAACGCGTACGAATGCGACCACGTCCGCGACAAATATTGGTCTTGGACCGTACGATAAGAACACGACTACGACTCAGCTGAAAAGTACTGAATGGGCGGTGACAATGCTTAGAACTCATTTACTCATAATTTGACGCAAACTTTTGACAGTACTCGAATTCCTGTGGCTAATCATATCAGTACTTTTAACAAATCGCTGAAGTGATTCAAAGTTGATGCTATGCACTCAAAGGATAACGGTAAATTAGAATATTGGTGAAGACTTTTCTAAAAAAAATAAATTTGGATACCTAGGTGTGTATTGAACAAAATGTTGTCCTGGACGTTAATTAAACCACATATGACTACTAACCAAGTTGACAAAATATAAAGGAGTTGGATCATTTTCCTCAAACCCTGTGATATTGAGACTTCTAAAGGAAGCCGCTCCGACCAGCCGTTTTACGGCTCAGTTGAGTTGAGCTCTAACGCATGTGTTTGACATTATTAAGCAGCACAAGTAAGGTGGGAGAATGCCTGATGCTTCAAAGCGTTTTCAGGCAAATACTCGTACATATACAGTAGTAGTAACAATGTCAATAGGCGGAATGCAGAGCAAATATGGTCCCCTAAATTCGGTTTAATAACTTTTCAGGAGGCTACAATTTTTTTTTAGATCAGGCAAAGATTCGTTTATGGCTGCTGAATTAATTCCAAGTCTTTCCAGCTCCCCTAGCTTTATTGGTGTATGAGCATGATAAGGTAAATCTTCATATTAAGATTTAAGACTTGGAATAAGATAATCGTTCGAGTTGCTATTGTCGTTAAGACTGAATTTGGCCTTTGTAATGATTTATATAGTTTATGAACTGCCAATAAAACAAATTCGGTTCACGTGATTGGTCAGCAGCAGGTGAACAGAGAGGGCGGCCGGCTAGTTGAAGTCAGACCTTCACGCGTGGATCATTGCATTTTTATACAGCCCTTCATTCATGGTTTTTACTTGTTGATATGTTTGTCCAGAATATTTGTATAGGTACCTCGTTATTATAACACTTGGAATAACGAGTTGATCATGAAAAATGTCTAGTAAGGGTACTGTCAACGAAGCTATAATCTAAACAAACTTGTATAATTATTACATCAGGTCTCACCAATGAAAAGTCAAAACTCTAAATACTAAAGTCACTCGTTAACTAGCTGAGTTCTATCATGGATATAAGAGTACCCACAGTATATTCGTTTCGAGATTTCGCCCTTAGATACAATAACATTTTGTCCTATTGGATCCAACTTTTTATATCTTAAGGTTTTCTAAACTGAAAGGATCGAGTCCGTAATATTGTCTATGTATATCATAGATCAAGTTTTAGTTAGGTCGAACATGTCCTAAGCGATTCAGATAAGAAACTCAATGTCCAAACTGCAACTACTGCACCGAAATAATTATGCATCATGCACGTCCTTCACTGTAGCTTGTGTGTTGTAATAATATTAATACAGTTTTAATTGAGACAGGCGCGTGTCGGGATTTCAACATTATTTTTTAATTTGACAAACAGTCTAAAAATAATAATAAATACACTAGGTGTTGTTCGGGGAGTGAGCATTATATTTCAGAATTTCTAAAACTTGTCCTGAGGTTGTCTTCCTCATTCATTGCGATTTAATCCAATCTACAGCTTCGCAGATAACAGCTGGCTTCCTCTATAGAAAATATTTACCAGAACTACTACTTACAAGTCTTAGATAAGACCATAATTGGAAGAGATCGCATGTTCAGGGAAGCACCCCCTCAATCGTCTGGACGTGCCTGTCATTAAAAAGCACCATCATGAAATATCTAAGAAAATTGGTAAAAATTAGAATTGTTTACCTGGATATTTCTTCCTACGCCATGTGCACGAAATAGTGTTATCTTTCTTGATTTTATCAAACCATCTTCAATCTGTATGTTTATTGACATTGCGACGGAGAGATGTTCATATATACAGATATATTATTTTTCTAGAACTATATATTATCTAACAGATAAGACACACAGGTGTAGAAATAATCTAAGAAGTAAGTGACAGTCAGACTTATTCATAATATGTTACATTGTTCCTCAAGCACTGATACACGGAGATTTCCTGGCCTACGTCAAATATACGTGGAGCAGAGCAATTGAGTTCCTTGGAGAGTCTTGAGTCATCGCGATCGATATATCCAAGGCTTTCAATAGGGTGTAGCATGAGAATCCTCTGGTCAAGCTGGCTGCCTATGGGCGGCCACCAGAAAGGGAAGATATTTATGGAGGATTTTGAACACCGGCTGTTTGCTAAATAGTAGAGGATATTACCAACCCTCCATTGGATGTAGACAAAAAACCTGATCCCAGATATGAAGGAATGAATCGCATCCCACAGTTTATAACGGGAGATTGGTGCTTGAGGATCTATCTAAGACAGAAGGAAGACAGAGTACTCAAAATGTGTATACTGTTCTGACGAGGATAGTTCAAACCATCTAATCTTAAAACTCGAAAGTAGTAGATTGATATAGACGAGAGGCACTGAGAACTGAAGCTCCGTAAAGGGCTCACCTAACGCCACCGCAAAGCAAACGAATTGGTCTGGTGGAGAGAGAGGGAGAGGGAGAGAAAGAGAAAGAGAAAGAGAAAGAGAAAGAGAAAGAGAAAGAGAAAGAGAAAGAGAAAGAGAAAGAGAAAGAGAAAGAGAAAGAGAAAGAGAAAGAGAAAGAGAAAGAGAAAGAGAAAGAGAAAGAGAAAGAGAAAGAGAAAGAGAAAGAGAAAGAGAAAGAGAAAGAGAAAGAGAAAGAGAAAGAGAAAGAGAAAGAGAAAGAGAAAGAGAAAGAGAAAGAGAAAGAGAAAGAGAAAGAGAAAGAGAAAGAGAAAGAGAAAGAGGAAGAAAAAGAGAAAGAGAAAGAGAAAGAGAAAGAGAAAGAGAAAGAGAAAGGGAAAGAGAAAGAGACAGAGAATGAGAGCTTGTTTATATCGGCAATCAGAGCCTTTTGAAAACCCGCTGTCTTAGACACAATGACCAACAGCTTCTTGCCAAAATGAAGCATATACTTTTCTATTTCAATAATCTTGCTTTAGTGGCGGAGCTATGGCAGAGCAACCGTGGCCTGCGCCCGGACCGCATGGAACACAAAATCGAGAAATGCTTTCAGTAGGAAAGTTTTTTTGGTTTTCAGGTGAATATCCAAATTGTTGTAAATTACGGAAACTGGCCATAATTCCTAGCTACGACACTGTCTTGCTGAATTCTACGCAGCACATTACGTTGAGCTCATTCACTGATTCGTATCGGTATATTGATATAATCAATGCTCAATTTTGAATTTCTTCACCAATGCGTTACCCAAAAAATGTCTTATGGCGTTCATAGTGTTCGTTTGCTGGTAACCCGTTTCAATTACAATTGAAATTTAACAAAACGAATCAAATGAAAATGTTATAATATTACAACAGTAGAAGCAATAAACTGTTAAAACACATTATCAATGCAAAGGTCCGATTCGACCGAGTAGACAGCTCGGCATAACGGTAGCAATACAAAAAAGGGTGACCTAAACTTTCGATTTCAACTATCAGCGGAATAACAGACAGTGTAACCGCCTAGTGACTGACCAGTGGCGGATCTTCAATTTAATCACTGTTGTTATTGTTACATATAATCTTGGCATCTTGCTGAAGGTATGAGCGGGTAGATTGATATTGGAGCAACAGATTGACGCCAGGTTTTTGCAGGACATCTACCCTTACCACTGAAGAAGATGCTCGAGTTTCTCTGGATCAGAGAAATCGGAGAGAAGATGCATTTCATTAATACAATTATTTATTAGTCTTTCTTAGCCTCCATAGCAAAGTGTCAAACCATAGAAACTCATCTGTGGCAAAATTATTTTATAATATTAAATACCTGTTCGGATACTTATTTTATTCCATATCGATAAAGTATATTTGAATATTAACAAGTTTTAAGCGATTTAATCAATGAAAGAGAGGAATAGTCCTTGATTATAATCACCCGTTCTGCATAGGCCACATAGCAGGCCATTTTGCGCCTCTGTCGTCATCGGTTTCTAACTCCATACTATGCAGATTTTTGTGAATCTAAGTTCTCTCACATTTTTTAAATAATTTTTTGAAATGCATACCTTTTGTAAAGAGGCTTCAGCCAAAGAGAATGAAAAAATAGTGCTAACTTTTGATATGAATGTACTGTTTAAATCCAGATTTATTCCTCAACAAGGTCACATTTTAAAAACAGGGCGTGAAAAGACTGATATTTATTGAATTACAGGTTTGGCGTCAAGCATTATTTCTAAAATTTCAAGTGAAATTTAAACCACTTGTTGTTCATAGGAGAATAGATGCAAGAAGGACGACTCAGTACTTCCTAGGCATTCATGTTTTTTCACATCAGGTAGTTATACCACATTATGATTTTTGACTATTTTTTTTCTTCAAAAAATCCCTTCACTCAAAATTAGCAAACTAGTATAATCCCACATTATATCGTTCCTTAAATTTGATCAAAATCGATGCAGTGGTTACTGATATTTTGCAAGACAAACCCACAAGATTGGCATACACTTCTGTGATGTAGGTGTAATCAAACATCCGAAAAACCTTATCCCAATTTGAAAAGTTTGTCCCATCAGTATAATTCCTCCGATTATGCGAGAGAAGTGAAAGGCACTTAATAATGGGGGCATGTTTTAAATGTAAATTGTAAGCCCTGATATTTTTCAAGTGATATCTATATACTTAAAACCTAATTTTACTATCCCTAAAATATTGTCTCTGAGAACGAACATTGTTGCAATGTTTTTGGGTTGTACAATAAATTATAGTACCTAACTCCCTTGTAACTTGAAGTCGGACGCCACTGGTATTAATCGACTTGAATTAGGACACTCACTATATTCGGATCGATAGCAACCTGGCCAAATTATGAATTAGTTATGTGCACTAATATCCAAACCCATCGAACGATAATCGACTAGCCACCGTTTAGCTTATAGGTAATGTATTGAATTCGTCCATCTTTTTATTTCAGATCCAACCGAACCACGAGTTCAATTGAATTGACATGACCGATATTTCTATAATTTCCATGCTTCAGTAAAAAAATGTAGTGTTTTTCTATACCTACACATTGCAACAAATCACTTTTCTATAACGGTAAATGTCAGAAAATGGTCTTCAGTATTATAACCTTTGCAAATGAATAATTGTTCAAATATTCTATTGTTGTAATGATAGCAAGCGCTGGAAAAACAGTACAAGGAATGGAATAATGCGAACACTTGGTAGATAGGCTTCAACATACATACTGACAGAGATTTTTGCAGCCCGTAATTTGATCGATTTTATGTTCGATTTGCAGAACTATGTTTATTGAAATCCATTTAAAAATGGTTGCTTTCTCAAAACGAAGCATTTGATTTTGGATCCAGTTAAGTGAAAATACCAAACATTTAAACATATTTTACAATCGAAATCATCTTATAATATTCAAAATGAAAATATTTCCATTTTTAGGAAAGGCTTCTAAGAGAAGTAGAATAGAGGAAAATCTACAATTTTTCTGAGTTTGACACAACAACTGTCACAGCTAATGATTCATTATGTTCTTAAGTGAAAAAATATCAAGCACTCGTCTAATTAAAGTTCCCAATTCGTGAAAAATAGTTCTTAACAAAGAAACATCGAGAATTCGCATATACCTCTTCGCGCTAAAGTTTCATCCTATCTCAAAATGTTATAAAATAATGAATGACATTGGTAATGTCTGAACAAAATGTTGGCCGATTTTTTAATTACTTTAATTATTACTCCTTGGCTGATAGATCAATTTTCTATTCTAATTAAATTCTAATTAAATAAGAGTGCTTAAGGATTACCGGCCAGACAGACAGACCGACAAACAGACCAAAAGACACAGACAAACTGACAAACATGAGTTTTCGGGACGTGGAACAATAAAACGAAATTCGATATTTTTTCTAACAAAGGTGAAAGGATATTAGTTCAATGCTTGGTCGGGATTCATAACCTGCATTGCTGCAATCTCACATAAAATATTGAAAAACGTTCAATTATCCGCCTCTTGATAGTCCACATCACATTACAACGCATTATCACCAGGCATCTAACATTTTAGTTAAATACCTATAATGCTTATGCAAATATTAGACTGAATTATATGCAAGCAGCATATTTTGGAAACAGTTACAGCTTGAATATGTATAGCATATTCCGGGGCTCTTAGTTACTGTAGATGGTAACGCTAAGCAAACTGTAATGGTGGTACTAACATACTAACAATAATTAAATAAGAAACGTCTTTTGTCAACTGAGTAACGGTAAGTTTTGTTACTACTTGAACAAATCATTTTAGAGATGCTACGAGTACGGTGTTTTCTTTCCTCTACCGTTTAGATGAAGAAATAGAACATAAATTTCCAGAAGTGACAAGAAAACGTTGGTACAGTTTATCTTTCGGAGCTATTTCACGAACCGTTATTGTTTTTGTTTTTATCAACATTTACTCTGCACTTTTTGCCTAGCATTAGTAGTTCAAAACGGCATAAGGTAAATTTGGGAACAGTTAAACTATTAGCTTAATAAATATCTTTCAATCATACATCTTTTCAGTTATATAGAATTTATAAGCAGAACTTTTTATGCATCACATGCTATGTGGATGATGTTTATGCTGCATGGTTACGTGTGATTAACTGAAGTCTTAGATGACATAAATAGTAAAGAGATAACAATAAAATTACAAGTCGGAAATATTTATTAATACATCTATTGAAATCAACAGTGCATGTTCTGTATTAGCGATAGCATATAGCTGAGAACTCGGAGATAAAAATAAAATAAAAATTGAATAAAGGCGGCATTGACAGCAAAGCTAATCTCAGATTTTTGTCACCTGTTGCCCTTATTAATCGCTCACAACTAACAAATCTGACATCCAAAAATGGTTTCAAATAACTATTTGGTGTTATATGCCAATCAATTCTTTCTATATGTACACATTTTCGATCGATTTTCGTCTTGTGCACCATTTACATTATAATACTAGTTAGTCGTATTTCAAATATATATTGAACATTTCTAGCAGCGTGATTTGTATGTGTGTGCTTTTCTTTTATGGTACATTTTTTTATCTTTATTACAGCTGCCGTTATTGTTTTACAGTTTTTATGTTCAAACATTTTGGTTAGTTTATGAAATTGAGCCTACACAGTATTTCTTTCCAATTATAATCATTTTCTGAAGGTGAACAGGGTTATAATGAGTTTGTATGAGCTATTGTTTATTACAAGTCATAATGTAGTCCACAAACTGCAGCATTTTTTTAGCAATTTTGCAAACCGTGAATCAAAATAAAATGGATTCTGAAGTGAGCCAAATTTGGACATGGGAAAGAAAGAAACAGTGGTAAATGTTATTTTGAGGTTTTAGATTCCGTGAACTAATATTAGTTTCACTTGTTTAAGTGAGTAATCTTCTAGCTAAAATTACTAACTATATATATTTTATTTAATGATTTAGAAATAGTAGTAGTTAGTAATAAGCGGTAATTTCTTTCAAACTGTGTTTTATTGGTATGATACACACATCATATGATCGGAATGTTGATTGCAGTGCATTTTTTTTGTTTTATGTTTTTATTTATTAACAATGGCCTAACATTTATCATTCAATGCATTTCATAGAGATGTGATTTTATCCATGTAGAGGAGTACTTTGTAGGATCTTTATTAGCTTCATATAGTATATGGAATCCTATTGTAAGAGCATGTCTTAGGTGTTTTAGGTCTATGTTTTTTTTAGTGCATTCGATTTGAAACTGGGTAAATAAAACATAACTCAGATTCCATAAATTTAGTAGAAATACGGATATATTCATAAAAAACAGTACAAAGACAAAGTATATTGAACTCAATATAACAGCTAATCTTAAAATTGTCACAGACACTACTATAATTTTATAAACATATATAAATAATATATACATACTTATGCTTCAATAAATTTTTGAAGTAACATTTGAACAAATACATCTGATTTCAACCGCAGTAATAGGAGATCATAATGCTATTTTTTCTGCTTTTGCCAATAAATCACTTTATACCACATGAAAATCTTGAATAGACATGAATATGTTTGAAGAACTGGCCAGTGAATATATTAAAATACAGACACCAACGCGTGCGTTTCATAAGTAACATTGAAGCTGCTGCATAATTGAAAATAAAAATGTCAGATTCTCTCCACACCCTTAAAACGTCCAAAAATTTTTAGACGTTATAATAAAAAGAGCATGATTGAACAAGCGGCTAGTGCAAAAACCCTTAAATTATGGAGAACGTAAAAATGCAAATTTACACATTTGAACATTTTTCAAATCCCTGCTCACCTTGGATCATAGTCACAAGTCTTGAGAATAAACTATTTTTCATATGTTTTCATGTTTTTGTAAAGAATGCAGAAAATATTATTTTTATAAAGATTTTATAATGAAGAGTACTCAATCTATTTACTCGACTCCATTTTACGCCCCACGTATTAGTGAACGGAATATTCTGCCTCGTCTCCCTAGAATCTTAACGTATGTATACATTTGCGCTGAATGTACGCTTGGAAAGTACTTGGTCGATATATTGGACTCCATATTTGTATCTGCTTTCAATACGCGATCGAATGCAACATCGAGTTAATCTACGCGACGATATATCTGACACTCAAGTAACAAAAGTGAGATATTCGCATTCTGATGACAGTCCAATTAAGAGATGGATATCAAAGGAAACAAGCAAACGAGCAACAGGTTAGAATCTGGGAGAACAATCTAAATATTCACGTAAATTAATTATATGGCTGAATACATTAATAAATTTGAGCAGTGTATTAGCAGATCGCGTGACCACTGATTTAAATCATTTCAGTTGTCGGTGCACAGTCTAGATCAGAGAATATTTCATTTGTAGCTTTGAATATCTCAACCTGTACAATTATACAAAACGTAAAGGTTGTTATAACTAAGAAAACATAATTTCATTTCGGACGTTAAGTGGGAAATTAGTAAACGTGAATATTTTCTGGAATAAAATGTCCATACAGTTCTCCACAAGCAGAATGTGACTGCCGTCGAGGAATTGACTTGTCTTACAGCTGTAGATGTTTTGACTACTACTCACGTTCTGGATCATTTACATACAGAGTGATCTTTTCTTAGCTGATCTCATTGTCTGATCGAAGTCGTTAGGTGCAATAATTGTTAACTTGCAAATAGCCTGTAGATGTCGCTATATTCTTAATTATATAATTATAATTTGGAGATGCGGAGGAGGGAGGGAGGGTGCTGATACGGATTATCGGAGTGGGTCAAAACTCGGCCCTAGCCGCTTTATTTCCAAAAATTCGTATTTAGAACTGTGAAGCTTCTTACCCACAGCGAGATTAGAACTTCGCAGCTTTCGCTTGGCGGGCAGACAATCTACCCATTGATCTAGGTAGGCACAAAGGCAAACAGGTCTACGTAACTCAATGTTTGGACAGTTTTACAGTTTATTTAAGATTCCTCAATGCGAATTTTTGTATTGTCTCCACTTGCGGATTAGCAAGATGATAATTGCTGCATTATTTTGTTTATGTCTCGTAATGAACGCGATACTGTTCTTACAGCGGAAAATTTGTGACTTTCCACTGTAATGTAGCCGAAGTTTATTAAACAGAAATAATTTTGAATATCTCCCATACATCGTATACATGGCTTTATTCTGAATTGCAACAATGGAATGTTGCTGGTAACTGAAAATGGTATCAGAGGTATAAGGTTACTATGGAGATCAGCATACTAATGAATAACTTTGGAATCACAGCGAAACGTGCATTGACATTAAGTATATTTGGTGTCATTTTACAAGTACTGCATAACATACCCTAATAGCTACTGAAAAACCAACAAGTTAACTTGCTATTTCATCTGCAAAACTGTCAAGCATTTGTGTCTTTTCAGGTTAAAGCAATATCTCATACAACTTATTTTGTTAAATGTTAAAATAGAAGATAAAAATATCGTATAATTAACACTCAGTTTCGCGAATAAAACTCTTTTTCTTTCAGTGACGCGTTTTATATTTAAATCATCGTCGGACTATCAGATTTGACTGCTAACAAGGATACCCATATTGCTTGCCTCCGTATTTTCCACTGAAAGAGAGAAAGTTGTTTTCTTACTGGTATTTATAACACCCCAATGAAATTTATCGTTTTCGAACGAAATGGTTTTTTCTTTTAACTAACCAATCACCTTACTTGAATCTAAAAAAGGTTAAGTGGAAGTACATTCCCTACGTTCATGTTTCTGTATAGTTTTTTTGTGGTTTTTGTTATAATGGAATTTCATGAGGTCCAATCGTGACAAATATGTAGTAGAAAAATCGTCACGTTTGAGTTGAAAAAAGGCAACTGACTAACCAATAGAATGGAATAGTTTTGATGGAATTTGTAGTACATGCTCGGCATATTTGAGCACCTATAAAGTGTCTCGCCACTTCAGAAACATAAAAAATGAACTTGATGGATGGAAATTTAGAAGATTGGATAAGATTATATATTTTTTATATTGGCTTATTACGCAGCAACGATTTTAAGAAAAAAATCAGCAGAATCTACCTCGTGCCCCAATCATATCCCAAATTGTATCCAAATCGGTCAAGCGGTTACCAAGCTTACGCGGTGTAAAAAAACCCGACAGACAGACAGACATGATGTAAACATCCAAAAAAATGTATTACCTGAAAATTATCGCGATCACAATGCTTCATGATTTCAAACTGTAATTCATTTCTTTTGTACTTTGATGAAGGCTGCCAGGGCAGCCGAGATGTTAGTAAAGTTCATTCATTTATTCAATTTGATGAATCACGGTAAGAACGAGTAAAGACTAATCAAGGAGACAACAAAAGTAAAGGTTTCGGAAGTTTCATTCCAACAACTTTCAAAACAGAGCTGACATTGATTTGTGGTGTAACATGAAAATATACCAAGTACTTACTGAAACGATACTTTCGTGTAAACGACATTCCAAATTGATTGTTCTCAAATGGCGACTGAGGTTTCGTAATTTTATCTTTATAAGAGTATTAGCTGTATCCGAGCGTAACTTGAGAGCTTTCCGTGAATTTACGAAACCATTCAGATATTTAGAATAATACAGTGAAATGATAAGCATATTATAAACCGAGCCGATAAGGAACCATTGTCGGGGGAAAGGTTAGCATAACAAATAACGATAATTCAAAAACAAACATTTCCTAATTATTATTTTCGATAAAGTCGTGGAAAACAAGCAGGCCAGGCCAAGCCGTACGTACATTCTTTACAAATGCGATCGCTATTTGTTATTCAAATTATGTCTATTTCTGAAGGATATTTTGCATAGGAACCATTCTTTAACCATATGGAAACGATAGCGTAAAGAATGTAAGTATTGTGACTGCATAGAAGGTAGGTTCAATATATTTAATCCAACTTTTATTTATATAACAGTAGCTATCTAGTTCAAAAATATGTAGCTATGGTGAAGGGTCATTGAGTTTCTGATGGTGACAGTATATTTCATAGCTATACAGGATATCTCACATTATCCTATGTTTCTATATGGAAACATATAAAACAGATTAAATGCAGGCGCGTATTTTATCTATAAACTCAAATATGATTCTAATGTTAATGTATTAGTGAATTATTTTTTTTAATACATAATTCTATTCATTTATGTCGATTACCACTTAGTGTTTTTTGCGATAGGATTTATTCCTCTGGAGAAGGAAGCAGGCGAGGAAAGGCGAATAATTTTGATTGCCTTTTCTTGATGTTTGACGACATTGTGTCAGCTTTCTATCGACGTTGTTAATTCAGTAGTTATTGGGTTCTCTATAATTCGGAAGGCATCATTGAGATTTTGATGAAATTTCGACAATACTAGTGAGAAAAGAACGGAAAAACCTTGCGGTTTTCAAAATTGGTGCAATTGCAATCACTGACAATGATACGGGGAGATCTGAAAACCCTCCTCCTCCCGCTCTTCTACAAGAGGTTGTGTCCATTTTTTGAGGTTTTCTGTTGGGAAACCAACAACCGACCAAGTAACCATTTTGTCTAGAATTCTAGGTATCGTCAATATTGTTACTGATGTTTTTACTAATACTGCTGCTGTTATTATTGATGTAATCCTCATTGCCTTATCAAAAAAAAAATTTATATAACAGTCCATTCATGAAATATCTCAATATCTTCTCAGGCAAGATTATACTTCAATATGATTCAAAAAACACTAATACAAAATAAAAAGTTCGAAACACAGACAGAGATGAGCAAGCCCTAATTTATATTATAGTAGTTTCGATATAATGCTCACAGACACTGAATTTGGGCTGATGAAAATTAATTCCAATGTTTTTTGACTATATCCTTATTTCAGTAGGAACATGTAAAAAGAAGATAGAACAATCATTTAAACCGTGCGCTTAATCTATCAAAAACTCGAGAAACACGGTTGTCCAGTACTCTGCCATCACCTATTTTTGAATGGAGCAGCATTACCTACAACATTTATGTACCCGCCTCCAAAATTTCATCGAAGTTGATGCAAAGGTTACATTACGCGATAACAAAAACGAAGATAGACAGACCAACAAACAGGTAGACCGACAGGTAGACTGACATACACACAGACAGACACTCTTATCTGTGGTTCAAAATTTAGATTTTTCCAACTTTGTGCTTGGCATGTTATTTACAAAGTTTAGGCATTCGCCATTCTTCTGTTTGTATACAATGACATATTAAAAAACAGAAATGAAGGGATCAATAGCTAAACGACAGTTCAAAAGAAAGTGGTACAAAACATGATCTGTGGATCCGGCCAAATTAACAAGCAGTTTTCAATGCCGCGATTTCAACTATTCAATCTCAATCATTTTTAACTTTTTTGTAGTTTTTGAAGTCCTTTAAATTTCTGTTTATTAAATTTTATGAATCAAAGCTAAAACATAGAAGTAGAAAAGTAAATCTTTGTCTCGTTCGAGAAAACATTTGATAATGTAATGACCTACCGCAATAAAACAGCTTAAACTAAATTGTATATTAACGCTTCGCCTAATAATAGATTTTATTATTTATAAATATATAATACTAGGGTTGATTGCTATTTATATAGAAAGTTAAATGTATTAAATGTCGAGCGATTCAAGGAAGATAGCACTTCAAACATTTGAAATTGTTAAAAATAACGTCACTTCCGATGTCAATGAAAACAAAACATTACAGCTGTAAATATTTTACGTGTTGTTGCACGTAGAAAATAATTGCGAATTCAATAAATATTGGAAACACCGGTAAAATAAACAACTAGACAATAGTTTTGCAACATCATACCTTTATTTTTATAATGATTGCTAAACTACAAATTTGCAAGACTAATAATTCCATTTTCAAATCCATTGAGCGTCAAAAAACACAACATGGTGCGACGCGCAGCGTATCCTCAAGGTCTTTGAAAAAACAATATAGAATCGTGCGCTATCCATTAGCCACCTAAGCAATCCCTGGCCAGGTGGAAACAATCGATGGGATATCGGAAACGGTCAAATGCATTTTCACGGAAAATTACGGTAACATCGCAGAGAGCATAACGAATTGAACTGCTCCGATCTCAAATAAAATTATGCTTTGTATATAGGAATAAAATCGAAAACTTACCTAGTAATGTTTATCACTGATAACAGTACACGCCATGTTGGATATAATTGTCAAACATCAAAACAGTTGTGCTGTTTACCATGCCTATCATGTGATAAGCGACATGCGCGACCCGCCACAGCGCTCGGAACGTGACGACGCGTTAGTGGCCTGTAGTGCCTTGTGAGAAGGTGGATTAAGGCTGAATTTGCAATCCCACACTTGCCTTCCGCGATACTCAACTGAACGACGGTAGCGTTATTAGTGTTAGCGGAGAAATAATGCGTTTTGCTTACAGTGTGATATACACGCCATTTTACCACACTGATTTTCCTAGCAGCGTGAACATTCGGATAATTTTGTTAAATTTCATCTACAACTATTCATATCTCGTGATAATAAAATCATATTTGCAAGAAAAAAGTTTTATTTGTGTCCAGTACACAATTATTTTATCTGCATGATCAGTGATCACCAAGTAAGAGCATCTACAAAGTACATAATTATAAAGTTGTATTACTCCTATTTAGTTGTATTTTTGAAGCGGTAATTATTGCTGTTTTACTTTCAGTTCTTCATAATTGCATCTATTTGTTAATAATAAGTTAATTAAGTGTATTGTAGATGTCCTTACTTGGTGTTTTTGGTCCACATTTCGATAAAAAATGATGTGTTTTGAACAAAAAGTTTCACAAATAACATTCGCATAAATATATTCATATTTAAATACAAATTTAGATCGAAACGAATCATACAAAGAAAGGGTTTTCTTTGTGTTCAAATACAATTTTTATCTGTATGAATAATGATCATACAATTTACCAACAAATATATTTGAAACAGGTACAATATTGTCGTATAATTATAGTTTCTGCCTGATAGGCATAGATGAGACTTCAATATGATTATTGTAACGTCCACAAAGCAACGGAATTCACGTATTGGTATAGCATTACCTACTATGACCCCACAACACACCAAACTTCATCCAAAATATTACGGACAGCCTTATACGAGTGAAACTATGTGAAACAGATTTTCGTGGTTGAAAAATCATGAAACTGATCCCATCACCCTGTAAAAGTAGTGTTCAACGACGCGTGGCGCCACGAGCGCACTGTCGCGTTGTCCACCCACTGAACAGCAAACGCTGTACAGTGTATTGAAAACTTAGTAATGGGTATGTACCAGGTATAGTCAAAACAAACTGTTCAAAAAACATTTATCAAGCCACTAATAGAAAATATCTACTTATATGTATATCTCGTTGCGAGTTGATCATTTGACAAGCGTCTGTACCAGCAATGATTGTCATAGTTTAATCAATAGTATTAGATAAGTCAATGGTATACTATTTTATACAGAATATTTCGAGTGCGAATGGAATTCTTAAAAAAAGTGAAATATTTTTTAATTTGTTTTGGATTTTTTTATGTTCTTACAGGGTTTATCAAGACTATAGGTTACAGGGTAAAACCTTCAGGGTATTATGAAGGTATTTACATTTAAAAATTACCATTACTTTTACACAATGTGTTGACCTTCAAAAAACTGTGAATTTTTTCGGGTTGTTGTTAATAATAGATGATTAGATTACCTACAAAATGAACCCTATTTCGATAAAATTGATACATTAATTACTGAGAAAGGACTCAATAAACTAACGCACGAAAATAACTAATGGTTCAAATAATTATTTACTTTCGGCAAAATGTATCTGATGATTTGTGGTATTACATATAATATCATGTATCAAATATGTTGTTTAAGTTTGGTTGGCTTTAATTATTGATTAAAGACTCTTATATTAATCAATGATTTAAGGCAACCTGATTATCGTATTTTACATTACTCAAACTTTCAAAGGGTTCAAACATCACTGTGCGACTATTGTGCTGAAATTACATTTAATGGATGTTTGGTTTTCAAATATTGTACCATTTTATCACGGTAGGCTAAGCGTCTATCAATATCTTCTTCCAAGGTTGATGTTGTTACGACACTCCCACTCACATAGAGCATAAACAGGGGCACCGGAAACACCTATATCGATTGGGCTGTCCGTTCTCCAGTGAGAAATAATCGAACTACCGTGGAAAAAAGTGTGATTGAAGCGCACGTTCCACGCATACGTAGAAACAGGTGTCACAGGCACAAATGCGTATGATTCGTTTTGTTTTAGAGAACAGAACCAGAATATACAGTGAGTCTACGCGTGGTATGGAAAAAACCCAAAGGTTGATAGTCGATTTATATTTGTTTTCAAGTTATAGCATAATTAAAAATAAACACATTTTCAAACATCAATGTTTTGACTGTGCTTTCGATAACTATATTATTCTTATAAATGTTCAAAAATACCGCCATACAAATCGAACAATTTCCTGCTCTCTTATTCATATAAATAAATTAATAATGGAGTGTCGGTCTGTTGGTTGGTCTGTCTGTAGGTCTGTCTGGCAGTCTGTCGTTCTGTCGGACTGTCGGTCTGTCGACTAATATACATTATTTTTTAATGTCTTTCTTATGTAGTGTGTTTAGAAACAGTGTTGAATTTTTAAAATTCATTCGAAACCTAATTGGATTGGATTTTATTTACCGTTTTGAGACCGATTCTCAGATTTTGATGGAACTTATTTATTTATTTATAAAGAATTGGAACATCATCAGAGATAAACTGCAAAAACGACATCCTCTCGGTTGTTGATCCTACTAAGTTTTAAGTACTTGAATATATATGTATAAAAGAATAATAATGAAAAACTAATCCTAGTTATAATCTCGACTAACCAAAAATAATAATTTTATAAGTAAAGGTAAAACCGAACCGAAAACTCAATTTGGGGAAGTTGTGAAACAGCCTATGGTCTCAAATAATGCATAATGTACATTCGTCGTTCAACAATCCGACTGTGGAAATAATTTTCATCGTGACCACGTGACTACATAAAATTAATATCTGATTTCGTTAGGACTGCCTATTAATACAGCAAGCAGATATTCTATAGGATAAAAAAATAAACTCACTTTACGCCTTGGCGATTTCCATCTAAGTTTGTTGGATTTCAGCATGTTTACATTAAATATTTATGGAGCTTTATAGCAAGGTATTTTTCCACTGCAGATAATTTTACAAATGAAAACCCAATAGAAGGTTCCGAATAAAAGAGAACTACAATTGTCGTTAGTATATTCAATGAAATATATTCATCCGAACAAACTATTAGGAAATTATGTTTACCCTATTATTGAAAGAGTTCTAATTGTTTCCAATCGCTCCATCCTATAATATTATAGCGGCAACTGCCACGTTTCAATGAAAATTGTATCCATCATTGAAATCAAAACAGACATTTACTCAAATAAAATGTGATTACTGTCTGAATTAGTACCACTCTTTGTCCAATTAAATCCGTCCTGTCCAAGTTTCTGACATTTTCATTCTCATCTTCTTTCCCACTTACAATTTTTACTTTTGGCTACTTCTGTGAGTTAGTTTATGTGCACCAGAATCATCTGTAGGTGTATAAACCCATTTTATAACGATCATATATCCACTTTTTTTTGCAAATCTAACTTTATAATTCTTTCGGCAACTCCTTCCTATTCTTTCATGCATTCTTCTATTTCTGATGAATTACGAGCTCTTTAATTGATTGAGAAACAAGATCGATTATTTTAAAGGACAGACTGCAGACAGAATCGTTGTGAAATATTAATGCAAATTTAATGTAATTTGATGCTTGGGAAAATTCCAATTATTTGTTTTACACATATTCGGAGTTGATAAAATGCCGGTGTTAGCAGATTCGTTGAAAAGCAGGAGCCTTTACAGATCAGTCTTATGGAGGGAGACATGGGAAAATTTCGGGAGTCATCTGTCTGAATCAGGAGGACTAATGGCATCCGCATTCAGCTAATGTGGAATTCTATGAAAATTTGATCACTTATTTTTGGTGACAATACAACATGTGATTTATTCATTCAGTATTATTCGTCATTTTCCAGCGTTTATGGCCAGTAGGTTTGTTATCCTAGTGCTTACGAAAGATTGAAATGATATCTAAGCGCCGCCTAGTTCTAGCCATGTTTGGTTTATCTTTTTATTAATTTCTATGATACCATTCACGATCTGTCAGCGCATTTACACATATATATATATTTGGAGCATTCGCTAAACTGAATAATAGTTAGTGATAACCGCATTCGAATGAAATTCCTTAAGGTATATTTAAGTACACTTTCGTTGTAATAGTAATAATACAATAAATAGCATAAATGCATATATAGCTAGTCTTGCAAGTCTCAATTACGTTTCGACCCTTCATAGAACGGCGTCCTCAGGCATGAGAGCGCAAGCGATACAAGCGGTCATGAAACATACAAGGGCTCCTCCAAAGAAGGCTCTGAGGACCAATCGCGTGACTGCTTCCCTTTTATGAGGAATGAGTGTGCTTAATGCCGAGATCATTATGCCCACTGAGCCAGGATTCGAGAATCCACAGATAGCGTACGTTGCTATCACTTTCGTTCTCTTCTGAAATGTAAAAAATAATATAATATTAATTATAATATTAACCCGTATAAAAATTGATCTTCTTACCGAGAGTAGTCCTTGATCAAGCATCTCCTTCATCTTGGCAAATGCCACAAATTCGTTCACCATAGTTTTGATTCCAATCAAGGTTCCAACACTTTCACATTCTTCCCAGGGTACTCCCATAAGAAAACTGATCGGAATGAATATTTTACCTGCTATCAATTCCAGGGACCATTTTGGTTCCAAAAATCCTGCAAGTGATTTGATAATTTTACGTAAATATTGAACATTAATTTGCTGTATTGGGGAAAAATGTTTTAGTTTTATCTTAGAAGCTAAAACAATTCAGATAAAGTAATTCAATAGTAAACACAAGGTTCAACGAATAATTTAGTTTTTCTGACCCAGTTCTATTCAGTATTTAAATCATGATCAGACTCAGGTTTGTTTATGAAACCTTGTGTTTAATCATTGGAAATTGTATATGAATGATAGAAAAGAGCATCTACAATCTATATGAGCTAAACAATGCTCTTTGTTGTGTCTCTCCATTTATTTATAGAAACTTTATTGATATAAAATGATAAATAAAGATCTGGTTGTATTTTGGACTTGTTCAACTGAAATTAAATTTAAAGAATATTAAAAGCTGCAAATCTCTTATAATTCAAAAAATACCTAGTTTTCAAATATTTCCATAAGTTTCAAAGCCTATGTCAAATGAATCAACAGTTTTTAAATCCTTTCAGAATCTTCAATAAATTTATATTACTGCACTTAAAATACAGAGTCAACCTAAAAAGAGAAGCGAAACATATTAAATGGTTTCAATTTAATTATTCAAAATGCTCGAAAATGTGTGTTAATAAGTTAGATATATCGATAAATTCCTCAATACCTATTCAAAATAAATTATTTTATTTTGAGTGTAAGTATCTTAAAAATATTAAAAAAAATGTTATTATATTGTATTAAACTACTACTGATATATGTCACTCAATTTTCATCGATACAATTCTATAACTTCATCATATATTTGAATAATACCTCAAGACACAAAATATCTTGAGGACATTCTGATGGCAATTTTAAGATTTTCCCTCAACTTTAATATGAACAGATTTGAAAAAACCATTTCCTCGATACATAAAAACTATAAATGCAATACAATAACAGGATAAATAGCCAAACAGGGTTAATAGACTGAGAGTTAATAAAAACAGTCGATCTGATAGTCTGACGATGCTTCAGAAATTAAAGCGAAACGCGTCACTAAAAACTAATTTTATTTGTGCAACGTAGTGTAGAAATTGTACAATTCAATTATAATAATAATGATTAAAGCATCCATCAACATAGGCATAAATTGGCAGATTTAAAGTTTTGTTTCTACAAACGTCAATGTAGTAATCTGTCAAGTAACTATGAAGCTGTTTAAGAAGAAAAAAACAGTTTTTTGTGGTATGGTCGTCTCAGAAAAATGGATGTTAGAATAGGATATTTCATCTTGAAAATTAGGGTAAAAAGTATTATCGTTTCTGGTCTAACAAAAAAATGATTTCGTTAGGCTAAGATCACGGGAAAAATTAAAACAGGTTCTCTGAATCATCATTGGTGCAGTTGTTAGCCATTATTACGATTTGTCAAACAAACCGATATAAGAATTCTTCACTCATATAAAAGTAAGATATCGAAATGAAGGGTAACGAAACGTGAGTAAATATGTTTTATCTGCTCTATCTGACAAAATTCAAAAGTTACACGTACCTACAAGTTCTCCAAGCCATCCAAGAACTCCATTTATGAGGTAGACGAATGCCAAGAATGCCAAAACACTAGCAATAATTCCTTGCACCATTGCTATGGCATCTAAGACACCTTTGCTAGCAGCATCCAGTACCGATTCGTAAGGACTGGAAGCCAAAAAACGAAATATAAAATATGTATACACATGTAATAAGAGATAGGAGTTTCAATTTTATATAATGATATATAATAAGTATTCTACCATTAATATGATGATGATTTATGAAGCCGAAACGTTAGCAAGTTAATTCGTCATTCAAATGTAGTTTTAGTAAGGCTCTAATACAAATATATATAATATATGCTGTTGTATGGCTTTAATGGTACAAATTCAGTATCCTTACTTTTCCATTGTTTTTACATTATCTTTTTTTACTTTAACTTCCTCTGTTTCCGGGTACATCAACTTGCTGAAGCATAACGCAGCAGGTGCAGACATTATACTTGAAGTGATCAGATCCTGAGGTCTAGCTCCATAGTTTATATAGGCTGCCATTACAGAACCTAAAGTATAGGAAATGCTTATTAGAAAGTTTAAAAAAAGATAGTTTCGTTAACTATGTAATCTTGGTAACATTTGTCTTTTCCAATGCGTAATGCATCCATATGTATCTGTATACACTAGAATATCCGCTGCAATTTGCTCAAAAAAATTATTTTCCGCTTCCTGTCATCCAATAAATTGGTTTTTGAACAGTTTCGAGAATCAAACATTGAAGAGTATAAAAAATATAGCATACTTAGAGAAACATGATTTTTCTTTACACTGCAGTACATCCTTGATATAATTTTTTTAAGCGTTAAAGATATTGTGACATCTATCATAAGACTTTTATTATGTTGATACAGTATAACCAAAGTAAAGCTAATCACAGATTTTAGTATTATGTCGAATTTAAAGATTCATCTGTACGCAAATAAGCGCGCCATATTGCGCATAACATTACGAGTATCAGTATTGTATGTACATATTGAGTGTAACTAACAATAAGCTGCATTTTTTTGAATAAAATATTTAAAACATTTCAACTCCATTGATCAATCAATTAATCTGATGGTAACGCTGATACATCAAATCAAACATCCATTACCTGCTACAGTAGCAAACCCAGATGTCATCACCGAGTGTATTTCTGAATCAGTTAGGTCTTTTAGATATGGTGCAAGGAGAAGCGGTGCTTCAGACTGCAAAAGATTAATTATTTAATCCATTATAACGAGCAGTAAGTTTCTCTTTCTTTATTAGTGAAAACTTGTGTGTAAGTTGGACTGACGATTTTTCCACCAAGTAAAAGCATTAATTCAAAATTAATTTTCTCAGCCGTGGGAATTGTATAAAAGGTTCGAACATATTTTAAGCAAGCGTAAAAGTTGTGTACAGGATAGGATCAAAAAGTAGTAGGACTGAATTTATTTATTTATTTTTTCATTGAACTAATCTATACAAATCCTTAGTAGTCTTCGAAATAGCACTCTTGTGCCTCGACTCAACTCGCGATTCCTTCTGCAATTCTTGTGTTTTGGGCAGAAAGTCCCTCAGCCTCAAAGAGATTCAGTCCTACTACTTTTTGTATAACATATTGATCATGTATCTTTTTAATCCTGTGTGTTCATTTTTCAAGTTCTATTACTGGTGTTCCAAATCAGTTTTTCATCAAACTTGACATAAGCATTACCCATTCACTTTGTGAGCAAAATTGTCCATAACTTGGATAAAATTTGACATGAAGATCTAAAGCAACAATGCTTACCTGTCCTAAAAAAATATTAGCAGCACTGTTCACACTTTCGCAAATTGTAGTACCCATTATCCATTGTAGAATTTCTCCAAGCAGCCCAATAACTTTTTGCATAACACCATAATAGTAAAGTATGTTTACAAGAAAACTTATAAAATATATTGTAGACAGTGCCTAAAAGCAAATCAGATACCAAAGTTTCTCGTAAAGGGAGACAGATAGGTTAATAGATATATTTAGAAACGTAGTACGTAAGTCCTGTAAATTATTCATAATATGATTTGTATCTGTTTGGCAAACGTTCCTGGGCGATCGACTTTGGGTCGTGTAATAAAATCACAAAGTAGTACATACCAGTGGACAACCTGTCAAAGACACTGTCACATGAGGCACTGAATCGACAGTTCCCTTTTCAAGGCAAGATTACTACCCACTCTCAAAGCAATATTATCCAAAAACTGGTCATCTGATTGGAAATAGTATTGTTTTATTCACCCAACAAGATACAGCTTCATAATTCCCGATATACCCCATTCATCCTGTCATTACGATAGTATTCCGAAAAAAAAGTATATTTTTAGCATTACAATTTATGTCGACACTATGAACTCGACCATATATTTTTCTGTTTCCATGATTACTTTTCATGCTTTGACTCTGAACAGAAAATATGTCATCTACAGACATCGGGAACTCCAATATAAAGATATGAATTTTTGTAGCTACACCTTTGTGCCCAGCCTTCGTTAAGAAGCAACCTCCTTACCGTGGATTAACCCTTGTGTGTGTATGTAAAAATGAAATGCCTTAACATGTCTTACAAGGTGGAACCCACTTTACGAGGGTACAGCAAAATTCTAGTCTTTATTGGCATCATTTATGAACTTTGGTTTGATAGATTTTCCACCTGCTTCCGAGCATCTATCCATTATAGATATTACACATATACAGACTGATTATTGGAGTTCTCACCCTAAATGCAAATACAAGCTTGTCATTGACCAAAAAGTCTCCATACGTGAATGCAGCTCCTTCAAAAGCGTAACCTAGAAGAATATTGACTTTATCTCCTGCACATTCCAAGATATTTCTCCCCACATTCCATCTTATTGTGATGAGTCCAAACAAAAATTGAAGTATGAGTCCCCAAAGGATTGTTTTCCATTGTATCTGAAAGTATGAGCACATCTTGTAGCAGATGACTGTATACATCTCGATCACTAAAAGCTATGTCTGTCTGTCTGTCGCATGTCTATCTAGTAACTGGCCCCTCTATAACTCAAAAAAAGCCATTGGAATTTTGCTGGAATTTTGACGTTGATTTAGTAGTATGACAAACATGAAAAAATTGTAGATCTTAAATTCGTGCAGTGGCATCGGAATTATTGTCAGAAATAACACAAATAGCTGTGAACCTGAAATTTTAGAACTTTAGATTTATGAGCATCTTAGGGTGCACTAAACTTCTTTCTAAAAAAGGGGCTAATTTGTTCTGCATATCACTTCATTACAACTAAAGGATATATAATTATCAGTGATATTTAGGCATGCGTCAAGTAGGTAAACTCTGTATTCAATGTTCAATTGTAACATTTTTTTGATGATTGTGATCGGATTTTACAGCTTGATCTATTTGGAATTGATATCCTTTATGGAGTTATTTGAAATTTTGTCAAATACATACATGTTAGATTTTGAATATTATCAAGTATTTGAAATTTAGGTTCAACAGTTCCTAGATTTCCATATCTTGACTTTTATATTCATATTATATATGTGTATGTATATGTATGTATACAGATATAGACATATAACATATATAAATAATAAATGTATACCGATGTATGGATAGTAGCGTAGTTGGAGGTGTAGTTGGTAGTATCTTGATTTATTCACATTTGAACGTAAAATAAACTGCACATTATATTCAAATAGCATTCCTCACGTAAAAACATACCTTGGTCCTGTTAGCTGAAAATATATATCCTACAACCAAAAAAGCACATAGTCCCGATATTGGTATTAATCTACTTCTGTTATCCTTTGTGTCAAATGCTAAATATGCTACTGTAGCTACCAGCAGCGATATATAAAACATAATTGTTCCATACCTAAAAAGTAACATTTACTATAAAGAAATCATATAAAATTTATATATCTCTTAGTAGTGGCAAAGCTAAACCTAATTTCTTGTACCTATCCTGTTTTTGTTTCTTTGAATCATCTTTACTTGTACTGTACCAAAACTACATTATGATTACTAAAAGAGCTTCACTAATGTTTCGGCTACCTCGGTTGTCTTGATGAAAGTACAAAGTGAAAGAAATGTAATTGTGAAGTTGATGACCTTGAAATTAACTGATAACTGTCTTTATGATAACAGTGTTTTGTTTTCCAGTTAAAACATAATATACACTAAAGTGAGATGCTCGAATTCTTATAAGAGATAACGCAACATGCTTCAATTTTATGCTCAAGGCAACGGAACAAAATCCTTTCATTTTTTGTCCAAGAACAAGCCATAAAAACATGGTTAAGAAATGAATAGTACAACTGTGATTGTGTAGAACATTGATTGGTTGGGTATGCTTGAAATAAATCACTGTTATAGGGAATAAAGGCGCCAAGGCATTAACATCTACATCGCAGAGTTTTCTCTGACTGAATCTAAAAAATTTTTGCATTTAAGACTGACATGGTGGCCAACTATGCGAACGTGTATTTTCGTAACTTAAAAGTTAATTAACATGTTTTGCCCTTAAGTTCAGAAAAGATTCAACTCATTTTTTTTGTAGTACCTGTAATGCACTTACTTTATTCATACCATACGAATATTTGGCAAATTCCAATAACAAATAGAATCGTGAAATATTTATGGATGTTGTTAGTTCAGCGTACATATTACGTTTTGAATTTTATGTTATTGTATGTGACTAGAAACGTATCGTTTATCATACGTAATGGTCAATAAACTTGTAATCTAATCTATCGCTTTAACAAATTTCTCTTGAAAATTGTTCATAGCATCAACATTATGCAACAATTTAGCTTTAGCATTTAATGTCTAAATATATGTAGATATATGATTATTGTATGAGTATGTACGTATCACGAGTAAACATTGTGGCGTGAAAATTACTGACACAATCTACTTGATTCCGTTATTTGATTTTGAATTTGTACTTACTTGATACTATTTAGAAATGACACAAACGGTTTCCACACAGCTGTGTTCAGAGGCGGGAGGATGTAAGGTTTCAACAAATGGTTATATAAAAATCCGTAGAGGTATAAACTGTACAGAATAACCAAGAAACCGTATCCATTACAAGTGGTTGAATTGAACACATCTATGTCTGTATCTGAAAGTACATAGATGAAATGAAATCCGCACTTCAAGACCTGCTTGTCGAGTAATGCAAACTTCAAAATGATGGGATGTTATTCAGAAGATGGATAACGTGATGTGACTTGACATCCCAGAACCCAGAATTTCGTGAAGAAAAGTACATAATTTTGCAGAAACGTTCTTTTATTTATTCGTCTCATGAAAGCCCAGAGAACAAGTATTATTCAGTATATATGAATACTTACCTTCAGTATTGAAATAGTAGCAGGAAGACCAAATGAAGTAGGAGGAAATAACTCCAAAAGTAAGATAACTGATTAGTGAACTTCTATTAGCAGCGACCCAATTCTTTAATTCTTTTTTATCCTGTCCTTTCTCCACATCTATCGCATTTTTGCCATTTACGGGAACTCTATCAATCTCCTCCTGATAAAAGTATTATACCACATTGATATTGCTCAATTGATTATTTATATACAAACACACATATAAACAAATAATTTCCTACTTACTCCATTAAGGATGTTTTCTGATGACACGTTCATCTCGAATACACGATTAAATCTGCAAAGATAAATCAAACTCTAATAGATTTATTCATTTTTTAGATTCAAGAATGATAGGAAGTGAGATAACAAATAGTGATTTATATGGAGAATCTATACATCACAATAGGTATATATATAATCAAAAATACAATACAAAAATTAATCATTTGCTTGAATTTGATCGCGTTACTATCATGCAACAGCTTTATCTGGTCTTTGGAGATTTAGGTTCAGAAAATTAGTTTTTAATTAAGCTGCTCCCTTTCAGGAAAGCTGGCCTGAGTCATTACAAATCATCTTCAGAAGACCGTTTAAAGGTGTTATAGTTTAAAAGCGTTGTATTTTCATGAAATGAAGCATCGCAGTCAGCAGCAACAAACTGCAGTGTGAAAAATAGAATTCAAACTTTTTGCGGTCTTGCTTAAAATTTGAGTAACTATAATACAAACAAATCTAACGTTGAGAAAATTACACATATGGAAGTTGCCTTGTGAATCATCATCTCATATAATTGAACAATTTTCAAACAATAATTCGTAATGTAAAAATACAAATTTCACAGTCAATGATAAGAAATTCATTTAAGTTTATGTTTAAAGGTGAAGTATACACATTCGACGTGGATCACATCGTAGCGCTATAATCAATTATCTAATAAAACAATTGACTCCGCTTTAACTCATTGAGTAAAATTCGGATTTTGATAAAATTTGTATAGTTGACTACAACTATCACAAAAGATGTTCAACCTAGCCCCTATTTAACACTGATATTTCTACTATCCACCTCAGATTTCACAAGTAGGAAATATCGCCCACTTTGAGGAAGACTGAGATAGAAGTTTGAAAAATTAGTAATTAAAATCACAACCTGGCCTAGATCAATAAACCCTTGTAATATTTTCCAAACAATGTTGTTGTTTATTGAACTTCATGTTACCTTGTTTCAGAAGGTACCAGCTATACGATAAAACAATATCACATACTATTCACATTGTCTCCAGCCAGACAAACGACCACTGAAATGATTTCCTGATGTGAGCAACCATATTAAATCTGGACTATTATTTCCATGAAATTATCGTAGTTAAAAAATGTTGTTCGAATTGTAATGATACAACCGCTATGAATGAAAACTCTGCGGATCACGAGACCATTAGCGTAGTAATATTTTTTACGTGAATTATCTATGATTTAAAAAATACATCTTTGGTGGGATTGGATTTACAACCCGCTGCGCGGTAGATACTCGATTTAACCATTCATACACAGCAAGGCGGAAAATATACAAATAAGTTGT
Source organism: Bruchidius siliquastri (assembly GCA_949316355.1). NCBI lineage: Eukaryota > Metazoa > Arthropoda > Insecta > Coleoptera > Chrysomelidae > Bruchidius > Bruchidius siliquastri. Next base: position 32,199,933 of record OX438535.1, on the reverse strand, counting down.
GAAAGGAATGTTCCTCTCGAAGAATTTCCCAATTTCCATCTTAATAAGTGGCACAATCTCAAATCTAGACGTAAAGTGGTCAGTCAGTGACTTACTTACAGTCGAATTTTTTCGAATAGTAGGTGATTATTGTTGAGCCAAATCCGGAAACTGCTGCCACCAGAAAATACTATGGGAGATATTTTTAAATAATTGAATACCATCCGTAACCGAACTCATAATTGGAAACAATATAAACAAATATTTTTTGCCGGTGAGGTAAGAATAAAATACACATCCTCCTGCACCCCAAACAGACACTTTATCCACTTAGCTGCGGCACGCACTGAGAAATAATGGCTTAATGGTGGAAATGAACCCAAAAAATCACCCATACTCTATTATTGTCCATTATTGAAGTTTTTGCGAGGGGTTCCACAAATGTTTCAAGTCTCTAAAGAATTACATTTGCCACATTATATTTTTTTCTGTGAATCTCATGCAGTTCATCTACAGATTTGGTGAAAAGAATATATCCATATTGCATGGAAAATTTTCTACAAGCAATATCATTAGGTAACCCTCCAAACTGCCTTTGAATGGAATTTTCATGTTCTATCCGAAACTGAGGAATTTCCTGATCAATAATCATTAAAATACAACAATTCCCGAAAAGCAAAAGTTAGAGAATAGGAACGCTACTGCATATTGAGTAGTTTCCAATTGATTAAACAAGAATTAACTTTCTTTCGTTTTTGTGGCTTATCGGTTTCACTGAATTACTATTCAGATATAAAACAAATATTCACTCTGATTAAATATGATGACCCTACGTAACGTTGAGTGATTTACGAGTATACTGTGAAGAATCCATCAAAACAGCCAGCGTCAAGAGATTGGAAGACTAATATTTAACCCATTAGCGGCCAGTGTCCTCTCTTGAGGACAGTGCGTACTTAATGCAATTTTAGGTAGATGACGCTACTACTGTGAAATTTGCTAATTTCGTAGGTCTTTTAGAACTAATTCCCGTCGACTTGAACTACCACAAGTCGACAGTTGTTTTGCTCTGCGAAGTAGCGTTATCCGAATGTTTATACTTTTCTTAGCCCTTGCATTGTCAAATTATACTGAGTGTTACTGTCTTTGAGTTTTACTGGTAAGTGATTATGCTTCTGTAAATGATTAGTTGTAGATAACAGAAAGTTTTTCATGACAAATCAATTGATTATTTCATATTGTTCTTTTTGTAAGGCTATGAAATTACGTGTGTCCTCAAAATATGACGCTGGGCCTAGACGTTATGCGTTATATTTTTTCAGGCTTTTACAAGTCTTTCAAAATGAGCGGCCTGAATTACGTTTTTAAGACTATGATAACTTTTTATCAAGCCACAGTCTACTATGTGACTTCAAGCGAATGGGGTATCGGGCAACGGGAACAACTCGAGGTAATCGGACGTCTGCCAAAGAGATGGACAAAAAACCGAGAGAATTTTGTGACTATAGGTTCGACAACAGCAATGGAATTATGATAGCACGATGGAAAGACAACAAGTCTGTTTCTTTGGCAACAAATTTTGACTCAGTAGAGCCATTACTAAACATGCAACGGTGGAATAAGAAATTGAAAGAGAAGGTATCAGTTCCCCAACCACTCGTAGTGAACAATTATAACAGATTTATAGGGGGTGTTGGGGTCAATTTCTGTAAGGGGCAAAAAGTTGTACTGGTGCCTTTTCACAAGGATGATTGATATGGCGGTTGTGAATTCGTGCATCCTCTATTGGAAAATTCGCGGCACCAAATGAATTTCCATAAAAGATTTTAGACGACAAGTCGCCGTACCTTACCTCAAGTTAGATCACGGCACCCGAGTTTTGAAAGGGCATTCTTTGTCACTGCCTTCTACCTCAAGAAGAAAAGTCTTTGATGATCTCAGATATGACGATAAAGGACATATTCTGGGCAAAAGAGTTAACCAGTGGCGTTGTCAGTTCCCAAACTGCTCTGGGAAACCCAGAAAATTCTGTATGAAATGTGAGGTGACATTGTACATAAATTGTTTCCCGAAAAGCATAATAAATTATTAAATAAGTTTACTTAAATATATGTTACACAATAGTAGTAATGTTGTTGTTTTATCCAAATAAATTGGTGTGGATTATCAACGTCTACTCACTTTTTTGCCATAACAAAGCGAAGATTGTCCCAGCGTCCTCAGATGAGGACAGCATTTTTTTTGTTTTCAAAATTGTTTTCTGTCAATTTATTGGTTGGAATTCTTAAAGCATGTATATTTTATGCAACATATCCAAGAATTGACAGAAAATTACAAAATAATTAAATAAATGCCTTTAAAAACCACCATCCAGAAAGATCAAATTTTGAATGAGTGTACTTCATACTTTTGATAAAATACATGATTTTGAATTTTTTGAACATTAGATTCAAAAATATCTGCGAAGCCCTTACTACATGATATTTAATGAATAGACTGATCTTTTAAACTCAATTTTTATTAATACGCTTCTATAAGTCCATCTATTTGTATTCTAGATTAACTTACTCCTTAAATATCTTAAATTATATAATGTAATAAGAAAAATGATATAGGTTAAGGAATGAAATATCTTAAAACGTGAAATATCTTAAGCAATAAAATAGTTTGTCACATGAAATATCTTAAGGACATTTTGACGGCGATGGTTAAAGTTTTCCCTCAACCCCAACTAAGACAGACACAAAAAAGGAAAAAATAATTTAATAGAAAAATAGCAAGACAGGATGAATAGTAGGCTAGATTTGAGAGCTCTAGTTTTGTATCCATGATAAGATCTACGTTGTTAGTGAGCAAGTAATCTGGGTAGCCTTGTTAGCAGTAAAATCTAACAGTCCGACGATGATTTAAATATAAATCGAAACGCGTCACTGAAAGAAAAAGAGTTTTATTTGTGAACTGTTTAAAATGTTTACGAACAGAGAAACTTCCGGTTATGCCCAGAGCAAACAACTACTTCACTAACAGACGACACCACAGGCAGACAGACAGGCAGCCACGACATACCGATAGACAGACATTCCATCGATTGTGATGAAATTGGAAAAGGTGGAGATATGATAGGGGTCTGTTATAGGTGATCCTGTTTTATTTTCAAATATTGGTTTTACTGAAGACAGAGTAATTCTGCAATACAGCAAACAATGAGAATTTACCCCGACTTCACTGTTTTATGTTTTACGATTACTATCATTTTTGGCTACAGTCAAAAACATTGTTTGGAGGGCTTAAGAGTTTTGAAAAGTAACAAACAATGATAATTATTCATTACAAGAAATTAATGAAAATATACAACGCTTTTAGAAAGCTCTAAAAATTTTTTATGTGTTTGATGTACTTTTCACAAATTTTTCAAGTTTCACGTCACTTTACGTCTACAGTCTACTTAAATCCCACATACAGCTTTTCCTTTAACCCTCAGACCTCCGCAAAGTTTTTTCTAATTGCTCTGCAGCCTATGTCCCAATGCAAAATGATAACCTGGATTCTAGTGATACGACGCCAAAGTTCACAAATGTCTGTATCGCATTATTTCACTTTTCATGCACGCTGAGCTAAAACTGAAGTAGGTAAACTTGGTATACATACCATTAAGCACGAACATGTGATACGCCACGGCATCTCAGCGCTATTGCAGTTATCCACAGGAATTTCTAACCAAAAACGTGTATTCCATGTTCTGTATGTCTATAGAAAAATTCCATCCTCAACTTCCAAACAATTCAAAGCATCATTAATACAAACAGATAACAGGTACCTTGACAAAAGTTAACTAAAGCACCATTAATCCTGCTTCAGCAATGACTCAAGCTGTACTGCAAACAACATTCAGAAATCTGTAACAGAAAAATGTAGATCAAGCCAGCACTTAACAACTTGTCGAACTTGATATTAGTGTGCCACAAAAAATAGGTACGTTTGTATTCAAGAAATATTAGGACAGCATAATAATTAAAAAGTTACTATCGCGAATGATATCAAATTTATCTGTGTTATTTATCTATTGCCTTGTACTTTAAATAATCACTTAAATTTGAAGCTTCTGATTGATTTCGAAAATCTCATTTGAATTTCGATTAAAATTCTTGGACAAAAAATAACTGGTGGTTGTTGTAACTGTATGTGCATACTTAAACGGTATTTGAATACACTCGCAGTAGTGATTTCTATCACAAAGTCCCCACTGCAAATTTCACAATGCAGTGATTCTCGAATAAATGTAGGGTGCCATTATTACTGTAAAGTTACTAAAAAATATGTTCTACATACCTTCCACTCATCACATTATAATCAACAACGTATATTCCAATTGGTTAACATAGAAACAAAACAATCTGGTGAAAGCATGTTATCACCAGCGGATTTTAACTGAACGTTGTTTATTCTAAACTCCAATGAAAATTTCCGCGTTAAACTGAATTTTAATTTTTTTTTTGGATAACAAAAGTTAGACTCACTCCAACTTTATCGTTTAAGTATGAGTCATTGTAAAATTTACTACAAAATTCGCTTTGTCTGAACTTTTATATTCGACAAGGTTAAGAACGTTTAGTATCTGAATAATATCTGGAAAGTAGTCAGAAAGTTTTTCACTCCGTCCTTTTATTTGTATCAGAAACAAAGTATCTGTATGGTTATAGGAATAGAAAGATCTATCATATTGTGTAACGAAAACCAGAAAAGCTCACACAGATCGAACATCCAATACCTCGAACTAGCTTTATCCAGAAGTTTTTTTTGACAATCTCAGCGTTGTACAATGAGCTGTCGGAGATTTATTCGACCATAAGACAAAGAATTCACACTTACCTAATGTAGTGAATAACAGAGTAGCCAGAAATTATCATAATCGAGCAAAGTGAGCTACATTTTTACAAGAACAATAGTTTTTTAATGTATGTCTACTCAGGCAGCTGTCGACATATCTCCTAATAGAGATTTAATTTGAATATTCGAAACAATGCTTTACATGACACATTAACTGCCTTATACATAGATTGATGTTAAGTTATTTTGCTCCATCAATACAATGAACACTGGAAAAGCGCAATAGGCTGACCAAAAAAGTTTGAATCTGAATGTCGTATAACACTTACCTTATAAGTAAATTAGCCAAAAATTATAATCATCCAATAAACTACCCATTTTTTTCAAGAAGATCTGTGTAGTCTGATAGATGTCGACACCACTCCGAATAGCTAGCAGCGATTTCATTTGAATTCCAAACAATGCTTTAGATAACACATTTATTGGTTTATAGATTAATGATATCAGAAATTTCACTACATATGCTAATATGAAACAAGGTGTATCACATCCAGAAGAATGAATCAAGGACCATTCTAAATCACAATGATTCCATTAAACAATCTATGTTATTATAGTTTTTGTATATATTTTCTTTCAATCTTCAAATAAACTGATAACACTTGCAGGTGAGATTCATAATCAGCCTTCTTGACGCCATTTTTTCATAAGCGTAATAGCAAATTCATATTAAATTTATTCAGTTAAAATTCAGTAATATGTAGTAGTTTCTAAAACGGAAACGGAACAAATTGTCCCCCTTAGAAAAAATGAACAAGATAATTTAAAAGGCGAGAAATTATCATTTTTATTTTTTTAATTTGTTTTATTTTTGTTTCAAACGCATTTTTGAAACAGTCTAAAGGCATTGAATATACCTATGTTCATGTCGTTTGTATCGTGAAATACCAAATCGACATTTCGGAAGAAAGTATAATTTCTGTGTTTAGATGTCAAATATGTATCATCTATCTCTAACAAGAACGCAGGGTTTCCATGGTCAAAAGTTTACCGATGCCAGAACCTCTTTGACCAATAGCCATATAAAACATTACCCCGCAACCTATATTTTTAGTCCCTCCAGATTTCTGCTTTTACAGTGATCAAGAACTACGAAAAACGTCAAAAAGCGGTAGAAATCTTTTGTTATTTCCAACGACAATTTACAAAAAAAATCTAAATTCGTACATTTTATCCAAATTATTACCATGAACACGATATTGTTTGAAAAAAACTAGTTTTTCACATTCGGTTACTGAGGTAAGGTTCATTTTAATTCTTAGTGAGGCTTTCCTACATAAAAATCCATTTTCATCCATCCATATCATAATATGCAACATCTGGTTGAAAGTCTTCCTGGTGAATTCATCTTTGTTGTCACCGCCTTCATGAAGTCAGACATCTTATGACTCTCCATGACATCCAGCATATTTTTTTATTCCTCTTTGTAAATAGAGGAAAGCTTTAACAGTCGCTATCGTTCAAAATAGCTCGATTCTGTTTTTTATAACAAAGCGTAAGACATGGCATACAACCATCTATCGAGCGCAAGGTAGCGCGTACTCCATTTTGTCATGGTAGGTAGCGTTGTGTTAAAATGCGTACCAACAGGATTCATCTTTTCGCTTTACTTATCGTCATTGTTGTATATCTATCTCTTCATGTTTGCTTATTTGTCTACGGATATTGATATACAATAGGTTATTGCTTTTATTTATATTTTTATCGTCACATACCTTTTTGAACCTCATCCACCATTTATATGGCTGGCCAACTGGTCACTATCGCCTCTTTCACCGAGCGCCAATTTCAGTCAAAACCAGCAGTAACGATATGTTTCTATTGACACAAATTGCTGCTTCATGCAAGCAACCGGGCATCACATGGCTATATTTTTTGTTTTTTAATGTCTCCAGGTTTCTAACTACTCGCATCTTTTTTAGATGATGTCAGTCAATCTCATTGTTATTGTTAATTCAATCGTCTGTCATGCAAGTTACTAAGGAATAGAACATTAAATTGAGTCAACGAATCGTAAGAAAATTATTTTATTCTGAGCATAATCATTCAATATACAGTATGTACAAATACATCTAAAACCATCACTTATGCACTACTTAGATTGTCTTTAACAAAATAACTACCTCTTTAAGTACTATACTCTCCAGAAGGTAATAGCTTTGACTCTTAAAAACTATAATGATATGGAAACTGTCCTAATCACTAAAAAAGATATGTACAAATCGAAAATCTGATATAGATTTCGGAGGCAAGTCCTTATAAACCAAATAAAGCACAGTTATGGCTACATATATACAGTTAAATAGAAAAAATGTACAAAATAAATTAATGTTATTTTAGAACACCAACTGTAGATCATTTTTTATACTTCTGTCTGTTACCGGTACTCTGGTCATCTACATATAATAACTATACTTCTAATTCTAGAGCATGCGAAAAAGGTTGAAACTTCTCTGAAATAGATTGAATTCAAGAATGAAGGGAACATATAAATTGAATTGCTTCACTTTACTTGGACTATGAATACATATCATATTCACATCTCGTCACATAGATGAATATTAAGCAGTTCACGCAGTAAAGATTAGCTGTGAAATGAAGGCATTGCAGCTTTTTCCTGTAGACCAATCAATAGAATTTTATATCGGACAGAAATTCTAAAAGAAAATCTCATGTGCATTTAATGTAAGATATTTCGGAACATATTTTTTATGCCCTAAATTTTCAAAAAATCCTATTTTCTAATGAGCAGTCTTTACATGATATATCAAAATTAGGTTGACACAAGGAGGAAATCACGATTACAGTTTATAATTGCGGTGATCTAAGACATAGAACTTTAATACTATGTAAGTAATATTTACTTGTACTGGCCAGTCAACGAGACAACTTCATGATTCTGCACATCTGACATCTTTTAAGTTCATACTGTGCACCGGACTTCGATATTTTGTGACAGCATATGGTGGTCAGCCGAAACATCACTCACCAAATGTCTACATGTAGTTGTAAGATGTCACCATCTTAATAGAATAAAATAAGTATTTACATTTGAAACAGAAAATGCCGTATCTACCGAACTTTTGTTGAAGCAAAAGATAGTCAAATTTACGCATATTTAATTTCGAATATTAGAGATCACCCACAACCCCAACGTAAAGTTGTGATGCCTGTATTGGGGTTCTGGGGCCTCGAAGTCAAAGCGGTTAGTTCGGGAATATCTTATTTTACGCATCTCGAATGGGCGCAGGGTTCAATTCTCGCCGATGATTTGTACGATTTTAAAATTCTATTCACTCTAGTATTGATTATAGTATTGTTTTGTAGGCTAAATTCAAACTTTTCTCTACATTAACTCTGAAATATGTTTGTCAGTCAATAACACCATGATTCCTAGGACGACGTCAGCAGAGTTCGAGTCATCAAACACTAGTTAAATGTGAGATGCATGTTATAGATTTGAAACTATATAGTGATTCCTAAACAACCCCACGATATATGTGAGCCAACAAAAACAAAATGAAACAAAGGGAATATGCTAATCGGTCATCAGAACATTAGTCCTATCATATACAACCTTTTTGCATGTAGATTGCAAACATTATTTTAAAATATCTTTATAAGAAACTGAAAAATAAGTAGATGTATGATTTTACATTTTTTTAACTAACAGAAGAAAAAAAAGTTTGTACTCAGGTTCGAGCTACAATCTAAAGATTCAGTTGGCATGGGTTTCTATTTAACCAATCTTGGAATATAGAGTGAGAATGATAGAGCTGTGTCTGTTCAAATGCTGTGTATACTACCTACACATTGTGAAATATGAACAGATTATAATTAGTATTTTTTGTGGACTCTCTATTCATTAACTAGGATTACATGAAGAATTTTGGCGTATATTATTCTTAAAATATCATATATAGTATTGTTTTGCGATCCTGTGGTCGATAAATAATTCAAACTTCTAGTAAGTAGACATCCTTTTTCCTAAAGATAGCTATATAAACTGATCCATAGCTATATGAACCCAATGACAAAAAGTGCAGTATCACATATAGGATTAAATATTATCGATACACACCAACTCTCATTATAACCTTCTTGATATAATTTCACTAGAGGGTCAGTAACATTTCCGCCAACCTAGTTTGTCAGTGCAACTGTTCAACGTCATAGGTTATCAGAGCTTACTCTCATCTGACAACCAGCAAAGCAACTATGATCCACTCGTGATTTCCCACTTATATTCCCCTATGACACAATTTTCCCTTCAGCCTATCTGTTAACGGTAGAATAACTACTCCGATTATGCGCCAATGACTGTAGCTCTTCCCTGCGTAGAATGACTGTGGAGCCAACTATCCTGGACCTCGGATCGAACTCCCGAATGTTGGCTTCCCCCAGATGCTGCCGTTGATGCCTGATGTGGTGACCGGAGGTGCCCTCTGGTGGCTGACCAAGCAACAATTCTTCGGGCAGGGTTGCCAAACGCTCTAGTCGCTCTTTCTCTGCCAGCATTTGCTGGTGATCGTGCATCTTACGAAGGTTGCATGCGTTTATACGAAGTCCTGAAAGCAGTCTAACATGTAGTTCTGACATTATCCTCACCGACAATTACAAAATAGATTATTTTCCGCAATTTCTTTTAGGGAATAATGATGTTCCGACTCTACAAAGTGTGTATTGAATGTTTCCACTTTAAGCTGACCAAATTAACCCCCTTCGCCAGCGTATTTGGTGTTGTTTTAATTTAACCAAAACTTCATCTTTCATCTGGATTTGAGAAAGAGATTTAAGCTTCAAATGACGACTGTACGGATAGAATGTCACATTCTGAGATTATATCGTGATAATGAGGATGTTTAATCATGCTAGGAGTAGTGAGACTCAACCAGCAACGCTATAAAATGTTTCTAGAATACGTGTAATATTAAAACTATTACAAACAAATGATAGATAGATTACCTGCAATATGGTCGGGCGGCGTGTAGTTGTCAGGAAATTCTAAGGTGCAAACGTCTATGGTCGGAAGCAATTGTACGTCAGTATGTATGGTTGCCGATGAATTTCTTCCAGGTAGACCAAGAAGGCTGCCCAGTTTGTTCGTTTGTTCAGCGGCATCTCGGATGATGGTCGGGATTGGACGAGGTGTTGCTGGAATCGCAACAAACATCAAGTTGAAGATTTCACCAACAACGTGAATAGCAACTGACGCCTCTTCTTTTTCACACGCCCATTAATTGAACATGATTATTGTTATTTTGTGTTGCACAGGTGCTGTCAACTAGATTTACACCGTATTTCTCTCACTGTAATTTACTTATAAAGAAGATATTCTGTTATACACCAGAATTTTGAGATTCTCAAACTAAAATTGTTGCACTTTTTTGTGATTATGTGGACGATAAGATCCTTTCTCTTCTACTTAATGATGTTCAGACGCTGATTAACATCTACAATGTCAATTATGGATGTTATGTTATGTAAACAATATTGTGGAATTAGCTTATTCACGTTTACTTGGTTTGAATGAGATTGGTATGTTTGCAACTAGTCCCAAACATTGTTTAAATCCCCTCAAGGTAGCTTTTGATCTTGCACAAACAAGAATCGCGAACAGTGTTGCGCCTTTGCTATACCAAATTAGCTTTGTAGTGCAGTGTCGTGTCACGACGCGAAATATGTGATAAAAATTCAATTGAATAATATTTGTCAATATCGTGTCGCGTCCCGCCACTGTAGGGCAGTTCCGAGGTGGCAAAATGAAAAAACCGGACCAGGACACATTTGCAAGGGTTGCAAAAAAATGTAACAGAGCAGAAGATGGACGCTATTTTTGCTCTCCAAATATATCTTGAGGAATATTAAGGCGCTTGCAATTTTAAGGGGCGGCAAAACTTGACTCCTCCTACGACACTAATAACAGGCGTACACAAACTGGTCAAATTTACTTGATACAACAATCAGCTTTGTTAACGGATCAGTTCAAGAGCTTATTTCATAAGCAATTAGTGTTACGTTCACTGTTGACTAAATTTCAGTAACACTACTGGAGAGAAGGACGAATCAGTCTATTTACATTGACCTTAAAAAGATTGTAACCATCGTGGAAAAAACTGAGGTTCTGTGACGTCAGTCAATGATTATTCCAAGTCTCAAACGATAACTTCATAGTTCAAAACTTGGAGAATGGAGAGATCGTACTCATGGACACACGTGTTTGACCATCCGATTTCATCATATTTTCATGCATATCCATGAGCAAATCAATTATGTCTCTGATTAGTATGATTGAAACACAAAACAAATAATGTTGAGATCTGTGATTACAGTGACCTAGTGCTGGCGTATGTCGTTACCAATATAACTGATGTAACAGTGATCTGACATCTAATATTCTAAGCTTGATATTTTTCCAAATATGTTCACAAGATGGTAAGTATCAGATTTCGGTTAGATGCAACGAAAAAGTATTTCGCTTTCGCTCTTGATACTTTCAATTATATAACAGTGAGGATGAAGAGACTCTGATGATGTTACACTACTTTAAATATATAAGAGTTTCAATAAGTTGTTTATTTTAAATTAGATTATGTAACATGCGTATAAGTGAACACATATAACATAATCTGAGTAGTTCAATTTCAGTTTGTAAATTGATCCACGAACAAAGCTATTGTATCTAATTCACCTTTTGGTTGCAATGTTAGCCTTAGTTTTGTTAGATTCATGCATACACACGTTATAGTTTAAAATGCATATGTATACCGAGATACCAAGTTGGTTGACTTTTCAATTTCATGCGCAAGTGAACTGGGTATTTTTTCAACTTTGAGCTGCGAAAACTAAAAATACATATTTTGATGCAAAATGCTGAATGAGGTAAACTTCAAGATAATGACAAATAATGTGTTTTGAAATAATTTTTGAGCAATCAGATTCGAACGATTTTTTTTATAATTGTACATCTTGAACCAGTGGAGATCTTTGCTCTTTCCGATTTTCCAATTGGTTCTACTTAACACTAGATTAGAAATGTTTAGCAATGAGTCATTGAAGATACTTGGAAATAAAATAAAATATATATGTAAACTGGACGAAGAGAGGTCAAAGGATGAGTGCTTATATCAGACAGCAAATATGACTATAACAATTGTCCTTAAAATATTCTATTTAAAATGAGATGGCATCACATAAAACTGTCAGTAAATTGTTAATTGGGTGTTAATAGCACACTCACACGCTCCAACCGTGCATGTAGCTCCCTTGAAGTATTTGTGAGCATCTAGTAAGTCTCCCTCTTGATCTTCTACCACTACTGCAAGTCCCAAATTCCGACCACGTTGCCAAAAGCGCAGAGCAGGCTTGGCACTCAATTCGACCCATTTAGTACTCTCAGCTATGACTTTAGAGTCGGATAACCGCTTCTTGGCTGGAAGGATAACATTTGATTTTCTGAATAATATATATAATAAGCATCCATGTACGAGGGTCACGCTGAGAGTGTTTAGATGTTCCTAAGCTATACAAGTTTAAACAAGTTTGAGCACGCAGCTATTTTGTCTAAAGTTGTAAGTGCTTACATGTAATATTTATGAAAAACTGCGTTGTTTTATGTAGTACACAGTTGCTTATCAAATTCTTTGTTGTACTGATCGACTACAATGTAACATATGAATCGTCAAGAACAAAATTATCGAATAAGGTGTCGAAAATATCTTCTTATCTAATACAAAATATGCATGATTCAGTAACGTACATACAGATACTTTTAATCTAGCATACAAGATTGTATTTTCATATGTATACATCTGTCAGAAGCTGTAGTGTTCAAAGAATATGCTTGGACATTACTATGGATTTACATTTCCGACAATATTGCAAGCAGCCATTTATTGATCTTAACATACTCAAGAATTCATATACTCGTACATATATTTGAATGTCTACTATACATGACTAAGCATTTTAGTAATCAAAGGGCATACAGAGGAACTCCATAACATCAAAATCCTCAAAGATATAATTCCGGAATACAGATGCTAATTGCTATGTATTGCTATGTACTGTTGCTAATTTGTTAATATTTTTAGTTATACGTACCTCTCCTCTTTTTTGTAGCCGGTTTAGTATACCAGTAAATCGATATCCTCAATAACCTATCATCCTCAGTCGAGTTATTGCTGCAGTCGGGCGATTTTGAGTTCGATTTCGTTGAGTTTTCTGGCAGCCTGTATAGTCTAAGTGTAGCTGTTGCCACATTCGTGTTTCTACTTTCTGCAGCGTAGTCGAAGTTGAAGAACAAGTTCATTACTTGTTCGTCTTTCCACACGTTGGCATCCATGTTTTCAGGAACTTCACCTAATGATGTTTATCTAATTAATTGGGCACTAAATCCAACAGGCTTACTAGATTTGCATTGTAATCAACATTTATATTGTATGTGCACCTGTGTAGTATGTGGCGTAAATTAGGAAATCTTTATAGAGTTTGTTAATGCAGGTAGTAATTTCAGTTTATTGGTAAATTAATTGAATTTTCATACAACGAGAGATGGTCAGGTTCTATCTTAGATAATATCTGACTCCGAATGTATACTTACATGAAGGATAAAAGCTCCTAATTTTCTCAGTAATCTGATCATCAGGAATTATGTTGGTTGTATTCAGGAAACTGGGTAAAATCTGCGAAACGTTTAGTAATGATAAGCTACCATCATTAGGTCTCTGAAAGATCGTTGAGTTGTCTCTACCCAGCTGTCTAAGAAGATTTTCTTTGATTAATTGTATCCAGTTCTCTTTTGATCTGGAATGAAAGTTCAAAAACAAATATAAGTACTATATTTTTTTATTTTCTGGCACTGTGATTTACAGGGTGGAATCACACTGGCGACTCTTGTTGTTATTATTCGAGACAGCTCAGTCAAACATCTTTCATGCTAATATCTATAGAATAGACGCAAATGAGCCACCCTTCTTTGCTGTTCTAGACTATGAAGGTCCTTTATGACGTCAGTTGCATCCACCAGACACATTACTCGTTTCTGGACTGTGTCCAGAAGCTTCAAAGAGTGCTTTGGACAGCATCCCTACACATGCGTTAGAGAATGTACAGATCCTTCTTCTCCAAAATATCGACTTTTGGAAGAGATTAATTTGAGGTGTTGGTTGTAAGCTTTAACTGGTGAGAATGTGCCCGTTAGGCTCCTCTAGTGTTTGCTGTACCGGCTCTTGACTTCAAACTGGACGATTACGCGAGAAAACAAGCCACCACAACAGACCCATCCGTCTCTCTTTCACTCATACGGTGGGTTCAAGCATTCAATATATATCGCGCCACCTAGAGTTTAATAGCTGAACTCCATGTGGATAATAATAATGAATTTTCAATTGGTGGTGCGCTGTCAGTGTCAATTCAGCGTCCTCTTAGCATATGAACTTAAGGATCAGGAATCACCATTTTTTCCGAAGTGATACCATTGCGTGATAAGTATAGGTATAGCGTCAACCCCGCTAATGCCAATGTTCTTATGATGACCTCGCTAGCCACAAGTCTACATCAGAGAATGTGTTTTCCGTAGACCGATAAACTAACAATAATTTGTCCGACATTCACCGCCATACCAGACACAAAAATGTAGACATTTTTCCACCCACTTTTCCCGAGCTAGGCTGTGGGAATGCCTGCCGTCACAACAGAATTGTTACGTAATGATCAATGCTGATTATGATAGTACAGTCGGTAGAAGAATAAAAGTTGGAACGGGTTATCAAGGGTATTTTTGGTTTACATAGTTTGAAGTAGGTCTGCAAATGTAACATCTGCTAATACCAAATTGGTTACAGAAAATGAAGACAAGTACATTGACACAGTACTTCTTATGCATTCACCGATTTCTGATGTCTAAAGTATGATTGTTCGATTTTCAGGAGTTTCCCTCAAACTTTCTGCGAAAGAGTGTACAATTATTTGAAAATGTGTTTCTTCTGTTGGAAGGTCACGTATAATAAAAAGACGATTTCGTAGCAAATCGCCTCAGCAACAATTTACCACAAAATATTTCTCCTCTACAAGTTTACCGCTTGTAATGAAGTCACATACGCACAAAGTATTTGTTTTATTTTTGAGGGATATTCAATAATAAAACTATAACGTATTGGAATACAGCCATGGCTACAGTCAGCCGGTTTTACTGCTAGTAAAAATGCTTTCATCGCGCTGCAAGTTCTCTGCTACCTAGATACATATGACTTGCGTGTCTAGGAATGCGAATATGCATTCATACAGGGTGTCAACGAAACGTCTGACGCAACCCAAATGAAGCTTAAGTAAAGCTGAATTACTAACTACAGATTATATAAAAACGAAACGGTTTCGCCACTTGTTTAAAAATTAACAATGCTCTAGAACTGGCCAACATAATTAAGCTTTGTGGCGTTTGAGAATTCAAAAAAGAGCAGTGAAGATCACAACGGATGCTAGATTCAATGACTCTTATGGATCTCTTTCTATAGTAATGAAGAAACTGCCGTTGTCCTGATCCTTCGGTGTTACAAGCTTTTATTTAACTTGCATTGTATATGTATGTTTGTAACTATGTTTATTCGGGTGGGATCTTGCAACTAAATTTGAAGCAAACCGATTGAGCTGAAATTTTGTATACACGTGATATTGGATGATAATGCTGTGTGACGTCATTCTTAATCCAAAATGGCGGAAAACCCAAGATGGCGGGCTATTTATTTTTACTGCACTCCTACAATATGGGTATCAAACGAAAGGGCATGTTGAGAATAACTCGGAAAATACAGTGACTTCACTCTAAATCCAATATGGCGAACTAAAGATGGCTGAGTAAGTTTTATATGCTTTCCTACAGTATGGGTATCAAATGAATGGGCTTGCTGAGAATACGAATGAGAGTAAAAAAAAGATGGTGTTCATAAACTGCGTTGCTCCAGTTCGTCTGAAATTTTGGTGTACTGGGGTTTTTGGAGTCCTTAGTTATGATACTTAGGTCGAAATGTTAGAGTCTGTAGCATCTGTTGGTTAACTTGTGTCATTTGGTGAGATAGGCGTCCAGCGATTTCTGAAAAGTAAAAAGTAAATTAAAAGTAAAATGCTTTTTCAAAAACAAGCTTTTATTTAAATTCGTTAAAAATAATAAAATAAACTTTTCGTATAAAACTTTTACTATCAACTTATAATGTCATTACACAATTTATATGACATGAAAGCTTATCGCGAGATTACCTGTGCAGATAAACAAGTTAATTAAATAACTTGATTTTAATTCTTAAAATAAATACAAGTACTTAAATTTTGCCATAAGCTGTAATATAATATGAATTGTGTAATGACGTTATAAGTTGATAGTAACAGTTTTTTAAAAAAGTTTATTTTTTTCATTTTATGCGCATTTGAATAAAAGCTTGTTTTCAAAAACGTTTTTTACTTTTTATTCATTTATACTTTCCTCCGTACATTCAAAAGAAACCAATGAGTCAAACAAACCAGTTAGTAATACAAAAGTATCAAACCAGAGGAACAAAAACACGTTATCTCGCCATTTATCACAAAGTTAAATGACTAAATTTATTATAGGTCAACTTACAATATGAAAATAAAATTCTCATGATCTATATTTTTGAATTATAAAAAATAAATAAATAAAATCTGATGCATCCTATTCCCAGACCATTGCAAAAATCTCCTGGGGGTTTTGCACCCTGTCCCCCCCCCCCCCCCCACTTGATATCAGTGTGGATTTTCAAAAAAATTATGATATTTCTTTGCTCTTGTCCGATGGACAACGTAAATGTTACTGAATTAGATGAAATATTTATATTTGTGATATATACATAAATTCAACTCATCCAATATTTTTTTTAATTGGTTGCATGGGCACCTAGGTGAACAACTACCACAATTGATTACGTCCCTGTATATAGCCGTTCCTATATCCGAGTCTAAACGTTGTATATTTGATATTCTGATGAAAGGTCGTTACACCTATTTAGTCTAGACGATGATAGTAAAAAACGTTATATGAACTTGCATTTAATTGCACTTCCAGCACCACCAGATTGCCATAAGTGAATAGGTCGGAATATGTATGCACGCGGAAGTTTTTCGAGCCAGCTCTAAGGATGATCATACACTCCAATCCTAATATCACTTATGCTGTTTGACAAGAAAAAGTACATGAAATATCTAGTATGGGATTTCGTCCCGTGTAGTGGGAGCTTTTGAGCCATGTTGATGGACGCCTGTTAAAGTGGGGGAAATGGTTTTATTCCAAAATTCATACAAGATATGTCTCTTAGAATTTGTGTATGGCTGAATTATCTTTGAGTATTCATGTGTGTGTTCGCACTAGACCTAGACATTAAAATGGGAAAGTAATAGCCAGTTAGAAAAGTTGTACACTTGGAATGACTGCAGAGTGTCGATGTCGGTCAGCTAGCGAGGCTCGAGAGGAATTCCTGAGCATAGGTGTGGCTTACCATGGATAATGATAGCCGCACTAATGCTCACTATAAGAATGGTTGTCTGCAACACCTTGCACCCTGGTGGAAACGGCTATAGCACGACATCCAATTCTAATACAACACACCATCAACAATTAAAAAAATCATAGCCACCATTTGTGTGATAACTATACCTAGCTTTTATACCAAAGGATATATACTGGACTTTCTGTTAGAGACGAATTGTTACGACCAAAACAAAACCAAAGAAAAGAGATGAATTTCATTATATTCAATAGAACGTATTGGACGATATCCAACCGATTCATCTTTGGTCCTATCCAGCTTTTACCATTGGACTAGTATTATCCAGAGATACCTTATATTGGTAACAGCAACAGGTTATATACTCGTAGATCAATGAAGACATTGTCAAAAAATGTCGAATGGAGATCACAAATAGAATTAATTTCAACGCAGAGAAGACTCAGGTAACCATCCTGACAAAGAAACTACACAATCTTGCAGCTAATTTTGTAACCTGATTCAGTGCTCGTAAGTTACCCGTATGTATGTATGTATGTATGTAATAGCAAGCTTCCTTTGGAAAGGAAAATGATAAGCGGACTGAGAAAAATTCTTTTTCAAATTGTCGCGCTTTCTGAAAGTTTATTTCCTTCTTCAAGTTACTATGAAATTCAAAAAAATGTTAAGGATGTTTAGGGATATAAAAAAATAAAACTTCACTTATGTTCAAGGCGAGGATAGTTTTACTTTTTCATATGCCTGAACATTGTCTTAGTATTAAAAAAATGTCCAAAAGCTTTGCAATTTCAGAAATAATTCCCCTATGGTAGATTTGATACTAGTAATATTTTTTTGTAATTAAGTCAGTCAGGGCTAACGCCTACCTTTATATACATATATGAATTATGGAGGTTCAACATGAATACTGAAATTATGCTGTCACCTTCACCATTTTGCACAAAAAATAATTAGGTAATACAGACACAAGAAAGGAAAAAATAATTTAATAGAAAAATAGCTAGACAGGATAGATAGTATGCTAGATTCGAGAGCTCTAGTTTTGTATACATTATAGGACTAGTTAGTTAGTTGACCAATCATCTGGGTAGCCTTGTTAGCAGTCAAATCTGACAGTCTGGCGATGATTTCAATATAAATCGAGACGCATCACTGAAAGAAAAAGAATTTTATTTGTGAAACTGTGTGCTAATTATACAACCTTTTATCTTCCTGATGGAAGAGTTTCACCAAGTAAGAGCATCTACAATCCACATGATTAAGGAAATATCACTTATTTCCCAAAGAAACCCTCATTATTGCTTATCCACCGTAGATTACAATAATGATATCAAAATTCTGAAGTCTATGTACACATACTGTATACATCAGGTGAGTGCCAAAGTGTCTGGCTAAGATCACATGCATCTGTTACGTAATGTATCAGATATACGAAGTGTTAAGAAATGCACCACATGTGCATACAAAAAGCAAGGCAGTCTCGTCGGGCCAGACTGCGTCCCAGACGTCTAGCAGGCCTGCTGACTGGTGAAACATGACAATCGCAACGAGCAACAGGCAGCAAGATTCGCGGCACCGCCAGCTGCAATTATAGACCAGTCTGCATAGTTAAAAAATCAAGAAGCCTCACCCTGTAAGCATATCTTTGAATAGGCAAACGCGTAGTCGAGAATGCAATAATATTTCTAACTACGAAAACTTCCTCTAAGTTAGGTATTTCTCAATGTTACAAGTAAGTTGAGGATAGATTCTAAGAGAGAATGTCATAAAATTATAAATAAATAAATTATAATTCAAATTGATATTCGGCAAGCAGAACCAGTACCAGTAACTCTGAGTATAGAACCTAAAATCAAATAAACGTACCAACAAGCAGAACAAGCTTAAATGGCTAATTTGAAGACATGAAATAAATAAATGCAATCGCTTCAGACAAAATTTAAAAAAATATTGGAAAATATTTCAGTATACGAACCGATTATAAATATGGATAGTTTGTTTGTTGATTTTTATTGTGGGACTGTGAAACCATGAAGTAAAATTATTTGATATAAGGTATCGATGGTTTTCACTGTGCTGAATCCTAATGATACTCTAGTGAACCTGTTTATTTGTTTGTCCTTACAGATTGAATACAGGATTTGAACCGACCGCCACGCAAAACACATGTTTTATGATTGTCTGTGCTTTACGATGCACAGACGTCTGCCGACGAATGGCTAGACGAATAGATTAATGAAAATTATCATCATCGTAATATATGCGCCAATTGTTTAGATCATCGAGACCAGAAATCCAGATACAATCAAGGGATTCTATCAGACACATAGCCAGAACTACGCGTACGCGGAAGTTAGGAAAAAAGGCAATATATTAAAAGTAAAAAAACTTCCATACACCAAGAAACTATTTTTTTAATACACCGCGTCGACTGTGAGATGAAGCCAGAGCCTGATCCAGGATTTCTCTGTTGGGTTGCAATTCAGCAAATGTGAAATTTAAAGAACAAATATATACAATCAAATCACAGCTATACTTCAATCCCCTTCTACCGTGGGGTCCGTTGGCTGAACACGTCAAGGGTGGTCACTTTTGTGCTTTTTGCTCCCCCAGAACGTGAATCTCGCAATTCTGTTGTCAGCGATGGCAGATTCGTTGCTTAGAGGAAGGGGTAATTCACCAATCGCCGTCTAATTAGATGCGTGCCCAAAAAATAGTAAGGCAAACCGTACATACTGCTTTCAAATATTGAATTATAACCCTATAATATAGCTCAGTAGTCAAACATTTCAACTTCAAAATATTAGTTTTTTAAATGTGAAACTGTCGTTACGCAACTTGGTGGAAATACTGAATCCCAAATATCCTTCTAATCATATGGAGCAGCCCATGTATGTAACAAATATATAACATGAGTGTTTGTGATTCAGATAAACTGAAGATTCAATGATAAATCACGAGTGGCCATCTCCACTGAAGGCGTGTGATATCGTGACTATTAGTAAGCGTGCAAAATTTACGATAGGAAATAGAAAAGGTGGCATCACCCTAGCTATATATTTAAATTTCTCAGAAATTATGTCACAGATTTTGATCTCCTAATGCGACCCTCATTTGATGTTATTCAACTCTACATGGTGGCTCATATTAATAGTCATTCGAAAGCATTTTTTATATTAATTATATTCAGGAGTTTGAAATGCAAATCATAAAAATATTTACAATGGAAAATTATAAAGATACATAATGTTTCCAAAAAAATGGTTTTGTTCGTGTATGTTCATGTTCTAGTTTAGTTTTGTCCTTTTTAGGTACTGCTTTTCATCAAAACTGGTGAGACCTACTTTGTTAATCTATGACAAACATCGAATCAATTTAATAATCTATTGAGTATCATGAAATTACAATCAAACGCATAAATACGAAATGAACTCGAAGCCACTTCTAAAGGAGCGTATTCTTTTTATTTTGTATAGGTGTCAATTAGTTACATATATTTTTTTATCCAATATGAATTAAATTTTTTATGGTTTTTGTACAATCTGCGCCGGGGAATCCGGGATTACTCCTAACCCCTTCTCGGAGGTCATAGTTCTGGATTTATTTAACCCCCTGACTAGGAGATATCGTTTAACTTCTTCAAAAACAGTTCCTATTCACAAAGTCGATAAATTTGAATCCTTTGGAACCTTTTCACATTTTTTTTAACCTCACGATTTTTCATCTTAATTTTTTTGATACCCTCTGATAAAATGCAACCAAAACGCCAGAAACACCAAAGTACACCACATGATAAACTGCAGAAGTTAATTTCATCTAGACGGCTAGTCAGATGAGTCAGTTTCGGTAACTGTGTAGTCAAAGGAAAGGAAAAATAACGACAAATAGGAGGGAGAAAAATACAAAAAGATTTTGGTGCAGAGAATACTTGAACCCGTGCCTCCATCAATTCGTGCTGACGCTCTACCCGCTGGGTCACCATAGGGATGTGGCCAGGCGATCTGTGATACGTTATTAAAATACGTTATTGTTTACGCCATTCGTCTGTCAAACTTCAACTGCGCATCGATCTCGAGAACATGCCACTCAGACCAGTGATTAAAGCAGTAATCTGATTTAATATATGAATTATTGTAAGAAAAATCCAAAAAGACAACGCACATGGGAGATACATATGCTCGCTTCATAGGCCAGAAGATTTGTTGTCTGATTGGTATCTTCTAAAGATCTGCGCGCGGTTGGAGAGAAAATTGTTCAGAGAGATAATTGGAGTTAACGAGGACGTACCTTACAAGACACCACAGATCGCCTGGTCAACACGGCGACTATAGCGTGACTTTAGTACGGAAAATCATTATGGATCTTCCTGACTCCATTTAGAGCCTTTGATCACCGTTTCCTCAAATTTAGTCGCCTAATATCCACTGACATTTCTCGATCATTCCACCCTGTATGATTTGAACAAAAAAACAGACGCAGTCTCACTGAGTTTGGAAGACTATTTGGAAAAGTTTCACCACTCTGCGCCACTAACAGATCCTATTCATTGCGTTCCAGCGGTGTTATTCAACTTCTCAGTAATGTATTCAGAAAAATTTTTACTATTTCCTATAGTAGCGTTGTGGCCGGCGTCGACTTGTAGTAATAAATTGTCTGAGACAACGCATGTTATTAAGAATTCATGGCGATATTTTCGAAATTAAAATACGTGTAATACGTATGGAAATGAGTACTTATTTTTCAGACTGATGGCAGAGATTGACGGTTAACATGTATGAAACGTATTTAATTTGTTTATAAACAGTGGAAGATCTTGGAAATAAATAAATGCTTGGAAATACTTGGTAATCGTAGAATGACCGTTCCTACCATTGAGTTCGTGGAAAGCATTGGTAGTTTTTATCGAAAAAGACTAATTTAATTTTTTTTCCTGTTGAATATATAATGTATTTTACATCGGTAATCCAGCATATTCCGTACTTGTTCAAAACAAATAAACAATGATAAACGTTCTTCAATGATTGTTCTGTTGACCCTGTTTAAACTAAATTTTGACGTTAGTGAAAACTATAAAAATTTGTTTTTACTTGAAAACTTTTGGAACTGACAGATTTAGCAACTTCTGCAACTTATCATGCGATTGTTTCTCTGGTTAATTATATCATCTACTGTATCTACTCTAATTGAAGCACATACGTTGACTGAATTATCTTTAATAACGTTTCAGCTACTACGGCAGCTTTTTAAATGTACAATATATAAAAGAATAGATTTTTAAATTATAATTTGAATGAATTGAACTCTATATGATTTCAATTAACGGCTAGCAGAAAATATAATCATACAATTCAGCAACATCAACACTCTCATCTCTAAACATCGCGCATGGTGGCGTTTCCCATTGATATCTTGCGAAATCAAGGCCTAACATTTTAGAGGAGTAACACCATGTTTGAGGGCAGATTTAGGGTGGATATGGACCCCATAACCAGAGAAAGCAATGACTACTTACGAAAAAACTACTCTTCCAACTATTCTTGTCTATCTTGTTCCTCAACCCTACACACGAATCCTGGATCTGCACTATTTAAGGGTTCAAATTTTTATAAAAATGATTTGGTATGAAATACTGAACCACCCTTATTACTCCCGTTTATATCACTGGACATGAAAGGCAAGGAAGGAAAATTAACTATTGGAAATAGGCGAAAGGTCTATATTCCATTTTTCTTCCAAGCACCCTGTAACTGCATGTATTATTTTTTCTGCCTGTTGCAGCCGACTGCATGCCTAATTATTTTCGATTATGTAATAGACTGGTATCTTTTTGTGCATGCCAGAGAGTGTCTACGTTGCTTCAAAACGACCTTCAGACATTGCACATTTTATTAACAGTTAGAATGTTTGAGCCTTCATAGACATTCATATATGCACAACCGCTATGACTAGGCGTCAAATAATTCGGAAAAAAACTATAGGAAGGAGTGGAAATTATTCAGCGGAGTGACTATCCAATATATATTTAGTTGAGCATTACAATATAATTACGATACCAATTATAGGATTACACCAAATGTTTTTGATACACAATAGTGTGATTCGTGACAATCTTGTTTATACATAACCTTTCGAAAAGGGAGAATGCCTCCCGAACTCCAAAAGCGTTGCGTGGGGTTAATTGTCTATTTAAATTGACGTTAAAGTACTGTAAACATCCCGGCCGCGCAATGCTGAGTTCTCCAACAGGATGACTAATAGAAGAGGCTTGTTGAAGATGTTAGAAGCTCGACCTGGTTAGAATGCGTGCATTGGGGCCAAACATCCTGGCCGCCCAATGCTGAGCTCTCCAACAGGATGACTAATAGAAGAGGCTTGTTGAAGATGTTAGAAGCTCGACCTGGTTAGAATGCGTGCATTGGAGCCAAACATCCTGACCGTCCAATGCAGAGCTCTCCAACACGATGACTAATAGAAGAAGCTCGTTCAAGATGTTAGAAGCTCGATCTGGTTAGAATGCGTGCCTTGGGACCAAACATCCTGGCCGCCCAATGCTGAGTTCTCCAAAAGGATGACTAATAGAAGAGGCTCGTTAAAGATGTTAGAAGCTCGACCTGGTTAGAATGCGTGCATTGGGGCCAAACATCCTGGCCGCCCAATGCTGAGTTCTCCAAAAGGATGGTTAATAGGAGAGGTTCGTTCAAAATGTTAGAAGCTCGACCTGGTTAGAATGCGCGAATTGGGACCAAACATCCTGGCCGCCCAATGCTGAGTTCTCCAAAAGGATGACTAATAGAAGAGGCCTGTTGAAGATGTTAGAAACTCGACCTAGTTAGAATGCGCGCATTGGGGCCAAACATTTTGGCCGCCCAATGCTGAGCTCTCCAACAGGATGACTAATAGAAGAGGCTCGTTCAAGATGTTAGAAGCTCGAGCTGGTTAGAATGCGCGCATTGGGGCCAAACATTTTGGCCGCCCAATGCTGAGTTCTCCAAAAGGATGACTAATAGAAGAGGCTCGTTCAAGATGTTAGAAGCTCGACCTGGTTAGAATGCGTGCCTTGGGATCAAACATCCTGGCCGCCCAATGCTGAGTTCTCCAAAAGGATGACTAATAGAAGAGGTTCGTTCAAGTTGTTAGAAGCTCGACCTGGTTAGAATGCGTGCCTTGGGGCCAAACATCCTGACCGCCCAATGCAGAGCTCTCCAACACGATGACTAATAGAAGAAGCTCGTTGAAGATGTTAGAAGCTCGATCTGGTTAGAATGCGTGCGTTGGAACCGTGGCAGAAATCTATAGAACAGGGAGAGACCTTCACTGATGCACCAGAATCCGACGACAATTTGTAAAGTAAGGCACGTTCACCAGGCATACTCCTCTTTTCTGAACTGGGTCCAGAGCTTAAGGAAGTGCTTTGGAATGCATCCCTACACAAGCAAGGATAACTTCAGAGATGGTCTGATCCAAGCCTTGTAGATTCTTAGTAGTTGTTGATGGCAGCCCATCATAAGGAACATTACAAAAAAAAATACCACCGAATGGTTGGTATAGAAAGGGCGTACTTACGAACCGGTTTAACAGAAGACGATTGATGAAATCACATTATTTAGACAATGTAATGTATTGCAGAAGGCTCGGAATTATTTTTTAATGTACCTACGTAAAATGCTTCCATGTCGCTGATGATAATAATGATATGTAAAAACGAAAAAGACTGCTGCCATCTCCCGTCTGGTTTTAGGTCTGGTCATTCAACGGAAACAGACAGCTAATATTTATGTGCTGTTGACACAGAGTCTCCAGACCTGTTTTTTCATGCTGAATTTTTATTTTCTTATGAAGTGATACGACATACGACGACGAAATTTCATTAATGATGGTGCCAAGTCCGATGCCGTGGTGCCAGTGTAGTGTTTATCTCTTTTTTATAACGTGGACATGTTACGAGATGAATCACAAGACATTGAGATTTTATGCGTAAGAAATGCGGCATAATTAGCCGGTTTGGGGTTCATCAGTCGCTGTGTTCGAAGATTCGCTGCTAAAGTACGACGCGTACAATTTTAGATAAACCGGTGACACGATGGACAAACAAATTTCATTATACTCCCAACACAAACAATTTAAATGAAACTTGTTGCATGTTCTTTTTCATGGAACTTGTATGGTTCTCCTATCCAAGTATTCCATCCTATCCCATTTGAACGTATGGTTGAGCATTGTGGCCTGCAACGAGTTTCATTACATTGATTGTCCAGTACGTCATTCCTGGGCTTAGTTTTTGTTAGGATTCTTCTCAGAAGAATGAATCTCAAGAGACAAAGGACTGCATCTACCAGATACCATGTCAATGTAGTAAAATCTATGTTGGAGAAACAAAAAGGCCACTGGAAGTAAGAATCAAAGAACATCGTCTCAACACCCAGCGTGCAGAGACAGAAAAATCTGGAATAGCTGACCACGCATGGACGGAGCACCATGAAATAGCTTGGGACGACGCTAAGGTTATTGCCAAGGAACCGCATTGTTATCGAAGGAAATTCAAGGAGGCGGCATTCATCACCAACAACAGCAAAGTGTACAGCAAACCCAGCGTAGACATTAAACCAATCTGGCAGCCACTCATAAAGAAGATCAATAGACTACGACTGGACCAGACAACAAACAATGACCGACAAACAACCACGTCAGCAGACCGGAATACCGCGCATCGGGAACCAATCAGAACAGACCGCGCACAACGACACGTCACCGGACGGGGTATAAATAGGCGTGAAAGGAACGTGTTCGCCAGTTCACCTGAAGACGATTGAAGATAGAATATCAATCGAAACGTCGTGATACTCAAAATTTTATAGACAATGGAAGTCCGAAATCAAACTTTTGATTCATGAATTACTTCACAGAAATATAAGAGAGAGCAACAACCGTAGCTCTTGCTCAATCACATCGGTTGGGCAGATAAAAATAAGAAGATATTTGACATACATGTCAGTCATCTCCGTCATTCTGTCCTTCGGTGCCTCTGTTCGACTGTTGGTCTGTTTCTTGCCTATTTTTCATTGCGTCATCTCAGCCACCACATCTTTAATGAAATTCAGGTATGTCAGTCAAAGAAATGTTTCGTATAGTAACAGGAACAGCATGGTGAATAGACTGCCAATTCAGAAACTGCGCAGACTTACTTTTTCATGTCCGGTTAAATCAGAAAAGCCAACCGTATAGAAACAAAGTAACAACGGCTTAATGGCGTGCGAAATTTGAAAAAAACACGGTCAACAACATGTAGATAGAGGAAATAAAAATAATAATATATGGAAGATTTTGTTAATGTTGTGAAAAAAATAAAAAAATGGGGGTGGGGAAATAAAAACAGAAGAAAAAGGCAAACGGTGCTCGTTCTAAAAAGACAACAGCCAAACACAGATCTAACATGAGCTAATGAGATCCACTGATCTGAAGCCAAGCTGGATAGAAGAGTCATGTCAGGACAAACGCGGGAACCATATTTGTTATTGTCATTGATGTTTGAGATACAATTATTCGTTCTGTCTAGACTGTCTTGTATATTGTGAACACAAATCAAATTCGCAAAGACAGCGAATAACGAATTACATTATGTGGAATGCGTTCTTGATAACACCGCTTCTTGCATACGTTGATCATCGGTACAGTACGAGTATATCCATATATCATACACACGAGCCAAGCAAAATATCTAACGATCGATTGTTTATATCGATGTTTATTTACAAAAAAATTATTGCGATTAAAGCTACGATTGGTGATTAGCTACGAGCGTGGTTGAATGTAGTTCATATATTTTTGATGACTCACGACATACATCGATAGATTTGATAGTAATAGCACTTCCGAAATTGGAGGAACGAGTTGACACCGTTAACGCTCAGCCCAAAGTTACTCCTGGACATTCAAACAAGACCAAAACAAAATACAAATAGGTCTGTGTTAATCTATTAAAGTTTCTGCGAAAGTACACAATTTTATAAGTAGGTAGGTGTGTTTGTATAATTGCCCCATATGCAACGAAATTACAAAATTGGATTGCAATAACTCTGTTTTTCACAGATAATGATAAATGCTATAATTTTTTGTATTATTCTATCTTTACAAGTTTTCCGTAGTTCAGTTTTCTCCAGAAGGATATATTTTATTTCATTTCCGTTTCAATAACTAATAGCACATATAATATTTAGTCGAAGAATCAGATACAAAGATATTAGTACTATCATTTCATTTTACATAATACAACACTGTTTTTCCTTACAACGCCATTGACTTATGTTTGTCACAGAAGAACAAATTTGATGATTATAAACTCTCTTTTTGGAAAAATGACACGTTTAATTTAAGGGCGTAGTTTAATTTTCTCAAATGAAATACGTTGAAAACTAAATAACTGTTATTGCAAGTATAACGGACAATTATAAAAAATAAGTAAACCAAATCACCAACTCTTACTTTTGAAACCATATTTTTCGGCAATGGCCTATTAGTAATATATTTTATTTTTGATATTGTTACTGTTCTCATCTTTTCTAAAGACAAATAGTTCATAGCAGGCCCCAACAAACGTAGGGAGCTATGTCTACTGAACCGGAGGAGGGATTCACTCCACTTGTCAGTAGGGATCCTCACAGGTCACTGCAGATTGAACAGGCACCTGACACTCAAAGAGCAAATCTGTCAGAAGTGCAGGGATGACGACGAGACCTCGTTTCACTCCCTGGGTGAATGTGCCATATACAGCGGCCTCAGGGCTGTGGTGTTCTACACAACAGAGTTTGACAGGGAAGAGTGCTACTTAGCGGAATGTTCGGACATCATGACCGGTCTGGAAGGTTCGTCACTAAGGAACTATGTCTGTCATAGTTCTAGTAATGGACTTCGGGGTCGGCCAAAAAAGGGCCAAAGGTGGCCTACTTGCCAGGCTTTGCCTCTCCATTATTACTACCACTACTACTCATCGTTAAGGTCATAATTAAAATAACCAATCTAGAACCAGTTAGAAATATAAAAATGACCTTTGGCATCCAAAACATATTCAGATTGAATTAGCGGATCACCCACACCCACTCGATATTTTCATTCATATGTCAGTAATATGCTAGCCTACTACGTCTCTCACATAGTATTAGACCAGTCAAATAGATATTCAGAATGGATATAAAGAAGAAAAGGTCATAGTTTTTCTGGAACGACTCTAGGATAATGAAGTAAATGACGATTGTATGACGACATCATTTTTTCCCTACTAGCCGCACAGTAAATGTTTGTACATAAGAATAATAAGAAGAAGATAGCTGACCATCTTTTGGAATCAATAATTCGGGATTGACTACTTCAAACTGTACGTATGAGGTTTCAAAACAGTGTATTTCCAAACAGTTGATCCGCATATTTCCAAAGCTTAATGATGACAGAAAACTGTTAATATATTTTTTTGTAATGTAATCATTTCAAATAAGGTTAGGTTAGGTATATAAGAATGATTTCCTAAATATTACCTCTCACAAAGGCTTAAAGTATATCAGTTATATAATGATACGTTTCTCCAAAAGAACTACTTTGGAAGAGACTCGTTCTAGAAATTGAAAATTCCGCCTTTTGAGGATGCACCCGTTGGGCTACTTTAGTGTTGTACTGATAAATATTAGTGTCATTACGTGAAACAGCTCGGTGAAACATTTACCATGGTAGAATATATGGAAATCGTGGTTTTAATTGTGTATCGAACAATATCAAAGAAAATTTCAAGCTTTACAACTTTTGTTCTATTAACCAAGATATGCCTTCGTCACTAACTACTTTAATTCGGAGCCATTCCATCAATAACATTATTGTTGTTTGAAACTTGTAGACAAGGTGGATTTATCGAAAGTTTGGTTTCGGACCATTGTCTATAAAATTTTGAGTTTCACGACGTTTCGATTGATATGCTATCTTCAATCGTCTTCAGGTGAGTTGTTCAAAATCAAACTTTTGATAAATAACATTATTTATTGGTCTTACATCCATGTTACATAGTTATCGTTCCAATTCTACTGGTGTATATGAACATTACCATCGTTTCGATCATTCAGGTATGGAAAAATTCCAATTATTTATTTGGAGTGACCTTTCGCACTCAATTCTTTTTAATTCATTGCCGTCGCTTTGTCGGATCTGATTGTTTGCTCCAGTTATTATTATTGGAATCTGCCATTCCAGAGGCTCAAATAGTTTTATTTTTCATCACTCGGATTTTATCACCCGACCAAAAGGACACAATTTAAAGCGATGTATTCGTAATGATACCCGATCACCTTCTTTCTGCGGTACCAGTCTACCTGTATCCTAATCCTACACAAACTGAATTTATATACGTTTTTACTTTCTAAGACATAAACGGTAAAAAAACTCATCATCATTCATTTCCGTTGACTCTCAGACTTTCAACTTGTTTTCCGGCCTGCCTGTCAGTCTGTATGTCGGTCTACCTGTCTACCAAATCCAACTCAACCGATAGACCGACAGACCGCAGGTCCAGGAACTATAACGACCTTAATTGAAAAAATAAATCACAAACAAATATACAGTTTTTACATTTTTTCTGGTGCAGAAAGACTTAGATAACAAACTCAAAATAAGCACATACGAAGCAGCGTTTATTTATATGTCTCAGAATTCATATTCAAACTCATATTCAGAGGAACAGTCTCCTATCATCTTTAGCAAATTACATGATATTACTTACAGAGCTGTGTGTACACATTCATCATTTTTATAAAATTCGTATTTAAAATACCTACAATTCAACAAAAAGGTGAACGCGTATCTTTTACAAGAATTTAGGAAAAGGAACAACAAATAGTCAGACAATATATTAAAAGAAAGCGTTATATATTTTGATGTGTGATACTCAAACTCAATCCAACGTAGAAGTCATACAAAAACCAAAAAGTATGACACAGTATCTCTCCGATACATTTATGACACTCCAACAAAAAAAATTCATTGGCATGAACATTTTTTCTGTAAAGTAAAATTGCTGTCTCAATATATATTAGCTTGGTTGTATTGAGAATCCTTCTAAAATTACTTTTTAAATGTAATGC
Source organism: Bruchidius siliquastri (assembly GCA_949316355.1). Classification (NCBI taxonomy): domain Eukaryota; kingdom Metazoa; phylum Arthropoda; class Insecta; order Coleoptera; family Chrysomelidae; genus Bruchidius; species Bruchidius siliquastri. The sequence goes on along the minus strand of OX438535.1, from coordinate 32,169,437 downwards.
AGTAAAATTAGTTATGGCTAACACCGAATTAATCTGATCCAAAAATACTTATGTCTTGATACATACATGACACTCGACACCATGATGTTAGAAGAGGAACGATTTATCTATGTATGGAGCTTGATATAAGATGACAAAAAATGTACAGGATATTGAGATCACAAACCAAAAGTATGTAGATTTTTTTCATAGAACTGTATCAAAAATGAATTGAACAAAATAAACAAACATTTTGTCTTTAATCGTGATATGTTTTGAGATTGTACACTTCGGTTTTATGGAATATAGTGTTCTTCCATGTAATCACATTCTACTATAATGTTAGCTAATCTACAGCGCATTTAGGGGCAGTGAAAGCAAGCAAGTGCGGATGGAAAATTCACACTAGCGAATAAACAGTTGGAAAGCATTCAAAAACTGACTCGTTTTTTTAAACTACATCCAGTTGCGATGAATGGACCTTTATATAAAAAGATTAATACGTCTTAAAATAAAATCTTATGAAACCAGCCAAAAAGCATGCAAGTATTTAAACACCAAAAATACACACTTATTTTACCTTCCATTCAAGCTATTCTGGTTACTTCATGTAAAAAAGAAACAAACAATTATTAATTTGTAGGTAGACATACTAATACTATAATTTAGTTTCTGTCTTTCGCGATATAGAATCAGTAAAAAATGCCAATGCAAGCTTAAAGTTCAGTTACCTTATGCGTTTTAACAATTCAAAAACTGCATATTGAAGGTGTATTCCAGGAAATATCTAGTTGTAACTATTTACATTGTTCAATGAGGATTTTGACCTGATATAATTCAAGAGTCGACGTGAAATAGGCTATACTCAAATGACACAAATATCGACAACGTCAACTATACATTGGATTTAATATTGTAATTTTTAAAATGCAATAAAGTGCAATAAAACCGGAAGAACGTTCAATCAGCTACTCACGTCTGAAAATTGTGAAATAAAATACTCAGTTTTTTTATCACAGAAATATATCCGAAGGCACGTTATGGTCAGGTGATTAAAATGTGTTTCCTTATATTACTATTCCATTGTAGGGACGTGTGTATTGTTCCAAAAATTAGTTTTTTTTAAATTTCCTTAGCATAAGTATGGTCTCTATACGAAAATAGTTATGGATAAAGAGTTGCCCAAGTGGATTTTCCTAGATATTTGTTAAGTACATATTTTGCATTTAGGCTAGCAAATGTTTAAACTGTTCCTTTTTGTCGATGTCTGTCGGTCTATCGGTCTGTATATTGATCGGTCTATAGTTCTGTGTATCGCTCTATTTATCGATATGTCTATCGGCCTATGTATTGGTCTGTCTATCTGTATTTCTGTCTGTCGATTTGTCTATCGGTCTGTCGATTGGTCTGTCTATCCTAGCTATCAGCCTGATTATGATCGGTTAGTCCGTTTGTCGGTCTATCAACCTGCCGTCTGTCGATCTTTCTATCGTTCTTACTGTCGATTTGTTGCAGTTTTTTAACCACGTAATTTGGGCAACTACTTTATCGATTTGATTCCATGAATAGATGATGGTGTTAGACCATAACAAATAGTAACACGAGTACCTTGTTTTCGGAAAATAATTAGCTAAATCATCCAAAAGCTTTATTGCAGCGAAATATATTTGGCAACCAAGAATCATTAATATTTCTCAATTTATATCAATACTCAACTTTATGGGTGCATTTCTACTTCCATTATTTTTCAATATTGCCCCTTCTTGCAAGTGCTTATATAGGCTTGGTATGAACCCTTGACAAACAACAACATATTTGAAACCATTTAAGGCGCTCCTATCAAAATTCCCCCGACACCATTTTTACGATAGGATCTTTCAATTTGTGTTGATTTTTGAGCCCAGTTTGAGTGAGCTTTCATTCACGATTTCATCCCACACCCTCAACGTTAAATGAAAATATAAATTCGCCAGGAACAATATCTGCGGAATTTTCCAAGGCAAATTATTTGATGTTTTACTAGTATTTTCCAAATGGAATCGTATTGACAAAAAAAAATGAAAGAAACCTTACTTTTCTCTACTCTGCTTTCTGTGCTCCAAATCGCTCAGATTCCTCACTTCTTCTGGTTCACTAGCGTTGATATTATTGCTGGGTTGATCTCCCTGCATGGTGTCGTAGATGTCACTCTCTTCAGTCCTCTTTCCAACAAACTCTTCATAATATGCACTCAAAAAGTCCTCCAAAGTCTTATCCACCTCACTGCCGCCGTTTCGCTCGATCGGAGAAGCTGCGATCAAGTCTGCCGCTAGCAGCAACAATTCCAAAAACAATTGAAGCCGACACATGGTTGTTTCCATCAAAGAAAATTCATCACACACTGCTGCACGAATATCTGCAAAACAGTGAAGGTTATATAGCTAACTGTAGTCTGATGATGCTCGAATTGCGTTCGAAACGTCGTGAGTTAGACCGCGTCCGCGTGTAGTGTGCAGAGAACTAAGAAATGCCGGGCGGCCGTGTATTAATAGCCGAGAGAGTTTTGCTAGGCGTGTGAGTCGCGGGACCGTCTGCCGTATGTGTGTATGACTCTCTCACTAGACTCTCTGGCGAGCTGCGATCAGTAGTAGCAGGTGCAATTACAGGGTGTTATACAGCCTGGTCTATGAAATAAAATATTAACGGATAATGTTCTTCCCAAGCACAGATTTGCTGGGAAAGACCGCCATGCTGATCTTGAAACTGAAACGAGCTTGTTTTTTTTGAGCTTTCTTTGCGGGTCTGTAGTGGAGCCAAATGCCTTTTTATTATTATTTGGTAGTACTTATATCTCATGTCCTGTTCAATCCTTATGATTTTCTATGCAAGAAATGAGGGTACTGTCATCAGCGAAGCTGTAGATAGGACTAGATGCTATTTCCAACAAATCGTTGATGTACAGCAAGAAGAGCGTTGAATAAATGACAGATATTTGAGGAACAGCCGCATTGATGGTAAGTACGACGTTTCGATTGATGTGCTATCTTCAATCGTCTTCAGGTGAACTGGCGAACACGTTCCTTTCATGCCTATTCATACCCCGTCCGGTGACGTGTCGTTGTGCGCGGTCTGTTCTGATTGGTTCCCGATGCGCGGTATTCCGGTCTGCTGACGTGGCTGTTTGTCGGTCATTGTTTGTTGTCTGGTCCAGTCGTAGTCTATTGATCTTCTTTATGAGTGGCTGCCAGATTGGTTTAATGTCTATGCTGGGTTTGCTGTACACTTTGTTGTTGTTGGTAATGAATGCCGCCTCCTTGAATTTCCTTCGATACCAATGCGGTTCCTTGGCAATAACCTTAACGTCGTCCCAAGCTATTTTATGGTGCTCCCTCCATGCGTGGTCAGCTATTCCAGATTTTCCTGTCTCTGCTCGCTGGGTGTTGAGACGATGTTCTTTGATTCTTACTTCCAGTGGCCTTTTTGTTTCTCCAACATAGATTTTACCACATTGACATGGTATCTGGTAGATGCAGTCCTTTGTCTCTTGAGATTCATTCCTGGGCTTAGTTTTTGTTAGGATACTTCTGAGGGTGGCAGTCCTAGAGAATCTCGTTTGGATCTTGTATCGCTGACCTATTCTTTTGATTCCATCTGATATTCCTTTGACGTAAGGCAGAATGAGTAAGTGCTGAGATTCTTCGTGTTTAATTCTTCTACTGTTGGTATTTTCCTGTATTGTCACTTCCACTAGCTTCTTTGGGTATCCGTTGTTCAATAGATCTTGTTTAATGATATTGAGCTCTCTTTGTAGTCTAGAGCATATCTTCCTCCAATAATTTGTATATCTAACATAAAAACCTAGATGCTCATTAGCTTGTGTCATATGTCTCTGCTACAATTCTAGACCTAAAACAATTATGGAGACAATGAAGATTTGATACCAAAAGTTTGCGTGGTCAGCTATTCCAGATTTTCCTGTCTCTGCTCGCTGGGTGTTGAGACGATGTTCTTTGATTCTTACTTCCAGTGGCCTTTTTGTTTCTCCAACATAGATTTTACCACATTGACATGGTATCTGGTAGATGCAGTCCTTTGTCTCTTGAGATTCCTTTTATAGACGATGGAAGTCCGAAATCAAACTTTTGATAAATCCACCTTGTCTACAAGTTTCAAACAACAGTAAGATTTTATACGTTTGCTATTTTACTGTTGTGGCATGGACTGGAGGCACAAAACATAGCAAATTGGATATTTGCAAGCATGTCTACATTTTATACTCTTTGTTGTTATTCAACAACTTTATATGACGAAATGTGTGTTATAAAATACGATTAGACTTTCAGCTTTTCCCAAAATAATATTTGAAGATTTATTTTCGACAGCATTAACAGGATTACCAAGAATAAATGTAATCAGCGACAAACATCGACTTCCGCTACCATATCTTCATGAGTTTCAGGTCAATTTTTTTAACGTTTGGACTGTTGCCCGAAATTCTATCGAAATATTTTGGCAATATTTTTATTTATGTAAGTCGTAGATGTTTTTTGCTTTTTATATCTTAACGTCTTTGTCTACAACCTCAAATGAAAATTGTACAAAAAACATGTCTTTTACGTCAACAAAATGTGACACGTAAAAAATATTTCTACTACGCCCGAAAACAGTCAAGTTCGAAAATATAAGGCAATACAGGGACGAAGTTGTGGAAGTATCTTTTTTTTTAATTTTTGCTAATGACAGAGTATGACACATAACATCCCCAAATTTAATCGAAATTGCTTTAGCAGCTACTCATATTACGTCTTATATCATAATTAAGAAGAATTCTGGCGAACATCTACCAGTCTTGATACTCTATTAAACGTATTATGTAATTTTACAATAGACCCGTCGTAACTCCACAGTCATATTTTCATTTTAAACCGTACACACAACACTTCGATATATCAAAATAACCAGATATCAGAATATTCACTCTTAGTTTTCCTACTTTCATGTGGATTTGTGATCTAATGTCAATACTGATTGTTCACTTACCACTTGGTGGAGCGACACAATTATCGCTTTTCCTTTTCCGAAAACAACTGCACTTATATATTCTCCTGAATGTGAATGTAATTGATCTCAATCGAAAAACAACCGCTTGTGACTTTTCACTGTGATCGACAGTTTTAAACTTGTACGAATTTCGACTGAATCTTGTATTTATACTATTTTGAGAGACCTATTATCATACGGAGTATACATTATACACTGTTGAAATTCGTCTGTATATTGAGTATTGATGCTATTAAGTTCCAAATATGCTCGTAGTGTCCATCTTTTTAACACGTGTTAAGTCGGGGTTACAACTTGACGAAACTATTATAAAATCATCAAAAATAACAAACAAAAAAGTACCAACATCTTGTAAGCGTCATTTGACTACGCACAAAAATATAACTGCAGTTTAAAAAAAGATAAAATAATGCTTTATTACAACATTTTGAATACGCCCTGGAATGATCGAAAAGTTGAGAAACATACACAAATGGAGTCAAAAAGATTCCCTCGTGATTTCCTACATTGGCGTCGTCATAATGATACCGATTTCCGTTAGAATATATCATTTTCCAGTATCAGGAACACTCAAATGCACAAATTGCAGGTACTCGATTTTCTGTGTTTTTTTGCCATTCTGTGTTTTGTGTCATTCTTTTGATTAACCTTTTATAGTGACAATATCTAATCACTTCTTGTAGTGTTCATCATTGCTGTTATGAAATGTCAACAAAACTGTTTAAATGGGGAATAAATCCAAACTTGGTTTGAATTTAGTTCGGTATATTTTTAAGCGGTACAAAATTCCGCAGTGTTTGTCACTACCAGACAAATGAAGGAAGTGAATAGAATTAGTATTGTACTCAATATTCAGAGAAGTTTGTTCGTAGCCAGCCTTAAAATATATCACCAATTAGAATATAACCTAAGAGTATAACAGTTAAAAAAAAGGATTAGATTCTAAATAATTAACCCATTTTTATAACTCAAAAAATTTTTTTGACACCGGCATCACCTGAAAATAATGGAAAACTCTAAAAACAAAAAAGTTTGAATAAGTTTTTTGCTAATTATTAAATACTGAATTCCTAATTCACTGGTTTAAAAAATGAAGCAACAATATCGAGTGCATGCCCATCATATCCCTCTGCAAATCAAATCAAAATCGGTGCAGCATGTACGCGATTATAAAAATAGCCAAAAACCGAGAAATGTAATATGAGTTTTCTCATTACCTACCTATTACGACCCCACATCATGTCGCTCCTCGAATTTCTTAGAAATGAGTTCTGCGATTACCTACATTACGCGGTGATAAAGACCGACAGACAGACCGACATGTTAAGATAGGAATTTTAGTAATGTAAATTGAAGTCATCATAGAACATCAAAAAAGTATTACCCCGAATTCTCAGACAATCACAATATTTCCCTTGTTTGCTTGGAAAATAGATCAAAATTCGTTTCACCTCCAACACCAATGGGTCATCTATAAAATATTGTACCCCGGTAACACTGCGTACTTATTAAATACAAAACTGATATATTATTGTTCACACATCTCTGTATTCAAATCAAATCAAAGATTATGCAGAATTTTACTCAACTTATTTTTTCAAAGGATTAAAGTTGTTCTATTACTGTTTAGGGCCTTTTAACACAGATTACTATATTTTAACAGAAATGGGATCATAAATGACTCTCTTGAAAAATAGCGTCAAGTGGGTTGACTCGGTATTTCACGTTAAGTTTATTTGAATAATTTTAGAGCAGCTGAAGTAAATTTTGAAACGTTTGAAATTCTGAAAGATTTAAAGCTCTTCAATATGCTTTTCAACAGCTTGCTATTTGCCTTAGTTTCTCCCTTGCGTGTCCGTTCGTCAAATAACAAACGTTGATTCACCTGATGACGTTTAGGACAATAAAATGAAGGATTCTCATTCAGTTTCGTTCTCCTTGAACATGCCAACGTAATCAGTGAAATACGTATCTGATATTAAAAGTTTATTGTGATTGCTGAGCTAAGGGATCCAGTATCATATACCTATGTTGATATTGATAGTGAGATTAAGAATAATGAATAGCATGATTCCATCAGACGTCCGATTACTGATGAAAAACGGTCTCATTAACAAATCGTAACGTCGCGTCGACGTCGTGACAATAACAGTGTATTTCGCATGTTGTTTTCCATTTATCGCCTTCCAAATATTTAAATAAATTCGGCTAGCCAGAAGAGAGGGAGAAGGAAAGGGTCGCCTATTAGCACGGCGCGAGGAACTACGTCGCACATCGTCCCCGTCGTTGCCTTCAAGGTACACGTTGTTGTATACATATCACATTGTTGTATACATACATTCAACGCACAGATACTCTCAAACTCACACATACTCGACGTCTAGACGGTTTTTTATAAATATGTAAACGGCACGGACGTCGCGCTGCGGACAGCCTGAACGCGCGACGTGTTAAGAGATACAGGGGTCAACAAAAGATCACCCTAGGGGTTTCGCCACTTCAAGGATGAAGGAAAAAAGAGACACTCAGTTTAACTCGGTACTACCCATGCTGTAATGATTCCGCCCAAAAATCCGGTATATTGCACTCTGAATTTTGCGTGGTTCCCTATGTGACTCAAAACTAAATGTTTCCCCTTTTTTGCACTTTTCCGGAAGGCTGTGTTCGAGCGTGACACCATTTTATCCATATTTAGTACTACAGATGTCTTGGTGACTCTTCAGCCCTTGTAATCTTCATGATGGAAGGCTGTGTTCAAGCGTGACACCATTGTATTCATATTCAGTACTACAGATGTCTTGGTGACTCTTCAACCCTTGTAATCTTCATGATGGATGTTATGTTATGAGTGAACCAAATAGCAGAATACTTATATTAGCACATAGTTGTATTACATTATTTATTTTGGTATAACCGCAACAAGCCAATAACCTAATAAAATGTATAACTGGATTAGGGAAAGAAAACAGAGAAATTCCAGTGCGCTAGTTCGATTAGATTTGCACTAAACTTTAAAGTAGTCGTATTCGTAAGTCCTAATTTTTATAGATATTTTCTCACAAAGCTAGAAAGCCTATTACACTGCAAAAGTGCTGTGAGCGAATAAATGGCTATGTGTTGATTCATTCATAACCTTGTAAACTATAACTATTGGAGAATACACTTCCCGGCAGCTCATTCTGCAACACTGAGCTAGATTGGTCGATCATTTTACCATAAAAATCTATAGAATAGGCACAGATCAGCCACATTTCTTTAATGTTCCATGCGGCCGCGGCTATTGAACGTATTGATCTTTGCTGAAGAAACTCCAGGAAGTACTTGTCACCACATGTCTACACATGCGAGTACTATTTTAAATATGGTCTGGTCTGAGTTGTGTAGAGTCTATAATTATCTGTAGCTGAAGAAAACCCGCAAGGACGACAACTTGGAATAGTGCCTAGATGTGCTATTGTTGATGTTAATTCCCAGATGTCAGATGACTCGAATATTGGGCGCCATATCTCCACTGTTTGATTTCCTTGCTAGGGTAATTGGCTGTGTCTTTCGTGCGTTAACATTTTGTTCGATGTCTTCGTGTATCCGGATAGCATGTGGCTGCCGTCGATGTATTGAAGAGCTATGGAAGTGGTCAGGCTATAAGCAATTTTATATTAGACTAATGTTCCATGTGAAAAACTCGTGGATCTCAAAAACAAGTGACCAAATAAACGAATTCCGTATTTCTAAAACCTGACCATTTTTTTCATAATCATACCACCGCCACTGAGGCTATTTTTAAAAACGAAGAAGGTCATATAGTAGTAATCAGGTGTTCTAATTTTAATCGTAAAGCTGTCAAAATTATTATCTATCAATTTTCTTGTTTGCTGGTAGATGACTCCATATTTCCCAAAAGTACATGAGTTTACAGGATTAAAATTGGGGTCATTGGAGTACATAATACAAAAATGTTCGCAATTCCAATACTCCAAATATTATAATAGCCCTGTAAATACATTTCGTTTTCTTTAAGGTAGATTATAGTCTGCAACAGATTTTTTATTATTCTGTATAAGAGGAGACACGCTGAACCAGGGACCATACACAAACCCCACATCCATTTTTCATTTTATTAAAAGTCTCGTCGCCTCATGACTTGCTCGTTAAATTGCATGCGGTGCAACAGCAGCCAGACATGTTCTCAGTTTCATAGTTCAGGTAGTTTCTATATAGAATCTATCTGCCCCACTTCATTCTACTTTTGCTTCCCATTCCAACTGGCGAAAAGTTTCTAGTTCCTTATATTGTGTTTTCTCCATGTTTCATGATGTGGAGATGATGAGGGGAACTTAAAAAAAATAGTATCTTATACAATTTGACCCCCGAAGTACAGTGGCAGCACAGTGATGCTGAAGCTACGTATCCATATAACAACGTGCGATACATCCCTGTCCACCGTTTAAGATATACTATCGAACGTTCGCACTAGTAGTAAGTATTGATATACTGGCTTTTGTCGGGTTGCCACGTTTACTCTGAAATAAGGGTGTCCTGCATCGGTTTCAACAACTGCTAATCCAATACATCACAACAAAAGGGATATTTATCCTTAAAGAAAATACATTCAAGTAGGTTGACTCTGTATCTCACGCGCAGTGACATCAGTTTGCCAAATATTCTTATCAAATTCCAGAACTGTAAATCTAATAGGAGCAAGTTTGATCGAGCTTTTTTCAAATCATGAACGATTTAAAGTCTTTCAGAATTCCATTTTTTTTATTACAACTTTGGAAGTACAGCACTAATCTACTTGACGCCATTTTTTGGACACTATATAATCTATTATAATATTACAATATTATTGTTTTATAACCTCTTGGTTACAAACCCTACTAATCTTCATACTAGTTCAAGCTTGATATTACTGTACAGAAGAGTACTAGTCTGTTCAAGTGATTTTATAACAGTTTCAGTCCATATTTACCGAACTATAGGCCCGGTTGTTATCAAGAAAACAATTTTTTCTCTCCACTTACCTGTATTACTTAGTCCGTCTGGTTTGAAGAAGGCCTTTTTTCCTTTTTACGTGTACAGAGTGTTGACCAGCCACACTAAATCATGAAAGCATTAAATATCATTGGCAAGCTGACAAGGGAAGGTGAAAAGTGGTGGCCAGACTTTATTTTTTTTCGTCAATGCAGTTTTAGTAGCTTGATCATCAAAATGGCTGCACTGTAACTGGCCACAAAAAATGGAATGCTGTTGCAGAGTGCAGCTATTATTATAACTTGCTTGATCCTTGGTTGATTAGAAATTGTCAATCAAAGTGATTTCATGTTTTATCTGAAGAGCATTTCCGAAGTCTACATTTATTTTGTCTCGTTGTTAGTTTTTTAAAAATATAGCGATGCTTTATTATAAAGATTGTAGATGTTCTTACTTGGTGGAACTCTTTCATCATTTAGATAAAGAATTGTATGTTAAACAAATTTTTCCACAAATATGTAAGTTTTGTATTTGTACTTTTGACGCATTTGAAAAACTAGTTACATACTTTGTAATTAGTGGCGAAAAGTTGTAAACAATCTAATAAGTGTAAGAGAGGGGATTACCATATCGTTAACTTCATCAATGTATTTTCCATAAAAATCTGAAACGGATGAGCAGAATAAACAAACATACCCACCTTGAGCACGATATTTAGGACAAATTATTGCAGTTTGTAAAGTTACATTACAGCCTTAATGAATGACATTTCATTCAACTCGTGTTAGATTGCAGGATTCGCTAGTAACGATCATTTTGCAAAATCACACTCCTTGAAAAAATCAGTTATTTCATAACTAGTTACAATAAATAGTTATACATACTTACATCGATCTAAAGACGACTACCTTTGCAAGAACCAAAACCACATTCTTTGGTATTATTTTATAATTTTTTTAAGAGATGGCGTTAGGTAAGTTTTCTGTCTTTATATGTCATGTGCACATTATTCCTCAAAATGCAATACGTATATCTGAAATCTGACTTTCTTCCGATGTTGTGTTTTTTTACTATATTTACTGAATTAAATTTTGTTTTTAAATCATACAATTTTTCAACAAGCTATCGACAGTTACATTATATTTTTAGAGATTTTTCTGACTTGGCCACAATGTGGTAATGCATTATATTGTCATGTAACTTCTCAAACTCATCCTGTGCTTTTCTCTGTAGTTTTATTTTTTTTACTGGAAGCTTATTAAAATCATATGCTATTTACTAAATGGCTTTATTGAAACTGCCACGGCAGGCAAAGTACAAAATTGTACTAAATTTTGTTTCAATTAGCGGCGTTTAAAAAATATTGGATGCGATCTGAAAAAAATGTATTGTCAGTGTATTTGTGAAAGGAATATTTCTTAAATGAAAAATGAATTGTAATAATTAATTGTTCGTCAGTGAATTCATACGCTAACAGAATTTGGAAATTTAACCTTTTCAACGTAGCCCTCTTAAAACCGGATTTGTTTAATCAGTATAAAAATGTATAAAAAACCGTATTGATCCAGCGAACTTTATCATAATAGTGTACTACTAACGCAACTAAAAGAACGTTGCCCATTCACGAAGTGTAGAATGATAAATCTTAAATGAATTGCTAATGTGAATGTCCAAATAGCTTTTCCAGATAAAAAGTAGACAGATTACAGACGTCATACACTAACCGCAGACATATAAAAATAAGTAGCAAGCATCTCATTTTTTACGCGTTGGGGTACCTCCAAAAAATTCGATCAAGGATGTTGACCCCATCACGGATTTATGTATCTTATAAATAATACCAGCAAATTTCCATCTATTCAGATGTAGCTAACCGAGGAGCAGTAGCTGTTTAGACAGCGACTCATGAAAGAATTGCAACATAATTAGAAAAAACTCAATAAAGTCGAAATTGTTCTAAGAAATATTCTTACAATTTCATAATGGTCATGTTTGATTTGAAACCTGTTTTTTGTATTCTGATGAAACGGTATTTTTGTATTTTGGGTAATGTCCAAACTATTTCGATTCGCGCCACATCTTTGAAATAACTGAAAAATACAATAATGTTAGGTTAGATATTCGGTACACCAACAGAATAGAGCATTTCATCTCCCTTAGGAGTTAGAGTGCTACGCTAGTGAGGTAATTCAAGACCTTTTCCTTCTTCATAATTCACTAATCCTATCAAATCTGATATGAACGAGACAAGATAACAGTAGGTACATTATAAAAGTGTTTATGAAGAACAAGGGATGTCGCTGTAAATCAGTTCACCCTTGTTGACAGATGTCGTAAGGGGCATCTGTTGCCGCTTTTGGCAGTCTTTGGCTTCGTAAGATGTCAATGGGCGTCCCCTTAGAGGGCGACCCTTAGATGAGTTGATGTTGCTATCACACCCTTCACTGAGTTACCTACGTATATAGCACCCGATTGCTCGCTACACTTAGACCGCTAGGCTATACTGACAAGTCTAGGCTGAAGAGGAAACATGCATGTATATAGCAGGTCTGATGCATAGTGAAGAGCATACACTTAATATAATAAACTGATACCACTACACGTAAAATACAGTCTCATCATAGTTTTACGCATTTTTTTGACTAATTCTCAATGCAAGAACTATTGCAAATCGTAGGTTCCGTCCTGTACTGACATTATGGTATCTAATAGCAGTGCGCGGTGTCAATTCCTCTGCTTGACCGGCGGTGTTATCTGACATTGAAGGAATTCGCTTAGCAGAGCGTAACGTAATATATAGTCGGTCCCTTTACAAATGAAGTTAAAAATGGTACGCTTTGAGCATGAACATACTACATACCTTAAGTTATTAAAAAAATGGAAAAGAACTCGTTCCATTCGACACTGTTATTGTTTTCGTCCGTGTAGTAACCACATAATAACAATTTCGACGTATATTTAAAATATTGTTAATTTAATAAATGAACTACTCTCTTGGATAATATCCACGACGAAAGATGCCTGCTGAACAGGAGGAAATCACTCAGAGTAGGAGTAAGGAAATGGATTCGTGGTTACCCTCATCTTAAATATTGGAATAGACGGCGAAAGAAAAAACTTCCAAAAATAAGATTTCTATCCATATGCGAGATTATTGTTGGAATCGCTTCGTTTTGGTGTGTAGTTGGATACTCTAAGTTTTCTCACAAATTGATGATCCTCTTGCCTTTAGAAGTTACATTCAGTAAAAAAAATAGTAATTTTCCTCTATTTCCTTGAATATCTCCATTCCTGTTCCTAGAAATCTTTAAAAACGTGCTTCTTCTTACTTCTTTTACTCAAAAAAAACTACACATAGATGGCTGAAATTTATTCAAGATGGTGTCAATATTATTCCGATAATGTACACAAAATATCAGCAAGTTCGGTTATTTAAATTTTGTGTAATTAACCATCAATTTCTTCATTATTAATAAAGGATAGTCAACCTACTTGACGACATTTTTCAATCAACATCTTGTTATAGCTGATCATTTGTCTGCTAAATGAACTGGAGTAGGCTTAACCACACTATATTGAATTAAGAAATATCACCTGGTCATCTAACTATATATCTTATATAGATCAAACAACAATGTAACCACCAGCAACAGTCAAATTCATATGTCCCTATCAATGGTGTGTCTACGAACAAGTCACATGAAAGATATTCGATAATAAATCACTCCATTTTGACGATAAATATGGAGAGATTAAAAAGCGAAAGTGACTTAAAATTAGAGGAAGAATTTAACAATTTCATGTTCAAAGTTAATGAAGTCTCCAGCATAATGAAAAAACTGACATCTGATGATAAAAATGAACAGGTAATTGGTGACTTAGAGGCAAAAAAATACCTTGGAGAGGATAGTGAGAAAATCCTTGAAAATGTGAACGAAGAGGAAGTTGTCTTAAATGTAAGAAGTTGTAAAACTGTTTTAAACAAGAACATTTTGAGAATGGAAAGTATGGATCAAGCTACGATGTCACAAGGTTATTTGATACTCATTGTATAATTGTTTTGTATATTTAGTAACAAGGTATTTTTTCAGAAGCATTTATGAATGAAGTTTCTAAGGATGCAGAAAAGAGATACCAAGACAAGATGGTTAGGAAGGAAAAAATGGAGACATTTAAAAAGCAAGCAAATGCTGCTTTCAGACGTGGTGAATATGAGAAGGCATTGACCTTGTATAATAAGGTTTTTATATTTCATCTCCCACTCCAATATTTATTTTGTTATTTCGATTTTTGACTACGTCCTAACAATCGGGAAATCGAAAAATACACAAAAATATCAAGTATGCTTTGAAATTTTATTTTTTCCAATACCTGAACCAACAGACCACCAGACAGACAGACCGACAAAAATGTGTGACATGTATTTTCGTGATAAACATGCTAAATTCGTGTATTACTCAAATTCAATAAATTTCACTGCTACTTCATTCGTTTATGCGTTGGGAGGTGAAAAAGCACGTAGTAAGAATAATTCTCCGCATTCGAAAGTGACAATTTACTTGCTAATCAGCTAGATGGAAGCAGATATACATATTCGCATCCTGGCTTACTGCGGAATTCGAACAATACACCTTCCGATTGCTGGTCAGACGCTGTAACCATCTGAGCTAAGCAGGTACTCCGCTCATTCTGTCTAGACCGTTGATGAATTTCTGTACACTCCTCTGATCAATCGTTTCATCAGAATATCAATTTTAACTTTCAGCGGCCTAAACTAGTGCAAACAGGTACAATTCTTATGAACACGTTATTCCCATGTTTTGTAAATTAATTTATTGTACTAATTACTACTAAGATGATAATTTTTTAATTGGTTCGGTTAAAAAGTCTACGGTTTTGGACCTGCAAAACCAAATGTAGTAGTCAGCCCTTGATTTTTAATACGCTTTTATTAACTTCACGTATATACCTATATGGTTTCATTTAGCTTATATCTCTAAATTACTGTTTTTCGTAATTTTCCAGTGTATGTTTGAATATAGTTTTATTAAAATCCAAGAAATTAATATCTTCATTTATCACTATCTCCACAATCATTTTTGTGAGAAAAAATTAGCCAATAAGAATAAGACAGTACTTAATCAAATTGTTACTGGACATGCGACTGTTTTCATCTCCAGAGAAATATGAAAGGGTGAAGATGAAGAATCCCATTCACCACTCATATTAATCGTGAATTAGTTTGCAAACTGTTTTTGTCGGTATTCAATGGCATTTTCAAATTTGCAGGCCATAGAACAAATAAAAGACTGCTGCCTCCTCTACAACAACAGAGCGTTAACCTGCATCCATTTAAATCTCTATTCAAAAGCTAAGGAAGACCTGATAGAGTGGGCGCTCAGATTGAATGAAGACTGTTTGAAATCATGGTTGCTTCTGGCAAAAGTTCATTGTTTAGAAAATAATTTCGAGGAGTTTCATAAAGCTGTCACTGAGGCCACTAAAAGGAACCCTGATAATTCAGAATTCATAAAAGGTGCTTTTTCAAATTTTATGATATAGAGTGGCATATTTCAAAACAGGTGACTGAATTTTGAAAGCCATTACTTTTCGCAAATAGTGAAAAGTAAAATATTGGGTTGTTCGGAAAGTAATTTCGTTCGTTCGGGAAGGCCGGTTGAAGCTCATAAAGACGCGATAAAGGCATTAGTTTATGACCACTTGAAAGGCCTGGGATTATCCTCGAAGTTCGATGTATGGGCTCCCTATGTTCTCACAGAAAGAAATCTGTGTCGCCGCATCGACGTCTGCGATTCGCTTCTCAAACGTCACGAAAATGATGAACCGGCTCTAACCATTTCCAAAGCTAATATTCATCAAAAAAGGTGATGCTGTCTGTTTGGTGGGATTTTAAAGGAATCGTTTTTTTTTGCGCTTTTACCGGATAACAACGATTAATTCGGAAGTCTACTGTCATCAGCTGGACAAACTGAATGATGCACTTCAACAGAAAAGGCCAGAACTAATCAACAGGAAAGATGTAGTGTTTCACCAAGACAACGCGAGACCTCACACAAGTTTGAACACTCGCCAAAAGCTTTTACAGCTTGAATGGGATACAATGCCACACCCACCATATTCTCCAGACCTGGCACCATCGGATTTTTATTTGGATTTTATATGGATAGCGATGCGATGTTAAAAATTTCGTTTGTTGACTGTTTCTTTTTTTTCAGATTACACAAATCAGCTACATCAAACTAAAAATGGTAAATAAGGTATGAAACTTATATTCTAGTTTCTGTATCCCATAAATAAAAGATTATTGTTGACATATTTTTATTTTTTGAAAATGTAATCAAAGTAACTCAAACGTATACATATAAAACCAGTCTTACATCTAGGCAAGTTTGATAAATTAAGTACAGCCATTTGAATTTATACAATTGGTTGAGATACTGGAAATATAAATATAACCTAATACTACAAAGATCTTGATCACGTTAAATTGTTTGTCACCTCATTTCCCAGCTTTTAAATGTTGAAAAGTATTGAATGTGTATCGCTATTTCGTTAGATTCACGTTTTATTATCATCCTTTTTTTGTGGTTCTCGGAATATTTTGACCATAACTTTCTAAGCGTATAGTACCTGCTTCTGGATATAACCTGGTACACAAACACTTACTTTGTGAAACTATGTGTTAAATACAAAATTATTTTATCATCTACAATAAATCTGTGTTGCAGACTCGCTCCTTTCCCTAGATTAAATTAATGGAAAATACTAGACAGAACGCTTTTCAAAGTTTGCTTCGGCCGTTAAGAAAAGTAAGCATGAGACACTAAACAATGACAAAAATATGTTGAAACACTAACTAATACTACTTATATACTACTTATATTTCTCTCTAGTCTAGTGGTAGGATTTTTATGTACCAATATTGAAGTACTTCAGTACATTAGATGTTACTCTTTGACATTACTTGATGGGGACTCACGATTCAAAATATTTCCATTTGAACTAAGCATTAATGTTATTGATGAAGGCGTTATACCACAGAAACTTTATACGCAAAATATATACACGTATAATTTCTTAATGTTATAACTGCAGTGAATGTAGCTGAGGTACACAAGGAATATTTTTTTTGAAATGTGGTGGCAAGCGACATAAATCTGTCAAAACTCTTAATGTATGTTATTCCAACTGCATAGAACTAGTATGTTGAAGTGACTCTTTAATCCAAAATATTCGTAAAACATCCTCTACAAAATATGTCAGAGGATCTTACACTAAATTGTATAGGTCAGCCAAATACGTCAACCAGATACATATCTCAAAACCACAAAAATTGTAGGAAAAATAGTACATTACAGGTACATTCTCTTCAGTCATAAAGTTGTAATAGTTTCATCCTTTCAATCGCCGAATTTTGAGAATAGGATGACATTGACAATAGTAACAAAAATTTTACAAATCCGTCTGCGAGAATTTACCCTTCTTGTTTCTGTCATCTAGACTTTCTATATCACTCAGATTTCCATCTAAACTCTGTACCATAGAGCTGCTAAAACTAAACCTGTCTGATTCCGTAGAATCACTCATTGTTGAGCTAATATCCGAGTCTAAAATTTTCTTAGCTTCTATAAATTTGACTTCCATAGCTTGAACTACGTAGACGCCAGATTTGTTACATCCTGTAAAAAATAAGCTTGTCAATTCCTAGTCGATACTTGTTTGCTAAGAGATGTATAATTTTATTATAACCCAGAAATACAGATAAGAGATTTTTCATTGTAGTCAAGGCTATGTATTCCAGCAATATGAAAATATAACTTATATACAGCAGTTTAGTATTAAAAGTATTGACAGCTAGACGTAAAAAAATTGACACTTACCTATATACCTAAACTTTTCTAAAGGCAACCTGACAACATCCAAACATTGCTCATCCAACGTACTGTTGCATGTATCTTTAGTTATCTTGAGTATCTCCACAGCAGCAAATTGTACGGTGTATAAATATGGTTGATTGAAATGCAGTGCCACGGGTACATGTGTTGACCTTATCTCTGTTTGTCTACTAGATCTTCCGTATTCATCAACAAATACGGAGAACTCGTTGAAGCAAAGAAGGTACTCTTTAGGATTTTTTGATATTTCCAAAATGGCGACGGGAAAAGAACCCATTCTGTAACATCTGAAAATAAGATATACATGGTGATCATAACATCGTACATTTCCAGTCCTAAATCATTGATCATTAAAAGTAAGCCTCTTTCACTTGAATCAATGAACCTATTATTTCAACAAGTCAATATACTTTATATCTACTAAAAAGAATTTTGATCCGATAAAAAAATGTATATATTTTAGATAAACCCTGGATGAAAATCATATAGTTTACCTTCATTTAATTTATTTTGCTATTCACTTTTGTGCTAGCAGTTATATTGTAATTACTTAAAATTCAGAATTGAATATACTACGTTTTTTTGCGACGGATTTTATGTTATATAAATGTAATATTTATATGACAAACGCCATTTTCGCACACAACCCAGAAATTACGCTCTGACAAAAAAGATTCAATCCCAAATTACTATTTCTAATAAACAGGAACAATTTTTGAGAATAAGCGCAGTGGTTCTTGAAAAAATATGCATCTTTCAATTTCAAAATTCAATCAAAATATGATGGATGAAATTATTATCAAGGATCAAATTATAAAGAGTGTTTCTGACCACTACTCTACTTTATACCTGATTGCTGAAATAACTTCATAAAAAACGTCTAAGTAATGAAAAGTACGAAATTAATTATGAAAAATCAGAAATACTACAACATTCTAGTGTTTGTGAGAGATCAACTTACTTATCCACCTGTTTTAATCGCACATCAGAGACGTCTAAGAACTCTTCAGCTTCGAAAGATGCTAAATCTATCTCAAAGAACTTGTTTGCCCCAACTATGAGAGTATTTTCCGTGAACAAGGCGCATGTCGTAGGCTCAGCTGTGTCCAATATCCTTAACACTTGAAACTGGTTTGAATCCATTTCATAATCCAGGATGATCAACTGCTTTGTTGTAGCCACACATATCTTTTGCTGTTTTGAATGCGGAGATACTTGCAATGTGTGGAATCCATTCAGGTTCCTCACATTTACCTCAATGTACTTAAGTGTGGGTTTAGTACATTGGGCACACTGGGTCAAGTTGATCAGGTGATTCATGTCGCAAAAAGCTAAAGTTCTTTTCTTATTGACGATCATTATAGCATTTCCAGTACTTTGCATCAAGGAAATTTGGTGTAGTTCATCCAAACCTTCAATTTTCAAAAGGCTGCCCTCATAGTATGAATACAGTCCCTGTTCTGTTCCGATGACTTTTATCTTTGCAGTGAGATCGATGAGGCAGTTGGCTGAGATGTTTTCTGGCAGATGAAGTATTGTTTCAAGGCGATGTTTTTCCAAGTCGTCGTAATAAATTTTTTGTAGAGCTGAAAAAAATGATAAAGAACTAAAGTTGCTTTTTATTCCTCGCTTTAATACCAAAAAAACATTTTTATGGCTTTTCGGGTTTCAACTCTATTTGCTCTATTCATTCATTCATGATGTTTTTCTGGTATATTCCTGGTTTGTTCAATCTACTAGCTTCTTCAAGTATGTATTTTTGCATAGCTCTTCTTTGATTTGAATTTAGTAGTTTACCTGAAGACTATTGAAGATCGAACATCATTCGTAAAACCGTGAGACTCAAAATTGTATGGACAGGATTATGAAATGTTACTTTAAACATAAACGTTTTGCATTAAGGAAAAAACTATCTGCAAAATCGCGTGTAACGCTATACGAAAGAATATCAGCGTATATTTAGCTTATGCTTGAACTCACCTGAAAACCACTTGTCCTTATCTTGAGCTGAAAGAGTGAGAAACACCAAACACTTTGGAGGCCAACATGTTGTATTTGGCGACACCTCAACTTTAAGAACGAAAGGTAAATCTGTATTGGCCAAAGGAGCTCCTATTTCTGCAGCCAAAGGCTCAGAAATAACTTTACCATGAGTGTCCTCAGGTTTCAATTCAAAGGTTTCCAATAGCTGAGAGTTTTCTTCTGGAGGTCCAGTATGTATAGTTACCTGGTTATCTGTTAGAATTGCGTAGCGTTTTTCCCAGCCATTCTGTTTTCTGTATGGAAATATGAAAATTTAGAGTCATATACTAACATTACATAATTCATAAATATAGTCGAGAGGTATCAAAATTAAGATTTTATGGATCTATTCCCTATATGCTTTTTAGAATACTTACATAATTATAGCTGTCATCTGGCAAGATTAAATATCAATATAGATTTTTTCATTATTTTGAGAAGTAGCTTGATAATTAGAAAGCTACAAGTAATTTTGGTTTCACCTTCAGTTAAAGTTTCTACTTTTTTACAAAATGTAACTAGAGAAAGCAAATGAAAACATTTTAGGATCGACGATATTTATTGATACAGCAGCATTTAAACTTGTATACTTAATGCTCAACTTAGCACAGTGGACAACAACATATTTGACAGGTATCCAAGTGCACTTATTTGATGAAACCATTCCACTTTTTATAAAAATTGTCTAATCCTTAGGTTTCTCGGATGAAAGTTTTTGATTTGTATCGCATTTCACTTTAATGATTAAAGTATCGTCTGACTGTCAAATCTATCGCGTACATGCGTAAAACAACAAAATTTTATCTAAAAGATTTGTATACCCTAAATTGGGACAAATAAACAAAATAAATAACCATATTTCAAGACAGATAAGGTATAGTTTTCTTTAATTAGCCGCAGATTTCACTAAAGAAGCGAAAAAGTGTAAACAGTAATAAACTAAATCTGAGACTAAAGAAAATTAAATGCATAACAAAAACTTCTAGGAACATACCCAGCAATTTTTATCCACCCTTTAACATGTATCTTATCATCTCCATTAGGCATCGTAGAGACTTTTTCTTTTTTATTTCTCTCTATGCTATCCCTATAATGCTTCGCAAACATTTGTGGTAGCCCGCACGTGTTTGGCACTTTTTTCTGGCAGTAAGAGTGACATTGGACTTGGCATTCGGAGCAAATCATTATAGAGCGCCCCAAAGAGATAGTTTCAGAACATCCGGCACATTTTGTAGACGATTTCGTGCATATTTTTGATTCGTATCTGAAACAATATACTTGGTTAATAAAACATAAAAATAAAAAAGCTTAAATCAGGAACTGCAGGTACAAAAACATTAGATGGTCTTACAGATATTACTCGCAAATTTTCATCCATTTATCAGCATATATATTATATTATAGACATTCCCCACAGTTCTGTGAGAAGCATAAGATTAGATCAACTAAAAATAAATATTTCTACACTAAAAAAATCGTATTACACGGCCATATAAATTCCCTTTACCACTTCTTTGTAACCACAACTTAATTACATCATACCTATGAGGAATGTTGTGATGCATCCTCTGTACAGAATTCTGCCTGTACAGATCCTTCTGTTTACTGGGCGAATTTACTATTTGCTGCAAAACCAATTTACTTCTAGGAGACATGATTTCTGATTTGTGCCTATCAACTTTCTCTTTATCGAACACGCCTTTGACATCAGTTGCAATAGTTGCCGCTTTCAATTTATATACCTCTTCCTGAAGCTGCTTGCTTAACTGTTTTTCTTTGAGTAGTTCAAGTTCTAAATCCTTGTAGTGTAAAGGTAGTGCCTTTGGAGGTTGATTTTCTTTCTTCGAACTGCCAAAAAGTACCTCCGTAATCGTGCGCTTTTTGTTGCTCAGTTCATCAATCTGAAAAATATTTCAATTGAGAATTCTCAATATGTGGAAGATGAATACTATTATAATACAGGCTATAGACTACGAATATCTGGCGATTTGGGTTGTTAGGTGAGGTGATTCAATATCTTGCTTTAAATTCTCCAAAATAACATTAGAATTCAAATTCAAAATTGTGTATTGTATATTATGTACTTTTATAAAATCCATAGAAGCAGCAATGGTCAGTTGGCAACTCCTACTGGATACATTTCTGAAGTTGTATCCAAGCCAAAAACTGTAACGAGATTGTTCAACTAGATATCTTTCAATGAATGATTTTATTCATTCGCTAAATGAAGCCTAATTGATCTAGGAGACACCTACAGATCCAAGATAAATTGCAAATTGCAACAGGAGAGTGTTTTGATAATTGAGAGAAAATTTATTGGAAGTCAGAAATTACTCTTATATGTAATCATTTTCATCATACCTTGGTTTGCAAATAATCGATTAACTTCACATGCTGCTTGATAGTGGCATCATTTTTCATTTCTCTCTGTTTATAATAATAACTCTTCTCTTCCAAAATCCTCTCTAACTCGTTCATTTTTTGGGCAAGCATGCCTTTTTCATCCCTCAGCTCAATGATTTGATGCTTGTGCTTATAATTTGTATCTTTCAATTTACTGATCTGTGTTATGTACTCAGATAGCTCTTCCTTCAGAGCTCTATTCTCAGTTTGATAATCCTCAACTTGTCTTTGGAATACGTTTACTGCAACTTCTAATTCGGCAATGTTCTCTTCAGCCAAGTTTAGGTCATCTGATAAGTTTGTTGAATATTGTTTATACTCCATGCTCTTGTGCTTGTAGTCTTCTGTTTCTTTCTGGAGACATTCTATATCTTCATTGAGTCGCTTAATCTTGGTTTCAGCCAAAATCCTGAAACATATGAATGTATTCAATCTCAAATTGAATCTATCCATGGTCAAACCTCAGCTAAGTGAACCCTAATGGGAGTTTCACCAATATTAAGTACTTTCTCACCTTAAGGATTTTTCTTCATTTGCTAATTTTTTTGCTTCCTGTATATCCTGCTTTGCTTTGCAAAGATCCTGAACAAGTTTATCAGTATTGCTATTGAGCTCTGATTGCTTGGTCTCATGAGAAGCAATCATTTTTTCATATTCAATTATTTGGTGTTCCAAAAGTGTACATGCTTCTTTCAGAGCCTCAAAGTTCTGAAAACAAAAAACTATATCAGATTTCATTGGTAAAATTTCGTGATGATTGACAGCCATAAAACCTGCACCACTTGAAATGTAAAAGTTTACTGATTCTAACGTCATTTGTATGCAGATTTTCGTAAAGCTATGTAAGGATGCTTTTTCTTTGAAATACTTTTGTATATACATAAAAAATTATGTAATAAACAGTACATGACCCATCTGATATAAAGAATTATCGACCTGTATCCATTTTATCCAATTTTTCCAAGCTTCCGGAGATAGTCCTGTATAACAGAATTTACTATACTGTTCATAGATCTCTGTCGCCCTTCCAACATGGATTTCTTGCGCAGCGCTCTACAGTAACGAATTTAATGACATTTACGCAGAAAGCTATTGACTGTGTTGACCGGCAGGGCCAAATAGATGTGATATACATGGATTTTGCCTAAGCCTTTGATAAAATAGATCACCATATATTATTGAAGAAATTATCTCTTTCTGGTTTTCACTCATCAGCCTTAGCTTTTATTGAGAGTTACCTATCTCAAAGGAAGCAGTACGTTACATTTAATGGATATAAGTCTTTTGAGTATATGGCTAGATCAGGAGTGCCGCAAGGCTCGAATCTTGGGCCATTACTTTTTATTTTGTTTATAGATGATATTACAGAGTCGATAACTGGTGACCGTCTTCTTTTTGCTGATGATTTAAAAGTTTTCGCTAATGTGTGTTCTCGTGAGGACTGTATGGCACTTCAGCGAGATATCAATTCAATCGAAAACTGGTGCAGAGTAAATAAACTATTTTTAAACCCCTCTAAGTGCAAAATTCTTAGTTTCACTAGAAAAAAGACAGTCTTATTGCATGACTATCAAATTGGTGACACCGTCTTAGCTCGATGTGAGTCCATCAAAGATTTGGGAGTTGTTTATGATACTAAGCTCACTTTTTCTCATCATATCACCCAGAAGATTAATGAAGCATCTCGAGCTTATGGATATATTATTAGGAACTGTAGGAGTTTCAATCGAACTGATACACTTTTAACTTGTCCTCATCATACATCAGATCTAAATTAGAATACGCCTGTATAATATGGAACCCAATTTATAGATGCTACAAAGATTCGATTGAACGCATTCAAAGAAAGTTTCTCAAATTCCTATCATTCAAAGTTGACGGCTTCTATCCTGCGCAGGGAATTCCATATGCTCACTTGTTATCTAAATTCCATATGCAGTCTCTAGATACAAGAAGGGGTTGCGCTTCCATTACATTTTTGTATAAATTACTCCATAATAAGATAGATGCTATCGATATCTTGGCTCAATTGAATTTCTACGTTCCTCCTGCGAGAACTCGGAATGTGAAGACATTCTATTGTGATAGAGCTCGTACCAATTTATTTACTAAGTCTCCGATATTTTTTATATGTAGCAATTTCAATGAAATATGTAAACATTGTGATATATATAGGGATAGTTTGAGCCAAATTTTGGATGTGGCAAATCAATATTTAGCTAGTATGTAGTTCCTAGTTATATATTACGTCAGCAACTATACTTCTTTACAATTTCTTTTTTTAATTATATAGCAAAATTTTTCTTGTTTATAATATTATACTTTAGCTTTCTTATAATTAGATTGTCCTGTAAATGGTTGATGTACTGTTGGACAATAAATGCTATTATTATTATTATTATTAGTACATAACTATCAAATACCCCTTTTCATTTTATCATAATAGAATATTATTATTATAATGAAGGAAAACACTTCAAATAATCCTAGTGATTACACAATAAGGTGAATGATATGTGACGAAATTCAACTAAAATCCTAACATATTCTGAAGGAATTCATGAAACTAAAGTGGATCAGAAATAACCTTTTTGTTTCCAGTTTACAAAATTTTCCCAAAGAGACGCAACAGACAACTCTGATACAAAAATAATGTGAAAAGGAGCAGCTACAGGAAAAAAGTTAATCATGGAACACAATAGTCATTTTCTAAGAATTTATTACCTACCAATTTTAAATTTTCATACTCTCTTTTGGACTTATCCAAGTTATCGAAAACCTCAGCTTTGTCTTTATGTAACCTTTCTATTTGATCTATTAGTTTTGATTTCTCTTCTTCGTACATTTTGCACCTCCGTTCAACTAGAGATTTTTCTTTATAGTACTCATCAGACTCATTCTTCAATTGTGCAATTTCTTGATCTTTCTTCCTCATAATATCTTTCAGTTCCTTAATGCAAACTTTGTCATTGGAGTTCTTTTCTTTTTCATTGTTCAGCATCTCTTCCAAGTTCCTGTAGCAATCTCTGACTTTAATCAGCTCCTGTGAAATGTTTTCGTTGATATTACTCAGTTCCAAGATTGCTATTTCATGCATTTTTTTCGTTTCGGACATTGTTTTCTCGGAATTTTCAAGTTTTTCATTTAGCTGAAAAAGAAATAAAAATGTAAGTTTAAACAGGGTAACATAATCATTATAATATAGGAGTTTCAGTACAAATTTTGATGAATAAAAAGATCCTGGTAGCACTAAAAGATCTGATTTAGCTAGTATATATATATATAGTATTTAGATAATAAATACTGCAGTGTTTATGTGTGTATGTGTATTGTAGTTATAATGTATAGACAATGAACTACCTAAATAATATTAAAAACGCCTATTTATTTGCAAAGTGGCAAGACAAAAAATGAGCTATCCAATAAACGTTGAGCTCACTATTTTCTTCAATTCACAATAAGATCATTGATAGATAGATATGAAAGCATTTCTTCTGAACTAAACTGTTACCTCTTTTATTTCAGTCTGTGCCTCTCTCAATTCTCTTTCCAATATCCTTTTATCGATTTTGGCATTTCCAAAGTCTTTCTCCATTTTCCAGTACTTTGTTCTCAATGACTTCAACTCCTCATTTTCACTCTTTAAACTTTCCCATTCTTGAAGTCGTTGCCTTAATTCTAAACACTTTTCTCTCTCTTCCAAAAGGTGACTCTCCAATTCCGCAACTTTTTTACTGTTCTCCAATTTAGTGATTATCTTTTTCATATCCTCCAACTCTTTTTTGTACTCTTCCATAGATTGGTTGTCACTCTGGAGCATTTTATTCCTATTCTCAAGCTCCTTAACAGTCTTTTGATGATTGTCGATCACTTCTTGTAGTTTCGCAATATTTTGTTTGTACCCTTGGATTTGTTCAACTTCTTTTTTTAACACACTAATTTCCTCATTCAACTTTTGTATCTCACTCTCAGCTTCGAATATCTTTTTCTGCCATTTGCTGAAGTCCTTATCTTGTTTATTAACCTTTTCTAATAGATTGTTTTCCTTTTCTTTCATTTTAGACAATTTATTCTCAAGAATTTTTTTCTGGTGGATTTCATCTGACAACTTTTTTTGTAATTCGAAAATGACTCCCTATAAACAAATAAGTAATGATCAATGGATTAATCCCTATTGATTTGAACTGAACTATTTCAAAACAAACACTGTAGGAAAAAAATATGTGATAAATTGAGATCTTGATCAAACTGATTGATACACTTTAGCCCAAAAGACCACGCATCTAATATTTAATAATTCATAGCTCAATATTCAAGCTTGACGAAAGTGTAGTTCATAGACTTGTCATTGGCTTCTATATTATATGCAAAAGAAAAAAACTAATGATGTTTTTCACCATCCTCATTGAAAAATAGGAACAATCAAAATCAATTCATGTTTTCATCTCAGACAAAGGTAAGTTTACAATTTAAATCTTCTAAATAATCATTAGATGACTACGAAACATATCAAAACTAAAATAATAGATATGACACAATGATAATCTTATTTGTATTAACTTTGCTGTCTATCAACCAAATGTTAGGGAAAAGCAAAGTATCTCAAGCAAGTCAAATACAGCTTATGGAATTGCTACCTGTGAATCACTGGTAACTCTTTCCAATCTAGATTCCAATCCAACAACGCTTCTTCTGTTCATATTATGCACTTTGTCTAGTGATTCTTTATGTTGGTTCTCCATCTTCAAAGCATGCTGTAGCTGCTCGTTTAAAATATGGTTTGTGGTTGTAAGTTGATTGATCTTCTCTTTTTGCTGTTCCAGCTCCAGCAAAAAAGCTTCGACCTTTTGCTTTTCGGCTGTTTCCCATTTCTGCTTAGCCGATTTTATTAGATCTAAGGCTTTCTTTTCCAGCTCTGAGCGTTCTTTGCGTTCTAGTTCTAATGTACGTTTTGAGGCCTAAATATAAATAAGAATATAATTCCTAGAAATTGGAATACTAATATCAGGGTACTACAAAACATCATAAAGCAAGTTACCTATATTTAAAAAATATATTGAATTTATGTATTGCAATAGTTATAGTTGCTGAATAGAAAAGTAGTTAGTCCATTTTGCTACGGTACCATGTGATCAAAAACATCTAAATGCCAACATAAGTTAACGAACCCAGCCAGACTATCCAGTCTTTCAATATACAGTTCACATGTCAGAGACATCTATATAAGTTTTTCAGTACTAGTAGATTCAAACTACCACTAGATGCCTATGAGATGAGACCTTTGCATATCAAGAGATAGAATTTGGATGAATGGGTTCCTCACGTTACATTGGCACTTGGATATATTTGCTCGGAGACTACTGCTTCAGAGTGGATTGAGACATCCATACAGATACCAAGAGATGCAAGTTCAATCCCCACCAATAATTGTAATTCGCTGACTAATGCATATTCGAATTCATAGACCACCTTCAGTTTTGCAACCTCATAGAACAGTATTAAGATGTTCCATATGTTGAGTTATTAAAATTTTGCACACTTGCAAAAGGCGGAAAACTAATGCATTTATCTTTCAGCACTGGATTCAGAAATTTAGATTTAAGACCCAAGTGATGAAGCATGGAAGCCAGATGGTTCTGATTGTTATATAAAATATTTTTTTGCTATTTATTATAAAAATA
This sequence comes from Bruchidius siliquastri, assembly GCA_949316355.1. Taxonomy (NCBI): domain Eukaryota; kingdom Metazoa; phylum Arthropoda; class Insecta; order Coleoptera; family Chrysomelidae; genus Bruchidius; species Bruchidius siliquastri. The sequence goes on along the minus strand of OX438535.1, from coordinate 32,141,425 downwards.
TATGAAAAATGAATAGGAGGCGTGCACTTCAATAAATTGAAAGAATTGTTACATATTTCTACGTATCACGTCCGTTGTAAGCTAGTTTTGATATGATTTAACATACATACATTTTTGGGAACCTAATTATATATAATTTATATCTAAAATCCCATCAAGATCTGTTAAGAAGTCTTCTAACACATTATTTTGAAATTTCGTACGATCAAATGCCTGATGAGATACTGACTTGTCACATAATAACCTCTGTCATCTCCTTCAGTATTGTTTTAAAAAAAAAAGTAGTTACTTTATGCAGCATACATCTCACAAGACTTTCTGCCTGGACTATGTTATCTACAAAAATCCAGACCTGTCATGTGGAACATAGAATTATGTATCAAAAAATCTCTGTTGATTTTTTTTATCACTAATCTTCTATATTTATTAAATGATCACTCACTGCACACTCTGCAATCTGAGTAGCCAACTCTTTCTCTAAAGTATCCCTCCTTTCTTCAATAATCTGCAACTTTCGTGTCTTCTCCTCCAATTTCTTTTCCAGACTGTACTTTTCCTGATCAAACTCCTCACTTTTGACCACCTTTTTCCTCAGACTTTCAATTTCGTGTTTGAGACCTTCAATTACCTCATCCTTGGTGATCACTTTACGAAAGTAATTTGACTCAAAACAACTGGGATCTTGTGTGAATGTGAATCCGACAAAAGGAAGGTTTCTTCCTGAAAACTGAGTTCTTTTCTTGAAATTCTCCATGCTAGGATTATTTTGACGAGAATGAACATCGTTAAAATTGCTTGTGTCTTCCAGTGACGTGATCTTAGGTACATAAGGTGGTACTTGGTCCCTTAAGGTCTCAAAATTCACATTCTTAAAGAGATCGTTTTGTTTTACATCTCTCGACTGCAAACGTTTTTCCTCTTCAATAATCAAGGATTTAACAAAAGATACATAAGCCTGTGAAAGAGTGACATCTGGTGGAAATTTGAAGACCTTTGTGTGGTTCATAATTTTTGAATATATTGAGCTGGACGTTTGTCCTGAAAACGGTGTATTTCCAATGACCAGTTCATAAGCTAAAATGCCTAGAGACCAATAGTCACAGGATACCTGAAAATGAAACAATGATTGTATTGAGTATTGGACAACAAATAAAAGCAGGAGAAAAGCGTATTTCATATAGCTTAATCAGAGGGAGAATTAAACCTGCGATAAAGTTTACACCATATTTATATCCACTGCTTAAATATTTTGTTCAAGACATTCACTTGGATTTTTAGATTTTAAAGATTATCAGTTCCATGTTATTTTTTTTACATACATCAGAATACATGTTTAATTTTGATTTCAATTATGGACACATTGAGTGCAATGAATATTAATACGTTAAATGTATCAGTAGCACAATATTGATCTAGCACCAGTTTACTACGACAGGTAACAAAAAGAGAGTACCAGAAAATTAAAAAGATTGTGTAATTAACACACATTTTCACAAATGAAACTCTTCTTATTTCAGTTGTGAAACTGTGTGTTAGTTACACAATCTTTTTATCTGTATGATGAGAGTTTCACCAAGTAAGAGTATCTACAATCTACCAGAACATTATTTTTTTATCTGGAAACTCACCCCATAGCCTCTCCTCTTTTGGTTTTTGTTATCCAGACACTGCAGCACCTCAGGAGCAACATAGTCTGGTGTACCGACAGGTGGTCCAGTTGTAATGAGACCATCTTTGTCCAATTTTGCTGCTGATCCAAAATCAGCCAATTTCAAATGACCACAGCGATCCAAGAGAATGTTGTCTGGCTTCACATCTCTGTGTGCAAATCCCATTTTGTGAAGGTCTTCAAGGGCAGAAACCTAATTTTCAATAGAACATGAGCTGAGATGCCAAATAGGAACATGGAACATGAATGTGTACAGCACAGTGATTTGAGATTTCCCCACAAATTTAATAACTGTAAGGAGACACCGTACAGCAAATATTTATTTTTTAAGAATCATTAATATAATTTTTTATAGCTACCTGATGTGCAATGATTTTACTTTATATAGAGTAAAACAATCAATTATTAATATAAATAAGTTTTTTCATAACTTCCAACTATATCTATACATATATTGCACGTATTGAGCACAAGTTTTTCATAAGAAATTCTGTTGTTGCTGAGATTACAATTTTTTTATAGTTATCTACATTTTGCTATCTACTAAGTAATTTTGATGGTAGGTTGTTATTGTGATTCCTTGCAAAGCACAAATATTAGAAACTACCAAAGAAATTTTGATAAGATTTTGACAATATGTATTTATGCTTTCATTTAAAATTCTTTTATCTGTGCCTAATGGCACTTGCGCTACCCCAAACTTTTCATTTGAATGCTTTCAGAAACCATTGTCTGATTTGGATGAGGTTTGGTAATATACATACATAATGATATTTAAAACGAACTGTGAACAAGGTTGTATTATATCAGGAGCTCCAAAAATTATATTAGTATTGCATCAAAAAAATCATGAAAACAACAAAATCATTAAAAAACTAACAAACTGACAGAGCTCAGCACTACAACAAACTTCATTTTAATGAAAGTGTAGCAAATGTATTCTCTTCACTACTTATCTGAATTTCAAGTGATCTTGTTGTACAGCCACGTCATTACTCGGTATTACCGATGATATATTTAGAGCGCTGGATGGAAAAATGGCCACAATATTAATTGCCCTAGACTTTTCTAAGGCCTTCGACACCATTGACCATGGCTTACTTTGCGCCAAGCTTCAATATTATGGCCTGGATGAGACATCAGTGAAATTTTTTAGATCATACTTATCGAATCGTATACAAAAAGTGAAAATTGAAGATAATGTATCAGAAAATAGGTGTATATCGTCGTGAGTCCCGCAAGGATCGATTTTGGGGCCTCTTCTATTCACAATTTATACTGCCGTTATTCAAAATAAATTGTCTCATTTTCAAATATCAACCTATGCAGATGACACACAGCTAATTCATCATTTTAATCCCGAAAATTTTTCAGATACAGTCAATATGTTGAATGAAGATATTGAAAATGTTGTTAAATTCACCAAGAATCATAATCTATCTTTAAATCCAACTAAATGTAACGCAATGCTATTTTGCTCGAAAAAAGTATATACTAATTTAAAAATGAAATTAAATTTAAAAATTATGAATAGCACTTTGCAATTTGCAGACACATTAAAAATTTTAGGAGTGACATTTGACGAAAACTTGAGGTTTCATTCGCATGTAAGTAATATTACACAAAAATCATATTTCAAATTGAAAATTTTATATTCTAGTAAGAACATTCTCAGCCACAATGTAAAAAAAACTTATGTGAAACATCATGTCAGTTGTTCGCTATTGTGATGTCCTGTATTACGTTTGTCTAGATACTGTAAACAGAATGCGTCTGCAAAAAGTGCAAAACTCTTGTTGCAGGTTTGTTTATGGATTGAAAAAGTATGACCATATATCAGCTAAACTTCGGGAAACTGGTTGGTTGACAGTCGAAAAAACTGTGAAGTTGCACTACATGACCTTGGTGCATAAATTGGTGACTACTTCCACCCCTTAGTATCTGTCTGAGAAGCTTTTCTTCAGAAGGAATGCACATTCCCTAAACCTAAGGCAAAGAGACTACCTCACCATCCCTCGCCATCTTACCACATTATTCCGAAGATCCTTCTCTTATAATGCAGCTAAATTATACAATCAGGTGAATACTGAGCTCAAACAATGTACGCTTACAAATTTCAAGAAAAAAATGAGACACACACTTCTAGCCGAGTAAATAGTCGCTTATCCTTGTTTTTTTTTCTTCTTCAAACAAACATATTTCAAATGTTATAATTATAGTTTTAGTTTTAATTATAAATAGGGTTAAATGTAAGAGTAGCCTTTGGCTAAATTTCGCCCTAATAAAGACGTATTATTATTATTAATATTATTATTATCTTGTAGATATAGTTTCTGTCCAAAAAAATATGCAAGCACTAGCATAATTAGCCACATGCATAATAGACAATCTAGCTGTCAAATTGACAAGATGTTCAGCACACAAAATATTTTAAGGTTGAACAGTTATTGTTGTCACAACTGTGTGATTATGCCTCATCTATAATTAAATATCAACATAACAATGCACATTGCCCACACTATAGTGCCACTATGTCCAATCATGGATAAGTAGGCTCAGGTCAGAGAGGGTCATTTGCATATTACGCCAAATGGACAGTGTACAGAATTAAGCTAACTTGTTATCATCCATATCTCAATAAGAAAAGACAGATTTCAATTGCTAGTTACTTACCACTTCAGACAAATAAAATGTAGCTGCACTCTCTGGTATAGTTCCTCCCTGTCTGTAGAGAAGCCCTAATAAATCACCTCCAGGGTGATACTCCATGATATAATACAAGTATGAACTATCTTGGAATGAATATTGGAGTGAAGTAAGCCAATGTGAATTGGCACATACCATGATATCTCTTTCCTCTTCAAAAGAAATATGCACCATGTCATTATCAAACTTTCGCATAGCCTTCATGGCATATACATCGCCTGTTTGTCTTTCTTTAACCAAATGAACCTCCCCATAATGTCCTCTGCCTATAACACTCTTTATTTCGAAATCAGACAAGTTCACACGCAATTGTTTGATTTCTTTTATATTTTCTTTATACTTATCTACAAAGTTTGCTATATTTCTGTCATATTTCCTTAAGCTCTCTAGGCAGCATTCTTCAAATAGCGCTGTGAGGACGTCAAGAAGGGCTTCTCTAGTCAACAAGGGATTGTTAGGTCGTGCATTTTTTCCAAGTATCTCAGAGTTTATTCGAGCTACACGAATACTTATCGGTTCTAATGACTGCTCCATTTCCAATTGATGTTTCGAAAAATATAAAAATCAATAATCACATTCTTCCCTAAAATCTTTGATGCAAAACCCAATGAATTGCACTATGCAACCAACAGTATGCGTCAAAACTCAAAACCGTTAACGTTCTCAATTTGAAAATATGAATAATAAACATGTCAAGCACAAAACATAAACTGGCTGAGATAGGCTGCGACCACTGACGATAGAAGACTGAGTGACCATAGCTCTTGAGACCGAGGCACAGAACATATATGGAGTTACTAGAAGCAAGACAGCAAGAGTAACCACAAAACATACATATAGTGACCACAAAGAAGAGCGGCTAATTCAGCAGTATTTGAAATGTGCCGTGCAAGGTTGCCAAATTTGTTAGTGCTGTCAGCTAGTTGGAGGTTGTCGATTTCTACTATCTCTGGCCATGTCTCTAGATATCCTGAGATCTCTACAATCCAGAACATCGAAGGAGGGTGGCTGATCTGTCTCTAGTCTATAGATGATTAGATGTTATAGTGGCAGATGTTCGACCTACCGATCTTGCATAATAACTCCAAGAGAATAGTATACACAAAAGGGAGCCGACGGACGCATAATCATCAGGTCGAGTTCGAACGAGCCTCTTCCAAAATTCGTTCTTTTCCAGAGCCTCTGCGTCGGGGAATTAGCTACCAAGGAGTTTGTTCCCCGATTCAGTGGGTCGTCGTTGGTTACAATCTTATAGCGTCATTGTTGATGTGTTAATAGACATTTATTAATTATCACGCAGCAAGTGATAGCTTTCTGCCTTTGCGTGTTTATCTATATGAGAAATATGATAGATTTAGTAGCAAAACATTTATTTAATTTCATTGGTAACCATAAAATCAAAAATATCCAGAAGAAAAAATAATTAATCCCAACTGGCAACCTTGTTGATGGTGTAGAGCACAGAACATATTATATAGAAGAGTGGAGTCTGCCATGATATGGAGCTTGTTCTGAAAATCCCAACGACGATAGAACAAGTGTACTCTGTTGTGCTCAGTGTATATGTTCTATGGTGTATATGTTTTATGGCGCTCAGTTGCTTTTGCCCGGTCGATTTGCTTGATGTTTGTTTTGATTTGATTTCTAAAAGTAAACCGGTATTTTGCACTTATCTATATCTATAAGGTGTACAAATATCAGCTAGATATGTGTGATACTGATATGGATTCCGATGATCCTATGGAAATTGATGATACCATCCCTGCCACAGCTATAATTGAACGAAAATCGGACGAAATTGATCCTACACAATCTAACAAAGCTCTACAACAGATTGATTCTGGAACAAGAAACCAGCAGTTACAGAATGATCCTGATATTATGGAAATCCCGGATGACGAACCTCCTAAAGGCAAAAAAGAAGCTGATGTTGTTATTTTGGATGATGACGATGATGATCTATCACCAACTGATAAATCTAATGGTATCTTATTAATGAATTGATTTAATAGAAAATAGACCAATTACTGAAGGATTATATGACACTTCTGAAGCAGTTTTAATATAGTTGCGTACATTCGATTGTGGCAGTTTGCATCCAAGCAAAGAATGTGTGATGTGAAGTGTAGAGTTTTCAGGAAGTTTTGACCTTCATAGATGTTTTTGACAAAGATACATATTACATATAATTTCTTCAATGTGTTGTCAACTGTATATATATATATATATATATATATATATATATATATATATATATATATATATATATATATATATATATATATAGCTAGTCAAAAAACACCCAATATGACAATGAATGTTATGCACATGTTCTTAAGAACACTTATTTTGGTTGAGATGCTGTGACTCACAAGAACTATACAGACTCATTCACTATGCCCACAAACCCAATGATTTTGAACTCAATTATTTATATATGGAAAAGATTCATTATATTCATATAATTATGTAACTTTATATTTAACATATATTAGTGGACATCATATAGTATTTTACTTATATTTGTAGAAAAACAGCAATTGGTTGATCAGATGCTACCTGTCAAAGAAATAATTGACCTTGTAGAAAAGCCACACAGCAGATGTTTAAACAGTAGCTGTCCGGGGCAGGCTGGCAAGATGATTGCAGCACCAGATTTCTGCTTATCATACTATAGGGTGAAGAGATGCAACAATCATAAGGAAGAGATTTGTGAGGATTGTTACATAAAGGCAGTTGAAGGTAAACAAATCTTTTGAACTTATAGTAATTTATCATTAAATTAAGATTATCTGAACCAATGAAATTGTTGTTGATGAGTAAGCATTGACAACAAGATAGAATAAAAGTAGCAGCACTGTTAATGGTTCTCAAATATCTCCTAACTGATCTTAAAATTTGTTGTTCCTCATTGAAGTCACTATCAGGATCATAATCAAACTCACTTTATGTAGTAAAATTTAAGTTTCGAAACTTTTTCCTTTTAGATTTTGATCGTTTGAGTTCAAAGCTGACAAATGGTGAGTTAATCTTGGCAGAACGTTACCCCATAATAAACGAGACCCTCCAGATTGATGATAGTGACGAAGAAGAAAGTGACAATGAAGGCAGCATGGAGTACATTGGCGAAGAAAACTTTGAGTTTATTGCCAAAAATATTGATCAAATTTTCGATGAGACTTTAGAAAAGTTTAATGTCGAGAAACAATTTCTGTTGGAGGCTGAGTATTTGAAAAAAGAAAATAAAAAGGTAGAAGGTAAGTTCAGAATACTTGTTTGATTCAGATTTATGTACTGAATTGACAATGAAAGTTGATTTAATCTGTACGTCCGAACCTATCGCAGCCTGTACTGAATCATCAATATGCTGCAGGTGCAGGATGAATAAATATAATTAAATATAAGTATATTTGGTTTGAACTTTGAGCTAATAGAATATTATACTCCAAAAAATTGTTTACTTTCAGATGATTGCTCAGAATTGACAAAAGAGGTCAAAGAGATCAGAGGTATGCTAGATGGAATCCAACTAGAATTATACAACTACTTCAGACCTGATTTCTGTAACTTAAAAGGGCTGACTATCACGGATGATTATTCAGTTTCATCAAACATAATCATTAAATCAGGTAGGCTAATCATAAACTGTTTAGCAGGTAGTTGATTTGTATTAAAATACAAGAATTGATCGACTAGCATGAAAAAAATCTGAATTCTGAATAGTTCTGCCTTAATATAATTTGAATTATGAGTCATTCAAATACAAATTTATGTTAATATCTGGTTATAGTTTCTTAGTTTACACTTTTTAGTAGTGTTAAAAACGTGGTGTATTGAAAAATATGTATGTTGATGCTATTTCATGTTACAAGTACTATAGTTCATGTAACTTCTGAAACATCGAACTTGTCTAATATTACAGTAAACCTAATTATTTTTCAGATAATGAACTTCCACGCAAAAGTACACGAGTTCATCGACCAATTTCCTATTTAGAGCCGGATGATGCATCAAGCAGTCTGAAAATTGATCCTGTAAAGCCAGATGCATCGGATGGTGAACCCAAAGCATCCGCAGTTCAACCACCGCCAGACTTACCTCCTCTACTGCCTATCGAAAAACCTGAACTAAAAGTCGGTAAGCTGTCAGATTACGCGATTTAATCAAATTTATTAAGTAGAAACAGTAATATATTTTAGAACGTGTAAAATTAAATTTTACCTCTGATTGCCTCTGCTATTATTATATCATTATTTTGCCTTCTCCAGCATTGGATGTCAGTCAACAGTTGAGCATTTCAATTAGCAGAGATTATTATCGCACTTTGAAACAGAAGGTCAATGGATTATATTCTTTAAGTGAGAAGTGGTTGAACGCTGCGCTGTTGTTCATTTCTCACATTTTCGTGAACCTTATTCGTTTCATAGTTTATTTTTTATATTTGTTAGAAAATACCGCTTTTTCTACACATCTCCTTCGCAGGAGAGACATCGTATAAATACAATCATGAATAAAAAATACAAAAAATGGTAGTAGCCGCATTCGAAGCCCATATATTCGGAAATCCGACTCGAACCAGATTTTTTCGCAGATCTTTCTGATCAACCTTGTCTATATATAATGTCCCTTTTGTGAAATCTGAGAGATGCATTTCCCCTAAATGGCTACAACAGAAACAGAAATATTATATTAGTCAAAGTCACCACTAGACGTCTTACCTAGATGCTATAAAGGAATACAAGATCCAAACGAGATTCTCTAGGACTGCCACTCTCAGAAGTATCCTAACAAAAACTAAGCCCAGGAATGAATCTCAAGAGACAAAGGACTGCATCCACCAGATACCATGTCAATGTGGTAAAATCTATGTTGGAGAAACAAAAAGGCCACTGGAAGTAAGAATCAAAGAACATCGTCTCAACACCCAGCGAGCAGAGACAGGAAAATCTGGAATAGCTGACCACGCATGAACGGAGCACCATAAAATAGCTTGGACGACGCTAAGGTTATTGCCAAGGAACCGCACTGGTATCGAAGGAAATTCAAGGAGGCGGCATTCATCACCAACAACAGCAAAGTGTACAGCGAACCCAGCGTAGACATTAAACCAATATGGCAGCCACTCATAAAGAAGATCAATAGACTACGACTGGACCAGACAACAAACAATGACCGACAAACAGCCACGTCAGCAGACCGGATTACCGCGCATCGGGAACCAATCAGAACAGACCGCGCACAACGACACGTCACCGGACGGGGTATAAATAGGCATGAAAGGAACGTGTTCGCCAGTTCACCTGAAGACGATTGAAGATAGCACATCAATCGAAACGTCGTGATACTCAACATTTTATAGACAATGGAAGTCCGAAATCAAACTTTTGATAAATCCACCTTGTCTACAAGTTTCAAACAACAGTTAGATGCTATACTTTTGAAATTAGAAATTCTGATAGATCTGTATATATGGTGAAAATCTTGCATATGCTTCTTGAATGCATGTGCTACCAAGGCAATACAATGACTCAATGGCTTCATATGAAGCAATCGATTTATTAAGCTGCCTATATAAAGCTTTGAAATAACATGTTATAAGAATAGGCAAAAAATTGTTTTTTCGAATAAGACTGGTATGTATGCTTTTGAATCATGATGTACATCTTTATAGGTGAATTATACTACATTGCAAGAGAGAATGCCCAAGGTAATTGGGTGCGGGCTAGATTAACGCACTTTATCAATCCCGTACCATCAAACATGGGGGTTTGCTACAAAATGACAGAACTAAAGCAACAGAAGGAGAGATTTGTAAATGGCAGAAGTGTAGCATACCTGAACTCGAGCAAAGTTAGACTACCTGTTGGTACGAGAGTGGTGTCGGTGTTCAAGGAGACCAATGGTTTTGGAGGGAAGAAGTTCAAACACGATCTTTATTATGCTGGGATTGTTGCCGAACAACCCTTTGATGGGAATAACTTCCGGTAATAAAATACTGTTTTATATCTCGTATAGATACTAATCGTCATGTCTTGTTAGGGCACCGCCGGTGTATTTATTCACCATTCAAACTTTCATAACATTTTCTCGTAGCTGGAGACAATGAAGCATATTTTTTCGTAGGTCAAATAAAAAATATCCACGTTTTTCTGCAGTATCTAAAAATCTAATGATATACAGTGCATTCTCTTCAATAATATCATCTGATAATGTGACGCTTTCAAAAATATTCATCTAAAATTAGGTGTGGACATAACGCAAATTTTGGACAAGTCACTTTTTTGACGTTTACAAGCCACATGATTATCTTACCAGACAATTCATCTAATCAAAAAACCCTCAATTATTCGACATAAATTCAAAAATTTTCTTATTCAGATACCTGATATTCTTCGACATTGGTTATTCCCAATACGTCAGCTACCATAGTGTAAATTTAGTCTTTGAATCGAGCCCTAAAGTATGGGAAGACGTTCTCGTTGACTCGAGGCCGTTTATAAAGAAATATTTGGAGAGCCAGGATAGGCCGATGGTTAAATTAGCTAAAGATCAGACCGTACGAGTTGAATACAATGGTGAGTATAATGCAAGCAGCTTATTGGAAATTCAAAAAATCTCTATAGCTCTCTTTCGTAAATAAATCACAGCCACAGTCTATTGTGTTATTTCCGGAAATTTACCGAAAATCAGTATCACTGAAAAGATAGTATTTAACTTTTCGTGCATAGTATAAATTTAAGCAAATATATAAATAAAAAGAAAATAATTTCGTCTAGCGCTGGGTTATAATCAAAAGCACATACAACTAATGAAAGAGCATCATTAACGTTTCGGTTGCCTTGTCATGTGTGGTTTCAATGAATAGCCAATAGTGGACGGACTAATCCTGTGATTGCTCTTTTGTCTTGCTAACTAATAGATCTTTGCTACTTATCTAAAAAAAATTACTGTGGCAGACAAAACGTTAGTAAAGTTTGTTTGTTAGTCATGTATTTTTTTAATTAACGGCCAAGTAATATAAAGCAATCTTGACTATAATAATTTGGGTGATAATTATTGAAAAATCTGTTAGTTGATTAATTTCTCAATATTTCCGATCAAAATTCATATTTAATTCGAAATGAAGTGGGAAAATCAGTTCAAAAGATCTCTTATAAGAAATATCTATCCACTGACAAATTATTTGCTGATTTTTTTGCTCACATGAGTTAACTCATATCTTGTAAAAAGAGAGGAGATTAAACTAAGCAACTTTTTAGGTAAATGGTGGCTGTGTACTGTCATAAAGGTAGATTGTTCATTGGTCCAGGTGTTTTTTGACAGTTTGAGTAGAACAGAATGGATATACAGAGGCTCCACTAGGTTAAGTCCAATGTTTAGGGAAGAACAGGCTGCTACCAATAGGCATACTGGACTTAGGACATCTAGAAAAGCTGGTCCGGTGAGTTTAAGACACTATCTTTGTCATTATTTTTGAGAAATAGGCGTGCTAGATGCATTCAATTTTATTTGGGTGCTTGAAGACACTGAGTAATATCAGAAGATACGTGGAAAGTGTATAAGCATATGGTGGCGGGAATGATATTGAATGCAAATCTGAAAATGTTGTAAATATTCAACCTGATGTGAAAATACCGAATCATTCACAGCGATAACCTTAAGCGTGAAACGTGACAGTGGTGCCAAGTCGCAATAACATAGCTTAAATTTGTAAAGTAAATTTAAAGTAGTCTATTTTTATTGTATTTTGGCAAAATGAAATATGGTACAATATACCTCATATATGTTAGGTGACAAAATTTTCATCTAACCCTAAATTTTTTTTTAGAAACACAAAAATGCAGCTATAGCTGATATGGGATACTGGATCCTTTGGGACAGCAACCACAAAAACTACACAGTGTTACCACTCGCCAAATACTTTTTGTCGTATGTTGAAACTGTGTAGTGTTTGTGTTTGTAGCTGTAGCTGAGAAAATAATCGTTAACATAAGACTCAAAATACAAGAATTATTAAATATAACTAAGAAAATATTAATTCCTTGTTTGGACTGACGTACTTGCTAAGAAAATAATAGTCATCACTTTATTACACTATCAATGATTTCCAGATCAAGTTAATATAGCAATAAATAATGTTACATACTAACTTTATCAAACCAGCTTCTGACGATATTTTCAGAATGAATCGACGACGGTGGTACAATACACTCGGCATAACAATTTTGTGCAGCCTGAAGATTCTCAGGCTGAAAATCAGACTGCTGAACAAGATCCTGAGCAGATCGATTTGGAGACAGATCAGACGACAGAAGAGAATACAACCAACGTGAGAGCCGTTGCTAGAAAGAGCACAACTAAACCTCAAGTGAATCAGACTCCTGCACAAAACATTGTACCTTTCCTACCACCAGTAACTAACAACACTTCTAACAGCAGTGGTCCTACTAGCAAAATTATGGTGAGTTTTTACTAAAAAATCACATTGTAAATATCTCTTTCGATCATCTGCTTGTATAATCATTTTGGAATCTTCTTCCTTCCACGACATTAGATATATGACGTGAAATGTGCCCTGTTCAATCCTCCTCTTCACCACAGCGTGCACACGCAAGGTCAATTACCAACCCCATCACGTATAGGTGGTGTCTGTTCGCCTGTTCGCCACCCAACCCTACAGCTTGACCGAGATCTATTATAGAACGTACAGAAACGGGTTACTTTCAATCCTTGCTGATTTCAACGCTTTAGCTATGTAGAGAGGTTGAGTCAAATCTGGTAGTCATCACAAGAGGACCTCATTTATACGTATCGATAATTACGTGGATCTTTTGGTACTGATCATCAGTTTTCCACCTAAAGGCGAACCACCTGTAAGGTCATCACTTCAAGTTGAAGAAAGAAAAATTTCTGACTACGTCCCGCCAGTCCTTCGTATCTATCTATCGAAATTGCTAACATCATTACCATCAACGGAAGGGTCATTAAAATTAAAGACGAAACCTGCATGTCTATAGCAGGTCTTATGCATAGTAGAGAGCATACACTTAAGAACTTAACTGATTAGTACTTGATACGTTTTTTTTCTTAGTGTTTTCTCAGTGTATAATTTTATAGTCGTTGTTTCGTCTTTTTTATATATTGTATTAATGTTAATTATTGATAATGAGTAGTTTTTGTTTCTCAAATTATATTTAAATATGAATCCCAAACAATGAAATTACTTACAACATTTTCACTTGCAGTACTTTACGCCTCATGAGAAGGTGATAATAAAGCGTACGTACACGCCCCATGACTGTTCGCCACAGTGCAAACAATACTTAACACATAACTTCATCCAGTTACGTGGGCATAACCCTCTTTCCAAGCCTTTGTTATGTGGATGGGGTAGGATGACTCAGAAGGCAAAAAGCGGAAACAAGAAGGAAATTGTATACAAAGCACCATGTGGGAGGCTACTTAGAAATATCGCCGAAGTTCATTATTATCTAAGGTGAGCGCAAGGATAAACGAATAGCACTATTGACTTGTCTCAAGAATTTCATGAATTGAACATGTTCGCATTAGCCTTAATCAAGTCAGCACATGATTATTATGTTCATAAGTGAATGATATATCCTATCAAGGATTTAAATGGGAATAATGTTTTGAAAAGGTTATAAGTTCAATTATTAAACTTATCTTCTTAAAATATATTTTTTAGGTTGACGGATAGTGAAATGACTGTGGATCTGTTTGATTTTAATCATATGGTTCGATGTTTGGCAGAATTTGCTGTTGAATGCAACCCAGATCCGAAGGATCTTTCTAAAGGTATTTAGACATGACATCTCGTATATATGAGTGTTTCACCTTTCTATTGTTTCTATTCATATAAGCGGCGGCAGTGGTATTATCTAAATATTATCCCACAATTATTAGCTTTCACATTCACAAAAGTGAATTTCATAAATTGGTTTCATATTCATTCTGCAGCATGGACCATAAAATTTCTATACCTTTTGTATAAAATGATAAATTCAATCTTTCATTGGCGACTCAAAGCATTTTTTATTTTTTCGGAATGTATGGTATTAAAAACATTTTAGTTGAATCAATTATAATAAAAATATTTGAAATATTTTTTCTGTAACGATTGATATTTTTTGTGATGTACACGATACACTCATACTAGGCAAATTTTATAGGTCTGGAACAAGTGCCCATACCTGTTATAAATGGTATAAATAATGAAATGTTAGATTTCTGCAACTATAGCATCAAAAGGGTACCGATGGAAGGCGTGAACTTGAATTTGGATCCTCAATTTTTATGTGGATGTGACTGTGATGATAACTGCATTGTAAGTCTATACTTTAAAGCACAAAATGGTATCTAGTAGTAGTATGATTTATTCCGTAAATCTTTGCTATCCACTACATTATTGCTCATATGCCTGTATTTTTCATCTAAATTCAACAATATGTTATATATATATATATATATATATATATATATATATATATATATATAGAAAATTATCAAATTACTAGTACTAGTACTAAGTAATAATAATTGAGACTGTATGAATAGCTGAAGTACGAACTTTAATGCTTTACACAGGATACTTATTGATGATATGTTTTTTTGCAGGATAAAACAAAATGTGCTTGCTGGAAGATGACTCTAGAGGGTGCCAAATATGTAGGAAAAGATGTAGACCCAAATTCTATAGGCTATATTTATAGGAGGTTACCTGAACAAGTCATTACTGGAATTTACGAGTGCAATTCTAGGTAAATAAATAAATATTAAACTGCTAAATACTTTTAGCCTTTACTAATCTATCCAGACAGCAGCTTCATTGCAGTTATGTCAGAATTCGGTCATTTTACAAATCAATCAGTCAAAATGCTACAGGAGAGCTAGTATTTGTGAATCCGCTATTACCATGCATACCATTTTGCTTGGAACGTTTTTCAATAATATAATACAGCAGTGATTTAATTTTGACAATGGGTTGATTAGCGGCGGCATAATTTAGCTTTAATATACTCCACAACTTCGTAAAGGTGTTTAACAGCAGCGACCGGTGAATGTTCAGAATAGGGAGGCTGCGTTAAGTGAAGCCGTTAACCAATTGCTACTGAAACCACGATACAGTTTACCATCGGTGAATTTCAGTGTTATCAAATTGGGGCATGAGCGCCCCAGACTGTTTCAACATTTAACACCGAAAAAGAATTATGCAATAACCATCCATGCTACACTATACACTATAAAGCCAAGGAAAAAACTAAACGTTAGTATGAGTAATAAAATTAATTCACTAAAAACACCTCAATCCAACCTCAACCTGCTTTATGATTCAATGCAAACGTATCTGAATTGATCCAAATAACGAAAACCTATCCATTGGATATCCGCGTCTTTGATTGATCAAGGAAAGCAGCCTCCTCTGGATACCTCAAATTTGTGGTTACGCAAATGGGTTGCCATAATGCCAGTACCGGAAGAAGCGTGCTGGCGTGGTGGTCAATCACTAATACATAAAGGTAGCTGAATGTTACTTGAAACAAGACCATACTTTAGGTTCATTTCGGACAAAAAATAATATAGCACAAAAATTTTTTGTACCAAAAAGGCATGGGGAGGCTGAGCCTCTCTTGCCTTTTCTGACCGGCCGCCAATGGTGCTTTAAACAACCGATTAGGAAAGACGCCGTTCATATCCATTCACATTTTTTTATCACTCTCCAATATTGTGTAGTGTATTAAAAGATAAAAAGACACTAAACAGTTAGTCTAGTGACTTCTATGCTACGATACATTGTTATAAAAAGAAATGGTTTCCAGATGTAAGTGTAGTTCTACCTGTTTGAATAGAGTGGTTCAAAATCCGATGAGTTTGAAATTGCAAGTGTTTAAAACTCATAACAGAGGATGGGGTATCAGATGTCTTCATGATATTCCACAAGGTACTTTTATCTGCATATATGCAGGAACTTTACACACAGAAGCTATGGCCAATCAGGTTAGTGAAATAATATAATGGTTTTTCATTACAAAATGTACATAAGTATTTTTCATTATCCTTTTAGAAGTCACAGTCTAAAATAATGCATTAAATATTATTGCGTTTTTACCTGTGATAATGAAAAGGTTTATCTTGGTATCAACTTGTGTGTTTGGATCCTTTTTTAAGAAAATATATCATGCATAAGAGCATTAGAATTATTAATAATATATAAATATACCATAAGCGGCAAATGGTGTTTTTTAGGATGGTATGGCATATGGAGATGAATATTTTGCTGAGCTAGATTACATAGAGACTGTAGAAAAATATAAAGAAGATTATGAAGCTGAAGCTGTGGAAGATCAAGAGTATAGAGAAAAGAGTCCTCAAGATGAAGACGAAGAGGAAGAAAAAAGGAGAAGTAAAAAACGAAACAGTTATAGTGTCGATAATGATTTTTCGATACCAGCAAATGTGAAATGCGATATGCAGAAGACTAGGGAGGGTGTGAGGTGAGATTATGTAGTCTTCAAGGTATTTTCCATATCAACCTTATTGAACCACAACTTTTCTACTTGTCAGTCTGAAGCTGGAGATTAACATTTTCTGCGTCATGAGCTCAAGATCAACCACTTTGAGAACTGATTTGTAAAACTATGTCTTCATAATGGAAATACATATTTCATTGAATGTAATTTTCGTTTTGATTAAATTTTTGACCGGTAGCAGGGACAATTATGTATCTTGTCCATAAATTGTCCCCTCTGTTTCTGCGTGGTAGGCTCTATGCCCCATAGATTGTAGACAATATTCTACATGTGCTTAACAAATTGTATATAACCAAATGTGTTCGATAGTACTATTTTTCAGTTATTACATATATTTTATGCACTTTATTGTATTATAGAATGGTGTTACCTGTATCCCGAGAATGTACTATAATTTTTAAATTGTTATTGAAAGTTATACATGAGATAGAAACGTATTTTCGCATCAAAAAATTTATTGATTCTAGCGTTCCGCCATCCCGTCTTTTTCCAGAAATAATATTTATGTTATGCTTCTGGTTTTCTCATAACATCTAGCATAATGAAAAATTTTGATATTTATTTTATGTAATAGTTTTCCAAAATATAATACCAAAAGTCAAATTCAATCACTGACCTTAAAAAATTATCAGTAATGCAAAAAATGTAGGTATTACCATGTCTAAAGATGGTTTTATGTTAATTATAGGACTCGCTTAAGAGCCAGAAACATCGAGGAAGATAAATCCGAAACCAGAGAGGCCAAAGAACAAGATAAACAGGGAGAATCCGTTAAAGTGAAAATCGAACCTAAGAACGTGGTGGAACAATTGTCTGAAAATATAGAGACTGTCACCATCAGTGATGAAGAAGATGGTTAGTCCATTACAAAGTTTGTACATCATAATCTGATCATTTTTTATCACATTTACAGTGGATCAGAGCAAAGGTTAGGCATCCATTTGCCTTGCGTAAAATGCTCACTTTTTATTGATACAAAATGAATACACCTCCAATTAAGAATTTCATATATCCATCAGCTGTTCATTCACCAATATTATGTTTATTCTCTTAGAGGGGCGTGAAGTGCTGAATTTTGATTCAAAAGCAAAAGGACCGGATGAGAAGTCTCAAAGATACATTTCGGTCAGGGAATTGTTCGGAGAGGACGAATGTGTTTATGTGATGGATGCCAAAAATACTGGAAATATTGGCAGGTTCCTCAATGTAAGTACTCAAGTATTTTTTTCTTAACAATAATCGGTATGAAATGCAAAGAGCCGCAATAGTTTGATAGGAGCTAAAAGAAACCCAAGATTACAACGTTACCTATAAACAATGTTTTGTACGAATATCGTCTACCAAAAATATGTTGAACATTCCCTGCATTCAACTAATACTTCTTTTGTAGTCTTGTGTAAAATTCTAGAAAAATAGATTTTGTTTTCTTACAGCATTCCGCACAACTTGTAGAAGTATTGTAGCCTTCATCTCTTGAATAAAAAAGTTAACCATTCTCAGGATTTGAAATATAATTACACTAACTTACACTTTTGAATACGACGTTATGTGGCATTGCCTTCCCTGAATACGAAATTGCAGTATTTATTTATTTTTTTAGGTCAAAAGTAATCATTTAAATATCGGTCAATGTCAATGAGAACGATACATTGTTGACAGACGATCTTAACATGAGAGAAAAAGAACGTTTCGTTAATGTGTCCCAATTTATGTAGTTATCGGTTGCGGGATATACATGTAGCTTAAGTGAAATTACCTGAAAGATAGAAGGGTGGTTTTTAATATACCTTCTGGAATTAGATTTTCGTGACTAGACTTCATACTTCATACTTTTAAGCATCAAATGCTTTTGGTAGATCAAATTTATCGTTCGTTATAAAATTACATTTCCAAACACATTCGTCAAAAATTTCCTTGTACAACTAATCTTTACACCTACATCTTCTGCTCTTAGATAAAATATTTGGATTTGTTTGTTTTGCATACCTCAATGAAAATAATAAATTGCAATATTGACGGCTCACATTTTTTTGTAGATAACCTCTCATAAAGGCAGAAAGCCTATTGCGCTCCCAAAGCACTGTCAGTCGATAAATGTCTATTGACATTGACCTTGAAAGCCTATAGATTGTAATTATCGGAGAACAAACTCTTTGGCAGCTCATTCCACAACGCCGAGATTCTCCAAGAGAACAACTTTTGGAAGAGGCTCGTTCGAGGTGTTAGAAGTGCGAGCTGGTGAGGATGCGCCCCCCAATGTTTGCTGTACTGGCAACTTTAGGTGTTATAATGTAAGACAGCTCTCGAACAAACACTATGATAGTATCTGTAGAATAGATACAGGTCGGCCACCTTTCTCCGATGTTCCAGAGTGTGGAGGTCTCTTGTAAGGTCCGGCGCACTCACTAGACGTATTGCTAGTTTTTGGATTCTATCTAGATGATTTAGGGGGTGCTTCTGGGAGCATCCCCATACATGCGAGCAGTACTCCCGCGATGGTCTGAGCCTGATAGAATAGCAGTAGCTGTTTTGGTGAATACAACCTGCAACATAACGCATCGGCTTAAAATCAGGATTGCAAACTTGTGCTGCACATGCGGAAAGCGTGTTTTCGCGTATTCTATTTATATTTCATCCAAAATAAACAACACAATATAACCACGAAAAATCAGCTGCAGTCGGCAGCGAAATGAGTGTGGTCGAAAAACGGTCGTGTGGGTGAGAGAGGGTTCTGAGCGAGTGGACTGAATACACAGCGCTGTATCGGGCGTTGGAGGTCCTGATCTCTAAGGTTCTTGTTGCAATCGCCTGAATGTCGTCGATTCATATGTTCAAAAAAAGAACGGATTTAAAGTGTCATCAAATTTCTGGTAGATAAAAAATAGACGGACTGAGTTGCCAATGGCACCGATGAGCTCTGGCACTGTAAAAAGATTATGGCTTTTGTTAACATATTGATATAATTATTTGTTTTTAGCATTCCTGTTCACCCAACATCTTCGTCCAGAATGTTTTCGTGGACACACACGACCCTAGATTTCCTTGGGTTGCTTTTTTCAGTTCCCAGTTTATCAGAGCAGGCACTGAACTGACTTGGAACTACAACTACGACATTGGAAGTGTACCAAACAGGGTGCTATATTGTCTTTGTGCTTCACTGGAATGTAAAGGAAGACTACTTTAAGTTGTGTATTTTTAATGCGATTTCAAAACAACTTATTTGTACTTCTAAACATCATTTTGAGAAAAAATGTTATGTATTGCTATATTGAAACAAGATTTTGTGTTTTAGTATTGTATATAATGCATAATATAATTTTTATATTCAACGTAAATAAATATAGTGTTTGATTGGTTTGATGAGTAGAGTGAAATGACCTATAGACCGGATGCCGCATATTATTAAGTATTTACCCCAAGAACAAAATTATCTATATATATATATATATATATATATATATATATATATATATATATATATATAGATGTATGAATAATGATGAAATCAAGCCTCAGTGGCATATTATAAAAATATGTACTCAGCAGCTGATCGAATGGTGTGAAGATAGTGTGTTAGCGATAATCTTTGCTTTCATAGGGATTGGAAATAAAATATAAAGCTTTAACAGGTTTTATTCGATATTATTATTATAGCAGGTTGGCTATCATGAAATATATGCATATTTGCAACTTGCAATAATTTGACGCCTTAGTCATAAATCTGTATTGGATTTATTGTACAAGTCTGTGTTTGGTCAACTAAAGCCAAAGGGACAAAATAAAACAAGCCGGAAGTTGTGTGAACATTTGTTTAATACTTTTTGTAATTTGAGTTTATCTTACAATTCAATATTTTTACAGGGTGAAGCAAATTCAATTCAGTGTAATAAATCTTTGTATTTACATCCATTATCATAAATACATCACACGCCTAAACTACAAAAAAGGCATCCTTAAATTGTGATACACAATTTACATGTTGGGATCGCTAATAATAAAATTAAAAATCACAAAAAACCAAAAACAGAAACACGATTACCTCAATATATAATTTTAACATCAGTCTTGAACAAAATTAAATGTAAAAAGAATTTAAAAAAGGTTAAATTAAAATTACGTCTCGTAAACTTTTAGTTTCACCGGCCTCTTTTCAGGGAGTTTTCGCTCTAAGTCGTAGAGATGCTCTCTGTTTTTCATATCACTTGCATAAGACTGAAACCAAAGAGATACATTATTAAAAATAAATCATATGAAAGGTCGTCTCAATATAATCGAGCTAAGCAGTTTCCATAATTTTTATGCTATTTTCTGTTCCATATCGGTCATATGTCATATCAGAAATAAAATAAAAAACTCGCTAATATGGCTGAGTTAGAAGAGCCAACCTTTGCCCAATCGGAAATTATCTTGAGGAGGGAGGGAGCGAAGGAGTGGTTAGAGGCGGGGTCAGCTGAATTGCGTAGCCGAGCCTCATTGGTTTAATAGTTTTGTGGACGACCCTCCTCTCGGTCCAATGCCACAACCCCCCGGGAGCGAAGGAGTGGTTAGAGGCGTGGTCAGCTGAATTGCGTAGCCGAGCCTCATTGGTTTAATAGTTTTGTGGACGACCCTCCTCTCGGTCCAATGCCACAACCCCCCCTCCCCATTCTTTACGCTCGCTCGGACTGGCTCGTACGCACGACTAGAAACGTGGCGCTCTGTTAGGCCTTATAGAGTTTTAATGTAACATTATAATAATATCGGCGAATAGAATGAAGTTTTATTTTTTTGTAATAAAATAATTTAATTTTACGACCTTTCATAGTAATCTAACTATCGTGGAGAGTCTAGGAATATAATCAGGAAGCCATAAAAATATAGCATGCAAATGTCAATAAAATAATAGGATTAAGCGTTTTTTTAGTCAATAAGTCAGCAGCTTCCCCCCTGGCTTTTACAAATTGCTTTCAAGTTTTTATTACTGAAAGGTATTCAGGTAGGTATTTAAGTATTCAACTTCAACTATGAAATACACTTAAATTCCTACTGAAGAATTAGAAACACAACTCGTGAATTTATGTCGGAGTTTATTATTAATTGCCAAAAATCAACTTTAGCAACCACACAAGATGGGTTAACCATATTTTTGCCTTCCCAAAAAAACGATGATAGCTGAGGGGCCGAATGTCTTCAAGCCCGTTTTTAATGGCGATCATAGTAAAATTCTTTAGGGTTCAGCTATTCAACAAGATTGAAAGTCCTTTATATAATGGTATTAGATTATCCGTAACTAAGAGCCAAAATAAACGGGTGAAAGTACTGCGTGATAAAGTCCTACACATAATTCAAGCATCAAAGCTCTTAGTCTGTCCTTGACGTTTTTGAACATTAACGCTACAACTTTTGCGACAATATCGTTTGCGTTTAGGAAGTGTATAACATATAATTTTATAATGGTAAACATGAACTCAGGGAAAATATAATCATTTCTGAATTTTCAATATTATGAGGATAAGGCGACTTATCCGTTATAATTATTACATTACCGGATAAAAATATCTCTATACAAAGTGCATTGTATAATGTACAGTGGTGCCAAATTTATGATGAATAGTGCAGTATGGTAGCAAGCACTATTTCATTTTATAGTGATATTAGATATTTTAATAGCCAACTAAATCTTTATTACATGTCTTTGTTATATGAATATCAGCACGATATCACGATCTTTCTGCCCATGTATTTCAGCTCTGATATACATCAACTAACTACAGGAAAACGAAAAGTTGAAATACTACAATAATATTACAAACAAAACCTAAAGCCAATAGTGACATAAATTACACATATAATCTAAAACATTCAGACTATCTAAATTTTGAATATATAATTACTTTTCATTTCCTCCTTTTTCCTTGTGTACTACTCACCAACTTGCTAAGTATGCGCTTAGGTATACTTTCCTTCAGACCAAATACATGTTCTCTTTGTAACACGCATTTTGACATGTCTTCAAATAGCACCTGTAAAAAATGAAGATTTAAGTGAACTGGCAACGTTCTATATTATATAGTATAAAATTTACATTCAACAAACATTTGAACATATGTATGAGTATGTATCTTTATGCTCATAAGCAAATCACGATTAATAATTGACGGTTACAGCAGAAAATTGTGTTTCTGATCTGAATATACAATCGCATAGGGAAGGAAGCCTTGGGAAGATATTTTTTTAGTTAATAGTTGCTAATAACCGCCGTCAGTGAACTGGTTTTCAGAAATATAGCATAATTATTCACTATCATAGTATCGCTCTTCAAACTTCAACTTCAAATTTATGGACAGAATCGAATCGAATTGAGCATCATTATCTTCATGTTACAGCCGGTATAAATCGTTAACAAAGTGCAATAGGTAATTTGATTCAATTGTTCATCCAAAACGTACATCGCGATGACGAGTCTCAAGGACTAAACGACGTCGTTCACGATTAGTTTTGGATGAACGAAAGAAATTCGAACATTGTTGAAAAAAAGGATTATCTCCAACTCGAAAATGTTCACAATCATGTTCTCAAACTCGTTCCGTCAAATTCGTCGTGGCGTCACAAGTTCGACCAGAATTGCTTTGTTGTTTTTTATCATGTCTCGGACTTTTTTACAAAAATGAGTTTTTGAGTTCATATCGCTAAATTTTTTATTTTCAACTAAAATACCTGGAAACTTTATCATTGCATCTAACCGTGTAGCTGTATTACGTAGGAAGTATGAGAAAGGGGCACAACATTTGAAACGAACAGAAAAGAAATTGCCCTGCAGCGAATTTTTCTGACCATCTCTCAATTTCCCCGACTTATCTGATGGCCTTTATTTTCCCGAGTCTCAGTTGCGTTGCCAGAATGTTCGACTTAGGTCGTGTCTATAGAGGAAACAAGAATAGGTATACAGCTGTTTACGTTTGGGGGGAGGCTATTTGATATTGAAAATGCACTCACCGTGTAAGTGAATTTTTCCATTTTGCCGATATAATCAGCGTCGTAAATATTTCCATCGACCCATCTGATCTGCAGGCGCTGACCGACGAAGGGTGGTTGGTGGAGCTTGTCAAAGTCAACAATGTCGCTAATCCGAATGTCCTTAGAGAAGCTCTGGTCGAACGGAAAGAATACGGACAATTTGCACTGTTCTTTAATACCCTTCACCGTAGCCTTGTAGTAACGGTTATTCTTATGTCGCGCCCACACGATATCGCCGACCGCTATAGGCGCTGTCTGAAACGAAATGACAGGAAAATTTTATCTATAGTTGCAACGCCACAGTTATAGTTTAAGAATTCCGGTGTAATGTCAATAAGCTTATATATTTTGTCATAAATTAATTACTCTGCTTAAAAAGTAGGTACACTGTAATATACAAAAGCTTGCTGACAATGCAATGTTTTGATGCTACTGCCGGCACTGAATTTAAACTCTCCATACAAAAATATTTACATCATGAAATGAATGGAAATTGCTTAGGTCCGCAAAACCAAGTTAGGAATTTTTGAGCTTGATTTTCTAAATTCTTGGTTTCACGACATCGTCTGAATGTCAAATGAGGCAATATTTCTAACTTATTATTGTATTTTGTTGCCATTGCAGAGTAACCCTGTAATGTTACCTCACGTTTTAAACCACATCAGAATTACCTATAATACATCGAAATGACATAAATTTAAAATCTCAATATTTTGATGAACCTACTCTCTTCAATATGAATTTGAAGCATTTGAGATGGTAAATATCTGATGGGTTTGTTTAAAGGGGTTAAAATTTCCCATTTTTATTAATGATAATAAGAGATACAAGATGAATTTTGATATTAGTCAGATTCACTAAAACGCCATCTATTAGACAGTAGCTAAACCTCACTACAGCGCCATCTATTAGACTTCACAGACAACAATTTCCAACATCCTGACTGTCTTTGAAGGAGTTAAAATTTCCAATTGTTATTAATGATAATACGAGATACAAGATGAATTTTGATATGTCAGATTCACTAAAACGCCATCTATTAGACAGTAGCTAAACCTCACTACAGCGCCATCTATTAGACTTCACAGACAACAATTTCCAACATCCTGACTGTCTTTGAAGGGGTTAAAATTTCCAATTGTTATTAATGATAATACGACATACAAGATGAATTTTGATATTAGTCAGATTCACTAAAACGCCATCTATTAGACAGTAGCTAAACCTCACTACAGCGCCATCTATTAGACTTCACAGACAATTTCCAACATCCTGACTGTCTTTGAAGGGGTTAAAATTTCCAATTGTTATTAATGATAATACGAGATACAAGATGAATTTTGATATGTCAGATTCACTAAAACGCCATCTATTAGACAGTAGCTAAACCTCACTACAGTGCCATCTATTAGACTTCACAGACAACAATTTCCAACATCCTGACTGTCTTTGAAGGGGTTAAAATTTCCAATTGTTATTAATGATAATACGACATACAAGATGAATTTTGATATGTCAGATTCACTAAAACGCCATCTATTAGACAGTAATAACGTTCGTTTCAAACTGTCAACTTCAATAATGTCCAGAAGTCCTGTTATCATTTTCCCTCATATGGATGATCTCATTGAGTTAAATACTTAATGATAATAATAATAGTAATGATATTTATATACTCCTAAAATACAACAAGAACCAAATAAAGGGTAAATTAATGTGGTAATATCCACAGAAGTGCAAAGCCTGTACATGGTACAATAGTCTTCAGTAAAGAAAGCGGCTGCATAATTGACCAAGTACAGGGATGGTATGGTTCTAATTTACTTGTACTTTTCAGTTACTTGTTGAAGTGGAGTCTAATTGCTTTTTTCTGCAATGTAAAATCGCGAATTATTCCATTCTAATAAGAGTCGTATGAATTATTTTACCCCAGAATATCAATCATATCAATGGTAATAAGCAAAAAATTATGTTTGCTGGATGAATTTGTCTGCACCATTAGTTTAAAAAGTTATGTTATCTCATTTCTAATAATGTTGTGAGATGTACTCCACCAAATAAGTCAAGAAACATAACAACATACACGGCGCACCTCGGTGGATTTGCCACTTGGAAGTTCAGTGAAAAGTTGAATGATGCAAATTTATAGAATGAAAAAAAAACGGGAGAGAACTCTGGTATTGATGAGATTGGAAACCACAGCTCTCTACTGGTAATCCTCCCAGCGCATTCGATCAATCGCGCCACTCCACGATTGTGGCGAAATTACTAGAGTTGATCTATCGTCTTCATTTCCTCCGCAACTCCAGATTGTAATGACTCAAGAACATTGCTAGTAAGATGACCGGCACCTATAGCATTGCGATCTTATGACGCCACTGATTGTGTGGAAAATTGCTTGTTTGTCCGCCCGGACAAAATTCTCAAATAATCCCCTACAGATGGTGGCACTTTTAATCTACTCGAAAATAACATCACACCGCAATTACAGCGGCTAATGACTGGCACAACCAGTACTATCTATTGCCAGATTCTTGCTAGATGGATGCTTTATGGAGGAGTGAGGTTTTTAGTGTAGTTTATTTATATTTGTGTCCATTATTATTTCGTATTTTGGTTTTATCTTTCAAAAACATATTAATACAAGTATATACGAGTATAGTATATAGGTTAACTCTCATTTGTCGTTTTTGTTTATACAGTTTATGTCTGTTTTTCAAACCATGTTTCGACTGGTCAGCGATGTCGCGTTTATATTAGCCACAAATAACCAGGTTACATAAAACCGTCGTGAGTTGAAAACGTCTAATTGTATGGTGAAGAGATCCTCATGTCCCCAATACCATTTGCTACACAATGACGTGGCGTAATTGGTTTCTTTTTCTTTCAAAACTGTAAATAACAGCTCGAACATAATTTTCGAATAATTTTGAATTTGTATAGTGGTTTGATCAATAAGCAATATGAACATGAGCTCCTCTTTTTACCTTGATTTCTGACTGTTGCTGCGTTTCAGTATGCCTGCCTTTCACACTTTTATTCTCAACCCTCTCCTGCACGCACACCGAACTGACGTTGAACAGCGTTCTCCCAGACTTCAGGTACTCTTGGACGTCTCTGCTGAAGTTTCTCAGGACGTCGACGCACTCTACGTGGCATTCTAATGGAGTGAAGTTGGCTTTCTTGTAGAATAAGTATTTACTAAGAGGAGCATTTGGATCGAATGATTTTTCTGGGACGTTTGAAGGGGTGAAATCGAAGCGACGCTTGAAGTCGTTCAGCATTTCGCGGACCGATAGATTTGATTTGAGCGAACGACCTTCCTCCGTACCTTTATAGGAAAAATATCAAATATTGCTCAATCTGATCAAACAATCAGAACGCTTGGTTAAATCAGCAATCAATGAATTAGATGTATCGATTCAACAATTCTTGAGTAATTTGGTAGCTGTGATGTAATATATATATATATACTATCGTTTTTCAAAATGGAACCTCGTTATTTCCAAAGAACATTAAGTTATCAATTAATTTCTGATATCCATTTTATTACTAACCTGGACTAAAGGAAAAAGGTCAAAAATTGATTTTGTTCACAATATACTCTGATTTAATATGATGAAAAGTTTCCACTCTGAACTTTGCTTTGATAAAGCTATTCTAAATTTGAGAAGAATGTTACTTGCTTTTGCCAGAAACATTTTACATTCAAAACATATATGTTACATTATGAAACTGTATTACACTACTAGGAAAAATAGAAGGTGAATTGAAGCAATAACATGTAAATGTAAACTAACAAAACCTACCCACAAGAATCTCAGATAAACACTTTCTAGACTTTGGCTTCCGAGTGAGCTGCCTCCTCAAAGGTACCAAGAGAGCTGACGCCGTTTGCTTTCGCCTTCTATTCTTTGCTTTAGCCATTGCTGGGAACTTGGAACACTGCTTCTTCCTCAAATTACTCACCACATTCTCCTTATTAACACTCACTACATCAGACACTATTTTCTCTTCATTCTTGATTGAATTTTTTTGTTGATAGCAGTGCTCTTCATCTGACCAATTCGAGCCAGTACCACTGCTATGCTCATCGCTACTACTTGAATCACTATCACAGGATGAACCACTCAAATCCGAATCTTCCTCCTTGTATTCTGTAACTTCTAGTTCAAGACCTACGTGTTCAAAGTTACATTCTTCTAATGCTGTGATACTGAGTGATATATTCTCGGGCATTGTTTCTACTACCACTCTTCTATTGTCTTGGCTATCCAAAGTAATGGGCGTATGGGACATGGGATAGAATCTGCAAAAGACAAGAGATAATATGAAACCCTCTTCTCGGCTATGTAATCCTATAGAAAATAAGCCACAGTTAAATTTTGTACAGCTGCTGTTCGAACTGTAGAAATGATAAAAGTCGATATTTAACCCCCCTGGGTGAATTTACTTATTTCATAACAGCTTGGCACAAAACAATATACATGAACATTTCTCTATGAAATATGAACTTATGGTTTAATTAATAATCAATGTAGATAATATTTCAAAAAATTCTACTATGTAGGATTCTGAAATATCACTCACCTATCAGGATTGTCATAAATCATTTGTGGACAACTGTTCACTGTGAAATACTTTTGACTATTCCAAAGTAAACTGGGAGTATAGTTGTTGGGAGGAGACTCTGAATTATTAATATATGTATTGCTCTGCACAGCTAGCTGAGGCATTTGGTCGTGTACCACTACGGAATTGGACGGCTCTGGCAACGATAATTCCGGCATCTTGTTTGATATTGTAATATTTTGTTGATCTGCTGTGTGGTAAGCTGTGCCAAATCGTTGTCCTTTGATGCCGCCAGTGGTATGCAGATGATCTGCATTTGCGTTAATCTGAAATTTATCAATAGTACTGTCATTCCCTAGTCATGTAATATTAACGTATTAAGCAATCTTGCTTGCACACTGATCATATGTTTATGTGGTAGATGCAAGTGAAAGTTTGATCAAATACAGCAACTAAAAAAATCTTCCTGAGAGGCATTATTTACAGTCCAATTTCCTGAACTATGGGCTATTGAGATTTGCACATTAAACATTCAAAGTTACTCATACAGAAAAGGGATACAATAAATGAGCATGATGATGAGTTTGGGGTGTCAGTAATAAACGAGACTTACAGTTTTGTAACTTGTACCAGTCTCCTGTTGCTCAAAGTTGGAAATAAATTGTTCCATAACACTGCAGGTTGCACTTTTTTCATAATCTACAATGTTATGATTCATTTGGTGTTCTGGCCTAGCGTTTTCCGTGCTATCACTCGATGTTTGTATTCTCTCCACCCTGACACCAGTTTGCTGTTCTATCAGGTTGTTTAACAGTGGCGACATGTTGGAGGAGAAAGTATGATTCAACACTGATTTTTTGGAGGATTCAGATGTGAAAGTGCTCACCCTATTAGACTTTGTACTATTCATGGACAATATGCTATTCCCTGGAGGAGATTTTACCTGACTAGTGGATACTTGTACTTTGGGTGCTGATGATTTTGCTTGAGATTTCTTGCGTGATATATTGGTTACTGGAAGCCCTGTAAAATGTAAAAAAGAATAACATGTCTAGTGTGGAAGATTTTGTTACTCACAAAGCAGGGGCACAGCAATGTCCTTAGTGAAACTGTTATCAAATATCACATAAAACTTGTTGACAAATTAATCTAAAAATTTTAATTTTAAACGATCATTTTATTACGTTGAAAATTTCGTCGATCTACAGTGAATGCATGTTGTTCTATGTTAATATTAAATTCATTCATACATGTCTGTAAAACCCACGATAATAATTTATAATGTGAATCAACCTTGATGTAAGAGTCTCATTACGATAATAACTCAGTTTTCAGTTAGTACATTTCATTATTTGATAAGTAGATTCTTTGAAGTTGACATGGTACTAGGGAAATTTAGTATGGACAAAACATTAATTGCTACTTGCTGTTTTATAAAGTACATACCCATAATTTGTAATACTATATTATATAAATATTAGGCTTCTTACCTGTAGCCGGTTTTGTCTTCGACGTTTTATCGGTTACCTCATCTTTATTTTTAAGGAAGTTCAGAAAGGCATTTTCATAATTCGGTTTGGCGGACGAAACAACTGGTGTAATTTTGACCTTTGTGTCAGGCAAATATTCAGGTATTTTTGGTTTGCTCATCACTGGCGCCGCTGAACCAAGCACTGTGATTATGCCTAAGCAGACAAAAATATAATTAGAACTGATTTATATCCAGCATTATTTTGAATAGTAGTAGCTTATACTAGATAGAAATTCATATTAACTCTGTGAAATGCATAATATCAGCTTCCACAAAAATGATAACATTAAAATAATTCATATATCTTTTACAGGCCAATCTTGAAGCTTGTTTGAACTTTTTCTGATGGGAGACACATTATCAAGTTTCACAAATGATAAGAATTAGATTTACAATATACGAAACAAATAGAACTTTGTTTTCTAATATTTTGTGTAGTTAAAAACAAATGTAAAAATCGCATGGTGTTTGGTAATATAACATTAATTGTTATGCTTGCACAAACAACTGTTGAATTATTAAGAAAAACCATTGCCCACACTTGATGGTATTATCTAAAACTAACAAAAAAATTATGGGTGCAACATGAATATTCAAGTACTAACTACCTTTATATTCTTAGCGAATAATGTGATTTATGAGGTTATATTAATCTGCCAAAGTGCATGAATTATCGTTTTCTCAATGTTACATGACGTATCTTAAAACCCCAGGTACATACCTTTTGAGGTCTTAA
The DNA here is from genome assembly GCA_949316355.1 of Bruchidius siliquastri. Lineage (NCBI taxonomy): Eukaryota > Metazoa > Arthropoda > Insecta > Coleoptera > Chrysomelidae > Bruchidius > Bruchidius siliquastri. Next base: position 32,110,667 of record OX438535.1, on the reverse strand, counting down.
TTGTTTGCACTTTGCCCATACTATTGCTTGTTGTAACATCCTTAGGTCTGCGATATGTCTTCAAGTCCAACTTATTGGTACATTCTTCTCCGTCAACAGCGCTACTCTCACCTTTATTGCTTTTATCCGTGAAGGTTTTCTGCTGCAAGCGAACGCTCTTCTCATGCTCTTCCGCCGCAGCTCGTATAATGTCGTCTATTTCTTTTTTCACTTCAATCTGGTTCTTGTCTTCAGAAAGCTGTGATTGGTTGCCTGTTGGGCTGATGGCGTGTTTTGACGTAGATGAAGAAGGTTGCTGTTCTTTGCCTAGACATGATTAAATATTAATATGGAATATAGACCATAAACAATGTATGCGGCAGGGTGCAAAGTTCAAAACTGAGGAGATAACGTTTTAATTTCTGGCGAACAATGGTACATGGAAATAATTTCAAATTAAAAACATTTGATTCTCATGTGACGCCTTTCCGTCATTATGTCTGTCACAATTTTTGGCACCAGGAAATCCTCAGTACTTTGTACACAATCGTAGCGTAGTTAACTTTATTTTCTAGTGCGGGCTAAATAACTACTACTACTACCACAGATTCTGCATATTTTATTACTATAGTTTTATCGCCAATACTTACGTTTTCTTCCTTTCTTTTCGATGTTCTTTTCTTTTTTCACAATAGTCTTGTTAATCAGCAAATCATCTGTAAGTAATGACTTCATCAAATGAGCTGCAGCATCTTCAAACTGTTTATCTTCTATTGGTTTTACAATTTTACCACAGACCTGAAAAACAATACAAATTGATTTATAAAGAAACAACCTTGGTTAATATGAAAAAGATCTAAAATAAAGATAAATTCTCCAAACAAGTAAATAATATATTCCCAAAGTGAACTGTTAAAGTTGAAAAACAGAATTTCATTTACTTTTTTATCTTTCCTATCACATTCAGAATACAGCCCAGTTAGTTCATCATCATATTCTCTTTTCACTTCTGCTTCTGTATCTTCAGCTTTCCTCTTTTTCTTTTCCTTTTCTTTCTCCTTATCCTTCTCTTCTTTCTTTTTCTTCTTCTTTTGGAAATATTTTCTACTCTTTTTTATATTGTAGCCCGAATCACAAACCGACGCATCTTCCGCTTCTGAAACAACCCAAAGTAGTAGATAAGTGCATACTTATCTTATAGACATACATTTTATTGCAAAGATATCTTTATCATATTATTCATTTTTACTACAATATTAACTATGGAACAACAAAATTATTCAAAACATCAAATTAAAATCTTTCTTCTTTTCCTTCTGTCTGTGTATATTAATAACAGATGTGTGATCATTGTGACATGTAGATTTAATTTTGTTTGGTATTGTCACAGAAGTCCATTGTACGAGTATATGGATGACATGCACTCTCAAGAAGACAGCAATTTTCAAAAGAACCGAGAATCGGACTCTCATTGTCACTTTTATCTAAAAATTAAGTTACCAGCAATGTCTTTTGAAAGGAGGGGACTGATGTTAAAAAACCCCTGGAAAATCTTTTGGTTTTGTTCATTGACTCTCCCTTTAAAGGGCATTCATTATATTACATTATTCTAGGATTGTATTCTCACCGATTTCACCAGCTTTAAGCCAAATATCTTCTAAAACTTCTAACTGTTGCTCATCAGGAGGTAGTTCATCTGTAGGGAATTCCATTTGATCTTCTTCCATCAGTTCCATTTGTAGAGCAGCCGGAAATTCCGTAAGATTGAACCTAATGGAAGTTAATGTGTTAGTCGAGTCAAAAATGAAGTAGATGAAGTAGTAGAGTAGTGACTGCACCACACCATACACCGTGTAACGAATCTCTAAAAGCTAAGTGTGCAAATCTAACTGCTGACATACACCCCACAGTCAACGTCCGAGTGAACGAGTATACAGCCACCTACAAGGGATCAGGACGTTTCACATACAATGTAATGCATATTTTTCACCCCTACTGTTTCGTTTAAATATTTTACATTCGCCACGCCAAAGTTCCAGTTTATACTTCCCACACATAAGTGAAAAAAGTATTGTGATCACAAAAAATGTTGAGACCTCCTGTCCTATAGCCCCAATTTTGTCAATCATATCCGTCGGTCTGTATTGTAATCATTTAAACCTCTATAATGTGGAAAAATTCATTCTAATGTTGATGAAATTTTGACACTAAATTGCTACTGTGGCAAGGATTAAAAATATGTATACTATTTAGAAATCACTGTTTTCAGTGACAGTAAAGTTATCCTTAAAATCTCTAACATTTTTCAAAGGTTTATGAAACACCTATATTTTGAGCCGCAACTAAAAAATAAATAATGACACAGATCTCTACACCATACACAGAAGCAGAAAGTTACCAAATAAACAAAAGTCTCATTTGATTTAGGAACTATTACTACATTTTAATAAATTGAAATAGAATCACAAATGATTATGAAATTGCATTTTAGCTTCTTATGTGGTGGAATCAAGTTGGTTGACTCAAAATGAAAATCCTCAACAGATAAACATTAAGAGCTACTGAAAAGGAATCTGGAATAAATAAGTAGAATAACCATCAAACATCGGACAGATACCTTAAAATGCAAGTACTCATACTACATAAATTTTCAACCGGAAATTGAAAGATGATGAAATAATGTATGTGCGTTTAATGGTGACTCATTTGTGAACACATTAAGGCTGTTAACATGGCTACAAAAATGCAAACACTTACTGGCTGTATGCTGCCATCTTTCCCTTCTTGACCTTTTTACCCTCCATATAACTTTGTGGCAAAGTAGGATTGTTTTTATTACACAGAATATCTTGGGGCAAGGGCAAGGGGGCTGCAACTTTTCTATCTGGTTCTTCTGGATGAGGGCCAACATCTTCACCTTTCAGCCAATTTTCATACCTAGGGGAAAAGGTATTAAAAGATATGTATGTGAGCTCATAACTATAGTACAAAAGATCAACTGCACAGCTCTCACAACATAAGTAAAAGTACTGACAAACTGACTACAGCATCTCACATAGCATATTTTGATATTTGGCAAATGAAATGGAGAAAGCCTGAGGCTATACAAATCTCTAATTTAAAACAACTAAATAATTATATAAATTCAGTCAACAATTTTAAAATCTCTACTGTATCAGTTGCAAAACATATTTACAAAAAAGTTGCTAAATTCATTAAATACGATAAAATAAATTATTAATTACAAAAGCTATAGCAAATATAGTATTCTTAGAACATTTGCTCATATATTCAAATTCTCATATTTGGAGCAATTGAATTTAATAAAATTCAATAAAGCAAACGCCATCAGTCACTGTTGTTTGAATTTGAGATACTTTAAAAAAGATACATATCCATACATCGTACTTTGAACAATTACTGTATATAAATACCTATCTGGTTGGAATCTCTTGACAAATGTATCCATAGAAATTTTTACCATATCCTTGCTGCATGTACACTGTGATGCTCTTTTTCCATACTCTATCCACCTTTCTTGGGCAAAATTTGTGGATTCAGCACAGTTGAATCCATGATTGAAACCTGACGAATAATTGAAACTTCACTAGGATTTAAATTTCAATAAAATAGATTAATATCCCAGAAGACTGGAACCTAGCATATATTAGCTCCATTCAAAAGTTAAAAGAGTAATATGAGGCATGGAAACTGTCAGTTAACATAGATAAAATGGAATACTTGAAAGTAGAAGACAAACAAGTAGAAGACCCAGATCTACACTTACACAAACTGAAAAAATGTAATCATTTCAAATAACTGGGAAGCTTTATTTTGACAGACAGAACATCAAGACATTACCGATTACACAATAAATTCCATGTAAGTTTCCTGGGCTCAAAGTAATATTCTTGACCAAACCTAAAAATAACATTAATTAGAATAAAAGATTTACCTGCATGGTATCCATATGGAAATGTTATCATTATTTCTCCAGCCTCTTGAGTGATCTGAAATATTTTAAACGTCAATTTACTTAATAATCACATCAAATACATTTAGATGACTAATTATAGTTGAAAATATATAAGACAAATGCTTAAAGCATACAATAAAAGCATGCAATATTATCAGAAGTATTGAATAAAATTTTAAAAATTAGTTCTTATAAGACAAATATGTTTAATCAATCTTCAAAAACTGTGATTAATTATTATTCATTTATCCAATTGAATGACATAATGAAGCAAAATGAATACCTATGTACATAACAATGCAACACACAATTTTTTTTATAATATATTGATACATCCAGATAAGAGTATCATTAATGAGCAAATAGTATGATGTAATGATTGTTTAATAAAGTTATATTTACCTTATTGTATGGTATGGAATATTGTTTTAGAATCTGTGGTGATATCAATGTCATTTTATGTCTCAAAAAAGCCTGACATGTTTTGTATGAACCTGGAAAAAATCCATTTGCAAGCCGTTCTAACCTTCTCCCATGTTCTGGTGGAATAGAATACCTACATAACAAAATTAATTTACACTTTTTTTGTAAATCCTTCGAATATATGTCTGAACAAGTTTCATAGTCGCACAAAAAATGTAGTTAAAGTTGTAATTAATATCACATTTTAAAATTGCTCAATATTTTAGATTAATATTATATAAATAGCAGCAACCATGCTATTATTTATTTTTTTTAGCTTATGAATATAGCTAGATAAAAATCTATGACTACCCCAAATTAATTCCACAAGGAATAAAATGAGCCAATGTTCATTGTAAAAACAGCAAGTACTCTTTAAATCTGTACATAAATATAGTCTCAAATAATTTATACCAATGATAATCTAGATGGTGCCACATCCTCTAGAAATCAAGATATTTCATTCATTAAGACATTTTTATCATGACTAATATTATTATTTATTTATCAGAAATATTGAATAAATATACCAAATATGCTAGATGCAGTGAGGAGCACCAAATGATTTGAAAAAAAGGATTACTTTGAAAAAAACTTAGTTACCATGTTTTTGGAGCACCAAAATGTAAGTAATTAATAGAATACAGGTCCATATCTTCAGTATGCCAAGCAAATGTAGTTTTCCACATACCAAAATATAGATATGCTGTATTTACTCCTTCAATTGAAATTCCATAATCCTCATTGACATAATCCAAAATTGTACCCAATCTATTAATATTCCATTCCTAAAAAATTAATCCTAAATTAATGTTAATATATAGAGATGATCATAATACCCATAGAAATCAAGTATTATAAAGGTAGTTTTAGTTGTAAATAATATGCCAATTAGGTATCTGATTATGTTTTATTATAGGCAAGACTTTTATAAGCCATGCTACTAGAGTTGAATATCTGAGAAAATCATATTTCACTTACATTAACATCATTATCTGTCAAACTCCCAGACACATCAGCTCCATAGATGGGAGCTACATAAGTAATGTTCTTCCAATACTTTCTCTCTAAATCCTCATAATCAAAGTGCTTGGGAGTTGCATATCTTTCAGAATTTGCTAAATCCCTATACTGCTTCACTGTCATCTGTTTCTTCTGGATGTTGATTTGCTGGTATAAGCCCTGTTTACCCGTGACCACTTGACAAATGGGAGCTGGGATAACAACTTCAAGTTTATTCACATCATATCCACTTCTTCTAGGCACCCATTCAGGTGGAGGGATTACCTATGGGAAAACAAGTAATATAGTGAATTATATATGAGAGGAAATTATGCAATATATACTATTTTTTCTGATTTAAAGTTAATGTATTGTATGATCAGGAAGAAACTATGTGAATTATTTATATGAGTTCTAGCAAAGTAAATCATAAAGATTCATTATATTCATAAGATACCAACATTATACTCAATTTTAAGGAATGTAATGCCCAAAAGTGTTGTTATGGTATTTGCATATCACATCAAAATCCTTGGCTATGACTATGTGGCATGAAACAACAATCATGGCTATATATGAGCAAAGCTTAGAAACTTAGTATTAACTAGATACATAATTATAATGTTGTCTTTAAAAATTATTATAAATTTTAAACTTCTATATAGTGGCTCCATCAAAAGTTTAGTCATACTGATGTTTTTTCAGTAGAAAATGATACACGTTAAAGAAATTCAGAAGAAATAATCATGCCTAACTACTTTTAAGAATTTTTCATTGATAAATATTTTTCCTACTTGACCTTAATTCACTAAAAATAGCAACAGTAGATGTCAAGTCATAGGTTAGTTGAAGGTAATCACAGCTTTGGCATGTGCTATGCAGGACAGTCTAGTCTTATATACTGTCACAACAAACTGTTGGTGAATTAAGGTTAGATGTGAGACATAATCATTATTGGAAGAATTATGTTAAAAGACATAGCATCATTTTTCTTTTCAATTTCCCTATGGTGAACCATTTTTTCCTAAAAAAACATCATTACAACTAAGTATTTGGTGAAGCCACTATACAGAAGTTTAATCTTCTTTGAATCGAAGTGTGATAGAATAGATGTTATATCTAAATAATTAAAACATTTTGTGTATTTGTCTTGTCCAACACTCCAATAAGAATTGTTGCACACAAAACAGTTTTTAAAAATCATGTAATAATTTTGTGAGGGCACCTGGTTTGCTAGAACAAATTATTGCTCCCCATACTGACCATTGTACCAAATGAACAACCCCAATGATTTATGAATGAGTCATAAGCTATAATTGACCTTGGATAGGTACATAGTACTAGTTTAAAAAATAAATGTAATTAATTTTCTTATTCACCAAAATACACATTTTAGAAATGGTGTACAATCATAAATCTATTGACCTACATTTCATTAAACATAAAACAAGATTAATTACCTTTGCCAACCCAGCTTTATGAGCTCCTTTGGATTCCATGTGTTGTATATACTTGGAAAAGTCCTTAAATTCTTCCCAAGTAGGTCGAAACACCATAATCCTACAAAATTACGTTTGTTTACAAGGGTTTTCATATTATATACTAGATAAACACTGGTAAAAACATTACTTTGGAACACCTTGCTTCACTGGTTCTGCCATTTTAATGCAATGTCTGTAATATTATGCTGCTCCAATAATTAGAATAGAGAGATTTTGTCAATACATCTAAAATTCAAGCATTTCTCTCCAAAATTCATTTCCGGAGCCTATTTAATGTGGGTTCACTAGACGGCCATGATTGACATACAGAAGATCACGTATAGAAAATATTCCACATAAACCTGATGATCCCTGGCTACACAGATGAACGTCGGTTGGTAAATAATTTATTCATACAATATTTCACTCAAGGGTACAGGAAATACTGGTAATTCCCATCTTTCACTAAAAAAAAGGTGAACATCCACCCCAAACTATTTCTTCACCAACGCCATAATCACTTTGCTTTTTAGCTTGCGCGTGCGTGTTCGTATGCCGATATTGCCAATGAAAGCACAAATGGAAGCTTCAAATTCAAAAGCCGGTCATAGAACGATAGAACGACGAGGATATTGTTGTTGAAGGAAGTCGCACAGAATAAATACTACTAGAATGAAACTTTATTTGAAAATACTGAGCATATTTGAGGGCAATCAGAATTAATAAGCACTTCCTTTGCGATACATGAGGTTGTTAAAATAGTACTATATAAGGCTTCGCAAATTCATGGAATTAAGTCCTAGCTGTTCTGTACTTTATTCATTTTCGAGGTATTATGAACATAAGGTGCTTCTAAACGGGCAATATTTTTACTGCAATACAGTGACCGGCCAGATTGCCGCCAATGAAAAGCCAGACTGTGCAATATTTTTAGTATGGCCCGTCCATATAGTCACACATATGGTATTGCCGATAAATTTTTATGTTTTGCAGGCACATGGCCGTACGATCGGAAGGCGAGCGAAAACCCTTTGCAATATTTTTTTTGAAGTTTGTTTATTGTCATTTTGGAAAATTTCGAAGGTTAAAATGTCTGATACTTGGACGAATGAGAGGATAATTGACTTCGTTAATGAAATACATTTACACCCAGAGTTGTGAAATGTGTGTTATATGTATATAAAGATAGAAATGCCAAAAAGATGGACGGGGTGTTATTGCTGAAAAATTTGGTATATCAAGTGAAAAGGCTTACAAGAAATTTAGTAGCTTGAGGTATTACACAAATAAAGAGGAGAAAAAGATTAGTGCTAGCAGTAAATTAGTGAAATGGTCGTGGAATACCCATTCTATTTTTCATTCAAAACAATATAAGCCGCCGTGATTGAATGATCCCGTCAGCCAATTAAGTATTTAATTTTGGAACATGTTAATTCGAGATAGCATATAATTGTTTGTATCTTAAATACATTCAGATATATAGGACAAAAATATGGCGACATCCTTACTTTCTTCACCGAATTCCTTTCGCAGGTAAATTTACGATTGCCAGATAATATATGGAAGAATTGGTTGCCCAGCACATTGGCATTGCCCATTTGCCCAGTCTCTCACAATGTTTTCGGTCGTACAATCGGAGCATAATCGGAGTAGCAAACATATGGTTATGTGGATATTTGACGTCAATGTCCATAGAAAGCAAATACGAATAGCTAATAGAGGTACCATCGTTAGAAAAGGATATGCCATCACGAAGTGCCGTCTTTGTGAAATAGATGGCAAACCCGGCATAGTATAAGGGTCATTGTAGGTATTGTCTACAGTGGTTATATAGTCTACAATAATTTTCTTTAGATGGCAGTGCGCAACGTGGTCCCAAACATCCCAAACGACCCTGATGAGTGTTTCCGTTTCGTCTGTCAGTGGGTATAGTCTGTGGTCTGGTCACCGTCGTTTTTTTTATAGCAGCATTTGAAACGTAGATAACTATCAAAATGAGGATTTTATTTTTATGACAAAACGTGACAGTAAGTTCAATTCTTTTTTGACGTTACCACGTTCACATGTCCTTGACTATCAATTGAGAATAATCTGAAGCAGTTTTTAAACTGCAATGCAATTATTGAACTGCTGAACTATTTTAAACGTAATTGAACCTCCAGTGGTTAAATTTTGTAGTCAAGCATTTTCAGACTGCATGCTATGCAATTTTTGTTAACTTATCAAGCATAATATATCACGTGGATACAAGTTTTAGAGCTTGAGAATTGTTAATAAAATCTACATTGGTAAGTTCCAACAGTTCTATGCATGTACTGATAAATACAGCCTCTGCAGCCTAAGTGTGGACTGAAGGATACAGCTCAAATAGTGTATAATAGTATAAAACAGTAAAACAATTATTTCACACAAATAAATTATTAACAGTTATAATTCAGACCTCTCACTGAACACTATTCATGATAGTTATATAATTTTTCCATCAATATATTTTTATATAATTAGCAAAGAGAGAACTAAACCATTTTCTTCAATCAATTTTGAATAACCATGTTATGTAGATTGTAGATGCTCTAACTTAGTCAAATTCTTTTATCATTGAGCTAAAAAATTGTTTATTTGAATTCAAACATTTCACTAAAAGAAAGAGAGTTTCATTTGTAAAACTTCTGTGTAAACATGTGATTTTCTATATTAACCACATATGATCCATCTTATTGTTAATCATGGTATGAATGACAGACTATTAGAAATCCTTCAGAAGTGTATAGAATTTGTGATAACCTATCACTGCAGACTTTTGGTACACCCATAAGAAATCATTAATATTTTTAATCATTTACCTAAAAGTTTTCTTATGAAACTAAATTATCTAAAGTATTTCCATTAATTATGATTACTCCATGAAGCATAATTGCACAACATGATTGTTATTTTTGAGTATGTATGTTATTTAAACAATGAATGTAGTTGTTGAAATTAATTGGTAAACAGTATAGAATATGTAATCCTTATACCTGTTATGATTGACAATTATGTTTCAGATTTGTTGAAAATTGCATCTGTGATAATTATTCCCTTGCCAAAATGTCCTTTATAATAGATACATTAGAACCATACAAGGATGTTGTAGCACAAGTAGCTAGCATTGTTACAATAGCTCAAATGTTCACTGGAGTTCTATTGTGCAGAGATATTTACAATAAGAAATCAACTCAAGGAACACCTGCTATGCCATTTATTGGGGGTATTGCAATGTAAGTATAAAAGTAAAAATAGTAAAATTTCTTTATAGCATTTTTACAAATATAACTTGTTGTATGCAGAGCTATCTTGTATTTAGAATTACTTGCTTCAATGCATGTTCCAAGTCACAGGTTTATTAAAAATTAAAGTTGATATACAAATATGCTCTACACTGTGGCGAAAGGTAATTTAAGGTCAGTCAAAAATAATTTTTGCATTTACATTAACTGCTCAGGTAAGGTATGGCAAGTCAACTACATCAATATTATCAGACTAGTCAAGAAATTTTACCTTCAAGTTGATCGTATCTAAATTCAAAAATGTATCCTAACTGCAATGGAGTTGTATCTTGTCCCATCTTTTTGATAATAATAAACCACTTTATATGTTTAATGTTAAATCTTATGTGACTTTCTGCCTAGGGAGCCTTTATCCAAAAATGAAACATTAATTTTGAAAATACATTGTTATGTTATTTCATCAATATGTTTTAATTAGTAGCTAGTACAATTTTGATCAGTAAGACAACCACAGACACACAGAACAGAAAAAACAGAAGTTTTGGGAGTTATATGTATCATAATAGATTTTTGGTTAACACTCTAGAATGAACAATAGACAATTTTATTTTTAGGTGGAACAATTTCAAATTTACCATACATTAAAAATATGAAGTGCTATAAATAAGCTAGAGCAAAGGTTTGTCCTGCTTGATGCCATGTTTGTTCTGTTTAGTAGCTGTTTCCAATTCTGGATTCAAATAGTTTTTGATACTAACATTGCTAAATTGTGCTTGTTATTACTTTTAACCTCACCCTTTAATGCATTTTGATGTTAATCTCCACTCATATTGATGCCTGATGATTGGATTTTACAAGTTTTGTTGCTTTGTAGACAGCAAATAAACACTCGAGTTTTTATTCAATTAATATCTCATATCCTACTTCAGTAGGCTTGACAAAAGATGTTTAGTGTTTGCTTGACATCAAGCATCAATTTGGCGCTTTTTTGTATTTTTATTAATAGTCCTCAAATTTCTTGTATAGTTGACTCCCTCTATACCTACACCTACTTTCCTATATATACAAGTGTATCCATATCTTATTTGAACTGTACATTTTTCTCTTAATGTTACATTTGTAATTTTATTCATATCATAAACTTGATAGGGACTTAATTCATTCACTTTTGCATAGATGGAGCACTTCCACAGACTACTAATAATTATCCTTTTATAAACCCCACTCACCCTCTTTCGAGTTTATTACTTATTCTATCCCTTGTTGTGATAAACTTGATTGCTTATTAGGCTTATATGTTGGTAACAAAATTACACATTAATCTATTATTCTGTTTGTAAATTTCAGATAATTAAAAAAATTAATGCAATTTTGTTGCATATATTTATTTTGAAATAATTACCTTAACTGTTTAGGGATCACAAACTAGTACATTTTATTTGAAAAGAAAAATAATATAAAAAATAAACATGATGACTTTATAAATCCATGGGTATCCTTGTTTAATCTCTCTCTCATAAACCGCCTTTAATCGCCCTGCTTATAACTCCCCACATTAATACAAATAAGATTTGAACATGAAAATAACCTAATAATTGCACAACTGGAAGTATTGAAGCACAATATCAGATTAAAAACAGAAAATTCCACCTTTCCAAATTTCTTATGTTTAAAAACTTTGCCAGAGGCGAATTACCTCTTTTGCCTCCCCCATATGTAATAATAACCTTTTCCAGGGGTGCTATGGTGTTGAAACATGGCATGATTCTGAATGACGCTGCTATGCTGCAGGTGAACACTGTAGCCATCATACTGAACTTGACTTACTTGGCTATATACTACCATTACTCAGAAGACAGGTACAATGAGGTACTCAGACCGCTTGGAGTGGCCGTAGCTATTGCTGCTGTGGTTATTGGTTATGCACAAGTGGAAAGTGCTGATAAAGTCGAGTTTAGGTACGGGATGGTCGTCACCATACTCATGCTGATGTTGCTTGGATCACCGCTGCTTGATGTGGTAGGTGATAATTTAATTAGAGATAAATTCACAAATGTTCCGATTAACCAAAATTTATTTTTTCTAATAGTTACTTCAAGTGAATGAACAAATACATCGATTCAAAATGTTAAATAAACATCATCTTTGTGACTTGGATGTATGGTAAAAATTTAATTCCACATTATTGAAAGTGAATCCTCGACCTGAGGATAGACATACTGTCGGAAATAAATTATATGGTTTTCGTCACGTATATCATGAAACATCATGACACACTCAGAGTAATAATCCTCTCTCATCACACATATCTCAAGTTTTCGCGATTACAATATTTCTCTCATCCATTGCTGTGGAAAATAAAAATCATCGAAATGATTGATGAAAACGCATGGGAGTAGATAAACTACAAAAACACCGGGTAACAAGTGAGCGATAAAAATTTCAAGATACTTCAATACTTTGAAGTCAGCAACTTAACAACGATAATGAATGAACTTCATTGTATAAAATTTGTTTGGAGAATATGAACGTGAAATTACTACAGATTACAAGAAGTTCTGGTCATACATTAATACAAAGAGAAATCTTTCATGAATTCCAAATAGAATATCTTACAGCAGTGACAACTAATTGCCACAAAAAAATGGTAGATGGTAAATTTTGTTGCATTGATGATCACACCTTGAATGTTGATCAATTAAATAAACATGTATCAGGAAAATATACCGTTTTATAAAAATAATAAATATGACAACCAAAAAATGGTTAAACTTTTATTTGTATTTTCATAGTTTGATTATATTCTCCCCTGATGAAAGTCGTCTTCGATTATATAAATAAGAAGTACAAATTAGATACAAATATATTTTGTGTTGCATAGGCAATAATGAGTAGGTACCATGTAGATTAAAATTAATCTTGAAGGATCTGTACTAGTATTTTTCAGTTAAATAAAGAAATAACTGTTTACATTTCAGCTAAAATTGAGTGATTTAACTGGAGGTTCTGAGTTATTAATTTATGAATTTAATTTTCAGAGAAACATTATAGAAAAAAAGGACGCCTCTTCTATAATTTTTTCTCTGACTGTGATGGCCACACTTGTGACGTTTTTATGGCTGTTATATGGTCTTCTCATCAAAAATGCATTCATTATTGTAAGTATAATTATAATGTAGGTGTTTGATGTATCAGTAAATGAGTTTTATTGAAATCATAATATTCAATCTGAATAACTGATCATCCCACGTCTCTCCATTTGTGCAATTTTCATTTCTGCCCATAACTTTATTCACATTTTCTGTACCCTTGAAATAAATAATCTATTAAACATCAGTGAACCGATCGATAAATGAGATGTTTTTGTTTGATAAGTATTTCTTCAATTAATTATGAATTAAATTACTTATTTTATTCATCAAATCTGATAGCTTGTCATGACGTCATAACGTGCCAAAATTAGAAAATAGAGAATTTTTGAACTATGTTGTAACTGCTATTACTTTAGTAGCAACTTATCACCCTCATAGTGCTTTAAAACCTGTCTTGCATGTAAAGTAGTATCAACATCATATGCAAACACGAGCTAGAGGCCAATTTGTTTATTCAAATGTTCACTTTGTTTCAGTTCCAAAATGGAGTAGGTTTCACGTTGTGTTCCATCCAGCTGTTTCTAGTGTTTCTATATGGGAAACCAGCAGGTCAGCAAAAAAAGTCGAAAAAAGTTAGGAAAAAAACTTCCTAAAGGGAAATTATAGGTTGTATTATAAAAGATATTTATGACTCTTTTTTATTCCAGATCATTCCGATTGATCGCCTGTTATACGTGAATTACACAAGCCTTTTTTGAGGACTGTGGGTGTTAACTTTTAAAGATTTTTTATTTATTAAATATATCTTTTACTCTTGCTATTTGTACTTATTTTATTTTCCATAATATTATTTTGAATATTAGATTTTGACACTTCCAACCATTAGAACTTTATGTTAGAATCATAAGCATAAGCATAATGTTTCCATTTTAGCCAATTTGATTGTAACAATATTCTCTTATCGATTATGTACGTTTTAATAATTTTTGAAGAAATGAGCATATATATTATTGAGTAATATGGGTATTAAAAGAAAACATAAGTAGAGGAAATTAGATCCTTTTATGAGAAAAGCATATTGCCTGTTGCAAGATGATAAATGTCTAATTACATTGACCTCAAAAACAATGTAGATTGTAACCATTAGAGAACAACTCATTCCACCATGCCAAAATTCTCCAAAATAACGACTTTTGGAAGAGGCTCGTTCGAAACTCGGCAACGACCGGGTAAGGATGCGCTGGTGGGGCCTGTCTCCCGTTAGGTATAGTATATAACGAATATGGTCAATCTATTTTACAAAGTAAAAGTACTACATCAAACAGGATGACGCTATTTTTTATCTTTATTTATGAAGAGTGAAAAACACCATAGTAATTTTTTTTCATCCTAGACGATGATCTTTATAGCAACGCCGCGTTATGAACTCATCATGATCCAGGCGGGTCAGATCAAGGAGGACTTAGATTTAGAACAGGCTGTAGTACTTGCGCTGTCACCCTGCCGATATAGTTTCCGTGATTAGATGATATTGTCATGAATCTTTCCATATAAGCCCATATACATCTTGTAGGTCTTGTTAGTATATAACTGGAATGTCACCAATACCAAATTGGTATAACCTATTTCACGAATTACAAATAAATGAATACTACATAAAACAGCATATCATTTTATACTTATCTTTATTTATAGTTTATCAAATTGAAAAAATACTTAACAGAAAATTGAAATACACAAAAATTTTATTTTCGGAAATTCAGTCACTTAGAAGTGACGTTATTTGGAGCAACACTATTAAAAAGCCTATCTTTGATCATCTGGGCCATTAAACCATGAATTATCTCAATAGTGGTCTTGCAACTGTCTTTAGTAGCCTTGAGCAGCTTGTCTTCTGTCCTTTTTTCATGAGGATCTGCACCGCCTACAATAAACCCACCGCGACCTAGTAACCCAAGAGATTATATATTAGGTCTTTACAGCAATAACATTTCCATTTATCTCGCACATTTCATGTGAAAAATTCTTGTAAAATTATATGACAAATCTACCTTATATTTACCTTCACAAAGACAATACATACAATAACAAACGTACAAAGTCAATAAATAAAGTCTACAGTGTAAGGAATAATATTTTAGAGATACAACATCTTGTTTACGGAATATTCAGAAATTGAAAGACAGATTTGAAGATATACGGCATGATTAGCTATTTTATGTAGTACTTGCAAATCAATTTTTTCTTTCAAACTTTGATCATATCATACTAGTAATGACTTCCAATAGGATGTAAAATCTATTGGTTTGAATTATGGAATGAGATTATAATCTACATAGTTCATTAGTTGATGACTTACTACTGCTTTTGTGAAAGACACATTTGCTAAAAGCCAAAAAAATTACCAATTGCAGCTTCAGATTGCTCCAACTTCTCAGAAAGATCAAAAATTTGCCCAGTAGTATAGTCTGCATTGGTAAGTAGACTAGAAGAACTGAGGGTGTTCACCCAGTACTTATTCCATAAGGAATCCAGTAGTCTTCTATCCAAGGCCGACTTGAAGTAGGACACCTCCAGTGAATAATATTGTTTGCAGTGCACTCCAAAATCTTCGATTTTGTTCAGTGGAATTGTTTGATACTCTGACGGCTCTTCATTTGCTGGTTTATATCCCTATGAGCAAAAAACCAAACATTTTGACAGTAACTATGCAAATCAATCCGACTATTAAAATCACCTACATCATAGTAGCTCATCAAATTTATAGACAGCCCTGTGAAAACTATTTAAACCCTCCTACCAGCAATGAGTATTCCCTACAGGGTGGAATATCGGTAGAGTACAATAGAGAAAGACAGGGAAAATATACCCAGAAATCATAGACCTCTGAATGCTCTGCATCATGTCCAAGGTTATAGAGACTGTTATTAACATGCAGCTTCTGAAGTACCTGAACAAAAATAATATCATCAACGATCGCCAATATAGTTTCCGCAAGAATAGATCCACAGGAGATCTTCTGGCATATGTCACACATGTATAGTTTTGAGTCATCAATCAATGTAATGAAGTCTTTCGATAGGGTGTGGCATGTGAGACTTTTGATCATACTTGTTGCCTATGAGCTACCGAGTCGGTGCCACTGTTTGGATAGTTTAGCAGGTCTGATGCATAGTGGGGAGCATACACTTGAAAATGGAGGTCAGTTTAATGAGCAGAATACCCGGACAACAACCCCCTGCTCCTGACAATCAAAATAATACAACCGATCAGCACTCTGGAATACTCAGCAAAGAAAATAATCCATAGCTAAACTACTTACTTTGGGATAAGTCCTAAAAGCTCCTAAACATACTTTTCCTGCAGATATTGTCCTAACTGGATCAATAACAATAGCAACAAATGGCTCTTGAAAGTTTTGATTGAGCATTTGTGTGCTGACATCAATTCCAGATAACCAGCAGCCATACCCAGGGTGGCTGTGGTACCAGCCTATTGCATTTTCTTGTCTTCCAACCTGAAAAAATCTTGAGTAAATCTTAAATAGAATAATATAATTTCATACATTTCATAACTACGTCTACAAAGTACAAAAGTAGCTTACTACTTTATGTATGAATTTTGAAATGCTAGGAATGGCATAAAATAATTTTGCCTATTTGAATTTATCACTTAATATTCAAATATCAAAGTGCAAATGCTACAACTTGATCATCATTTTTAAAATTCATTTTTTGTTACCTACATTGTATTTGTGAGTATATGCATGAATATTAAAGATAAGTTGGCTTCATCATGTAAGAAAACATGAGCAATTTATACAGGTTTTATTAAAAACTGGGATAGTCTCATTGATTTACAGAAAATTGAAGTCACTTTATAATATTCATGTGATATTTACCAGTTTAGCAGCCTCAATATAGGAACTCATGTATTCATAAGCCTGTGCTTGTGCATTCACCCTTGTCTCTGTTCCTTCAACTGGAAGGGCAAAAGAGTCCATAACATACATTGTGTTGCCATCAACTTTGCCTAGAATTAAGCCCATTACCTCCAGGGTTCCGCCAGATCTTGCATGCATCACCATTTTCAGCAGAGCTAATGCTGAAATCTTGATGTCTTTGAAGAAATGGGGGCTGAAACAATGTTTTAAATAAAGTCTACAGATAAGTTTCAGAGAATATCAACATACTCTTTCTCCCATGGTTTAGCAGCCAGGATATCTTGTTGCTGTTTTTTGTCGTAGCGATAAATTTCGTCCACTGAACTCACTACTTCTACATTATTGGCCATTTCCCAGTTTTTCTGAGCTATCTGCGCTTGCGAATCTAATTCGCTTGATGATCCTGGTTTCGACATAATCACAATTTAACCCAATCAAGAATCTGAAATCACATAAAATATGGGCAACACGAATATAAAGGAAAATTAAACTCTGCAGAAGTTTTTTATTTTTCTCCTAGATAAAAATATTTGAGCTATTTGTTATGACAATGACAAATGACGAAATGTCATTTTTCTACGGCAGACAGTAGCATGCAACACATAATACGCAGACACCCAAGATAAAAATCTGCTACATGCAGGCGTTTTGATGGATACGAGTATATAATGCGTTGCTATAAATATCAAAATTTCTCTTAATTTATATCAGTAAACGTATATATTAACCCCTAATAAACCGCATATTTTATTTCAACTGGTTCATCAATATGCTACAGATAGTTTTTGTGTTCCATATAATTTGGTAACTTGGTGAAGAAATCTAGGTCTTCTTTTTCGATATATCGACCAACCTTATCAAATTACATTCAAGTGTATAAGATAACCGCATGCTACGAGAAAAGTTCACACAGTAGCTCGGTAACGTTGGTCTGGTTTGATATTTGTCCAGCAGTTTCTCCATCTTAATGTAACAAACATGTAGTTAATTTCGAGCTCGATCAATTCCGCATAAAAAGTTGTGTGTACCTTTTCGTCCTTTTCCCACTTAAAGAGGAATGGATTTGCTCTCAGAATGGCAGATCCAACAATTCAGACGTTCTGCTGCCACCCAGCAAACGGCACGGATATAGCTTTAACCATTATGGAGGAATTCAACACAGATACGTACAACATTGTTTGCATTTTTTCGTCTTTGTTGGGGATATTAGGAGCACTCTATCAGGTAGTTTTGTTTACCTTCTTGTTTGCATTTGTATAGGAGCAAGAGCATGAATGAGTATGTTATCATTGTTATCTTTCAAAAGCATATACAGATTTTAAATACAATTCACTACATTGTCTTCAATGCCGTCTCTCAGCTAAATCTCCATTTCTATCAGTAACTATTTTTTACGAAAAATACAATTTAACCACACTCGGTGTTTTGAGAAAAACCACGTTCCTCCGACAAAACCCGTACAAATTATTTTTTTACATTGAATATCTCATGGTATTTGAATTTACGTAAGTTGCAGTTTCAACAACTGAAATAAACATTCTTCAAAAATAACCTTTTTACAGGAATTTCCCCAGATTTTTGACAATTTCGTTTTTCTTAAGGAATGAATGGTTCATATCTCTAAATTTGAGTAACGTAAGTTTCATAAATACGTATTGCTAATTCGGTATCTATTTCTATATGTACAAATAAAAATAACAGACCAATACATGATGTATGTCTATTTTAGCCTATGTTGTGCCGTCATTTCCGTTTTATTCGTATTTTTTAACAGCTTTGATTTTCGAAATAAATAATAGGAGGCTGGTGTCATTGAAATCAAAATAAAATTTCGCAATTGATGCGATTACTCAAATCAGCTTCATATTACTTATTTGTACGATTTTCTAAATCAATCGAAAAAATTAAGTTTAACTACCATTGAAACTTCTGAAATATTTATTTATTGGTCGCTATTTTTCGATGTTTTTAACATTCTGTATCCTAAAGCGTGCTGTTTATACAGGCTTTAGGATTTGAAATGCCAATCGTATTTTTTCAGATTTTACCCAGAGAACAATTTTCAAACAATCATAGATGGATGTCGTTTTCTGCACTTAGAGGTCGAAGGATCATAATTTGGCTGGCTGTTGCTGACCTTTTGGCGTCACTAGGTATTATACAAAGTTAATAATATATTTCCATATATTTAATTTGTCTGAAGCAAAACATACTTTTATATTATATTCACACTTTGGAACGAATGCAATTTTCAGTATGTGACAGAAAAAGTGTTGGTGTTCAGCAGTGTATTAGACATTTAAAATATACATGTACAGGTGGACACATTTCAAAATTAGACACATAACAGTTGGCCACTGAGCAAATTCTCTGTTGTTGACTGTACTCGGATCTTTCATATGAACTTTTGTTTATGTCATATTTCACACTACCCGCTAAACCACATACGATTGGCTATGCAATTGGGTATGTTGTTAGAGTTGAAAATTGTGAACATTTGTAGCATAAAAACAATTGAACATCGTTTCCGATTCCACCAGAAATGGACTTTGTTATTTTAAACCAGACACTCTCTATATTATGTTATTTTCGGACGCAATAATCAATTCCAAACAACTTTTTTATGGCATGCCGCATGTCTGAAATCAATAGTTTTTTAAATAAAGCCACTCAAAGTATGCCATAATTTTTCATTTATTTGTACTTCATGGAAAAACGTATGCCAGGACAAATACTATAATCCGTATTCTAGGCTCTCCACTATCCAATGCTAATTATTTTACCCTCCATTCAGCCCGATTTAAATTAATGGCGTCTAAATTCCAGTTTTTCACAGGTGTCTATCAAAGTTAACTTTACCCATTGATGCAGATAAAAAGTTGTGTAGTTATCACTCAGTTTCACAAATAAAACTACAAGCAAGAGCATCTACAATCTACATGTTTATCCATTGAGTAATATATTACTTATCGTAATCAAATGGAGGGTAAAAAATTAGTATTCGACGGTGAATGTTTTGCTCCTGTGAGTTAAACCATTGTCGTACGTTAGGTACTGATCAAATTTTGAAAATTCGATTCGATAAAATATTTTTTTCACACAAAACTACCTAATTTATAATTATTTAGTGATCACAAAAAGCAAAATATACAGTGTGTTTCCTATAAAATAGTAGTCGGGTCATTCGTTTTTATGCATGGTTACAGTTTGCAACACTAGAAACACACCAAATTGCATATCTTTATATCTAGCTATTTGAAAAGGCTAGGATCAAAAAATGTAAAGAATCTAGTTGCTTCCATTCCATCACGGATACAAAAAAAACACGGAGGAGTTGGAAACATGAATTTTAACTTAAAGAATTGTCGTTTTTCAGTATTATGTTATAAGTTAAGGTATTGTCAGTCCATGGCCTCATCTAAGGTCTCGCCCCGAAAATCCGTTGTGACATTTCCTTCCAAATTAAGTCAGCGGTAGAAGGTCTGTTGCATCACACTTATTTCATATATACCTATACTTGATGGATTAATCCAAATAACAAACAATATTTATTTTTCTGCAGGTGTTTTCACAAGATCGACATTATGGATAAATTTCAAAAATATAATGCCTGCGATTGATGATGAATCAAGTGTTCTGTTTTGTGCTGTCTCTTCGGTAATTATTTTATTTCACTACTTATTCCACTTATCATATAAAATCACACGAGGACGATATTGCAGCAAGGTAGATAATTGAGACGTAGGTGACATTTGCGATGCGCTCAGTAACTAAAATATATGTCCCTACTTACCATCAATGCGGGTATTCATCAAGGATCTGTCCTTTCTCCAACGCTCTTTTTGCTGTACATCAACGATTTGTTGGAAATAACATCTAATGCTATCTGCAGCTTCGCAGCACTCCCTAAAACTTCTAGACACAATCCAGACGCGAGCAATACATCTAGTGGACGCGCTTAACCTCACAAACGACCTACACAATCTGGAACATCGTTCGACCCAGCTGTCTCGCATACAACTCCTCGAACAGTCTGTTCATCCTAGCGCAGTGCTTATGAAGCGCGATAGGTTATATGCCTATGCGTGAGGTTATCTACATAAAAAAGTTAGGCATGCCAGAAAATACCGAATAAATTTATAATGACTAAACGAGAAAGCATCTAATATGGAGGATGAGTCAGATACAAAACATTGGACGGCAACAAAGTATATAAAAATGCATCTCCTAACAAACTGTTCCACTACCTCAAGGAGGCGGAGTTGCTGGAAGGGATGTGAGTGAGTGTGAGCCACAATAGAGGGTCGAGGAATGACCCACTTACTACAAACCTATACCTACTGTTTTTGGATTAGAACTGCTAGAAAAATAGAATACATTTATTATAATACAATTATAAAAATTTATAATAATAAAAAATGTGGATAATTGATGGTCTCGCTTGGTGGAATGTAAACAAAGGTTTCACAAATAGACGTAGTTTTTGTGACGCATTGCGATTTAGTCTCTTAACCATCGTCAGTTTTATCAATTTTGACAAATAATCTTAATGATAAAAAATCGCTACATCAGTAACAAATCTGGAAACCTATCCCTGATTTGCTTCAACTGACGCTATATTGTTACAGGCTTTCACACAATACTTCTATACAGCTACCTGGATATGGACTCTTTGTTATGCTGTGGATATGCGGCTGGTGCTTAGGCAAAAGGAAAGTCACATGAAATTGTACCATTTCTCTGCATGGATCATTCCAGCAGTTCTCACCGTCACTGGATTATCTTTATTGTATCTTCCTGATGCAAAGTAAGTGGATATATAATCATAAATAGATTTTTCTGCTTGAAAACTGCCTTGTTACAAAAAATGAGTTCACTAATTAGAATCGAAAAGTTTGTCGACGTTCCCAAAACGGGTGTACAGTCCAATGCTAATGGAGTACATTCGTTTCTATTTTCTTTGATGTTGCCAAAGCTGCATCTCTGGTCGGTAGTAGCCAAGTTTTGTTCTTGATACTGTTTTAACACTAAGTGGATATCAGACATGGCATCATTTTAAGAAAGAGTTTCAAGGAGGGGACAGTCCTCGTCATTCCATTTCAAATGGAGATAAACATTACCCAGGTCAATAGGTATACCCAATTCAGTATTCTCATCTTCTATTTATAAACGAATGAAAGGTGAAAAGGAGAAATATCTTTCTGTCCTAAAGACCATGGCGATATCTTGTCCTGAAGCTCATCTAGTTTAAGAGATTTAAAGTGGTTACACAGACTGCTTCTTTACATATCAAAAGCTTGATTAAATACTCTCATAACTTCTAATGATGATTATTATTTCAGTTGTCACTATGAGTCAAGTTTAAGTCACGCAGTATTGAGGATACTGCCAAATTACTTAGCAACATATGTACCAATAACAGTGGTCATGATAGCCAATCCTCTATTATATCGACATTCAACTGAAGATTTGCAGGCAATAATTACCAGTACTACAGGTAACTAAATCGATCATTTTAATATCAAGGGTGACTAGATACGCATCAAATTCGAGGTGTGTTGTACAATAAAATAATTTTAAATAAAGTCACTTGGTCTTAGTTACACTACTAACTAATAACACAGAAAGTTTTGAACATATATATTTTTCTTATTATTAAAAATGTACTGTACTGTTTGTTTTATAGGACAGTTTACTAGCAGAGAAAGAGACCTTATGGATGCTGTTAAGATAAAGTTTGCTGTCATCAATGTAGTATTTTATATTTGCTGGGTGCCAAATTTGATAAATGGTATTCTATTGTGGACTTTATGGTTCCATTTGCCAGTCGCCTGGATTATCACAATTTGGTATATTATGGTAAGTACCTGCTCGTTTTTCAGACAAGCCTAATGATCTCCTTTTCTGTGAAGATATCCAAATATACAGATCTAGCAATAGGAATAAAACGACTTTGGAAACAAGAAAAAGTTATTATCACCCCACTCGCCATGTTAGTATTAGGTCTCACGCCAACCACAATCAGACCACACATACAACAATCAGGACTAAACAAAAAGTTGCACAACACTTCCCAAAAGTGTGTTATCCTCAAGACCTGTAGTACTTGTAAAATTCTTCTTCAACACAGAGTAATAGCTTGGCACAACCCGTCAGTACCTGATCATACCGCAACCTTGGGTGAAGAGTTCAAATGATAATAATAATAAAAAAATGAATACAACCATCGAGTAATATAATACTTGTCTTCAATCAATGATAAAACCCGGAGTTTGATGAGAATTTGACACTAGATTGCTAAAGAAGCACTACATATTTTTACCACTCGCCACGTGTTTCGCTAACTCTGTTAACATGTTTCTAAAACTCCCATTCTCCTAGAACCAAGTATTCATGCATTTTAGAACATTTATTAATGATTTTCGCAATAACCCCGTGAATTGCGCCTGTCCAAAAGAATTTTCTGAATTACCGTACTTTTCTTAAGTGATTTCAAAACATACGCATATACAACACAAAAAAATCCGGTCTGCGTTTTCGAAATTGATTTTGCGTCGTATTCAAAGGATTTTTTTGCCGCTATACTCTTTTGCAGAAGTCAGGTGTTAGAATATGCCTCATATGTATCTCACATTACTTTTGATTTTAGGCTTTGGTGAACCCATTACAAGCTCTTTGCAACTGTCTGGTTTACAGAAGATGGAGCAGTGGGTCAGAACGAGTGATTTTACCATGGAGGCATTTGGAAAAAGACGGTAGAAGCGAAACAGTGTCATCTGAAACTTTTGCGGAGCAGACAGTTAGAGAGGAGATTTATCCACTATTGCAAAGCACGCCTCTCAACAGTGTTAATATGTACAAGAGTATTTCATCCCCTGCTTAACTAATTTTACATCACATGCAGTGTAGTACAATCGTATAATTATATACCTTTGATAAACTTTTATGTGTATAAGTGTATTTTTTGAATGATTTTTACACGGTTTCTTTCAAATAGATTTCTCTTTATATTTCATGTGAGTATATATAGAAGATATACAGTTTTGTATTTGAAATGATCTATACGGTTATCTTCACTGCTAAGTTAAGGTGTACCCTTGTATTTACACTAAATATTATAAAGTAAGGGGTATACTTTAAATCATTTTATAGTTTCGAGAATTCAAGTTAGTAGCAAATAGTAAATGAAACCTGGTAGTTATTGTGTGTGCGAGTTTGGTGGGTTACACATTTTTGAGGAAATACAGAATGGAAACCGTATCTGTAACTGTTACCGGTAAACTATACCTGCAGATCTTACAGGATTATGCCATTCCACAGATACAAAAAGAGCACGAATTCACTTTAAACATGATGTTTATGCAGGATGGAGCAAACGATAATAGTGATTAAAGGATCATTTTCATCCCTACGAAAAAAAACTTCAGGCTACTTTTTTTATTTGTAAAGATATCGCAGGCCACCCCTGCAATGCCTTAAAACTGAGCCAAGTAGACTGACTCGGTACTTTCACCACATTAATAGGAGCTAATTTTTTAATTTTGAACACCCTCAAGAGTAGTAGTAAGTAAGATGTAAGAAAAAGAGTTGAAAAATACTAACAGGATTTAAAAAAAAATTGCGAAAATGTTTAAGCATCAAGAAAATGATTTCGGCTACGACCTATCGAGTAGCAAACGTACAAAAACGAATACTTAGTGGAATTTATACATTGCGCTCCTATAAAACCTGAACTCGCTAAAATATTATCTGGCTTTGCTTATTCAAATTAATTGTTTGTATTCAACTTGAGCTTCATTTGGCTAAATAAAATTGTACCCCCTTTTATATTATATTCGGAATCGTTTCTTTTGGCTTTTCAACTAGTCATGACGCATGAATCTGCGATGGCTATACCTATAAACGGCACAGCCCACCGAGTGAGCAAAAGACGTCCGTATCGCAAAATTCTGATTCCATCTATTCAAAATAAATAAGATGAAGGAAAATGTGAAAAGAATTATCCATTCTTGGCAAGTATGTGAAATATTACCGGAGGCAAAAGTTTATAGATACAGAACGATTATCAACAAAAAAAAATTACATCACTCCTTCTCTCACGATCAAATCCCATTTATAGAGTACTCCCTACGCTAATACCGGTTATTCAAATAATCGGTTATTTCCATCTCTAACAGCAAAATGACAACGCCACTTTGACATTTAAATGTCAGGTTTTTCAACGCTGCGGAAAGTCTGTTTTTCAAGACATAATATTGAGAAGAAAAGCATAATAACAGCAACAACCTTGAAAAGTTATCGGTTTTCAACTAAAATGAAGTTATTGCCACCATAGTATCTATTGTCAGTGGATACAATGCTCCAGTTCTGGAAGAAATCAGGAAAAGGTACGATACGCAATTTGTATTTGGGAGTGCTCTACTGCTGATTTTTAATAATTGTAGGTCATGAGAAGAATGCATCGAGGACGTCAGCTGAGAGAGGTAAAGAAGACGATGGAACTAAAGTATGCACATTTAGGAATCATTCAGTTGAAGAAAGGCTGCCTCCATTGGCTGGGATTGATGATGAGGGCTTGTTTGATTTAGGTAAGGTATATCGGCTTTGCTCTTCAAAAACTGGAGTTGCATCGTTCCGCATCAGATATTTGTAATTTTACTACTTCAATTTTTTCCAAATTTTGTCAGGAATGAAAATATGATTAATTAAGTTTAGTTTATGAAGTTGTTTGGATAATATTGAAGTAATTTACAATTTATTAGTTTTAACTGGACAATCCTTATTATTTCATTGAAGAATATTTTATTCAAATATTCATCCAAGTTGCTTGTGAAGTATCTTAATGCTAAGTTTGTGTTTGTGTATCTCTTGATTATTTGTTTCACTTACAATTATCACTCTAGGCTGTAATCACATCAATTTTAAGAATTTTTATTTTCTTCCACTTCTATCACAATTTTAACTAGGTGACTCATTACAACCAAGATAATAGTTTCATAAAGATTTTATATTTGAAACATTGTGCTCAGAGTTTGAAGTTATTATTCTTCATAAAACATCCAAAGAACACACATTCAACATTTTTTATCTGTTATTGTGTGAAGTGGAATAAATTAATAGAAAAATATTTCAATTATCTAGCTTAATGATGTATTTGATGTTGTAAGACATATAAAATTCATATTTTGAGTTGTATGACTTGGGATATGGATAGAAATCATCTCACTATAGATGAAATCAAAATAATCAAATGAATTGAATACCTCATCATTCTGAGTCATGATGTATTGTGATACAATAATTGGTCTAGAAAGTTAAGATCAATATATGTATGAGACAAAATCATTCTATGTAATTCCAGAGTCGTCCTTCTTAGATATTATATTAGTATTTTTTTCTTTATGCTTATTGTGTTTTCATTCAGGTTTTTTTTCAGATGACTTTGAGCTATTGAGAGAAAAATCAAGACTATCCAAAACATTACAAGATGTTCTGTATGACAAAAATGCGCTGACATACTTTTTACAATTTATGGAGTCCAGAGATGCCTCTCCATACATTTTGTGTTGGTTGGACATTGATACTTTTAGGTAAGATCTAAAGAAAAATCAGGGTTATTAGCCATGTGGAATTTATTTAAATGACCTAATTCGTAGTAAGTGACACAGCTTTGGCATAAGATAGACATCCATTACTTAATGGGAAGCAACTACATTTATTGAGTGATGATTTTTTACCTCCCAAAATTTGTTGATAGATGATCAGGTCAGAAATATTCATAAATGAAGCTTGATGAATTTCATTGTGATAACTCCGTGCCACTGTATCGATTAAAAAAAAGTTTTTTCCTTGCCATAATAGTAATTAAATCAGAATGATACTTTCTGAGTTGAAGTGAAACCAAGGATTAACGGATAGGTGATGTTTCATCTACATGCATATGAAATGAAACATCACGAAAATTTTCGCTAATAAAATGCCTCCCTAGCCTGTTGTCAGAAGACAAACATGCCTCTCGACATTCATAAACTGCAAAAATATTGAATTAAATTTTTAGGTCTGACCTGAAAGCCTACCCCAAGAAACGTCACTCTCCAATAGACCATGATAGCCTATCAGTGAGCACAGATTGTGATTCTTACACAGCCGACTCAAATAGTCTGTGTGAGTTTTCGACAGAAGGTGTTTGTGATAGAGAACCTAGTGATAGTAGTTGTAAGTCGAAAAGTGATAAGAAGCCATCTGGGCAAAGTTTTGTAGATATAGCTGTTAGTATTTTTAAGAAGTATGTGGCTCAGGAAGCTCAAGTTAATATCAAATGTACAGAGGAGTTGAGGAAGGAAACTATGGAGAATGTTTGTAATAATGATAAGGTTCTCTCGGGTTCTTGTTTTGATGCAGTGCAAAAGTTTGTTTATGATGTCATAGAAAACGAATATTTCACTGCATTCTTAGATAGCGATTTTTTCTGTAAATATCAAATTGATGTCCTTACTAGCGGGAATATTGCATTGGACGACATTTTATACAACGAAACTGCTCTCTTTTACTTCATGGAGTTTTTAGAAATGGAAAACCAGCGTAGCCTACTAGAATTTTGGATGGCGGCGACAAATTTTCAACAGCAACTTCAAAGTCAGAAGGAATTTCTCGATCCAGTTGAAGCCCAGAATGATGCTATAGTTTTGTATGATAAATACTTTTCTCTGCAAGCTCACTGTCCTTTGGGGTTCAGTGACAAAGTGAGATTAGCTGTAGAACAAAGTATTTGTGGACAAGATGGCCTTATATTAGATTGCTTTCATCTGCCATTGAAAATAGTTGAGAACGTGTTAGATAAAAACTATCTCAAACCGTTTCTAGCTTCTCAACTGTTTTACAAGTATCTATCAGACCTAATAAACACCGTACAGACCAGTGGTTACTTGAATAATATTGAAAGAAGGCATTCACCTTCGGACTGCAGTAGTGAGAAGAGTTTTGGCCAGAACACGTTTTTGGCTTTGGAAATGCCTCGTAATGCGAAAAAAACTGCAGATATGACCATAGATACAAGAGAACTGTATGACCCAGATACTTTGTGGAAACGAAGGAAGTACCACAAACTGTCAATTGGTCATGTGAATGAATTGGGAAAATACGAAGCAGAATATGAACCTGAACCTGACAGTAATGAGTTCAAATTGAAAAATGTGCTAAGAAAAGTAGTGAGCCTAGAAGAAGAACATAAAAAGAAGGAAGAAATGGCTTGGCAAGTCGCAGAAATGATCGTAAAAGATATAACTAATGTCACCTTAAATGATCAGAAGATTTGAAATATCTGTGTCTTTAACTTGGTTATTACATGTGATACTGTAATTATCGAAATAAGAGGTTCAACTATTGCAGAAAAAATATTGTTGTTTGTACAACATTGTAAAAAGTATTTGCTTTAAAAGTTAATTTAGCTAGTACGCAAGTACAGCTGATCATCATGGATGAAGTTTGCTGTTAAATGCACACAACATTTGTTGTGAGTAATGAGCATAAAAAGCAGAAAAAAATAATCAATGTAAGGGATTACTGTCAAAACATATTTCTGTGAGAAGTATGTCCATGTCTGATTTTGTGAAGCTGAGTTAATGGCATGTCAACTGATCAGTATGATAGTAATGAAACAGTATTATCAGCTGAACCTGAGGTATTTATATATACATATATAAAATACAATTAAAAGTAGTACCACATGTGCATGAAGCTGTAGATTTGTTCACAAGATATTTTGGGGAAAAATATTGCTGAAACTTAAAGACTGTGAAACCATGACAGAGTAAATTATTCATATGCTGTTAATATTTTCTAATAATAACATTGGTGATTTATTTTGTAAAATTTACTCAAATTATAGCTTGCTATAATATTCATAATATTTTAAAGCTATATTGGACTCAATTGGATTTTAGATTGGAATAAATGCAACTAATCAGTTTAAAAGTTGGTGGTATTTATGCCATTGTATATTAAACATAAAAGATGTTCATGAAATCATCAAAATTCCTTAACTCCATAGTTTAGAAAACATTTATTTATTTATTTACGTTCAAGCTTTTTTTAATGTTACCATAGTTCATAACGTATTCTTTCTGCAAAGTGAGATCACCTGCTAGCTCTAGTTAAACACATTCACTCAAATTTATATTATATATTTTCTAAAACACCTTTCATACAAAATTTATGTGCAAATATACAATATTTGAATACTTGTGGTATTTTCTACTTTTGTCAGTTTTGTATTTATGAATATTGGCTCTTGCATTAGAGGATTTCATGCTACAGAATATTTCGAAAACAAGAGTAAAATATGCTCAGATATTCATACTTTTTTCCTATACATATTATATTGTTTTATACTGGATGATTATGAGACTTCTAATTTTCGCTCAATTCTCTGAGATGCAAGTCAAAAGATTCATAGAAATGTGCAAGTAAAGTCAGGTTTATAAAGTGAGGTGACTCGCTTTGAATTTCTATGAAACAGGAATCAATACAGTATGTGATATTCTTAGAAAGTGTACACAAAATATTACATTCCACACTGACCTTTCAATGTGAATTTCATAGTTTGTGAGATACAACCTCATTTGGTTTAACTTTTTTCATCTTGGAGGTGAGCTGTTGTCTAATAATAATTATAACATCAAGACGCGACGTTTGTTTTAGTGAATCCTTTATATTAAATGGCAATATCTTCCATGATATTGTCTGTATACAATAAATTATAGTGCACTAGTCGACAGTTATTAGTATTTAATCGATAAGAATGCAATTTCATATATTTTTGTATTAAATAATAATATTCTGATTGATATAATGAGTAAGTATATACTTAAGAGATGTGTAACTATGAAGAGTTTATTTTAAGTATTGTAAATTCATTATATTTGTATATGAGACTCGAGGATCTACATATTGATGTAAATATGTTAATAATAATTTTATGAAAAAATTGATTTTCGTGATTTTACTTACATTCTCCAAATTTTAACATAGGTAAGACGTTCTAAGACCTAGATCCTTATGAAATTATATGGAAAGTGATTTTTTCAGTCATTGCGCCCATTCTAGATCGGCAAGGCTCCTAGAAGCAAATATATCGCGGGAACCAAAAAAAATTTAACAGACTGGTTAACTCATACATCAAAAAAATATACTCCCAGCAAAAAATTATCACTCTCAGGATGAATTACAGATAACACTTAAGTTTTTTTGAGTACAGGGTACTTATTTAGTATATTTTCGAATAATAATAAATATTGTCATGTTCAGAAGTTCAGAATGGTATCAAGGTTACTTTCTGCAATAAAAGAATGTATGGTGATGGTGGTGATTAGCTTTCAGGCCACGCATGTGTGTGTATGTCCTTATTCCAAAATCCGGAATATTTTTCCGTTGATAAGATTATAACAAACTCCCTAAACCGATATCTATCAGTCACTTATGACAATAGTCTCACTGATCTGATTCCTATATTTCGGACATTCTTACTCTTAAACAGAGGTCACCAAATAGTTTCATTTGGTAACCATCTTGTAGTCCTACTTTACTGTCGCGGTCCGTATTAAAAACCTCTGCAGCAACCATATTCTACATCGGACTTTGATCCTGCCCAACAACCAACAAACTTGATGAACAAAAAAAATTCCCTAAGACTGTGTCGCGTCAAACACCTGACGAGCAAAAAAGCTCTTCCCTAACACTGACGACTATCATACCCAACAAGTTAATCCAATACCAACAAGTGAATAGCACAATCAAACCTCACCCTGCTCCGAAAATGAGTCCGCACAAGCTAAGTTGCGAGGTGTACAAATTACTGCATCCATAAATGTTCCTAGTTATAATACTTGCAAAAACAGGATATTTCATTCTGTGCGGTTAATTAAGTTGCTATGTATTAATGTAGTTTGAGAATAAAAAACGATCTAATTCAGAACACCTTGTATGAAAGGACTGAACACCATTCGTGAACCTGAATCATTGCTTCAGTTTTGAAAATGCGACCAGGAACCGTCCGAACGACGTTCTCAAGCTAATAATAACTGGCGAGAGTTGTGAGATATTTTTAGTGCCAAAATACAATATTATGTTTGTGTAATTATCACACACATATACATACAGCAGCGATCTGGTGACTACGGACAGCTGTGTCAGTGAGGAAAATATGAATAGCGGTTGTTGGAAAACAAATGAAAACGATGAAGGTACGATTAGATCTACGTTTGTCATTGTTTGCATATTTTCGATTATGACTTTCTAACCAATTAATGTTCTTTAAGTTACAGGATAATATCTGAGAATTAAGATTTAAAAATATCTTTAAAACGTTGGAAGGCGAATTTTTGTACGTTTCTAATCGTCCGCTTCAGTTCTTTATTCGCATTTACTCAACAATATACAGAATGATTACGAACTTATCGAGTAATGTACACAGCACACCCTGCAAGTAATCAAAACTGACTAAATCACCTGGTACTCTATATGCCGGTAGGCATTTTTGTCGCGTCTACGCCGGTTTAAACAGATGAAAGGTCGTATTCACCAGGGCATTTTTATCGACATCTATAATTCTTGTTGCTATTCATGTGATGTAACATTGCCACTGTGTCAATCATGCCGTCTTTTAATACGAGTTAGAAATATTTTGTCCGATGTTAAAATGCTGCGATGTCATGCATACCTGTATATAACATAAATCTACTTCGCTTAAAAACACTAAAATTCTGATCTCAAAATATATGTAAGAATCAAGGCTCCAGGATACAATTTTCGTTGGAACCTTCTACATTAATCGCAAAACATATTTGGTATAGCGTGTGAACCTGTTTCATGGATAAGTTCAGAATCATCTTGTATATGTGTTGAAAACTGAAGACAGTTCAAATGAATAAATAAAATATCGATTATCATTGACTGAAACGCTATAAACTGTAATTTTCGATAACTAAACTTCCCAACACAATGTTTCAAAAAGAATTACTCGAGATGTCGGAAGTTCGACCTGGTCTATTCTAATGTTCGTTGTACTGATAATTGTTATTGTTCGTGGCAGCTGGGTGGAATATTTACCATGATAAAATATATAGACTAGGGATATCAGCCATTTTTCTTTGATGTTCGAGACTCTGGAGGCCTTTTGCAATATGAGGCATATATACAAGACATATTGTGTTTTTCTGGATGGAGGCCATAGGTTTCACAGAGTGCTTCGAAGCACATGCCCATACATGCGACCAGTGATCCAATATGAGCCTGAGCAGTAGTACCTGTCGAGTGAGTACAATTGCTTCAGCGTAACTTCCAGGTTCTGGGACAGCGACCTAGCAAGGTCGGTAAAATCGTGCTTTATGACTTTTTGTCCCGTGACTCTCCGTGAAGTTATTGTTATGCTCCATATATGGGTTACCTAAGCCAGAATTTTTATCCAGGTAGTGCTGAGTCAGAAGCTGCTGAACGGTTTAACTGTCCCATCTTCCTATTAACATCTCGAATATAGGGGTGATTGAACTTCATATTTCAAAGGCGCTTCCATAGCAGACATTAGTGACCTCGCAAAGCTTTTCATTTTTTGGCATCGTTTATTTATAACAATAAAATGATACGAATCACTTGACAGTGTTCTATTAAATTTTTTCAAACACTCCTACTATATATTTTACATATTTATTTGTCCTACTGTTATTTATGTTTTTAGCCCGGAACGCAAAATCAGACAGGCATCACCACTTTTCGAAAGATATTTTTTTCAAATTGTATGCTTCAAAAGCGACTGGCTCTAAAGGTATTTCGTTTGTAAAGTTCTGTGACAGAAATCCAACGTATTGCTTGGAAAGTTCTTTTCGGAAATGTGTAAACAAGACTGACACAATTTAATTGTTAGTACGATAGATAGATGTGAGTGTTTTGTAGGTGTGTGATTTGATTTAAAAAAACAAAATGTGGTCTCAATCAAAAGACCACAACCTCAGACCTGAAGTTTGGGCCGAACGATACAACGAAAAGGATTTCTCTGGATCCAAAGGTATATAGCTTTGTTATCAGGGGTCGTTTGATATTGGTAGGATTAGCCTCACTGAATGGTGAGATATAACACTTTATATTTTTTTTTGTTTACAAACGTCAAACATATTCTAGGGTGGTTATTATTTGCATAACGACAAATGACGGTGTAACAGCTTGTTTTTCAATTTGTAAATTTCTGCCACCTGCAAAAAATTGGTTAAATAGTAGTAGTAAGGCATTTACCAAGAATAACATCCTTTTTTGCAAGCCTATATTCAACTGGAAGCTATCTGAAAAGTTCTAGACCATAAACAAACACGTGTTTTACGAATTAGAATAACAATTGTTCCAATGTGATGTAAAATCAAAAGTTTGATTTCGGACTTCCATTGTCTAAAGTTCAAGTATTAAACCGAAGTTATGGCTTCGCTATGTAGATGACACATTCATCATCTGGAACCATGGAGAGAGCCAACTAGAAACATTCTTCAGTCATCTGAACAACATGCGACCTTCGATAAAATTCACGAAAGAAGAAGAGAGCAACAACCGCCTTCCATTTTTAGATGTCTTAGTAACGAGAAGAAACACCAAAATAGAAACGATAGTACACAGAAAACCAACTCACACAGGTCAATACTTACATTACACCTCAAACCACCCAACAGCCACGAAGAAAGGCGTCATCCGGACTTTAGTCGACCGAGCTAGGAATATTTGTAACACACAAGAGGGACTACAAAGAGAGCTCAATATCATTAAACAAGACCTATTAAACAACGGATACCCAAAGAAGCTAGTGGAAGCAACAATACAGGAAAATACCAACAGTAGAAGAATTAAACACGAAGAATCTCAGCACTTACTCATTCTGCCTTACGTTAAAGGAATATCAGATGGAATCAAAAGAATAGGTCAGCGATACAAGATCCAAACGAGATTCTCAAGGACTGCCACCCTCAGAAGTATCCTAACAAAAACTAAGCCCAGGAATGAATCTCAAGAGACAAAGGACTGCATCTACCAGATACCATGTCAATGTGGTAAAATCTATGTTGGAGAAACAAAAAGGCCACTGGAAGTAAGAATCAAAGAACATCGTCTCAACACCCAGCGAGCAGAGACAGGAAAATCTGGAATAGCTGACCACGCATGGACGGAGCACCATGAAATAGCTTGGGACGACGCTAAGGTTATTGCCAAGGAGCCGCATTGGTATCGAAGGAAATTCAAGGAGGCGGCATTCATCACCAACAACAGCAAAGTGTACAGCAAAGCCAGCGTAGACATTAAACCAATCTGGCAGCCACTTATAAAGAAGATGAACAGACTACGACTGGACCAGACAACAAACAATGACCGACAAACAGCCACGTCAGCAGACCGGAATACCGCGCATCGGGAACCAATCAGAATAGTCCGCGCACAACGACACGTCACCGGACGGGGTATAAATAGGCATGGAAGGAACGTGTTCGCCAATTCACCTGAAGACGATTGAAGATAGCACATCAATCGAAACGTCGTGATACTCAAAATTTTATAGACAATGGAAGTCCGAAATCAAACTTTTGATAAATCCACCTTGTCTACAAGTTTCAAACAACAGTGATGTAAAATGACTAATTATTCTTCTTTTTGTTGAAATTGTATGAAAATTCTTTGGTATTCTATATACAAATAGTACTAAACAGATCTTCAAAAATTCAACTTGGTTTTTGAGACAACAAAGATATTACTGGTACCAAGCTCACCATCAGGATTAGACGACTTTTTTATAATTTCATCAAAGTTGTTTATCGAAAATAGTGTAGGTAATACCTTTCCTTTCAAAAGGTAGAATTCGTATTCTATATATTTGTTTTTTGTATTTACCCCTAATCCCTAATGGCAGTATAAAAATGACCCCTGATACATTATTTTATCACTGCTTTTATTGCGCAGACTATTTCGCATATTTATGTTCACTAACAGCTCTTGTGATATCTATTGTGCACTAAAATGTTATGCACTTGTCTGACATGTGAGTATAATAAGTTTTTTAATAGAATATATTTTTTCGATTATCCTGCAACATCAAGAGACTCAGTAATATTTGATTACATCATTTTTGTCTAATATGCTCAACAATGGCGGAGCTTCTCACTGATAACGGTTTTTTTTTCAATTTTTTCTAAATAGTTGCAAAATCATTAGATTAGTATCATTTAGTATTCTGATGTAATGATACATAATAATGGTGAAAAAACTATTATATACAATTTACAAGCGTTTTTAAGGAATGCTGAAAGTACTTTACCCATATATAATGGAATGTTGTATGAGCGTAAATAAACTCATAATTTGGCAGCAGTTAATTCTTCAGTTCTCTAAGATGCAACGATCTAGGAAAGTACTGACAGTGATAAATTAGCATTCCTATAAGTTTTAAATAAGTATGACACGGCAATCTGGTTGAGAAATTTAACCAAACCATCATTTTAATATTTTTTAGAAAATATCTCGAAATGACGTTGGCACTTTATGCGATGCTGACTGCTGAAATATTTTCTGTTCATGTCAAATTAATTACAGCAGCAAAAAGGGACCTAGGACACAGTTATAAATATAAATATTAATATGTAATAAATTATTTAGTTAAATATCACTATTCAGTTTTCATACATAAATTATTAATCACGTCAAAACCAGTTCACTTAAGAGAGAAAAATTAATTTAATCAGGATATTCATACAAGATCACTCGTAGACAAAATTATTAGGACTGAGAAACATACCGTAACACTGTTTATACATATTACCTACTTATAACATTGCATTGGCATATATAATAAAATTCCCCGAATATTCAAAGAGTACCGTACCATCTTTGCGCCAAAATGTCAGCTTTTTCTTTTTCATATTTGTTTGTAACATTTTTTTATAAATAAATCATTCTTTGATATTGTTAACATCTGCTTCTGAGCCATATGGTTATGTCGAAGAGTAGCAAACGCTAAACCATACAGGTCTGACGTGTGCTTGAATACAATGGAATTGTAATATAAATATCCCTAATTTTAAAGTTTGACCAATTGTTTTTTCGGCGAACCGGCTGTCATTTCCGAGGAACACCTCCCCTACCGAGGCCGAGTTTCCGCCGGGGTTTTTGCCGTTTTTCGGCACTTTAGGAGGGGTTTTTCCTGGGGGAAAGGGCGTTTTCAGCAAGGGGGAAGTCTAGCGTTTCTAGGGGTGTGCGGTACGTCGGGGTTTTTCCGACGGGGGTCGTCGAAAAGGTGCGGAGAACTGCGAAAACGGGGCGAAAATCGCGTATAGGCCAAACTGTGCGGGAGCTACGGGCGAGCTCTTTTCGAATATCCCTTTCAAAATAGCATCGTGGGATAGGTGAATCATGCGCGCAACAGGCCCACCCCCCGAGGTTGAGCATTCTTCGTCGGTTTTCGAAAAAAAAATTTTTCTCCAAAAAAGTCGTTTTTTTTTCTTTCTTCTATCCTTTTCGGATTTCCAGAAAATTCGATAAACGTATAGCGAAATTTACAAAATTCTGTTAATAAAACGGCCGTCAATCACACATTTCGGCAGAGCTGCGAGGACAATTGGACCAAATAACGGAACGCCGCCGGTATTCGGCTATACAGGAGATTTGAAAATAGATAAATTCGGAAAGTTTTCGCAAATTGCTCTATCAATTTCCAAGATATTTCGAAAAAACTGGCCGATACGGAAACCGCTCGCGGACGTCTGGGCTTACATTTTTGGGTAAATTCATCGCCATCAGTATACAGAAAACGAATACTACTCACTTGATAAGTTAATTTTTGAGTTGAACTCGCCCTATGAATACATAGTTTTCAGAATCCACAGCAATTTTTGGAACAATCACTGCATAAAGAACATCAGTTCACCTCCAAATCTATACAAAGTTCCGGAAAGCGACGTACATCTTCTTTACGACACTACATAACCGACTTTTTCTTTGACAAAATGAAAATCTGGAGTTTCGTTACTAATAATAGGTATTTACTTGGCCTCATTCGATTCAATTTTAGCTAGGATATTGAATATTATTGAAAATGTATGGAATTTCAACTAAATGTCACACACCTTCCCCTACAAAGTCGGTTTTACCTGATGAATGTCAGTTGCGGTTGAGCTGACGCTGTTGCCAACATGTGCGGGTTGGACATCAGTAACTTACTCCTTTGTAAGTTCACATTCTTTCCATAAAAAAAAAATCGGAGCCTTTCTACGCAAAGTATCGTAACAAACTGTTTCTTACAATATTTTTTGCTTTATTTTTGTTATCATTAATAAAAAATATCATCCAGTTACTGAGGGAAAAACGATTAAAGAGAGAGGTGTACGTCAGGAACGCTATATATACGGCTATCGGGGACCGCTGTTCATTGCTTATGCAGAAAAATCATCGATAAGAGAGAAGATAAAGAGCTAATAACAATCTTATGAAAGCCAAGCTTACTTTATGTGGTACTCAACTACCCTTAAGAGCACAGCGTTACGCGTGCACCAACTGCGCTAGTCCCTAATTTTAAAGTTTGACCAATTGTTTTTTCGGCGAACCGGCTGTCATTTCCGAGGACCACCTCCCCTACCGAGGCCGAGCTTCCGCCGGGGTTTTTCCCGTTTTTCGGCTTTTTAGGAGGGGTTTTTGGGGGGAAAAGAGCGTTTTCGGCAAGGGGGAAGTCTAGCGTTTCTAGGGGTGTGCGGTACGTCGGGGTACTTCCGACGGGGGTCGTCGAAAACGTGCGGAGAACGGCGAAAACGGGGCGAAAATCGCGTATAGGCCAAACTGTGCGGGAGCTACGGGCGAGCTCTTTTCGAATATCCCTTTCAAAATAGCATCGTGGGATAGGTGAATCATGCGCGCAACAGGCCCACCCCCCGAGGTTGAGCATTCTTCGTCGGTTTTCGAGAAAAAAAATTTTCTCCAAAAAAGTCGGTTTTTTTCTTTCTTCTTCTATCCTTTTCGGATTTCCAGAAAATTCGATAAACGTATAGCGAAATTTACAAAATATTGTTAATAAAGCGGCCGTCAATCACACATTTCGGCAGAGCTGCGAGGACAATTGGACCAAATAACGGAACGCCGCCGGTATTCGGCTATACAGGAGATTTGAAATTAGATAAATTCGGAAAGTTTTCGCAGATTGCTCTATCAATTTCCAAGATATTTCGAAAAAACTTGCCGATACGGAAACCGCTCGCGGACGCCTGGGCTTACATTTTTGGGTAAATTCATCGCCATCAGTATACAGAACGAATACTACTCACTTGATAAGTTAATTTTTGAGTTGAACTCGCCCTATGAATACATAGTTTTCAGAATCCACAGCAATTTTTGGAACAATCACTGCATAAAGAACATCAGTTCACCTCCAAATCTATACAAAGTTTCGGAAAGCGACGTACATCTTCTTTACGACACTACATAACCGACTTTTTCTTTGACAAAATGAAAATCTGGAGTTTCGTTACTAATAATAGGTATTTACTTGGCCCCATTCGATTCAATTTGAGCTAGGATATTGAATATTATTGAAAATGTATGGAATTTCAACTAAATGTCACACACCTTCCCCTACAAAGTCGGTTTTACCTGATGAATGTCAGTTGCGGTTGAGCTGACGCTGTTGCCAACATGTGCGGGTTGGACATCAGTAACTTACTCCTTTGTAAGTTCACATTCTTTCCATAATTAAAATATTAATCGGAGCCTTTTTACGCAAAGTATCGTAACAAACTGTTCCTTACAATATTTTTTGCTTTATTTTTGTTATCATTAATAAAAAATATCATACAGTTACTGAGGGAAAAACGATTAACTAGATATCGCGAAAACTACTTCGAATACAAAAACGAAAACGTGCTTAAGTGATGATGATATACAGGAGGTGTCTAAAATTGAAATTTCGTTCACCAAAAATCAACATTTTACTTTTTAATAGATATCTCTAAGACTATATGACATACAGGGACGGCAAAAGTGTTGAATTCATTTGCATATACAAGATGTTTCCAAAATTTAAATTTCGCCTGAAATTCAGATTCAAACATTTAAATAGATATTTCGAAAACGATATGATGTACAGAGTGTGCCAAAAGAAATTTTTCCCTAAAATTCACTTTCAATGTTTTGCTAGATATCGCGAAAACGACATGAAATACAGAAACGAAAACGTGTGGAAGCGATTAACACATACAGGGTGTCTCAAAAATTGAAATCCATCCGATTATTTACATTTAAACGTTTCAATAGATATCTCGAAAACCACATGATACACAAACACGACAAACGTATTGGAGTGATTGGCATGTCTTACATTTCAATTTCCGAGAAAATTCACATTTAAACGTTTTAATAGATATCTCGAAAACTACATGATATACAGGGACGACAAAAGTTTTAAAGTGATTAGGATATACAGGGTGTGTCAAAAATTGAAATCCATACGATATTTCACATTTAGACGTTTTAATAGATACCTCGAAAACTACATGACATACGAAAACGATTAACCTATGATTTGAAAGCTTACTTTATGTGGTACTCAACTACCCTTAAGAGCACAGCGTTACGCGTGCGCAACCTGCGCTAGTAAAGACTATTATTTAATGATTATTACCATACAAACTGCACAGCCGCTCTAAATATTTCATCTTGAGAAATCATCGCTTACCTAGAACGACTTTTAAGGTCAAGTAATTCCACTTTCAGAAAAACATAAACAGTATTTTTCTACTTTGGTCCTAGACTTCTCAACATTCAACATCAATGAAAGAAATTACAAAACGTGATTAATTTGAGAAAAAGTCAATTTAGATTCTTTGTATGCTGAAAATTTATAACATGTTTATTATTTCCTAAGTATCATACACCTAATACCAAATAACTGAATACTACCTCACACTAACCACTCAACGCCGCTTCAGTTATCCTCAAGATCCCTCTACTTAAAAAATCAACCAGAAACCGAAACCAAAGTTCTCCGTCAGCTGACATGTTGTTTGAGGTCAAATATTATTGTAGGATATTTAGGATACCAATAATAATGCTGCTTTATATGTTTATTTTATGTAATATCTGAAACTTATGATGTGATTGTCTCTTCAATGCATCTAACTTGTCCTGCCCGAAACGTTAGCAAATTTTTTTCAGTAGACATATGTTTATTTAATTGCGTACCAGGACAAGCCAGGTGAATTTTCATTCGGATCATACCGACAATCCTCATTGGGAGAAACTGGTAAAGCAGTTTATCTTGCGAAACATTCGCTATGTCGCGAAACGTGAAACGTTGCGCCATTCTCGCATTGAGCAGTTGATTTTCGAATATTATGGATCTGATGATTCTGTGAATGAATAATATGCTAGAAACAGAACATAATTCTTTCTATTCTTAAAAGCATAACTCATTCTAAAAATGTTTATCTGAGAGATTTTGATTTTCAATCATTATGCTTTAATCAAAAATTAAATATATTTATGTTTAGAACATTGCATTGGCAATGCCCATCGTTTAATATGTGTCCATGAATATTAACATGCGCGAATTCCTTCAGCATGAAATACAGTATCGAAAAAATTAATTTCGCTTTTCAGCTGTTTTTATCGATTTAGAAGAAGATAAAGACGATGACGCAAACAAAGAGTATTCGAAGTGGTCTGAACTACCAGACTTGCTCTTGGAACAGATATTTTCGTATTTGGGTATTAGAGAGAAATATTATGCCAGTTTAGTCTGTAAAAGTTGGTACAGGGCGTTCCATTTGCCTTATGCTTGGAAGTTTTTCACGCTGGATGACAATACTTTGACTAGAAGTAGGTTCAATTACTATTCAGGATGGCAGGTAAGTAATAATAAAGTATGACAGAACTGGTGAATAGATTATTATTAAAAGCCATTAATTAATTCCCATTTTTTATGATTGATATAATTATTCAGATTAGGATGCATTTTGTCGAAAAGATTTGATTTTCCAAACCATGTATCAAAAATAACATCACACTTCTGAAAGACAATGAGTAAAAAGCAAATTCCGTCCAATAGTAGTAGTAGTAGTGGTGGTGAATCACCTTTCACTGTAAAAGGATTGTTGAGTGACAAAAAAATCGCTCATGTACCTTGGAATACATTTGGAAAAAGAAGGTACCTTCTGTGAACATATCCGGGCGGAGAAGGCCAAGCAAAAATCGGTATCATGCCATCACGGGGATTACTCCAGTTCCAGAAGACGGCAGGTCACCATCTGGCATCTGGCAAAACGAGTGGTGCCAGACGGACGATGTAGCACAATGGAATAAGACAAAAAATTAGTAGTGATGTGGAGGCAATTGAATTTTGATGACAGGTTATGGAAATGAGGATTTATCAATTTTTTTTTAAAACCGATATAAAAGTGATCATTAACAAACTATGATTGTAGGCGTTATTTGACAGAGTATTACTAGTTATTTAAAAGTATCAACGCGAGGTTTATATTCTCGGCTAGTCGAGTATAATTCTTTCTTTTTCTCTGTCCATATTTACTCACTTGCCGATGTTTACGATTTTTTTGAATGGGCTAATTTGTCTCGTTCCTGTTCTAGTAACTATTACTACGGATGACTGCTTTTTAACTGACCAATGATTACAATTACTTTTAACCGCTTAAAAATTGCATCAAGAAGGTTGACTTGACTGTTTCACGTACCGTGTTATTAGTGTATTGCATATTTTGATCGAGTCTTAGAAATGTAAAAATTCACTCATAATCAAGGGAATTTATTGAATATGGTATGGAGTTAATTAACTTTGCATTTTTCCAGTACGTTCTAGATCACGTTAGGTGCCAAAGCTGTATGATGAATGTAGGAAAACACATAAAACATCTGACCATTGAACCTATGCTGAATTTCTACAATCTTTACGAGTTCATGAACATTGTATCATGGTACACAGAACAACGAGAAAAGAAAGAGAACGTCGAAGTAGGCATTGGAAGTAACATAAAGTTCTTGAAATTCACTTTTCCCTGTAACATGACGACCAGAGATGACTCCGAAAGAATAAGACTATTTGGAACTGGAGGTAAAATGCTTTGGTTTTATGGATATACATAAACCCAAGCAATACGTATAAACTATTATTTGCTAT
Source organism: Bruchidius siliquastri (assembly GCA_949316355.1). Classification (NCBI taxonomy): domain Eukaryota; kingdom Metazoa; phylum Arthropoda; class Insecta; order Coleoptera; family Chrysomelidae; genus Bruchidius; species Bruchidius siliquastri. The sequence goes on along the minus strand of OX438535.1, from coordinate 32,068,274 downwards.
ATTTATTTCTCATCTGGCAACTTATGTTAACATCCACAAATTAAAAATCTGATGAAATCATTAGGAGCCTCAGAAACGTCAAAAATCGGTTTATGCGTTTTTTATGTTTTTTTTTTTCGTTTTTTGATGATAACTCCGCCACCCTGAATCGATTTTCGAAAAGTCCGCTGTCTTTAGAAGTCCGCCATATTGAATTTAGAACGACCTCATTTTATTTTTCGAGTTATTCTCAGCAAGCCTTTTCATTTAATATCCATATTGTAGCAGTGCATTGAAAATAACTAGTCTGCCATTTTGGGTGTTCTGCCATGTTGGATTTAGAATGACGTCACACAGCTATCCTTGCATTGTCAGTCAATCTAAACGTGTATACAAAATTTTAATACAATATTATTACTGATCAGTATGGTTCAACGTATTAGACATAATTATGATCACACGTGTGATTTTTTGATTAGGTAAGCTACTGGCAGCATTGAAAAGATTGATGGGCAATCTTAAAAAGCTGGAATTCCTACAACTAATAGATTTGATGCTTGACCCAAAAGAAGCTCAGTATCTTTTAGATGAAGTGTGTGAGATTTGCTGTTTGACGCTGAAATCACTCAGAGTAATAAATGCTACCAGAGTACCATACCAAATGTTGCATATGGGTGTATTTCTGAATCTATCGGTGAGTATTTTCTATATTGGTCTCTAGAATTTATTATACTAATTTTTACCGACACTACCTTTCGGCTGCCTATGCAGCATTGGTGGATCAAAAGGCCACCCATAAGGCGATGCATCTATCTTGCCTATAAATTTTATCTCATTTGTCGAGTTGAAAGCAAACTATATAAAAACCTAGATCAAATTAATGGTTTTAAGGTTTGAAGCATACTAGTGAGTTGATTATGCCTAAATTCATTAAGCATTTAGTATCCATCAAAACTGCATATATAAAGCTAGACAAACATTCTCTCGAGTGCCAAACATTATTTTTATCAACTAATGTATTAAACTGGCATTACATCCCTTTGAAGGAAGTACCGAATATATCTACTTGCCTGCTTTCTAGTAATCTAAATAAGCCCCAAAATATCCAGGTGAGCTTTCTACTTGGCATGAGTTAATGTTCATCTATATTCGTTTATTCTCATATATATATTCGTTTGGTTTATTGCAGGAATTATACATAAGCCCACAAAATTTGGGAGACGACCTAGTAGTTTTGTTGGGCGATACTAATCTGAAACATTTGCACATAGTCCAGAATCGATACACACCGAATGATATAAACATAAGGCCGGTATCCCCAAAGGTTTGGAAAAGATGTCGTCAGCAAAATAGAGAACTTAATGTGCATCTACAGGTGGAGAGTTTCAAAGAGAAGGCGCTCATCTGGCAGGAGAATGCACCTGTACGAACTGTGTTGTATGACTCACCGCACATTGGAGTAAGTATCGGCAATTTTCACAACTGATGAGGGTATTATCGTTTGTACACACAGCTGTAGAAAAATACACGTGTGTATACGCAACAAAGACAGTATATTATATTTTCAATTCCGTGACATACAGTTCTGAACACTGATATCAGCATGTAAATATCTTTTATTTTTTTGTTAGTTTTTTACAACAATGTGAATGTAATTTCAGACTATAAGTATAGGGTAACAAAGCCTATTTCATGCTAAGCGCTGAAAACTAAATTATGCTGCTGTTGTTAACTTATCTGACGCAAATTTCTGCAGACCAATGCATAGAGCTTATAATTGATTACTTGCTTTTTTATAGCTAAGAGCAGATGCTCTAATGACAGCAATAGACTTTTATAGAGAAGACTTGCGAATATATGGCCATAAGAGCATTCCAAGATTTTTCAAACCTAAATCATTCGTAGATAGAAATGATGAAAATTTGGTTATGTTGGTGCAGAGATGTACATATCTTGCAACCCTGGTGAGTAACATCAACTTGACTGGAGACCCAGTTATTTACTTGGTACTTCCGTTTACTATGTAAGAATAAATTCAAGATAATGCATTCAATCCTGGCTACTCATTCAATTTGAAATGTTCACCTACCACGTTTCAAATTAATGTGATCCATTGGATGATAAACTTAGATCTACTAGACTGAAACTGTTGTTTTGTTTTCATCATAGATCATAACTCGCTAACAAGTACCCTAGGTAGCCATTGTAAACAATCAAGTCTCACAGTCCGACGATGATTTAAATGTAAATAAAAACGCGTCATTGGAAGAGTGTTGCCTGTGAAACTTTGTGTTAAACACACCATTTTTTATCTGAATGATGGAAGAGTTTCACCAAGAGCATCTAAAATCTACATAATTATTTAGAAGCTGGACCATTTTTCAACATTTTCTCTCGACATCTTCTATTTCATTATCTCAAAGTCTGTCGACATAATCAGACACATTGTATTAAGGATTACCAACACTATATCTTATGATAATATCACCTCATTATGTTTATATGAAATACCACTATTGCGAAACGGTGACACATTTATATTACCATATTCGACTACCATACGAATCATTATTGTGGTTGACGATATTATTTTTGTACAGGTGGTAACAGAACGCATATCAACAGCTACAGTGTTGTTATTGGTATACTATGGCCACAACTTGAAGTGGTTATTTATCAGAGGTAATGCTGTTATAATCCGGAATGATTGGAAACATCAAGGACCTGATTGGACAGATGAATTTGCCACGTGGGTCAAAAATAGCAGTCGATCATACGCCGCGGTCGAAAAGGAAGTTTCGCAGATACTCGGTTACAGGTGGAGGTTTCTTACTGACAAGGAGTTCAAGATGCTCAAAATTAATTTACAGGATTACTAAGATTATATAACCGTTAAACCTCTTTAGAGGACCAAATTCAATTATCTACTACATTAGTAAAAAGGGCCTTTTTAGAACTGCGTAGACTTTACGAGATCCTAATATAGTATCCTAATATGTAAATATTTGTTCCCTTTATCAATATTATTTGCAAATTATAGATTGCAGGCAACTACTTCTACATGTATGATACTATCAGAAACATACCTGAATACATATCGGATGTCGTGCTTCCCATTTGTCCGCCGATTAACGCTATATATTCTGCCGCCGATCTGCATTGATGATTGCTCAGGTTATGAGCGAAATATGAATATCTGTCGCGGATCATGAATTTGTAATAAACATTTTTGTATTTCGCTTTTTATAGAAGTTGCAGTAACAACCAAAACGTAAAGGAATTTTTTGAATCTTCCATTACTGATCAGATAGACCGATAGAGGATAAATGTAAATACATTGTAATTTTTTAGGTTTGATCATTAAGGTTTCACAGCTGCATGAATAACGGGCTACATTTCCTGTTTTTCAACCATAGGTTACATAAAAAACGTAAAATATATTTGAGATACCTTCGGATGTAATATTAAAGCAATCCCTTAAATAGACGTATCCTGATAATTGTTTATTCAGCACTGCGTGTATCATTTTTGTTTTATATGTAGAGTTGATTTGATCAATTATAACGTTATAAAATGATCAAATAATGTTTGTGTCATAAAGTTGAATGAAAAATTGGAAATCCTTACCATCGAAAATATTGAGGAAACTGAAAAAGCGTTTAATCAGGAGTTAAAAGTGATGATGAGCAAAAAATCTCCACAGGATTAACTTCCCACAAATAGTTTTTAGAACAAGGTAGACATGGTTTTGATAGTGTTTCTAGATATGTTAAACTTCAAGAGTTTACAACTTCGGATAATTTTTTCCATTTAATACCTATACGAATTTGAGTTGAGTTTTTTTTAGAAACTATGTAATGTAAATAAGTTTTTAGACAAATAATATAATAAAATAAGTGAGGAAATATTGTGATTAACGAATTTATCGCATTAGAAATAATACATTTTTGGGACGATTTATGATAATTAATTAGGCAGGTAATAAATAAAGTGAAACTATGTACTTTACGTAAATTCGTGATGATTAAAGTTATATTTTCATTATCGAATCCAATTCACAATAGAATTATAAAAGATTAAGTATCTTCTATCTGTATTTTTTTCTGTGACTCATATTTATTTCCGCTGGCTGTTAATTCATCAAAATCACATACTTACGAATTAATCTTTACTGACGTTTCGGCTGCTTCGCCAGCCTTTATCAAAGTACAAAACAGGAAATGAAAATATATGTACAGGACAATATAATGTGTTTGAGATGTTTATATTTTTAATGATCAAGTATTTCTCGTCGTTGTTCTGAGCAATGCAACAAGAGCCCTATCCCAATTCGTTTCGACTGTTGAAATGATCATGGCGTAGTCGAAATTGTGACAAAATCCGTCTCTCAAACTGTGATTTGACAGGAGACTTTATTGTTGTTATTATACCTTATGGTGGTATTCCTTTTGTATATAAAGCAGAAAAAAATAATACAGCAAATAACCAGCATTCAAATTTCTGACAGTAGAGACGAAATTATTGCAATTGTTGAATCGAATTGGAATAGATCTCCAGATAATGATCCTCAGTGTTTAAGTTTGTTATTACCTTGTAACATACGGTTTAGGATGTTGAGGCATCAATTACGCTAGGATTGAAATTGGTGATCCGTGTTGTCAACGACAAATTATTATCGCAGCACACGGTTTCTGAATTGTTGTTCCTCACCGATCTCACTTTCTCCTACAATCAAATCGACTGGCTGCAGATCCCTAGGTGTTGCAACATCATATCAAAAATAAAAAATGATTCCTCAAAGATGAACTAGTCGTGCCTTGGGATGTTGATGAACATTTGCCCATAAATATGTCCCAAGGATTTTATGTTTCTCTGCATTATGATCCTCAAGGTATTTGTATAAACATCAGGTGCTCGTGCTATTATAGGATCTCGCCAATAGGTGTCGTTCGTGTCACGGCCGAACAGCGTCGGAGAAGGGATGTGGTCTTTCATGTAACTCCAAATACAGTCGCGTAGTATCGAGACGATCTAAAACATTCATATGACACGTCTTGCCAACGCACTTGAGAATGTCAGTCACTCAACTTACCTCATAACATTTTAAATATGGTATTACATCTCTAATGCTGCTGAGAGGAGGTGGTAGGAGTTGCCCTAATGCCATAATATCTATCACCCTAACTGTCATATCTACGAAATAACAACTAATTGATACATGTTCGTTTCGTGATGAAAATATAAGGTTCATGAAATAATTATGAATTCTAAGTGATACAATAGGTTAGTAGATTTTCAGGAAATACATTTACGACAGTATTTATAGAGAAAATTACGAAGTCAAACAGAATACGGCACCTCAGGCATGTTGTACCCCCGCTATCAGCGCGACTGGAGGCAACATCTCTGGTATTTAGCGAAAATCTAGAGGCCAGTTATTTAAATGGTCGAACTGTTAATACATTTGACTATGTCTGAGAACATAGAGGAAAGATGGTACAGATGGATCGAGTCCATTTCCTCTAGCGCATTTCGACTAATTCATGATGGTGGCGTTAGGTGCACCGCAACAGAATACCAGAGATGTGGATTCAAGTTCATCAGACACCAGTTTTTTTCAGATGCGAATGGCATTAATATAAGAGTTGTTTCGGACGCAATTTCCATACAAATTGAATTTAATTTAAACTTGTTAAGTTTCACTCACCCATTAACCTTTTGTAGTTTTCACTATCATCAGCTTTGCTCTGTTCCCCCATACTTTTCCACTGGTGGATTAAAGTAGCAGTTAATGCTCTCAATAGAACAGAACAATAACATATGGCTGGTCTATACACTGCTATGAAACTGAGTAGATCCCATAATAAGGGAGTTGTGGCAAACATTCGTTGAATGAACAGATCTCTTTCCATTGTCACCTGGAATGCAGTTCAGGGTTTAATTCACCTCATCGATTTTCGACTCCAAAAATAAAAACATTGAAAACTGGTACGAGTTTTAAAAACCATGCAAGTGAATTCCGATAATTCTAAAATACGTAGTTAGAAAACTTTTGATGAAATATGATTATTCGGATCACATTAAATTTAAATTTGAAAGACATTTAGGTATCACAGTCTTTTCAAAAATCATATCATTTGAATGTATGCTATCAGAAAACTAATGAGCTACTTATTCAAATGTACCAGCATTGAAGTGCAAGTTGAGTTCAGTTGCATTCGGAATATATTTGGCGGTGTAAACAGAATAAAATTCGAGAAGAGAATGATTCTAAATTTGTGATCAAAATGCTTATGCTTGGAAAGTAAATCTTACTGGATTTTCAATGAAAAGACAACTCGCTAATACATAATTATATACTATTTCAAAATTCGAATATATATGATTTTCCTATTATTACGCGGAAATAATGTTTAAGCACCAACCTTAGAAAATTCCTCTTCGGGCCACGGCAATCCATTATACATAACATCAGGACTGACAAACTGCACCATCAACAAACTCAATAAAGTGACTCCATCTCTGGACAAATCCGAATACTTTTGTTCTTCTTGCAAGGCACAACATGCTCTTATCGAGCTAATCAAGTGCTGAGTATTTACTGAAATAAAATCTTCTGCAAGTCGGTCAATTGCGACTGATTTCCGTTTTCCAGTCCCTATAATTCCCCCGTTAAATACAGAAGAATGCTTTGTCAAAGGTATTGTCTTATTGATTTTCTTATTCTGTTTCAACAGTAGTTTCTCGCTGGCATCGCTGTGTTCAGTGTTTTTTGCTCCAAATAGCACACTATCGCTTCTGAACAGTGCTCTTTCAAGCAGTTCTCTCAATGCTAGTACTCTGGCTACTTTAGAATGAGTACAAAGTCTCTTCAGCATTTGACGCACTTTTTTGAAACCTCTTAACTTATTGGATGTACCGTCGTCTTTACAACAAGCAAAGAAATAATTAACTGTAGACTGAGTTAAGTTCAATACAACCTCAATACTAACATTCAAAGGTTCATTCAAGCTCGGTAATTCCATCGCGTCTAAAATGTCTGAAATGAGATGTATGTGCAATGTTTCTGTTGCAAACAACGATGTGAGTTTTATCAAATTATCTTCTATTGCTCTTGAAATAAGTCTGGAATGCAACAGAGCAGGTCTTCTGTTTTTGTTTATTTGTTCTAATACTTCACTAGTATTACCACTGGCTACCTTAGAGATCAGTAGAGAGATTACTCCTTGTTTCTCCCATCTAAAAATGAAAAATATTTAAACCAACGTTCATCGCGGCTTCCGTAACCCATTAGTGTGGTGTTTTTTGTACAGCTTAATACAGTATTTGGTATATGGCTTGTATCGATTCCACTGACCACTCAATGAGTCAGCCGCAAAGCGTTTTTATTTTACTCATTTCTTTTATCATTGTACTTTTTGGCGGACTTATTATTTAGCTAGAACTTACTGTAACAGCGTATATAGATTGCTCCACATTGTATTCAAATCAGTCTTTTCTTCATTACCGCCATAGAATTTCTGCTCATACCTATTCAAAAGTTGCTCTAAAACAACTGAAAAATGGGATTTATCGACGAATGGAGGCAGATTTTTGTCTATAAGGTCACTGGATAGGCATTTTATAAGTAGGCTCAGTTGGTTTGCATTAGAAGCATGCCGTAATATGTGTTGTACAGATTTTATCACCATCGCTGGTTCTATATGACCTGTAAAATAGATGAGAATAAATACATATTTCCTTTCCAAAAAACACATTAACTATACTTTACCTAAAAATATTACAATTTGGCAAGCAGTATCATACGTAATTTTCTCGCTACTGAAGAGCAATCTATTTATTTTATCATGTTCTTTCTTGAAAGATGATACAATCCCAACAGGGTTATTTCTTCTTACCGACGCATCAATTTCTTGAAGAACATTTACTAAAATATTAGAAAAATGTGGATTGATACATATGCTCAGTGGCAGAAATATGCGAGGGACAGTTCTTACCAAGAATTTCCTTTGATTTTTCTATTATATCTTGCTTCATCTCATCTGTACCTTTAAGCTTTTGAATGTGTATACAATCCAGTAATACTGTTATTATGTCCGATCCTCCTCTTTCGCATCTTAATATTAATGATATAATTAACTCCTGGAATTATATAAATCTAATTTTAAATATTGTTGGAAATAGGTATCATTAACAAATACCTCCAAAGCTTCAGGCGTTCCAAAATACTTGGTCCAATCACCTAATGAGTGGTATAGTATAGTTATGACTTCTATGGTCACTGAAATGTTATTCATGTACATTATTATTTTTTACATAATATCTCATAAAGTTTACTAGTACTTACGAATATTCTTGGTATCAGAGCAAACTGATAACAATAAAGTTGGTGATAGATGCATTAGTTGCAAAATATATGGTACAGTAGCTTTCTTTTGCAATTTGATGATATCAGAATCTTCTGATGTTTCACTCAAACTCCACTGCAAAATGGAAACAAAAACATACTTTCAGATACAATACCTCAAGGCACTGATATGATACTAAGAATACAAATTTTCAACAAAAAACTAAAGAACTGTATTTCCCATTTCATGCGTTTGTTTCGAGTGCATGTATTTAAAAAAAATCATTGATAACAATCATTAATTACCTATCGCCTATTATTCATAAGTACTCGTAGACCCGAAAAACAGTTATGTTACATTGCCAAAATGTTGCTATTAAACATTCCGAAAAATAATAAATATAAACGCAATAAAAATTTTCTGGAGCCTGCAAAAAGTTATTTCAAAGAGGAAACTCAGATAATATATTCAACACAAATTAAGTTTCTTAATAAAAACCTCTATGCCCAAAAATAATTTAATATGCTTCATGTAGTAAAGATTCTTATTTCAATCTGATTTGTGAATCAATCAATCGCCAACAAGATCTCAGAATTCAATAATTTAATGTATATGTTTGTTACTTATTTCAAATATAGCATCCACCATACCAGAAAAATTAATTTCTTTGTTGAAGTCATATAATAATACAAACATTATTGTTAATAATGTAACTCCTGAAGCTTATCCTGTGATGGTCTCTTTGATTCATTGCACTTATATCAACCAATGGCAAAACATATTATTATTAGCCTTTTTCAGAGTACAAACATTCAAAGACACACAATTATGAGGATAACACTGATACTAATGTTTTGACCTTTGTTGCTGAATGCTGAATCATATGAGGTTTTGATAATCAGCAAACAAGAATCAGGAATTAAATGAACATCATGGACACTATCGATTTTTGTGAGGAAAATATTGTTTAAAGCAAATGTTCAGGTTGTGATACCTAAGTCATGGTTATTCATGATGTCATTATCAATCCTGAATATATAAGCAAATATCATTATAAAGCTTTATTCCCCACTTAGATAGAAAAACTACTGTATACACATCACTTATTCATTTTACCTATCATGTGCTTTCATTAACTACTTTTCATCTCTCATTTCTGTAGAGATTCAGTGGCTATTAGTTACAAAGTGTAATGGGCTAGATGGTGATACATTTTAGTAATTAGCTTCTTATATTTAATATCAACAACAAAAGACGATATATTTTTGTGAGGTCGAAGGTAAGTTCTTTGGCGTACTTGTAATTATGAAAATGAAATACATATACCTGAAACATTTCCAAAATGGCTCTTCTTATATCTTCAACATGACTGCCTGCCAGATGTCCCAATATACCTACTACTGACTTCAATTTTGGTGAACTATTAACCTGTTCATAGGATTTATGAAGTGCAAAGTCCTTAAGACCAACAGACAACACCCTTGTGATTACAGTATTTGGAAAACAACTTCCCACATGTGCCACTACCCAGTCAAAGTGTGGAGAATGTTTTACAGATGCATCTAGAAAAGCACCAACAAAGTAAGAGGAATACAGATAATACTATGAAACGTAACAAACCTAGCAATGCACTAATACATGCCTCAGTTTCCGCATGTATCAAACTAGAGAGGCACTTGGTGTTTATGTCAACCAGAGTTCTTGTAGCTCTGCAGGTCATCCATAGTTGCAAAGTTTCATTTAAATCTGGAATGCATTATTTGAGATTTTCAGTCATACTTATTTCGAATTACTTAGTACAACATATTTGGTTAATTGGTAGGTTTAGCTACATATATTAACAGTTGATAAAGTACTGATAGTTGATATTTATGGTTAGTTCTTCAGAGGAAGCAAATTTTTATACAGTATTAATCTTTGATAGATCACCACTCACAAAGGCAAAAATTGAATTGCTCTCCAGATGTGCTGCTAGAAAATAAATGTCTATCTACATTGATTTTAAAATGCTATAAATTGTAACTATCGGGGAACAAATGCTCAAGTTTGTCTTCAAGGCAGCATTGAAAAAAAATTATATCTGAAATTTTACATAAATGATTTAAAGGTCATATGATGTTTCCTTAAATATGTCTACTACTATACTATATGTATATGAATTAATATAGTACTAATGTAGCTTCTTTATTATTATTATACTGAGCATTCATTATACTTTAATATACAATGTTACCAACTTGATGAGAAGTGAGCTCGTCCAGCATATTTTGTAGAAATCTCTCCCAGTAGTTCCAGAGACCAAGTACTTATGCATGGAGCCCATGCAACTGGATTTTCAGATATTAATGAAGCAAAAACAGTATGAATCTCAGAAATAATAAGCTCATCTGATTCAGAAACAGTAAGTACCTTTCCTGTCTTGATTTCAACCTGTAAAAATATGAGTAATGCAAGGTGACACAGTCAATAAAATAATGTCATTATAGCTTCACACCCTAATTCTAGAGAAAGATTGCATCAGACACTGCCAATCTGCATGACATATTGATATTGATAATATTCCATCGCCACTGATTCAGTTTTTAAGAATTTAGAGTTTTAGCATCCTTGCCATATCAGCAGTCTATTGTTGAAATTTTATCAAATTTTGAATTATACTCTGTATCATAGGGGCCAAGAAATATAAGATAAACAGACTAACAATAGACTGATAAACTTGAATGATGTTTTTTTATGATATGTCGTGAACTATCAAATAATGTAGTATCACAAATTTCATTATTATTTATATCGATATCAGTTCTTCTGATATCAGTAACATAGCTACCAAGTGCGTCTATGACTCCAACATAACAATGTCTTCAATTGATAAATGTGTGAAGTGGTCAATTTTCGATTCCACAAACCTCTAATCCTTCAATGTATGTAAGGGCTGCTGTATCAAAAACATTGCGGAAGTACTCAAAAACGGCCACTCTAGTAGCTGGAAGACTTTTAAAAAGGATCAGAGCAGATTTAATAATATCCAACGAAATGCACTTCTCTTTTTTTGAGGAACCTTTCAAAAAGAAGCGAAGCTCACTCATCAAATCCATTTGAGGAGCATTCCGCACTAGTGGTTGTAGACTCATTCTTCATGAATTGGATAATTCTATTATAATGCTGTTGTAGATATTATCAACAAATAAACGTACAAATTCAAATATTGGTGAAGGTTTTTGAGAGTTAGGTTAGATTATACTGTTAGTGATGTGAGTTAATTTCAGTTTTGCTGTAAAGGTCGATCTTTTGCAATAATATCGAAATATAGATTTTGGTTATAACCTTCAAACCACAGATTCCGAAAACTTCTTCAGACTCAAGAAGACCAAATTTTCCTCAAATACCGCCTTTGAATAAAATGCTTAAAAACAGTTGGCTATAGAATTCTTAAATCAACGAAATTATTTATTTACATCTGAAAGCCATATATGGTATTATCAATACTAATCACACAAAGGCCATTTTTCAACCGAAATTATAAATCGATAAATTAAATAATTGCTTATAAAATATGACCTCATTATTAACTGCCAGATCAAACATTTTAACTCGCAGCACGAAAAGTGATATTCATCTCAAAACCTGTTGCTGGAATAACACGAATATTTAGTTGGTTCATTATATTTTCCGATGGCCACTAATTGAAACCTCATAAACATTTGTCCTTCCTGGCACCTTCCTGGATGCAACACCACCGCCACACTGCCACAGTTCCTAGCACAGTTTTTAAGTTTGTATAGTGCGGTGGAAAAGCAACGTCCATAAGGGCTCGTGGAAAATGAAGTTATATTTCAAATATCAGGTGCAGGTAGTATTCTTGAAAAGCTAAGCTATTCTATTCTCTATTGTACAATGAATGTTCATGGCATGCATTCATGAGAGCGCAGAGCTCTTTAAATGTAGCATGTGGATTATTTATGCTACAAATAAAACTCTACATGTTATTTGGGTTTGAACAGGGTCAATATTTTAATTTCATCAAACAAGTGAGATGTTTTCACTTCTATTTCAAGCATTAGTTATGTTACGTTAAAAAATTATTTTATTTAAAAAAGTATGTCACTCCTCTATATTCCATATTTTGTTAGGATTATTTTACAAATAAATCAATTAGTAAGAAATAAATCGGGAGCTTTATCCAATAAGCCATAGACATAAATACATCCATAATAAGCGTGATTATGTCATGCCAGTGAAACAACGCATCGACAGCCCGAACTATGGTGAAAACTGGCAACGTATATTGGAAACACACTATTCTCTCTTAATACAAGACTCAACGACTCGACTATCTCAACATCGATTAGTGGAATTCCGATTATAATTCGAATTATCAAACAATTCACATAATCCATTATTTAAATAAGCGGATTACGGATTAATTTCAATTCGAATTTTACCATCACTAGTTTTACTTGTATTTGTCACTTTCAGTATAATCTCAGTGCATATGTTTTGTGTTATAATCAGGTGTGATTCTGTCAGTATTCTGTATTCTGCGATGTGTACTGGATTTCGATAATGTCGTTGTGACTCGAATGACTCGATTCAGATAAGATTTTTGATAGAAAATGAGCAATTTTATTTTAAGTGCCGCATAATTTCCCTCTTCATCAGTTAATATTTTTTACTATCACTCAAATCTGGCAAGAATGGCGGCTAAACTTTCAAGAACTAAATGTTTACCTAACCTGCTGAAAAAGACCAGTATTCTCAGACACAAGACAAGATTAACCAACTTCGCAAGCACCTCCAAAGTTGAAGAGGTGTCTAAATGTAGATTTAGCATCTATGTGACCTTACGAGGCACAGCAGGGCACGCAGAGACGACCTGTACAACTCAAGGGCTTTCTAAACTGCAGGCTCAGGAGCTGATTCTCAGATTAAATAGTGTTGAGCGTGGTCATCTAATGACGGCTTTGCATGAGTACAACTCCAAGATCATCAAGGATGAGTATGAAGGTAAAAAGGAGAAGGTATTTGACATATATGTGTGTATCTTAATTGCACAAAATATCAGTGAATTTCCAACCAGTAGAGACAGATTTATGAAAAACAAAATATCTTATATTTTTCATTTTTTTCAAGTGTATAGCGCTGATATCATGATTTTTTGTAAGTAAACTGGCCTATTCAACAATATGATATACTCTGTTGAAACAACTAGCTACTAACTTAGAAAGCATACTTTTGCATAGAAATTTCAATCTGAATTTATAACCATCACCACCACCAATATCTGTTGAAATTAGGATTTAGATAATATAGATAAGTCTGGGCAAATTTTGAAAGACTGGTCAATTCTAACATTAATTCCTGTATCTAAAAAAGCCATGCAAAAAACTAAGATGAGCACAGGCATCCTAATGTCTTAAAAATATTTGTGATGTTAATTCATGAGAGAATTTACACCAAAATAGAAGATGTAGGCTGTCTCCCTTTGGGTTTAGGAGTGGTCTTGGTATTCCTGTGTTGATTCAGTAGGTGCCTGACATGAATTCTGACATCTGTGCATGCTTAATAGAATTTGTTAACACTTTCAACAAAGTGAAACAATACTCCTCAGAATATATGGGAACAGACTGCAGATAGGAATAACCATTTTATTGGCAGCAAATAGTGTATAAAAGTTGATGATCAGTTATCAGAGAAAATCAGAATACAAGGTGTGAGGCAGGGTTGTGTTCAGTCTCCACTTTTATTTAATGCATACTCTAGGAATAAATGATATATCTATTTTAAAGTTAAATGTTTCACAAAATCAAATGATGACAAAAGTCTTACTTTGGACATAATTTTAGAGGCAAACAATGTGAGACCTTACAGTTAATAATACAAGATGTACCTCATGGTTGAAGACCTCAAGCTAGTGGATAGGTCTTACTTTGGCAGACTAATTTAGAATGGCAGTCAACAAAGTAATATGGACCTGGATGATCATCAATATCCACTAAGTATATGATACCATATGAAGAAGATTGTTGATCTATACACCAAAGTATGCTGAAAATTCCTGAAATAGAGATAATTTATCAAGTCCAAAATTGAGTCAGCTTTTTGTGAATTTTTTGACATCTTGGTGGTGGAACCTGGTATCCCTAGGAAATAGGAACAAAGCCAGTAACTTTGTATGAAAGCTATGATTTCTGATTGGGATTATCATATAACAATTAACCTATCAACAGAGCAACTTCTATAGCTCATTGCAATTAATTAACTGAATTTATGAAACTTATACCAAATGGATGAATAATTATATAGCTAAAAGTCATTTTAAAAATTCAACATGAAAAGTATTATGTACATCTAATGTCTTGATCAATAATACAGCCAGTGGAATACTAGTTGAAAATTCATTGTTCCACAAATGTTTTTTTATGTCTGTAAGGTTATGATCTTCAATTATTTATCTTTATCCCCATCAAGAGAATTCTGGAATACAGTGTTTGACTTGATGGGAAATTTTACTTTTGGATAGACATTCATGATAAGAGTTTATGATGTTCAATATCAGAACATCACCAAGGAAACATTTATTTTACCTGTTATTTATTAAAGACTTTTACAGTTTTGATTATAAATAAAACCATTATGTTACTAATTTAAGACACTTTAAGATAATCAGTAATATTATGTTGATAATATAATCTGAGCTACAAAATATTAGAGAAAGATAACAAAACATCAGATATGTTTTGTATGGTATTTATTGGAGATCATCTCTTCAGATATTAGAAGCACCACATTTTCTATGGCTCTGCTGCTGGAGTTGTTACATAGGTTTTAAGAAGATAATTATTTGTTACAAGTCATCCATTGAATCTGTGTTTAAAGGAAGTTTAAAACAATATATATATATAATATATGGTTGTTCCTTCATTTAATCTATTCATGTTATGTGTTGCACAACAGTTTTTGAAGGATTCAAAGATGTTTCATTAGATTTTGTATTAATTCAAACATTCTTGATGTTTTTTAGGCTTAATTGAATCAGTTCTGAATACCACATTATACAATTATTTTTTTCATAATATCTTTTTTTTTATGAATAATGTACAAAGAATTATTCATTTCGTGTTTTATATTATTGGATTTATTACATTTCATTATAAAACATGTGTGTTCACATTCAAGAAATTGTTTTTTGGAGTACAAGAAAAGGACCATGGTCCACTTATTGACTGAATTTCATTTTTTAATATGATTTTTTTCTCACCTGTTTAAATTTGGAATTAGTTCGGAATGGATTCCTAGACCTGATGAATAATTTTTCAAAAGTTTGATTTTGGACTTCCATTGTCTATAAAATTTTTGAGTATCACAATGTTTTGATTGATATGCTACCTGCAATCGTCTTCAGGAAACATTGTAATACTGAAAAATTTTATAGACAATGGAAGTCTGAAATCAAACTTTTGAAAAATCCACCTTGTCTAAGTTTCAAGCAACACTGATCCATAATATTTTCATTACATATACATTAATCTTGTGTGGCAACTCTAGAAATTCTGCAAACATGTAGATTGATTTCTTTCAAGTAGTTATAACTGTTTGACCCTTTACCAATCTCAATTATATGAAAACTTATTGCAATACATAACCATGGTGACCTAAAATTTAGTAGTTTTCATATATGATGAGACAATCCAAATCTTATCAACATCAGTGAAATCGATGAAAATAGATCTTTCATTTTTACCTTGATATATTCATAAAATGATATTGCAAGGAATTTTTATCTGTATTATTCCTGAACAATAATTAATAAACTTTATATAGTAATATTTACACTTGACTTTTTGGATTTACATTCTAGAAAATCATAATGCAACTGCTCTCATATGTTTATTTCAACAGTCTGTATAATAAAATTGAGCTGTTGCTATTACTGTTTTTGACATAATAAATATTTCCAATCCAAAAAAATAATTTAACCAAGATCCGTACTTACTACAAACTACCTACTATATTTTTAATTTCCTGGTGAAATATTGCAATTATTTAATTGATAGTTATTCCTGACACTATAATATGATTATATATAAATAAATAATTATTTTTCAACACAGCTACTCACTAAAACACTGACGACACCATAATAAAAAATAAATTGTAGTTTTAGAAGAAGAAAGCTATGAATTTTATTTATCTCATTTTCTGGATAGTTTTTCGGGTATCTTTTTTATAGTAAATTATTACATTTTTCATGAAAACTTGGTGATATTGTCTAGTATCATTGCAACTGATTGCTGTTTATTTAAATAAAATTAATACTTTCCAACTTCACAGCCAATGCAGATATTAGCTTTGATTTAATTGAGTTAATGAATTATAATGTTACTGCTTCTAACTAAAACTTCACGATTACATATGTATTTCTGCATACATAATTTCCAGTATGAATCATTAGGGTTGTTGTAATATATTAAAAAAAATATATATAAAGTATGTATTGAGTATAGATAATTAAAGGTCAACTAGCAGCGTCTAAATGGAGAAGTAAATATGGACGGCCAAGTAAACTACCAAGGTTAGGAGATGTAGATCCTACTGGGTCATATTGCCCTTTTCCTGAGGACTGGCTGAAGAAGAAAATGGGTACGATGCTACTAATTTTCTTAGGGAACCACGGTGCATCTGTAACTAACAAAGTCACTCAACATCTTATAAAGCTTTTGTAAACAGAATCTTACCCATTCCATGTGGTAGCAAGTGATTATAAATGCGTCATTTCAGGCGATACTTTTTTTAAATTGTCCCTCACATGATTTATTGTTTACACTACCCCAAAGCTATATCTACACTATGTTACGAAACAACTGGAGAATGTTTAGTCTAGTAGGAGGTCAATCTTCAGAATCAGTATAAAACATTGCAAAATAATAATAAATTTTTGAGATGTTACCACTCAGCCAAATTTTATTGATGTATAATTCCATATGTGACATTTTCCTGGACTTTGGTAGGAAGATACATTTCTGATTTATAATATCTCAGAGTTTTCTGTGGAATATCGAGTTTTCTTTACCTGAAATAATATATTTATGTAGAATTGAGTGATAGATTGTATGATCATTAGGAATACTAAATTCATATTTTTATAATTGAATATTGATTAGGTTTTAGCTTCATTGAAACAAGTTTACTTTTTTCATATTTTGAATGATATCTAACCATTTAGGATACCTTATGTACTCTCGCTTCACCGTTTTCTTACAGGAACTGATCAATTTTTGAAATTATTCGCGAAAAAACATTTTTCTGAATTGCGAGAAAGTTTGCTTTTAATATTTTATAGAACTGCGCTTTCAATGAGGAGTAAATACACATTATTGTGAACATAGAAACAAATGGCAATTATGGCATATTTTTGAGTGGCTCTATTTCAAAAACTATTATTTTTAGATATAGGATATATTATAGAAAAAATAATTTTTTAAATTTAATTGTATTTCTTGATATATAGATGGAAGTATTTGTGGCAATTAATAGATTCTCTTATATAAACATTTATTTTGATTTGGAATTATTAGATAAATGAGCTGAATGGAAGAAAATTCGCAACTTATGGTAATTTAAGAATTAATTGAAAATATATTTCTTTTTGGTTTTAGGATGAAATTGATGATGACACGAATATAACTAATATTTATATTTTTAATACATTTAGATAACAAAGAGTTTTTTAATGAATTTAATTCAGTTTATCCGTCAACACTACATCTAACACAACTTACAACTTTTCCACTTATTTTTATAACTTGCATGCTTTCTGCTTGTGCATCCTATACATTTTCGCGGATACTTCTGTCCCATTTGTCGTGGAATAGCTGATCACTCACTAGTCAGTATGTTTCGAATTCATTTTTTATCAAAAATACTATCGACAATGTCAACCAATCCAAGTAAAGGATTGTTCGTTTAGTTAGCTTTAAAATTTTGTTAGTTAATTAATACATACATAAATGTGGGCTTATATAAAATCAACTCAGAAGTGTCCGCCAAAATAGTACTCGTTATGCTTTATTACTTTGGTAGGTACGTACTTCATATTATTGAAATAATTGTTGAGTGTTGCTTCATATTGTTGCTTGGAGTTTTTTGAGGCGATTGATTTATGCTAAAAACAATTAAGATTTGTTCACCATAAGCAAATGTTAGGCCTAGGCTAAATAGAAAGTTTTTATGCTGCCTACCGTTTGGAAAATGGTGTAACAAAATCTGAGTATGAATTAAATATATATATTAATTTTTAGCACAATCTGTTCCCAGGCCAACATCAAGAGATCTTTTAAATAGTAAGTTGGCATATTTATTAATTCCTGTTTTGTTTACTTGTATATTTGAACTGATAGTAGCAATGTAGTACCATTGCCATTGTAATTAATCGTGTGACTCAAAGCATTAAGTATCTTAGTCAAAATGGGAACTTTACATTTATTCTTAATCATTGCTGGAGTACTGCTCGAATATGTGGGAATGCACCCTGAAGCACTCCCCTGAAGATATGGATTTCCTTCGCAAGAGGTTGTCAGGTTGTCTATAAAAAAAATCCTGAAATTATTTGCTGAAAAGCAAATGTCATAGGATTTAGAACCGAAGGTTTCTCGAAGCGGTTGAAATCATATTTAAATGTTTGATCTTATTTGTCTTTTTTATTATGACAATGGTTTCAAAGTATTAGAAATTTTTGGGATAGGTAAATTTTCAGGTGCTAATATGTCGTTTTCTGTTCTGTAACTCACATCGTTTTGTTGTTCTATTGTCTTTCCATATAAAAATGATGAACTAAAAATTAATTCCACTTTATAACTGGTTGTATAAATCACTACTCTTGGACTTTTCCTTCGATTTGCCAAGCTGTGGGGCAGCTAGCGCTAATATTTGCAGTGCAACCATAATAATACTTCATACTCTTTAGAGATTTTGTAGCTGGTTTAACGGAACAGTTTATTTTTGGAAATTGATTTTAATACCATACAAAATAACTTCTTTGTGAGATTCACTCTACAGTGTGAACTGCTTATTTCAGACGATACTTTTGATCAGACTATTTTAGTGAATTTAAAACCACGATTAAACGGCAAATAAAGTTAAATCTGTACTGCCTAGTTATCTAGATGTGTAATTTGGTTATTACTGGTGAAATTCATTATCATCAAAAAATTGATGAATACACTGGTCTAAAACTCTTTATCATTTTATTTTCAGTATCAGTAGCCAATTCTATCCCATTCATAGGTTTTGGGTTCCTAGATAACTTCTTCATGTTGATTTTCGTAAGTCAATAAATCTTACGCGAACTCCGCAATTTAGGTAAATTGCTTTGTTTTTAGGGAGACTACATTGACTTATACTTGGGTTCCTACTTCTGCTTGACGACTATGGGTGCAGCTGCTATGGGAAATACTATTTCAGATATATTAGGTGAGATATGGAAACTGCATAATCTACACTTGAGGGTAGCAAATTTTGAAATTTTAATACATCATCAAAATGGCTTGATACAGTTACCAGTATCTCAAACTTCTTATTGCTGGCTAAGCTCTCGCTTATTGAAATTATGAATATCACATGGCCAGCTTTAAAATACCCCTATTTGTATCATAGTATGTGTTATTCAAAAAACCTTTGCGGATTCATTCAAAGGCACTATGTCTGGAAGCCTGAAGCAATATAAACTATTCATTCTATCAATTTAGGTATAGGATCAGCATTTTACGTAGAAAGATTAGCAAATCAGATAGGCATCAGGCCTCCACAATTATCACCCCTACAGTTGGACATGCACTGTTCGAGAAATGCTGCTAATGCTGGTAGGGTGCTAGGAGTTACTTTGGGATGTATACTTGGCATGTTCCCATTGATATTGAGGAAAAATAAAAAGGAAGCGGTTAAAGAAGACGTACCTGAAAAATGATAAGAGGGAGTATATGCATTATTGATTGGTCAGCATATGATAAAGTTCTACCAGGACCAACTTGAAATCTAATCATGCTAGGTATTAAGAAAAAAATCAGTTATACATAGCATAGCATAGGAATGAATGGCAGGTAAAATATGTTCTATATGGTTGACCAAAACTGATCTTTTTAAAAGTAATTCCTAGAGGATATTTTCACAATGGAAAATATGTCAATGACAAATGGGTCAAATGTTAAATCATATATCACACTACTGTAATCGATTTTATTAAGCAAATGAGCACATTTTATGGAATTGGAAGTAGTCACTATGAGAATACTTTGCCTGTTTATAAGTCGAAAATTTAGTATCTCTTCATAGAATGTAAATGTATCGGCACTAACACTAAAATAGCATTGAACTATCCTATCACTAAGGTAAATTTACTCATTAGCTGAAATGAATACAATTTTTGATTAAATAAGAGGCTTCGAACAGGCCCGTACCCAGAATCTCCTTTTTTTATTAATAATTGTTGATACGCATAGTAACGAGTGACTAGGAATTAGAACAAGAATTTGGTTGCGAGGGGCGATCTAAAGGTGACATTATCGATGATCGTTAAAATATATAGTAATGTTTTAGTTTTACAAATTGAAAAAATTATGCATTTAATATTGCAAGATATATCATATTACTGCATTCTATCTCAACAAAATGGTATATCTAAAAAATAATATAATTCTTTTTAAAAGTCTTGGGGAGAGATTGAAATAATTGAATTTTCTAAAATTTCAGGGGAGAGGCTCAGGCCCCCCCTGTGGATACGTGCCTGTCTGCGAAATAGATCATTCACAAGACAGTCAAGGTCAAATGGGAACTCGGACAGGTTTCATATTGATATAGTATGGCTTTATCTTTGGATATGACCTTGATCTTTGCCTTGACTGACATTATTAGGGCCTCATCAAGCTCAGCTTAATTTTTGGGAGGAGTTTTTAAACTTGATTGAGAGTGATGTGATGGTGAAAATCATCATTCGATAGTAACAGAGTTTTGGCGGCAATGCCAAGTGAAAATCATTATAATTAACAAATAGTCGGTAATTACTCTTAGAGGTATTGACGTTTAGTGAGAGTAGGGAAGAATTGATTAATAATCACTATAGCGATAATTAAGTTGTCGAATGAGGTAATATTAATAGTGATATAGGCAACTTTCAATATCTGTCGGATTGAAGTACAGTGTGTAATATTTGAACAGGTGAGACAATAGGCGTTCAGTATCTGCACTTTTGAAGTATTTCTAAGCACTATCCTGTTTGTGTCCTTTTTTCGATCTGTGATATAATATTTGGCCTTTGATATATCTGGAAGTGGCTATTTTTTCGATATCTACTTGGTAACGTATGAATGAGGTCTTAAGTTTATATCTCACAACGTGTTATAGTGCTTTTCTGATAACTGCACAAAGACTGTCGCTTAAAATTGTATATATAGCATAACATATAAGCCGTTAGAATGAAGAGCCACGGGAAAATTTATTTATATCCTTACTTGCCCTGGTCGCTTATTAAACCATTAGAAGGACAAACAAAGCTTAACTGTGTGAAGGCAGATTGTTTTGCCTACATCATGCATTTTTTATTGGTATACCGATAATAAAAACTTGTCCGTATTTTAACGTGTCCTGTTTCCCAAACATATTCTTCTGGATACTTATTTTGATGTTCCCCCGTTAGCTTTATAACTTTTTTGTCTTTTCATTTGAAATTTGGTAGGTCTAGAAGAATCACTAATATGACACTGTTTGCCACATAAGTTTGACAAATGAGAATATTTGTACAAAAAATTCGATATATAATATACGTGTGTGGCAACTACCACATCTAGATATTTAAGAGTTGAACCAAAGAACATATAACTTCTATAACTAAGGGGGAAACATCAAAATCAGAGCTTAGTAAAGATCTTTTGCGAAACGCTGTTACTATGGAGATTGTTAATTGATAATTGTCAATATCATTGTAGTTTTCCAAAAACAAATTTCATTATATACTTTGAAAAAATTGTAGAGGCTGCTTAAACGCTAGTGAAGTTATTTGAAAAGTCATGTGTGGATTGAATCAACCAGAAAAATTAAGATGAATCAAAGAAAAAAATAGTTCTTAACCGCTTATCGTGTTTAGGTTCATCATAATTTTTTTCACTGACCGAGTATTATAGAAAAAATGTAATATGTTAGAGATTTTATTTTTTTATTATTTATTTACTTCATTAATAATTAATAAACTATAATATTACTCTAATGGTTAATCTGTTTGGTTTAGTGCTGCACAGATCTGAAGGCTGGAGATTTGCACTAAACATTGATGACGATTGATATAGACGTTTTAATAAGTTTTATTTCTGACTTCTAACTAGTTAAGTTGTTTGTATATTGGAATTTTACCAAATAATTTAATGGTTGCTTATTTAATTGTTTACTTTTTTCAGCATTTTTGCCGGTTCACCCTACAACTTTTAGAAATACTTTATTTATAAAGAATAGTATAGAGACAAGAAATAAGACTTATGAAAATATCCATAATCCAATCTCTATCAGGCATTCTCATAGGTCAGTTCCAGCTTATACACTCTTTTTGTTGTTTACACTGTTTTGATCCTTATTTCCTGGAAGTATTCTCTTATTATGACATATCATTTATCCGAAATAAGCACAGATTTTATAGTGTTGCCATCAGGTGCCATTACTTTCTGGAGTAACTGTAATTATTCTTTCTATATTTACGTATTATGCGTATGTATATATATGTCAATATTGTAAATACAATTTTGATTCGATATATTATTTATTGTTGTACTCAAATTATTATTATAATTATGTTTATTGTTTGTTGATGTATAGTTATAGTTATTTCATATGTATAATAATATATATATAAATGTTCATACAGAATATACAGATTTTAGAAAAAAATATCTCGGGAAGGCTAAAATATACATATTGAAATCCTAGATAAATATTTTTGCGCCATTAAATATGTGTATGTAGGCTGTGGCATTTCATGCATATACCTTTTATAGATGACATCCTTGATTCAAGATAACAGGGTGATTAAGTTGTTATGTTGTATATGTTTATGTCCGAAGATGAATACAACAATTTTGAAGATTTTATTAAAATGAGTGCAACTCAGCGGAACTCATTTAATTATAAACATTATAGGCAATAGCATAAAACTAAATAAGAAAAAACTTATTTTCTTGGATACTTCCGTCCGATTTGACAGAAAATTTTACAACAATACTATTGACAAAGGCAACAAATTCAACTGAAAGGTTGTTCATTCAGTAAGCGTTCACAATTTGTTCAATGTAAGCTTTTATGAAATTAACTTGAGAGTGTTAACGGCTCATAAGCTGATTCACGTCAGATCGAACGAAAGTATCTGCGAAAATAGTTATAAATCCGCGTAATACAAAACTTCAGTACTCTGTTTCTTCTGCTGTTAACTTTCAAGACTGTTTGATCGTTTTTGACACGGGGCAAATTGCTGTAACCTCCGCTATTGTATATAAAACGTACTAAACGAAATGTTTGTCTTTTGAAGTACTTATATTTATTAGTGATTAACTCTAATGGTCTAAAACTGTATATTTGCGGAGCCTGTCGTCGAAATTTCAAAATCCACTTCAAACTCCATGGGATAAACATTATACAAGAAATAATCTGTACCATGTGCCGCGTGATATAATGTAGTTACAAGGTAGATAATGATATTTAATGCACAAGCGTATACAAGGGGGGCGGGATAACAGGGGTGAGTGCTTCCTCCAAGATTATTGACCAAAAATGCGATTAATTTGTTTATTTCAAAGGAATGAATGGTTCAAATCTAAATTTGAGTTACGTAATCTATGAAAACGTATTGTTAATTCGGTATTTATCCTTATATATTGCGTTTCAAATGAAAATAGCAGATCAGTACATGATGTATTTCTATTTCAGCATTTCGCTGTTTTCTTCGTATTTTTAACAACTCTGATTTTCGAAATAAATATTGAGTCTAGTATCATTGAAATCGAAATAAAATTTCGAATTCTTGTGATAACTCATCAATTGCATAATCGTTGTGCTATTTTCGAAATTCCATAGCGTGACTAGAACTAAAAGTCGACTTAAGGTAAGCGCGTATTTGTACGTATTGGACATATTCATCTTTCTAAAATACCCTACAGTGTTTACCTTACTATTTATCTTCTTTTTCTTTGATTTAATACTATTGAAACACCACTTTCTGTTGCTCCAACTACCTGTATCACAAAAAATGGTGAAAGCGTACACATATTTATGTCCTGTTACCCTCCCTCCAAGACAAGGTCAAGATACGTCCTTGATGTTGTGATCAGGATTGTTACAGAATACATAAGATAAAATAATTTTATCTGTATGATGGAAGAGTTTCACCAAGTAAGAGCATCTACAATCTACAAGAATACATAAGATTTTTATTATGTTTCCATAGTCTTCATCAACGTCGTGTTGAATACGACTTGAAAACTTTATTATAAAACATGTTTTGTAACGACAATTTGAAATAAAATGTGTGCAGTGGTTAACAGACTAATATTTAGTAAGTTAAATGGATGCTTTTAAATAATATGGTTCCATAATGATTATTAGCTGAGTGAGCTTGAAACGTAGGTATATGTTTAGTTTATAGTAAGTGTATGATCAAATTATAATAAAATAATGACATAATATGTGTTCAAATATAAATGTGGTCCCATCCAAAGAATGAGCTTTGCTTGTCGAAAAAATATGAATAATATTTATAAATAGCTACAAGTGTATACAGAAATGTCGATAATAAACGATCTAAGCATGGTATGGAGTAGTTTGATTTGGTTTACACACCTATCCTACGGGTTTCTCAATGACTTGTTCTTGGATGCTAAGTGGGGGACTTGCCTTGGAATCAACGTTTGCATGTTTCGTTTTATCTCGTAAGACAACACAAAATTATTTTGAATGATTAACAATACAAATGCATCGTTTGGATTCTAGCCTCATAGTAGTTGTACTATTGTTTTGTGTTGAAGCAAACCGACGACAACTTCTTCAGATACAAACAACAATATTTAAATTCTCTGCTTTGCTTTTTTATCCAACTATTTCTAAAACTAACCATATTCAGCTACACATTGGTTAACTTCCTTACCCGGAAAATTACTTTTACATCAGTAAAATGACATGTTCTAAAATGCTATATGTGAAGGTGAAGCCTTTTTTTTCTCTTATTCGTTCCAATGAACGTTTTAAATGATGTGATTCTCCTATTTTATCAATATTACTATGTAATATATTACTCAATAGTATTATTCAAAAGTTCAATGGTGGCAATGGGCGAGCGGAGACGAATATCACATAAAACTGCTTAAAAGACTAATAAGCTAGTTGACAATTAACCCGGATAGTCTGGAAAACAGTCAAATCTGATAGTCTGACGATGATATGAATTTCTACAAAGTGCGTCATTAATGAAGGATGCTAACTGTATTATGTGCAACTAAAATAAATTATTGTTTGATTGTTTACCATATGTAGTGTGTTTTCGTTTACTAGTAATCACTATATTTCGTGATCTTGTTTTATTAGAATTGAATACAATCGAACATATATATATATATATATATATATATATATATTTTTTTTAAGAGGTTTCAATGTAGATTTAAAAAAATATATCACTATTCTTTTGAGTATGCTCATCTTCTACTTGTTTCTTCACTCGATATGTACCTTTATTTCATTGCTTTAGAATTGAAACGCAAAAATTGGGCATATATAGTGAATGGTAAGTGTCTAATGAAAGGTGATGCTATCGTTTTTTATGTTATATAGTTAGAAATTATTTCCGAAACAAGTCATAATTTTATACTATTGCACAACCTATTATGACTGGATTATGATTCTTCAGGGATATTTTTTATTGGTGGTGTATAGCTGGTTGCATGTGATGTCAGCATGAAGCGCCAACATCATCGGTCACGTGACTGGCGCCGTGTGCTACGTGTACGCCAAATTTTCAGTTTCTCCGGCCACACTGAAAGGTACCGTAATTTCATCAGAAAGTACCGTCGACGTGACACATAAATCGGTACCACGGGATCGGCTTCCTAAAAAACCACTGCGATCCCCTTTCGTTGTTGTGTCCAGTCTGGAGAAGCTAACAAAATGGGAAGTAAGTATTTATTTTGATTGTTCTCTAGCTTTTGCCTACACATTTTTTGGTTAAGTGGTACATATTCCTGAAGGAATCTGAAGATTGCCTGTTTTTTTTGTCAAACGTGGTAGATATGAGAAATTAACTAAATATTTATTGCATTTCAGTAACATTCTTAGAAGTTATAAAGCCGTTTTGCAGCATTTTACCAGAAATTGCCAAGCCAGAGAGGAAGGTAAATATCACCCCCATTTCTTATATCAATGAAATTCCACTTATTTTTCATATGAAAGAGACGTTCCTACTTCATAAATCCCATATTCCATCAACATCTGTAATAATTTTTCAAGTTTCATTCAATAAAAGCCACCATCTGCATATGGTACATGTGGCATAGCTGCATGATAATAGTCATCAAAGCCTTTCTCTTAGTTACAAGAATTTATTCCTGTTCCAGATCCAATTCAGGGAGAAAGTACTATGGACTGCCATCACGTTGTTTATTTTTTTAGTATGCTGTCAGGTAAGATTATATTTAAAGCCTAAATACATAGATATTAGCCAAATTATTCACTGTTGTCCTTTAGCCAATAGCTTAAATAATAGAGGCACTCTTTTTCTGACCTTCTACTGTATGTGTTGAAGCATAGGTATACAAATATAGGTTTTACAAATTTATATGCATTCTATGTTTGAATAAAGGCTTTTTTAAACATTTTCAAATACTACAGAATTTAAAAACTTGATGCCTCACTTATATTGTTTGAATAAAATTGAACTTTTTGAAAGCCCTTATAATCTTATCCAAAAATATTTTCAAGGTGTAGCACTGAATATTTGATTCTTTCCAGATCCCCCTGTTTGGTATCATGAGTTCAGACTCAGCAGATCCATTTTACTGGATCCGTGTTATCCTGGCTTCGAATAGAGGTACTCTCATGGAGCTAGGTATTTCTCCTATAGTGACATCAGGGCTCATCATGCAATTGCTTGCTGGTGCAAAAATTATTGAAGTGGGAGATTCTCCAAAAGACAGGGCTCTATTCAATGGTGCACAAAAATGTAAGTTAGGGCAACTCCATAATATATTTTATGCACATATTCTTTGAAGTGGTATTTATCAAATTCACCTCATCTTTAAGAATTTATGAAATGCCTGTGTGTTTGAGGAGTTGCATTTCAAACTTTAGTATGACTTCTTGTATAGCACAGGTAGAAAACTATGGAAACAGGTACACTGGTACAGATAGTAATGTAGTTTTGTTGTTCTAATTGTTTCATACAGGATAAGAGGTTGTAACTCTGAAGTCACATTTATGATTTAAAGATGGTGTTAGATTACACAATTTTTGATACAAGATTTGACTTGATTTATTCTGTAAGATTTCAAACTAAATATAAATTGGCTGCAGAAAATCATATTTATATGTATCATATCTGCTCAATTTGTTGTTCAGGATTCTGTTTATAAAGATCGGGTTTGTCAGAAGTCATAATTGTCAATGTCAGTACCTGAAGAGGAAGCTCGTCAATATAGGTTTGAAATCCGATTATAAAATGAAAAACGAAACGCCAAACTTCTTCTTTATTTTTGCACAATTAGTCAGAAGAAGAACACAAACAATTAACAATTAAATTGTATTAGCTTATATGATGTTATGACAATTGTTTTCTTAATACACATGCACCATAATTGGAAATTGAAATTGTTCTATGTTCCAAACAACTTTTAGTTCAATATATGTTTTTGAAACAATTTTCTGTCCAATACTAATCGGTTTATCTTGTTCATGAAATTACACCATATCTTGTATAATTGTGTAATCTAAAGCTGGCTTAACATGATTCTCCAATTTAGTCAGGATATAAGATAAATACCCCTGTTCAAAACATACATTGCATTTGTATTTTTGTTTGACTTGTAGTGTTTGGCATGGTGATCACAGTTGGACAGGCCATTGTTTATGTAATGACAGGAATGTATGGCGATCCAGCGGAAATTGGTGCTGGAGTTTGTCTTCTCATCATCATACAACTATTTGTTGCTGGCCTCATTGTACTGCTATTAGACGAGCTTCTGCAGAAAGGATATGGTCTAGGGTCAGGAATATCCCTTTTCATTGCAACAAACATCTGTGAGACCATCATCTGGAAAGCATTCTCCCCAGCCACAGTCAATACAGGCAGAGGAACAGAGTTTGAAGGCAAGTTTATGTATAGTTTGAAGTATATTGCTGCAAATCAGTATATTATCTGTGTTGCCCCAAAATCATCTCCATTTGGAAGATTATCTGTTAGAGTTCGGCCAATTATAGGATTTCAAGGATTGTATTCACGATTTCTAGTTATTCACTGTTTGTTATCTGAAAACTGACTGACTGCTGCCACAGGATTTTCGTGGCTTTCGTGACTTGGGGATTCCATAATCCCCTATACGCATACTAAACATGTGTAATTCTTATTAAAATCGAGCGGACAATGTTGCATTTTTAATTAATTTATTAGTATTTTGATGAAGATGGTGAAAAGTAGTCATTTAATGGAAAAAAGTATCTCCAACATTTTCTCTAATTTTCTTATTGCGATTTTGTATTCACAAGTAACCTATTGAAACCTATGTATTACAGGCAGTCAGATTTTTGGTGATAACATTTTTTTAAGAACAACTACTCTGGTATTAGACAAAGAGTTAAGTCCCATTATATTGATATCAGACATGATCTCTGAGGTTTGCTCTTCTTATAAGTGGACCATTCTTATTCACTCTCAGATTAATATATTGTAGTTTTTTGAAAGATATGTTCACAAAAAATTAATTTCATATTTTTGATTTTCTAGGAGCTGTTATTGCATTATTCCATCTTTTGACTACCCGCCAAGACAAGATTCGTGCCCTGCGTGAAGCCTTCTATAGACAGAATCTGCCCAATTTGATGAACCTTCTGGCCACAGTTCTCGTTTTTGCCGTTGTGATATACTTCCAAGGATTCCGTGTGGATCTTCCAATAAAAAGTGCTCGGTACAGGGGCCAGTACAGCAGCTATCCAATCAAACTATTCTACACATCTAACATTCCCATCATCCTCCAATCTGCGCTGGTGTCCAATCTGTATGTCATCTCACAAATGTTGGCTGTCAAGTTCCAAGGAAACTTCTTGGTTAATCTCCTTGGAGTGTGGGCAGATGTTGGAGGTAAGAAATTAATGATGAAGAATTCATATAATCACTTTGACATAATTACTTTTTGTTTCTTTGATTTTATATTATATATTTTATAGAATATTATATTGCAACATGTAATAATGAAATTGGGATATATGCAAGAATGACTATTTTCTCAAAATAAAAAATAAAATTTATTTTGTACATTTATATGAATGGTTTACATTTAAACAGGTGGTGGCCCAGCAAGGTCTTATCCCATAGGCGGTCTGTGTTATTACCTCTCGCCACCGGAGAGCGTCGGTCATATTCTAGAAGATCCTGTGCACGCAGTTTTATACATAATCTTCATGTTGGGGTCTTGTGCCTTTTTCTCCAAGACGTGGATCGAGGTATCGGGTAGTTCGGCCAAGGATGTGGCCAAGCAGCTTAAAGAGCAGCAGATGGTCATGCGCGGACACAGAAACGAGTCCATGGTACACGAACTTAACAGGTAGGTCACATGAAGAATTATCTCTAATATTGGTCGGATTTTTATATATCTTTTCTATAATTCAGAAAGTGTATTTATTATATTATCAATGAAATCGAATTAACAATGACAGTTACTGTCACCTTATAAATAGTGTTTCTTGTCTTATGAGACACAACATAGAACAGTGTATTTACAGGAGGCGATGTATAAGACAATATTCTTTAATTTGGACTTATCAAAAATGCAAATCCATCACTCTGTATCCCAACACTGTATAATATTGGCTTCTAAAGCTATAACTGTGATTCTGGAAGCAGGTTATCAATATATGTCATTGTCCGTCCTCTTAAAAAATCAAATATTTTTCATATATTTTTACATTGGTCAATGCTTCTGGATACACTACAAATGTTATTAACACTTTTGTACATTTCACAGGATAAGTTTCAGAAGTTGAACTGAGTACTATTTTTTTTCCAGGTACATACCCACGGCGGCTGCTTTCGGCGGCTTATGTATCGGAGCACTGTCTGTGCTAGCAGATTTCATGGGGGCCATCGGTTCAGGCACGGGTATTCTGCTGGCTGTCACCATTATCTACCAGTACTTCGAAATATTCGTCAAGGAACAAAGCGAGATGGGAGGCATGGGTGCACTTTTATTCTAAACATATGATATAGAATGAAGTTGAGAGGTGTTGTAAGACTGTTGCGTGTGTCTCTTGCAAGATTGAAGGTAGTTAATCTCTGTTAGTTTTTTCATTTTAACAAAATGTGGGTTTGCAGTCAGTTTCTTTAAAATTTTGTGGAATTTAGCAGTCAACTGGATATTTCTGGAATCAAAGTATGTGTAAACACTGGCTAAAGGTGATGTATTTAAAAAAAAATCGAGAGTAACATATAAGAGAGATTAATCTCACAGTGACAAACAGATAGCCTGGGCTTCCTTGATGGATCTTTAAGTGAAGTGTGATAAATTTTTATTTTTCAAGAGTTCGTGCTTCATTTTTGACCAGCTTCAAGGATAAAATTGTTGGAAAAAAGCTTTTGAAAGCAAATTTGGAAAGAAATATCAACCAGAAGGAGGCTGTTAGTTGACGTGACATTATCTATATAGAATGGTTTTTGAATACTTTCACAGTGAAGATTCAAAAATTTACAGTTCGTTAATGCAGCTTTCAATCTGTCTAATAATATTGCCAGACTGATATTTCGTGTCACTGTTGTGTGAATTGCAAGCTATTGACTCTGTTAAAATATTTAGTAGTATTATGTTTTGGAAAAACTTGAGCAGCACTTTGATGCAGGTGTTGGATTTTTTAATAGACCAGCACTGCAGCAGTTCCAGTACTCAATGTGCTTTCATGCACTATTTTTTGGATGATCTTTCATGGGTAATGTTGATTTGAGTGCAATAAAGGAATATAATTCAGATTAATATTTACGGTGAATCTTAAGTGATATATATTAGTTTGGGGCTAGAATGCTATGTACAAAATAGTTTTGTTGGAAGAAAATTCCATAATATAAGAAAGGTTTGTTGAAAAAATAAAAATACCAGCCAGTTTATCATCAAGTCCAAGTTCAAGAGATTTTCAAATCCCGAATTACTACACATAACAGCTTTCGAGCCGTTGAATGATATTTTAACAGTCTCAATATCCCAATTATCAAATTATCTCGTATGTATATGGAATGCTTCATCTTTTAGATTGAGGTGTAATATTTTAACCAACAAGTCTAAGTTCTATATGCAGATATGGAGACAGTGCCACAAATTATAGTTAAAAACATTAAAAATATAACACTTCGAATCACATATGTAGCAGGTTCATGAGATGGGTTTCAGTTACTGCTAATAAAAAGTTTATACTTTGGTTAAAGTTTCAGTTTACAACTTCATTAGACTCGGCTACCTGTATACGTACCATCACTTTCTAATGAAATTGTTTGCCACTGTAAAGTACTGACCACTGTGTACGAAAATGTTTTTTGTTTTGTTAGACAGATAAAAATGCGTGGTTGTAAAGCATCAGAGATGTTTGGTTAAACTGTAGGCTAGAGAAATGAGATAATATCCGTAAGTCCATGGGACTTGACTGGTATTTGTGATCTTTCTCAAGGTAAACACCGACCAAAGCTTTAACTTTGTAAAAATGCCACTGTTGTTAATTTTTGTCAATCCAATGAATACCTCGGAGTAATGGTAGGTTCTTTGTCGCTGTTTATCTTGATTCACTTTGTATAAAGTGTGTGCAAAGTAATTCTATATATTTTGTACTAAGTTTAAAAATAAGTTTTTTAATGTATATTTCCCCGAGATATTTATATTTTTGCGTGAATGTCCATTATTATTTTTTACACATTCGTCATTCGCCATCATTTCAGCATGGTTGTTTTTCCGGTCATTCAATTGTTGTTAGTTTGTAATTTATTATAAATATATTAAAATATTCCTAGATTGTTTGACTTTTATTGAATCAGTTTGACTAAGACTTTTATTAAGCTGAATGGTTAAAACATAAATGACTATACATAAGACCTAATCCTGCTATAGACATGGATATTTTGTCTTTAGAGCAATTGGGTGGCATATACCTAACCCACTGAAGAGTGTGATAGCAACATCAATATTCATTTCCAAAAGTCACGCGCTGTGGCGCTGCCCACTGGCATTTTCACGAAATCAAGGTCTTAACACTTTGACTGCCTTGAAGCGGTGAGTGTGAGGCCCAAAATAGAGCCTCATCCGAGTTGCGGGGAGCAGATGGCACCCATCACACTTTCTTTCAGTCCCGCGATGGGAAACGAACAGAACAGAATGTAATAGGCGCTTAGTTACAGAGGCCACGACTCATAATATCATGCTGCAATTGCAAGACGACTGGGATGCCGTTACGGATATGGCAAGAGACATCCTAGTCCCAAAGGCAATATAAAACAAAGAATTGCAGGCTTTGTTACCGGACCGTTATAGGATAGAAGACCAGAAGTAGACACAATAGACCACGTAGTAATACGAGAGCTCTAGATAGTGGGAACCGAATGAGAAATAAGACGACCTGCCCCCATAAAGTAACAAAAAGTTTTTTACTAGGGTAGGACCCCCAGTCGTCGCAAAGAGCGGTGCGTTCAACCCATAGAACAGCAGAATTTTTTAAACAAGAATACCATCATGTTTTCCTCTGTGAAAAAATAATAACCCTTGTATACGCATGATGTAGGTTCAGAATAATATATAGGTTTAACGCATATAACACTGATTTTTTAATATAGCAGATAATTGTCTTTCGTTTAGGACTGGCAAATTTCTGTCTACCCAGCAATATATCTTTGAGCGAAAGCTTGGGGAAGGTCACTTTAAAGAAATTGTGGAAAGAGCTACCGGGATGTTAGTTAACCGATGGGGACAATGCGTTTTAATGTCGATGTGAAACGACATTTATCCTCATGGAAGGCCTATAAAGCGTGATAGGCTTCCTGCTTTTGTGCGAGGTCATATCTATAAAATTGATTGTACTTCCTTCAGATTATCTAAGAAAAGGGCCTTATAGTTACATGAAGGGTCGTAGGACCGAATGTCTAAATGGGCGCCAATTACGGAACCTTAGTTCCTAGCTTCGACACTTGTTACATACATATTAATACTAAACGGCAAAAAATAACGTTTTCCCCAATATATGTAATTCACTTAAGGGATTTTACTTTCAAGAATACGAATATAAGAAGTAAGTGCTTGTTATATAGTATGATTGTTTTCCAGTACATTTTTTGTGAATTAATGGAGTTTTGTTCGAAACGACGAAAATGGTGCTGCCATGCTTCTCAATCTCAATGTACCAGTTTTGTATCAGATGGACGACTGGTACCAGGCAACTTTTTTTCGACGTGCATTGATGACCCGAATATTTTGCTTATCATGGTTTAAAAGTAATTTCCACAATGTAAGCACAGAATCTTTTATTCGTCCATCAAATTTTTTTTTTGCAAAGTATAGAACTTATGAAAAAAGATAGTTGGTTGTATGTACACTTGGTGACACGGTTAGCTATTTTCATAGTATCGAGTGATGGAAAAGAAATTCCCTAAAAGTAGCTCGATATTTACTACTGTTCATCGTAAACTTCTACTGGCCCCGCCAATTATAACCGCATGTGACTGATGAAGGCTGCCGAGGCAGTGGAAACGTTGTAATTCATTCACACGTGGTTTCAATTAGCGACAAGTATACGCGTGTAATCAGTTCCCTAGTTTATTATATATTCTGATACTTTTCTTGAAGGTCTGACCTATCAGATGAAATTTGACACTTAACATTTTTAATATACAAATAATTTTGCGTGAGTTATTTTTATATAAAAACTACCGATGTCATAATGATTTCGCCTAATTATAACAGTTTGGAAAAAAATCTCCTCATTTCAAAATGTATTATCAACCACGGCGGTTTATCTCTTGATTTCACTGTTTGGTTAACCCCTGACCCTTATCATTATATGTTAACATGAGGTTTATTCATTTTCTCCAGTCGCCAATTAATAGGCTCACAATAAAGAGTCTTTTTATTCTATTTAATATTCCAAAATGTACAG
Source organism: Bruchidius siliquastri (assembly GCA_949316355.1). Classification (NCBI taxonomy): domain Eukaryota; kingdom Metazoa; phylum Arthropoda; class Insecta; order Coleoptera; family Chrysomelidae; genus Bruchidius; species Bruchidius siliquastri. The sequence goes on along the minus strand of OX438535.1, from coordinate 32,033,544 downwards.
AGTTATTCGCGCCTCTAGGCGCATGAAGAAAAAGTTAATAAGTGTGAGATGGTTGAGTGCAGCAAAAACAGAAGGGCCCATGTTCACTCAGAAAGAAGATTTCCCTGGCAGGCATATAGGGCCTAGAGATGCCGACATTATACACATGTTGGATATGTTGGGATTCAGGGTAAGTACGGTGAAATTTGAATGTTGAGTCCGTTATTCTCATCAGTTTAGCTCTTATTTCAAAAAATATTTATTCCTATTTGGTCAAATTCCTCAATTTCTGAACCTTCATTGGACTTGCGTTTATATAAACTCGTAGCTTTAATTCACGATTGAACATGGTCTCATTCATAGGTCTCAATTGTATTAGTACCTCGAGGATGTCTCCTATGTTGTTAGATGGCTCTGATGTACAATTGTATTGGACATTCTTAGGGTAAAGGGAATTTCAATGAAAGCAAAAATGCCACAACCGGGATTCTAACGTCAGGCTGTAGAATACATACTTGCAAATTGAACACAAGAAAATTTATCAAATACCAGCAATCGTTGTCAAAAGTTGCACCGCCGAGGTAGTTCCTAAAGTGTGGAATGGGGGACTTTAGATCAAGCTTGCTACCTATGTGCTACCACCGAGCCTATGCCATTGTTTGGATAGTTTTCTAATCCTTATTCGTAGCGGGATGAATGCTATGCTTCCAATGTATTCACCATCAAAATCAGCATTTACAGGGATCGATTATTTCTTCAATGCTTGAAAGAACTCTTGGAACCAACATCTCATACAATCTACAGCACCATCCTGAGATAGTTTACATCAACAATAGTAGCGATTTGCCATAGAAAAATGGATGAATGGGAATCTACAAATATGATTCAGATCAATGTGCAGAAGCCAACTACCCTAACAAGGGAATTATTTGTTATTCTGTCAGCAGAAGCCGGGTGCTCTGTACCATTGAAGAAAATTATATTTACTAAACCATCACTGCAACACGCAGCTGATCTGTCCCTATCCTGTAGATTATACCATGGTGAACGTTCGACCGAACTGCCTCGGATAATTACACCAAGAGCCATTAGTTAACGAATAAACTCGACGAGCTCATCCTGAGGTCGAATTTTCTGCACTCCTAACGAGTCTCTACCAAAAGTCATTGTTTCATCGGGCTTCTGGAGTGCGATAAGCCTTATGCCTTCGAGAGAGGTTACTTAGGATAAGTTCAGCTTTATGTATCTCATTCCGAAAATTGTAGAGCGGGCTCATAATTTTTGAAAACCTCTCCACATATTAAGCGGTCAGAGTCTTTATCTTCAGACTTAATAACTGTCAGTCTATTTTGTTTCTACTTAGAGTTAAAACAACGCATTAGTACACTGAACAAAATAAGTGTCTTGGTTGATAAATTGCTATTTTTCTAATTTCAGTTTTCGTGCCGTATTTTTCTAATAATCGGCAAACAAATGAATACACAGCCCATATTCTGACAAAAAATATCTTTATGAGTATAGCACATCCTTAGATAAATCATGTTCTAATACGATCGAATCAATCAATTTGTAACTTCAACCTAATTTTGCCTGTTATAATGTACAACAGTGATTTTATCGAAGATAAATTATCATATTCCAGAGTTTGGATGAATTAACTGACAAAGCTGTGCCGAAAAGGATAAAATATAACAAGCTGTTAGATACCTCAGAACCACTAAGTAAGTAGATAGATCATGAAACTGCTTCTCAAGAACTTAATTTTAGAAATTTAGTTAGCTATTAGTCATGACATGTTTTCGAATATTTGAACATATTCACTTTCTACGTCTTTTATACTTATTATTGTAATAAAATATAATTAATTTTTCTGATTTTTTTTCTTGTGGATACGATAAGGTACTATTTGTATTAAGTTTCAAGAAGTTGCATATAGACTATAAATCCATGTTTTCACAGCAGGTGAAAGTGTAACTGCACTTTTAATCGTAAGCTTTCTAAAAATTATTTTTTTATTTATAAATAAACAGACATTCATAATCACAAAAAAAACAAGTATTCTATTTATCACTATACATATAATCTCCGTGAAATTCTTCACCTACTTATCTTGATATCTCTAATAGCAATAAATCGTTTCTCATTTGACCCCCAATACTAGAAAAATATTTATTATATCCATACATATAAATAACAAACGTACTATGTTAGGAGCGAGAACAGGACCCCCTGTGGACTGGTCTTATCGGTCTTACTGTGATACGGTAGCAATTACATCACTTGGATATAAATAATTTTATTATAAGCATATAGACAGAGCAATGAGGAGTTTTGATACAGATGGTCTCGATGGGTAGTAAAAGAACAACTACGAGTATACTAGTTCTGGGGTCGAAAAAATAGTAAAAATTTTTCTCTCGGTAACTTCAAATTATAGTGTCTTTGCTTAATACATTTATATAGGTTATGTTACATTTTATCCGTATGAAAAATATAAAATTTTATGTCTTTGATCTTGATACGTATACAGTGACTGAAAATACGCTCAAAAATATTTTGGATTCAAATTCAGTTCTTGGTACCCACTTTCATATTTTACTTATATCGTATTTATCAAATCATACTAGTAGATACTAATAGCTTTATAATAATTCTGAAGTTGCCTCAAGCGATTTTATGTTGTTTTTTCAGGTGAATATGACTTGATTAACAGAATAAGGAAAATAGCAGAGAGAAATCAGATATGGAGATCATACATAGGAATGGGGTACCACAATTGTTGTGTCCCTCACACCATCATGAGAAACATATTCGAAAATCCTGGATGGACTACACAGTATACACCGTACCAACCTGAGGTAATTTAAAACTTTCACTTTCCATGCATAAACACATAAGGGAAGTATAGTAATCTCAAAATTTATTTTGTTCGGGGATAGTAACAAAGTTAGGGTTGTGAAATTTTTTATAAGAAAGCTACTTAGTTTTTAGGTGTAAAAACAACTAACTGAATCAATATTTTTTGTTACCTTTTTGATGAAGAATCGTAAAGTATCCGAAATGCTAAAAATAACATTTTTAGGTATCCCAAGGAAGATTGGAAGGACTACTGAACTATCAAACAATGGTATCTGATCTAACCGGATTAGATGTAGCGAATGCTTCTCTATTAGATGAAGGTACAGCAGCAGCAGAAGCAATGTCCCTATGTTACAGACACAATAAGAGGAATAGGCTACTTGTCTCAAACATGCTTCATCCTCAGACCATTTCGGTCGTTGAAACTAGGTATTTAACCATTCAAGATAATGTTTGATCGATTTTTTTAATAAATTTTATGTAAAAGTCGAGAATTTAAATGATTTTTTCAACACTTTCTAACCAAAAAGTTCATTTTTGTATCGCATTTTTGTTGAAATATCATTACAAATATGAGCCTGTAATGAAAACGGAAGTGGAACGAGGGGATTTAATAATTACCCAGGGCGGCAGAAAGAGTGAATCCGGCATTGCTTTGGCTCTATAATAGATGATTCAACAGCAGCGGGGGATTAAAAAGAGAGAAATAGTTTTAAAACATCACCAACCCAATATTTTATGCTTCTCCAGTTGACCCATAATTTGGACCAAGTTAGTACTAGTATCTAGTCTGGATTCAATTCTGCTACCCCCTGATTTTACCCTAAAGACAAGTGACCCTTTATGCCTTTTTGATTCGCGACGTTATTTATAGATAGATTTACGCAAAAGCAAAAAACTCATCGCACTTATTCCACAATCTGTATTTTGTTTTAGGTGCAGATCACTAGGTTTGACAGTAGACACCATAGACGTATTTGAAGCCGATTTTTCGAACAGAGACGTAGCTGGAATTTTATTCCAATATCCAGATACAGAAGGAAATATTCACGATTTCAGTGAAGTGGCTGAAAAAGCTCATGAACATGGTATGCCATGCGTTGTTTTCATGTTGTTATTTAAGCCTACATTTGTGAGAATTGAAAACATTAAAAATACTGTTGTCTTTTTAAACTTTTATTTCAGGAACGTTGGTCTGCTGTGCTACAGATTTGTTAAGTTTGACGTTGCTCCGACCTCCAAGTGAATTTGGAGCAGACATAGCAATAGGCACATCACAACGTCTGGGAGTACCTTTAGGTTATGGTGGACCTCACGCAGGCTTCTTCGCTTGTACTCAAAATTTGGTAAGGCTGATGCCAGGCAGAATGATTGGAGTAACAAGAGATGCTTCTGGTATGTTTATGCATATAGTAACATTACACTAAACTATTCATTATGAGTCATCTAAGTTATGTTTGTTTATGTTTTATCCTGTTGTATTTGTAGGAAGGGACGCATACAGATTGGCGTTACAGACCAGAGAACAACATATCAGAAGAGATAAAGCCACAAGCAATATTTGTACAGCACAAGCATTATTGGCAAATATGTCTGCTATGTTTGCTGTATACCATGGACCTCAGGGATTGAAAGATATTGCTACGAAAGTTCACAACACTACGTTGGTAAGTCTTCTCATGCATACACATTCACAAAGGCCAAACCTAGGAACAAAGGACCAGTCATACTGGCTAGTTTTTGATGTGGATAGAACGATTGAGTTGGAATGGGAAACAGTAGTCGAGTGCCTTAACTAGACTTGGAGAGTGGAAGAATTATGGAGGAGAGCTCAGAAGGACAGACGCTCGTAGATGGAAAAGCGGCTTGAAGTCGTGTGTTAAAAAAGTGTTACCGATAAGATGGATTTTTCTCCTCTGAACTGCATCAAGAATGATTAATGTCGTCGTGGCACCTCCCCATATATGAGAGCAGTAATCCAGGCCATTTGGGTTTTATTCAATATACGGAGACTGCATAGTGAAACGTACTATTCCTAGACCTGAAAAGATATCCTAGATTTTTCTCAGCAGCTGCAGAAACAGACGAGATGAGATAGTGCCAAGTCATGTGTTAGGCATTCGGACATCCACAAGCCTGGATGGATTACTATTTGATAGAGCCTGATCGCTTACCAGGAATCTTCCCTGCGATAGAGTACGGTACCGAGTCTTAGAAGCATTAAACTCTGCCATGCTCTTGCATCTCCAGGCAGTGATGGCCTTCAGATCCTTTGTCAGAATGGAAGTCCTTGCAAGTCTTTTTTAATCCAATTCATCAACAGAGTTACGCTGGTTGCCTTGGTGGACAATATTGTCCTCCACGAAGCTGTTGTTGTTGGAAAGAAAGAAGGATGAAGAGTATTTGGTAGAAACCAAGCATCTTGACTGAAAAACATTCGCGACAGGATAGATATACGCATTGTCGCCTTCATTCGAAGCCGAATGAAAACATTACAGCATTTGCCAATAAATTCTCTACTGACAGATGTTTGTTCTTTCTATTTTTAAATGATTTTACTTAGAATGGAGCTAGAGTTTACTACCCCTGTTGGTATTTTTCACCTTGCGCTGCTGGGCTTGCCTTCAGAGAGCATTAACCCTATGAATTTTTGCCTCTCGACATCCCATTACCCTACTACAGATGCTTTTACTTATAACTGATATTTAGTTGTCCACATTTTTGTCATAAGGTTTAACTGATCAACGTTTCTTCTTAGGTGTTGCAGCATGGTTTAGAACACGATACTAATAAAATAACCAATCAGTTTTTCTTTGACACTATAAGAGTGGAACCCAGACTGCCTATCAACGAAATTAAAGCTAGAGCAGAAGAGAAACAGATCAACCTCAGATATTATGATGATGGAGCTGTGGGTAGGTTTGATTATTTGTTCATTCTAGGCAGACAATTCGGTTCACTCAACTGAATATTTTTCATATTTGTCTGCAGTTTTCATCATGATTCATTTGTCTATTTTTGCCATTTCTCAACTCCCAGGTAAATGCAGAATATCAACCAAATTTTCTGAATGTAAGCTATACAAACTTTAGTCAATGTGAGCTTAGGCAACATCGCTATACTGACTATAGATTCATCTTGACTTTGATTTTTCAGGTATTGCCCTGGATGAGACAGTGACATTTGAAGACGTTAACGACCTTTTCTACGTATTTGATTGTCCACATAGAATAGAAAACTTGAAAGATCATCCAAGTGTACGAGCGAGGGCTGTTTATCGTAGCGAATTTAAAAGAACCTCCGCTTTTTTGACACATCCTGTATTCAATTCACATCATTCTGAGACAAGGATAGTCAGATATATGAAAGTGTTGGAGAACAAAGATATCAGTTTGGTCCACAGGTAAAATGCTTATATATTTTATCAGACAGTAACGGATAGATAATAGTTATTGTGTGGTAGTTGAGAGTAGCCAAATCACATAGACGAACCAGGAGTGGAAAAATATTGGCATGCCCCCCCCCCCCAACATTAGAATCCTTGAATCGTGCAGTATTTACACAGAAATTACACTGCAACTAAATTTACTAGAGAACAAATAATGAAAATTCGTCCTATCGCCAAAGAAGATTTGTACTCAAAAAATAAGTCTTTCAACCATAGGCAACAATTAATGCAAGCTTTGATCCGTATTTCGGATCTTTGACCCGGATCTCTGATACGAACTTATATCCATATCCATATTTCTACATAGAAGTCTTAGAAAGATTATCGATATTTTGCAAAAAAAAATGATAATATGTGAAAAACTTTAACAGGATAGATAATAGATTTTGTAATTTGTTATGGAACATTCGTGGATTGGTAGCTACTATGTAGTTCAGGAAAAACAGGAAATTGTTATATCGATAATTCCACTGTTTATGTTTTTTAAGTTACGAATTATTTTTGGCTAAAGCCAATCCATCCTCTAGAACGCTAAACATGCTGAAAAGTTAAAAAGAAACCTTCAATAATTTAATAAATGAAGGTTGTGGTGATTAAATGCATACGCATATTCGATCAGTTCAATCTAATTGGCTCCATTTTATGAATTAGTTATCAGTGTCAGTATCATATGTTGTAGAATCTTCATATACTCAACATCTCATTCGAATGTTTTCCTTAGCATGATTCCCCTTGGTTCCTGTACGATGAAACTGAATTCTACCACGGAAATGATGCCCTGTTCGTTCAAACATTTCACTGACATTCATCCGTTTGCACCTTTGGATCAGACTTTGGGCTACCATCAATTGTTCGCCGAGCTGGAAAAGGACCTCTGTGCAATCACTGGATATGACAAGATCAGTTTCCAACCCAACAGTGGGGCTCAAGGTGAATATGCTGGACTAAGAGCTATTCATTGCTACCACGAAGCCAAAGGTGAGACTACATTTATATGAATTTGAATATTCTTACAGCATCATAAACTATAAGTACATAAATGAATCTTTTGATATTGTATAATGGGTTCACTGACAAAATTTATAAAAGTAAAAGTACCTAATATGTATATTTGAATGATCATTAATATACCCTATATGTATTGCTTGAAAGTTTCGAACAGTAGTTGTTGGAGGACATTCAGATTATTTCCTTTCGATCCATGTTCCAGGTGATGGGCATCGCGACGTGTGCCTGATCCCAGTTAGCGCTCATGGAACAAACCCTGCTAGTGCTCAGATGGCAGGCATGACTATCGAGCCGGTCAAAGTGTGCCAAGACGGTACCATAGATGTTGAGGATCTCAAGATGAAAGCTGAAAAGTTCAGAGATAGACTTTCGTGTTTCATGATTACTTATCCTTCCACCAATGGGGTATTCGAAGAGACTGTGGCTGATATGTGTGACATTGTCCATCAGAATGGTGGGCAAGTCTACCTTGATGGAGCCAATATGAATGCTCAGGTAAATTGGAAAGGTTGAATCACATATTAATGGATGAACAATCAGAAAAACGGGATGCAAGCCGAAGTTTTGCGAAGTTGTAAGGAAGTAAGAAAGATATTAGGCGCGAACAGCAGACCTGCACAAATTTTTGAGCAATGATAACTGGTCAATCGATGGAAAATATTATCAATTTCATCATGTAGATTGTAGACGCTCTTACTTGGTGAAACTCATCATCATGTAGATAAAAAGTTGTGTAGTTTTCACACAGTTACACAAATAATACTCTCTCTTTTAGTGACGCGTTTCGATTTTTTTTTGAGTGATTGAAACTCAGATGGATGAATGACCTGAAGGGGAACGTACCTTAGATTGTCTGCGGCGTCACCAAGGAATGAAGGATTTTTAATTATGAGTTCATTCCTTTTTATGAATGGTATCAGATTCTGATATAAGCTAATTGGAACTTTGAATTAAAAAACTATTGGTCCTAATTAAACAAATTCAATCTAAGTCACTATGGAGTTTCATCAAGTAAGAGCATCTACAATCCGTCACACTCAATAATTTGATATTATAGGTTGGACTGTGCCGTCCAGGAGACTATGGCGGTGATGTATCTCATCTGAATCTCCATAAAACGTTCTGTATTCCACATGGTGGTGGAGGCCCTGGTATGGGCCCCATTGGAGTTAAATCACATCTCATCCCCTTCTTACCAGGTAACGATTCAGTTAATAACAAATTATCTGGAAAGTACGCGTTTTTTCGCTACACTCGGTATATAAAGCACCCACAGAATACGGAATATATACAACAAATCGATTCATCGAAACTAAGACATGTCAAAATATAATGTTTAATTTCAAACAAGATAAAAATTCTTCAACGTAATAAACCTTGACCGCGGTAGTACCTCGTACTTTTCGAGACATCGATCAAGTTTCAACAGAGTTATACTGAAGCTACATGTCCATATAACAACGCGCGATACATCTGGTCTTCCATTCAAGTGATACTTGTGAACTGTCGGATTAGAAGTTAATAATATAGATAGACCCTCCCGGCTTTTGTCAGGTTATCACGTTTTACCTTACAGTGTCTTTGTTTCTGTTTTAACAACTGCTAATACTACAGATTACACCATTTTACCTAAAATGTGTATTTCACGTGTAGTGATATCAGTTATCTCAATATTTTTATCGGATTTCAGAACTGCGAATCCAGTTCAAGCAGAAGTTTTGGAAGAATGCTTGATAAATTTCAAAATTATGGGAATTGTTAGATCAAATTTCGATTCAAATCATTATCACCAATGCGTGTATCTACCTGACACCATTTTTTGATATTGTTTTTCAGGCCATCCTGTAATTAGTCCTCTAGAGGAGGGCAGCAGTTCATTTGGAGCAGTTAGCGCAGCTCCTTGGGGTTCTAGTGCCATATTGCCCATTTCATGGGCCTACATCAAGATGATGGGACCACGGGGATTGAAGAAAGCTACCCAAGTTGCAATTCTGAATGCTAACTATATGTCAAAGGTGATAATATAACTACTTATGATCTTTATGAAAAAGGACGCAGTACTGATAGAACAGTGTTGTACTGATGAAACAGCGGCCGTACGTTGAAATGCAAGTCAATCTTGTCAATGTTGATAGGTTAATCTCGCATGCATTTTTCCTGACATCGGCTCAGTGCCAGTGTGAACTTACCTTAACATGGGACAGTCTTGTACACGTGAGTAGGAAGGCAAATATAGATATAGTGGTCTGATAATATTGGGTTCGATTCCCATATTTTGATTTGGAGGGAATGAGGAAACTTATCTACTATCAACGCAAAGAGTGCTAATAATATATATCTTTTACATATCAAGGTGCTAGAGTCCCAGTACACGACTTTATTCAAGAGCTCAGTCTCGAAACTGGTGGCACACGAATTTATCATCGACACGAGAGACTTCAAGAAGACTGCTAATATTGAACCTGCCGATATCGCTAAAAGACTGATGGATTTTGGGTTCCATGCTCCAACTATGAGTTGGCCAGTTCCTGGCACCCTCATGATAGAGCCAACGGAGTCTGAGGATAAACAGGAATTGGACAGGTAAAATATGAAGTGTGATACTTGATTAACTTTGTTTAGATGCAAGTTCCAAGAAACACTTTATTCAATCCCGATCTCAATCCCTATTTATCGTTATTGATTGAACAAACTGTATCAACGTATTGACTACCCTTATATGGAGATAATCCTATGATACATTTCACACTTTGTATATATATGTATACAAATAACGAATCTTTTCCTGTAATTTCAATGAGGGTTTGTTCGGAATTAATCAATGAGTTTCAACAATTGCATTCTACTTCTGTAGGTTTTGTGAAGCCTTGTTTTGTATTCGACAAGAAATCCGTGATATCGAGGAAGGCAAATTTGACAAGAGAATGAACCCTTTGAAGATGGCGCCTCACACGCAAGAACAAGTAATCAGTGAAAACTGGGAACGGCCTTACACTAGGGAACAAGCCGCATTTCCTGCTGAATTCGTCAAGCCCGACACCAAGATATGGCCTACAGCCTCAAGGATTGATGATGTCTACGGAGACAAACATCTCGTTTGTACATGTCCGCCGATTCTTGACGAATACAATTACTGAAAATCTAACACATTAATATCGAAACGCATGTTCATATGGAAAACAGAATCTTACTGGGCTTCCTTGGACATGTAGACAATCTGGAAAGCACGCCGGTGAAAATTGATGTTACTTGAATCACTTTTGAATGAAATTTATTAATTGAGCAACATTTAATAACTCATCTATTGAAAAGAAAAAAAGACGGTGTACGTTAATCAGCCTATAATTCGCAACCATCGTGTTAAAAAATCATGCCATTATACAATGTCCTTCAACATCATCAGAAAAACAATTTACAGCGGCGTCATTCAGGGCCCTACTAGAAAAGATGCATTTTTCAATCTAATAAGAAACAATACTGCGGCATTACGAAAATCTTCACGGGATCTTATGAATGTTTATAATTGGCCTGGAAGAACAAAGAGAATATCTTTCATTCACATTCGCCAATTTTTAGTCAGCTTGGAATTGACAAGTAATAAGAAATGCATATATGGCACGAAGACTTGTTACCGTAGTTCAAATATCCATTTTCCAGGACACTTGCATATTTTTATATCATTATGTTTCCATGCTCAAGGCAAGTTTACAAGATTTTTCTGATAATACAGTCCAGATAGATACTTATCATATTTATCTTAGCTGTTGCAACTAAAAAAGAATATAATTTTAAAATGTAAGTCAATCTAAAATACGTGTTCTTGAATTTTTGGAAGTTTATCGTCCTTAATACATCGTAACGTCTCACAGAAACTACTATGATAAGATATAATTCTCCTACTATCAGAGTAAATACAGAGTTGTGATTTCAGGGAATGTACAGTATCTCAGATATAACTTTGAACCAGTAAATTTAAAATCCTTTTTTCATCCTGGTCTTCTAGACCATTAAACAGAAAATTTTATAACATAACAATTGTCCGAACTTACTGAAAGAAAAGATTTAATATATTTAATATATAATTTGGATCATATTGATTCAGCAATAAAACAGCTACCAATATATTTGTTTGTTTTATTCAAAACTTATTCGTACATTTCTATTACTACTATACAAGATCCAAACGAGATTCTCTAGGACTGCCACCCTCAGAAGTATCCTAACAAAAACTAAGCCCAGGAATGAATCTCAAGAGACAAAGGACTGCACCTACCAGATACCATGTCAATGTGGTAAAATCTATGTTGGAGAAACAAAAAGGCCACTGGAAGTAAGAATCAAAGAACATCGTCTCAACACCCAGCGAGCAGAGACAGGAAAATCTAGAATAGCTGACCACGCATGGACGGAGCACCATAAAATAGCTTGGGACGACGCTAAGGTTATTGCCAAGGAACCGCATTGGTATCGAAGGAAATTCAAGGAGGCGACATTCATCACCAACAACAGCAAAGTGTACAGCAAACCCAGTGTAGACATTAAACCAATCTGGCAGCCACTCATAAAAAAGATCAATAGACTACGACTGGACCAGACAACAAACAATGACCGACAAACAGCCACGTCAGCAGACCGGAATACATCGGGAACCAATCAGAACAGACCGCGCACAACGACACGTCACCGGACGGGGTATAAATAGGCATGAAAGGAACGTGTTCGCCAGTTCACCTGAAGACGATTGAAGATAGCACATCAATCGAAACGTCGTGATACTCAAAATTTTATAGACAATGGAAGTCCGAAATCAAACTTTTCACTTACTTTTTTTGTTGTTCATAGATTTTTTATTCTAGAAGCTGTATTATGTCTTTAGTGAAGATAGATTGATTTACCTCTTCTTTCCTTGAGGTGCCAGTAACAAAACTAACTCGTCATTTATTTTGGCATCCGGGGCTGGACACATGAAAGCTTGAAAGCTAAGACCTGTACTTATTAAAAAAAAGTGGGTTAAACTGTGGATTCACTGTATTGATTATTTTTTTCGAGTAGATGAATAAGACACAGTTTTCTTATAACGATATATTCTCGAATAACAATTTTAGAGAAATATATATTAAGTATCATTATATTAACTTACTTCCTATAAAATATTTCTCATCGAACGGACCTGGCACAGCGCGGAAATAGTGTCACTAATGCTATAATTGATTTTTTCAAACTTAGCTTACTCGTACAAATGCAAGAATCAGTCCTTTCCCACTTTACAGGAGTCTGTCCAGATATGATATTCAGCGAAAGAGAAAATGAACTTATTATAGATTATAGGTATAATATAAAAAAGAAATCAGTCAGTCAACTCCTTGTTACCTGTTTCAAGATCTAACTAGAAGAGCATTTATTAATACTGACATCATTAGTGGATTCATCTTACACCCTCTTCTGGCGGAATATTTTGGTATTTAAAACTATGTACGGTTTTGGAATAATATCTATCTGTATGCTGATTCTCAGTTTCAATTAATGTGCGGCTAGTTGAGATGGGGCCCAACATATTTACCTTGCCAATCTACAAATTTTCTATCATTACTGCTCATTTATCTTGATCAAAAATCCAAATAAGTAAATTGGTAATGCTAATCCGGAATTATGAACTGTTCGAATGGTGACTGAACCTGGATAAATTTAGGTGTTTAAATAAGAACTAATTTATAAGTGCCATTACTCATCCTTTGATTTGACTCTGTAGTATCATTGAAGGACTAACGGCAAAACTAGAGAAAATGCAACTGTACTAGGTTTTACTGTAGTCTTAAGAGGTTAAATCACTTTGGAAAATTACCTTACCTATCTTATTGGCCTCAATGTTGGATAAATACACCTAGATTATTATTCAAAATGAATGAACTGATCCCGGAAAAATTTTAAAAATACTTCATTTTCATTACGTTAGTTACTTCCGTAAATGACCTCCAGACAGCGCTTCTTAATATTTTTTTTAGTTAGGTGAATGCCTTAACTGAATACATGGTGCCAAACATCAAAGACATGAACCATTTGCTGTTTTTTGTACAGGAACCATTAGTGAAAGGTGAAAACTTTTCAGATTTTTTTGTTTTAACTGTTGTTTCAAAATTTGATATATTCCACGAAAGTTGTGCCCGAGTTTACGCCGTAACTGTCTATTACTAAACATATTTTTGACCACACATAGCTTGATTGTTTCTATTGATTCCATTGTTAACATCAAAACATCACTGATTAAGCAATTATTTCTGTCTGATATTAGCTGTTGGTTTTTACCGAGATTCAGTACAGATAGTATAATTCTCTGGGCATTCCTAAAATTGAATCTGCCGTCCACATTGATAGCTCATACAATGTTTTTTCTTGACAAAGATTCCATTCGCTTGGTAATTACGGGTTGCTATTGTTAAACAAACGATTGGCTATAGACAGCTTCTAATCAACATTAGAAGGCACTATTAGGTACAAAGTCAAATTCTACTAAAAAATATACATATTCCATATTGTGTATCAGGCTGATATTTAACAAGCTGTATAACTAACACTTATATGTACATACAATTTCTATATGTTAGGCTGAAAACAAGTTCACAACGAAAATCAAAATTTGTGGACCAATACTTCCGAAAAAATCCCAACTGTATAATTTTGCATTTCTGCTCTTATGGATAATTCTGAGCTATTTCTGGACCTTCATCTTTTTCAATTGAATAATTAGGCAAATAGGTTATTGCATAATACAAAAAAATTGTTTTGTATGTATGTATGTAGATCGATTCAGTACTTCCAATGCCTTAAGTCCCTTCATAAAACATAAAAAATGTATCTCAACGTGGAAAGTTTTCGCGATCACAATTCCCTCGCCAATGCATGGGGAGTGATGAATAGCCATATACCTGTACAAATTTGAATGATGTACATACTGCTACTAGTTTACAATACTTAAGATTCTGCTCTACAATACTTGAGCTTCTATAGCAATATAGTGTAACCTTTAATATCTCGAATGACTGCTAAGAGTATTTAGTTCACAAAATTAATACTTTTGCTTTTTACTCATGAGCGAGGAAAGTATTTGTATTTTGGACATTGCCACTCTATTGTCAGGGATTTTCCGGAAGGTATGTGAAATTAATAATCACTATCAGTACAATGAAATCTGAAAAACACCTGATTTCAGCTAACCTTAAGAAGACAATAAAATAACTATTTATGATTAATGAGATTTTCAAAACAGTAAGTTTTCATAAAGGTATGATATAGTCAATTCATTCGCTTTATTATTGCAAATAGTACAACGCGTAGGCTAGTTGTTAACAACCTTAGAATGCAGATCTTGTATCATCAAGAATTTATGCACGTTTGAGGTTTGAATAATTGAGGTCATTGCTTTTTGGAAGTGCTACAGTTTGGTATAATATTCATAACAATATAAGATTGTTTCCATATTTATACATATATAAATAAACCAGATGCCATACGTGTTTATTATGATTATTTTTCAATTAAAATTTAGTGAATAAATCACTAGCCGCTAATAGGATCAATATTCTCTAGCAATCCCTTGCAGGTGTTCTGCATAGTAGGGTAATTATTCACAAATGCTCCTTGTTACAGCACGAAGGTACTTTCCTGATACGATATAGAGAAATGATTACAGTATCCAATGATTTGGAATGTGAGAATTTTAGTAGATCTTGTTTTATTCTCTTAGTCACTGATTCTCCTAGACGCCGTGCTCAAGAGCCCGGTTAGTCTCTTGAAGCTCCAACTTCTATGTAGCAGAACTATATGAAGTATTTATCTCGCTGGAATATCAAACAAATAAATCTATATATTTCATTTCAACTCACTTTGCGTTTCTGTATCAACATTTTCTGACGTGTTTATACTACAATTACTGTAAGATGAATCGCTAATCGAAGGTGTGCTACTTGTCCAGGTAGGACACAAACTGATCGCTGAGTCTTGATCTGATGTCTTATCTTTACTAACTTTATTTTCAGGGGATAGCTTTCTTAGGTAATCAACTATATTAATGCTTTCAGATGGAAAATCTTCACATTTATTTGCCGTCGTTGCGAGCGCCTTTTCAATATTCTCATTTGATACAGATATAATCGTTTTATCAGTAGCTTCGACTTTTGATTCTATAATACAGCTATTTGCTTTTGAATACTGTGCAGCTGCAATTTTCTTTATGTATGCTTCATATCTAGGAAAATTTGTAGTTTGTGAGGTTTCACTTTCTGTTTTAGTTTGTTCTTCGCCTTGGTGCTCAAAATTTTTGGCAGTTTCATTTAGGTTGACCGGGAATTTGTATGTCACTAGGTCTGTCTTTTCTGGATTATATACATTTGTGTTTGACCCATTAGGAAATATAGTCTTTAGTGAACACGTTGTTGTTACTAAATTTTCCCTTTCTGATATTCTGGTATCTAATTGCTCTGGTGCCATTGAAGAATCATTGAACACTATTTTACTCTGTCCATCTGATGATGTTTGATCTTTATTTGTAAATATATCATATTTTGATATATATGATTCAAGGTTTAATGGACATTTCTCATCATTTGCTGCTGGAAAATTCCTTGCAGTACTAAGAAGATGTTCACTCAGATGATTATTGCGTATTTCTGCGTCAGATTTTTTGTCTTGCAAATCATGACATTGCTCAAAATTCTTGAATTTTGTCAAGTTGTACAAAAATGCTTCATGAGTTGATGGAGGTTTGTCGCTATAAGTTGATGAACTAACTTCTGGAAGAATGCTTTTGTTCGATTGAATCAAGTGATTGATGTCTTTACTCAAGTTGCCTAGATCTGATTTCAATGGCAAAGGTGTTGAATCAAAAATTATTCCTTCATTATTGATATAAGCGTCAAGAAAAATATTTTCATTTTTTCGGGTTTTTTCCAATCCTTCGATATCCCTAGAGGGTGATAATGTTTCCTTTGCGATGCTTGTGGGAGATTCATCAATTTGTAGTGCACGATTTCTGAACTTTGAAGTAAAACATGGAAGCTTCACCCGACTTGCTGTGGAATCTGATGATAATTCTTGATCACTCCTAGAAGGAGTTTTACATCTTGTATTTTGATCCAACATTTCTTGTAGACTTTTATCTTCAGCAGTTGTTCCAGCAAAATATTTGTTATCGCTCAAATTAAATTCTTCATCGATTGATTTGATAGCTTCTTCAGTACTGATTCTGAAATTTGAAAGACCACCATCATCTAACAAATATTCAGACTTATCTATTGTTGGTTTTGATTGCATGGTTTGTGGAGTGACTTTGATTAAATCTTCAGCTTTTTGATAATCTCGCATGTCAATACTTGTGTCTTTTTCGAATATTGAATGTTTATGACTATATTCATCAAATGTTATTGAAATTGCTTCAGAATGAGAAGGTCCCGATATGTCTAACGAACTCTTTCCATTTTCATTAAGAAAAATATTTTCTTCATCATAACCATCGATTTTTTCTAAGCTTTTTTCAGATATATTTGACGAATCTTTGATGTTTTCTCTAAACGTAATACTTTCTATTCCATCTCGATCTAGCAGATTAGAATTTGTTGCACATATACCGAATTTATTTATTTTATTATCTCCAGTGACATTATTTGTTTTAAAATTATCTATAACGGGTCTTGGGGCATCGTTGGGTGATACTGTGAATTGGGTAATACTCTTACTACTTCCGTCAGGTTCGTTCACCTCATTGCGTCCCAGGCGTCTAATATTTTGGCTTTTCTCAACATCTTCAGTCGTAGTATTTGTTTCATAATTGTCAGAATTTAAAGGCTTGGCAATTGCATCTGAGAGGCTGAAAGATATCTTGCTACTATTTAACGAATATAAATTTTCTAATTGTGCTGAAGTATCCGTAACTAGTGTATCTTTTGATTGTTGTTCATCACTAGAATTTATATTATAACTTTTAGAATCACTATAACAGCCTAAATGCATAAAATCTAACTTAATGTCTTTTTCATCACTTTCTGCGACAGATTCGCAGTAGATCTTTTTGTATAGATCCTCCTGTAGACTTGAACTCTGAGTAGGAATGTCTTTATCACATGACGGTTTGTTGAGAATAAGGGTGTTGTACTTTTCGTCTAAGCTTTTGCTCTTCTCCAAGATGCTGGAGTATTTTGATCCATATACTGGGAATTGGAGATCTTCTGCAGACCTGTAAAATCAGATACGTATAATGGATAACATTTACAACAGACTCTAACTTATGACGTATTTGTCTTTCGACTGAAATCAAAAGAGCAACGATGATCGGATGGAGAGCAGAACATTTCTGATGATTTCATGCAACAAACATATACCTTGCGATGGTCTAAATTCGCGGTTAAATTTTGGCTACATTGTGATTCGCAGCCTTGAGTTTTTGGGAAATTGCATGACTTTGTTGTTTATTGATTCGCCCATCAAAGGTTCGCAATGCTACTCAGCTTAACTATAACGTTTTTTTCGTAGCCCTTAGGTATGGGATGTTGAGGTCTCTGTGGGAAGATATGCAGGTCTTGTATATACGTCTTGGCAAGAAATCCTCAAAATCGAACGAGTTGATCAAACTGAATTTTGATGCTCTACTTAACATTGCACAGAGTCAATAACACAACATTTTGAATTTGGTTTTCAACGTTTCATTGTAATCCTGTGAAGTCTCTCTGTTGAGAATACATAGGGCGTTGTGACATCTTTTGGCTGTCGAGACTTTATTACTTCATACACCGGATTTTATATAGCCCGAATTGGTTATTTGGCAGTTTAACTGATCTTCTTGACTGCGTGTCATGGTTTATTGAAGATCTATTTTCAGTTTCTGAGCTCTTGATGAACTATTTGCACATTTGATAATATACAGGGTATTCCATTGAAAAAAAATTAATTTGATTTGACAATACGGCCTAGTTGGTTCATATTTCCCCAAAATTGTTTCAGTTGATAAATAAATATATGAAGTGTATTTCGAGACTGCTGTTGTTATTTTCAAATTGAATTAAAAACATATTTAAAGCTGATTTATGTAATAAGATACTTCTTACCGTGTTTCTAATTCTTCATACTTCACGTCAGGCTCATGAGACTCCAAATTCAAATCAGTAAGGGATGGAGGTGAAGGTGACATTCTATTTTGGCACTGTAAAATTCTGTGTAGGATAACTGAATTCTCCTGCATTATCTGAAAGGCACGTTCACTGTTTCTTCTTGAATAACTAATCTGTGAAAGATATGTCAAAATTACAATCTTTTTTTTACTGGGGTCTACTCGATATAAGCGTGTTAAGAAGCTTCAAAATGCAGTGCTTTTAATTCTTTCGCATAAGGCGGCATAAGGTCTTGCTATTTCAGTTACAGCTCCGGCTGCCTACATCTTTCCAATTCAGATTTGAAATATCAAACATTTTATTGATAACCATTGTTGTAGTATGCTAGACAAGTTACGTTAAGTTTGTTGACGTTAAAGAAAAAAAAGACGCCCTATGGGTGATATGTATATATTGTAATATGTAGTTGAGAGTGAATCCGCATTTGTTTTTTGAAATCCAGGCCCTTCAAGAGAAAACAGATTAAAAAAACCTTGAAAAATACGGTACTAGAAAAAGAGCACCATTCTGATATCAATTACCACATCTATTCTACCATTTATCAAAGTTCTCACTTCTCATGTTGTCCGATGGATCAGTAAAATCGATATATTTATGGAGAAGTCCAAACGTTTTATAACACGTTATCAGCTTATGCGTATGTGGATAAATTTTCAATGACGATCATCTTACCGTTTCTTCTCCTTCTTGATCATCTACTCTTAAGCTTTTTACTCTATCTGCGAGGAACTGCTCAAATTCTGGATCATTGTTTTCTTCCACATCCAAATCTATCACTGCTACATTGTTGGTGGGTTCGATAACATTGGATTCATCAGGGTCGCGGTCGGTCACAACTGCTGAAATATTGTCATTTGTTACCTCATTTGAATCTTTGGCCAGATTGTCTATATTGTCTTCTTCGTCAGCAGATGAAGGCTCTGACTCGTCGCAAAGCTCTGTATCACTGGAACTAGTACTATTCGGACCTATGAGGATATAGAAACTCTTTTTCAGTAATTCACTACGTATGAAGAAAAAGCAAGCCTAACATAGGTATTAAGTGTATGCTCTGCACAGACCTGCTATAGACATGCATGTTTCGTCTTTAGCCTAGACTCGTCGGTATAGCCTGGCGGTCTAACAGTAGATAGCAATTGGCTTGTATTTACGTAACCCAGTCAAGGATGTGATAGCAACATCGAAACTCATCTCCAAACTCCACCGTGCGCGATGCCTGGAGATGAGTGTTAACATAGATATTTTATGTTTGAGTACTTTAATCTTAATGCAGATTGTTGATGCTTTGATATTACAACAAAAGTCACAACATATTGAAAAGGAAGTATAAAATTAATTATATTCTTATCTCGAACCACTTTATACAATATTTATTTTAAAAAAGCGAATAGCACAGCACTGGGGCAAGTTTCAATTGAATGTTACTAATGCTTCAGTAATTCTACTAATTAGACAAACTATACAAAAATCTTACTTTGGGGAGTCTCTTCATGTATTTTTGTTTCTGCTACTCCGCTACTCTTCTTCTTCTCCTGTGGAGCATCTTTCCAGTGTAGGGTTCCTCCTTTAGGAATACGTTTCCCCACTTTCTGGATTGGTCTTTGTTCCAAGACCCTGGGAGGTGGTACGGTACCGCCCGGAGCTTTTGGTCTGTCCTTCGCTGGTGGGCCGAGAGCTGGTCTGCCCACCAACAGATGGTTGAGGGCGGGTCGTGCAGGACAGGGCTGGGTGGAACTGGTCGTTCCCGCCACAGCACCCAGGATTACACGAGCTTCTCTCTGACGCTGTCTCAAGCGGTCGTACTGCTTCTTCAGGACTGTGATGTCCAGTGCTAGCGGCCGAGGATACACCTTTACCTACGGATGATCAGGGAGATTGCGACAGTTTTTTTGAAAGCATTCATAACACATTTGCTCCCTAATCACATAGACTTTTGGTTTCTATCTGATCTGCATAAACATGGAAACATGTATTTATTGTAGTTAAAACAGTGCTAATTAGGTATTTGGAATTCCACCAGCAAACTGGTTGATCTTGAGAACGGAGTGACGACTTGTTAAAGTTAGGTGAGGTAGAAACTTGCAGAAGTACAAGTTGTCTTGGCACAAGTGGGCAATTTCCAAATTCCATCATTATAAGAGGTTCCTATAAAAATATACAAGGTATGGAGATATGATATGATTTTTAAATATGATGTCGCCGCCCCCTCCTCAAAGTAATCCAATTTGCTTGTAGCATTAGATTTTCTCAATTAGTAATGTTTTAAGTATAGCCAATACATGTTTTCATTTATATGAAGATTCATCACTGAAAAATTCATGACATATGAGATTTTTTTCAATAGCTACAGCGACCTCATGAACAAGCGGGTTCTACATAAATGAGCTACCTTTAATTTACCTGCTTATCTACTACATGTGATAGGCCAGAACTTCCCCAAGGATTGATGTTGTACGTATAATGTTCTCTGAGCGTTTTTAATTCAGTAAGAGATCCAAAACTAACAATAGCTTTGATCAACGAGTTACTGTCTATTAGGCCTGATTCCAATATTTCCCTAGAAAAAAAAAGAAGATAAATATCACCAACGATGATTTGTATTTGTAATTATTTTAAAAAGAAGGCATTCACGTATTGATATAAACCTAAATTCAAAATTTGCACACATTACAATTTACAAAATCTTAAAAATAAATTAAGTATGAGATGTACACATTACAAGATTTGACTAGTAATTAACTTTTGAATTGACCTAAAAGTCAAAATATGGGGAATTAAAAGTAGATAATGTCTGCAATTTTAGATGCTAAGTGATCATAGTCAGGTTTATCTGAATAAATTGATAAATTAAAGAAAATGAAATCAAGTAGATTAAATCGGTACTTTTCACTCTGTAAAACGGTATCCCGCTTGGAAAGATTATCAATAACCTTATCTGATGTAACCAAAATCGACGGATTTGCCTATTGATGCATATTGGTTTTTTAGTTTGAAACAATCGCAACTCGAAAATCCATAAAAATCATTTAGGACTGATCAATGGTGATTGAATATAAATTGAAACTCTTCGCGGCAAGAGGAAGATTTTTATTTGTGAAACTACACGATCTATCAATCTCCATAAAAATATTTTCAACTATTCAAAAGATGGATAACAATCCGGAAAATATATTGAAATGATTATATATACTGGTTAGATTAGTGTAGTACTAAATAAAACATCGGAGACATTTGGCCGTAGTGAGCCCCAATTTAATTCACTAGTTTGGATATAAAGTGACGTCTTAAGAGTATTGTTTGAACTCTAAATTTATCAGAAAGCGGTATATGTCAATAAATGAATTTTGGACACTTCAAAGCTGTTGAATCCCCAACAGAAAGAAGGATTCTGCAACAAGACTGGAAACGGCGGAACCAACCGACGCACAGGCAGATCAATGGAAATGACTGACACGCACTTTCGTGATATAGATATAAAAAACCCAAAAGCGTATTATTTCAAATTTGAAATATTTCTCTCTTGATCACAATACCAGCCGCACTTATACAGGAGAAGTGATAAACAAATGGCACAGATCTTCACTTTTGACTACTCAAAGATAAACATACAAATGTTAAGCAGAAATTGTTCTCGCTGGACTAGAAACACATTGTTTTCTGCTCACATCCAAAATAGCTATTTGTGTAACCAGTAATCAAATCAAATCATAATCTGAAGGGTGGTCACTGTTAGTGTAATCTAACAAACTGCACAAATTAAGATCTGAACATTATGAGTAACTGTGATTGAACGAGGCACATTTCTGTTTACTTCCCTTATTTCTTCCGAAATATACCGAAAAGAATATATTGTATAGTAACTCAGTAATATTATGGCAATTCGCACTGTTTTTACTCAAACGACTTTTATCCAATGGGCTGTATATATTTTAATTATATAACTGGTATCTCAGTTTCTTACAAAGTAACAACCTATACATTTATCGTCCTTTCTTAGCAAAAACACCGGTCGGCATGGATTGGATGATCTCATAGACGACCTTCCGGAAACAAGGGGGGGGGAGGCGGGGTCGCACACACGGTCGCTTGCCGCCATGCCACGTTGCCAGACCGCAGCCCTCAAAAGGGGATTTCAGTAATGACGTCACCACGCACTCTTTCTCCATTTGTTCTCACTTGTTGTGTGATGATTTTTTCATAACCAGTTGCAATCTTGCAATTTTGATGATTTGATAGTAATATCTTTAAGAAGCATCACCAGTCATAAGCTTTGAAATGTGTAACTTTATAAATTATAATAAAAAAATGTATTTTCTTTATCAATATATACATAACTTGGACTAGAATTAACGATGGTATCGCATTACCTTGTAAGTACTCCCATTACGCAATAAAATTCGTCGGCACTGCGTACAGTCATAATCTTCTCTGCTAACACCTGCCAAATCGCCAGTGCAGTGCGTAACAGGATTTCGTTACCTTCCAGCAAAATCAAATCCCATACACGCAGTACTGTCATATGAGGCAGACAGTTGCAAAATAGAGTCAGAAACCTGAAATAAAAGTCGAAATATCTTGATTCAAAACAAAATACTGCTGCCAAGAGCAGGCTGTTTACGGAAAGCCTTCATGACGATTTAGCATCTTAAAGATAACAACAATAGGAATCAAGTGCAGCGCCAAATCACACAAAGTGTCGTTTGTGTAGTAAGGTCGGTTTGGGGAAAATATTTTCGTTGCGCACGTGGTTTTCATGTTTGTGAACATAACCATAAAACACTATGTCAGCCGGTTGTAGTTTTCCCTGTTATAAGCATTTGGAGTTTGATACTTCAGTTGGGAGATATACATGAAAGGTAAGAGAGATTGATTATCTTAAATGTGAGTGTTTAATATAGAAAGAAATGTTAAGCGAAGTACGCCACAGTGAAGAATAGGAACAGCTAGGAAAACTAGCAAGTAGGAGCAGTCTCGGAGCAGTTCTAGATTGTACCTTCATCCTGATTAATCTCCACGTACGCCATGTTCCTACAGGAATTGAAAGAGACATCAAAATCAAAGCCATATCTCCCCATTTGGAATAGAAGATTTGGGATACAAGAACAAACGATAATAAAATCTGGAGATAAACACAATCTGTAAGTTTTAAGAACATTGATTAGACTTTGTTCGGAAACAAAGTCCGCTGAGGAATTATAAATATAATGATCAATTTCTTTGCACCCTTACCATTGCATAGTGAAGACATTAGTGAGCGGAGGCTCATAACGTCGTCCTCCATCCTTAGCAGCTGTTTGCAGCTTGTCCAGATGCTTCGAGAGGGCTGGCAGTCTACTCCTAAGCAATTCCCTGAAGACAGCCATGTCTACGGATAAGCCTCGAAGGCTGTCTGCAAAGTAGGAATCTGGTAGAACGCCTTCTATCAAGTAGATCATTAACTTCAAGGCATCGCTTTCACATCGATCTGTCACTTGGAGCATTAGGGCGGCTAGCATGTTGAATCCTTGGCAGTAACCTAGAGATAAATTACACAAATGATCTATTTGTCCAAACCACAGTAAATAAAAATTAAAATTGCTATTTTCAGGCAGTATCACGTGTTTTTCGTTTCGATCAGAGGCTTGAGAAACGTCCAAGAACCAAGTGGAAAAAAATAATCTAAATATTAGAAATCATTAAGTTGTACTTTCCAAGAAAATAGGAATTATCTTACCGACAGCCTTGTTCCATCTAGCATAAGCTAAAAGGACTCTTTTCAGCAGTGCTTGGTTATGTCTACCTCCTTCCCCACAGAATAGACTACATCCAGTTCGGTGCAAATCTTTCACAATTTGCACACCCAATTCTCCATCTCCAGGGTTTTGCCATTCTGTCAGACACGTTCGTTCTACTTCTGGCCAATTTACGCCGCTTGACTGCAGATGACGTTCTGCCAATTGTAACCATAACCTGTAAGACAGGTTGTACATTACTCTTGACAATAATGGAAATACAATGAAGCGGAAACGTGAGGATCCAGATTCTAGATTCTCTCACTTGGTAAAACTCTTCCATCATGCAGATAAAGGATTATGTAATTAACACACCGTTTCAAACATGAAACTTTTTTTCCAGTGACGCGTTTCTATTCATTTGTAAACTGAAAGAAAAAGTTTTATTTGTGAAACTGTGTGTTAATTAAACAATCTTTTTATCCGCAGGAAACGTGAGCGTTAATAAAAAGAAAATCAAGAAATTCACAGGAGTTGGTCTGTTCATTCCACTAATTATAGGTACTCGTAATTTTTCGATGTTGATGCAACCCGATGAAACAGAGAATTTGAATAAATAATTAGATTTACGATACACAACATTTACAACTAAAAATATATCGAACCCAACAATATTAGATAAATAATATTCTTGTTTATGTTAAAAAAATGTAGAGGTATGGGAGTTATGTTTTAAAAATAATATTCTCTAAATGCCCCCCTCGGCTGTTTCTACAGATGACCACTCTTTGTCTAAAATTGTCTATAACCTTTTGGCACAACTGCGGTCCAATTTCATCAATAACTTGAGAAATGTTTTGCTTCAGGTCATTAATCGTCTGCGGCTTGTTAGAATAGACTTTGTCCTTGACAAAGCCCCATAAGAAAAAGTCCAGTGGGGTTAGGTCGCATGATCTCGCAGGCCAGCGAATATCACCATTGCGAGAAATAACCCGGCCAGGAAAACGTGTCCGTAACAATTCTCGGGTTTCGTTCGCAGTATGACACGTGGCTCCATCTTGTTGATAGAACATATTCGTCAGGTGTAGATTATCCAGTTGGGGACATAGAAAGTCTCGTAACATATTGCGGTAACGCTCGCCATTAACATTTACCGTTTCACCATCGTCATTTTCATGAAAGAATGGCCCTATAACCGCTCTAGCCCACAATGCACACCACACAGTTACTCGAAGAGGATGTAAAGGTTTTTCTTCAATCACTCGAGGATTTTCACTTCTCCAAATTCTGCAATTTTGCTTATTCACGTAACCTCCCATGTAAAAGTGGGCTTCGTCAGAGAAGATAATTTTATCACAGAATTCTGCATTACTTCTAACCTCTTCTAAGACAAAATTCGCGAATGCACGGCGATGCTCGTGATCTGGGGGCTTTAGCTCTTGCGTCAGTTGAATTTTATATGCGTGTAAGGCCAGATCTTTGGTCAAAATTCGTTGCAGAGAGCATTTCGTTATGTTCAATTGTTGAGATCGATGACGAATTGAAGTTCTGGGATTTTCGGTTACATGTGTACGTACTGTAGCGATATTTCCGTTGGATCGAGCACTACGTGGATGAACTAACACTTTTACATCAAGAACTGATCCGGTAGCCTCAAATTTGTGAATGAGATTGCGAATTGCGTTGTCACTTGGCACATGATTGCGCTCAAAAAATAAACGAAGCTTACGAACTGTTCTTACACACGAACGAGAACTTTCGTAGTAAGTTTGCACAATTTTGATACCTTCTTCCGTCGTAAAACGAAATTGCCGGGTCTTTAAATGACAGATGCGCAATATACCATTTCTAGGTTAAGTCACTACAAAATGGCGCTAAATTTAAATCCCGAAGTACCTACTGGGACACCCTTTACAAGTCTGGTTCTTAGGTTTTAAATCATAACCTATATGCACTGATTGATTTATGAAGTTATATAAATAAATGCTATAAGTAACTTTTGAGGAACCACTCTCAGACTATTTCCAATAGTCTAAGTAGACACGATGGTAAAATTCCCGATTAGAGCATCCTCCATCCATATTTTCACTCCATTATTTGGGCATCCTCCTCAAACATCATATCTCACCTTCTTCGAAACTCCGGTGGTATTCCTCCAGGTAACTGAGCAACCATCTTCATTGCTGTGACCCATTGTGTGAAGCCAGTGTCACCTGGAGCTGGTTGGATACTGAAACGCATCTGAGAGGCACCGCTTTGTTGAGGCACACCTGAAATTCATCAAGTTTATGAGAGAATTGTCCAAATAAAAAATTCTGAGGTGCATGAGTTGATTAATTTCATTCCAGAAATGTAGTTAAAATGAGAGAAAAACCTCAGAGTTACGTGACATCAGGCATGATACTTTTTAGGGATTTTCAAGAAATCTCATTGAATGACACAGTTTTTACTTATTTCCCTGATTACACTTAATGTAGGCTTTATTCCATTCTTTTTCTATTCAAGCCCACTTATCTTCTATCTTTGATTCTATCCATAAATAGCTCCTCATAACCACAAGTTACTTGAAATATTTAACACGGTTTAACAAATTACTTAGTGGTCTAAATTTCGATTTTGAAATGATTTTTCTGTGGACAAAACTGTCCATTCAGTGTCACATTGATTTTATCTACATGAAAAATAAATGTAAATTAAACATTCATCAAATAATTCCAATAATACCGTTATACTATTGGCCATTGTCTTGTTTTTCCGATGGAGATTAATTGTTATATTTTAGGTATAATTTGAGCGAGGCTCTATTATAATCTCTATAAATTTTATTCAGTTAGAGCTGGAATCATTTGCACCGTTACTGTTTGCCACTGATGATATCAGAATAGCTACCATCACTACTTGTTCTATTATAAACCAAATAATAGCGAAGGGTTTTGTTCGGTAGACTGGGTCACAGCGCGAGCTGTCGTAATAAAGGGCTGGATCAAATCGTGTGGTACGTTTTAGAATTAATCTTGCTTTCGCTGGCAGTTTGATAGAAATCTATGGATGAATTCAAACATGTTTACTAGTGCTTATATTGTTATATACAACATGGAAGCATCTAATCAACTGAATAGGCAAACACATTTTGTCTTCAGGTGTCACACGTGTTTTTACCACCTTTGTAGGATGTTGAAAATTTTTTAAATTGACCATAACTCATTTAAACATATTTGATGATGTGACACATCCAATAGAAAGTATTTTCAATTACCTCTACAATATTTGTATTTTGCAGGAGGACGATAACTTTTTTAATAGGTTTACTCACTGCCTAAGTCGGAGGAGTAGTCGTTGAAATTGCCTGTTAAAGTACAGTAACCTAATTTTCTAGGTAAATGAAAAATTAATGTATTTTTCTACAAAACGGGTAGATTTATGCACGATCACTAACGCTGAAACAGCAAGTCGGTTTCTAAGTGTAGCTTAATAACAAATAGATAGAATATGTTTTATGTGAGATATTTTTGTTGCATTCAGGCTATAACCTGGAATTTTGATTCAAAATTAAAAATAAATCATGAATCACTTTCTGGCGGAATTTCATTGAATGAGAGATAAAATTATGCGCACTGTTATTTTTTCATCAAAATGCTAACTTGCAAACGTGTAGATTCTTTGGACACATTGCAAGTAACCTTTTTCATTGCTTTCATAATTTATAGCGCAACAGCTGTACATAATTCCTTAGCAGCTTAATCCGAGAAATATCAGATCAATACTGATATAAAAATGCTATTTTTCATTCGGAAAAATCAGTAACGTTCGGTATACTGAACTGATATAGTAGATGTTATTGTTTGATAAACTTGAATTTGTGCTACAAAAATAGTTATAGCTTAGGTTCTATGATTAGCACTAGTGGTTTGAAAGTTTTACAATAGAATCAAATAGATTAACTTGTTACTTCTCACAATACTGAACTAAAAAGATACCAACTAATATTTCAGGCAGCCTAGAAAGTTAATGATCAAACAAGCACTAAATAATTATTATATCTTAATTAACAAATAATAATGTTATAGGAATAGAGAGTTACGAAGTGTCCTTAGTCTCTCTAGGTTGCAGTCTATCAGACAAAAGACAGGAGTAAAAAAGGAAAGAACAACTTTTGAATTATTTTTGTTTAGATACACAAGACATTGCAAATCAATGTTTGAATGATTTATTAATAGGTTAACTTTATGGGTACGTATGATAATAATTGACGTTATCAAAGATGGTTTAGAATTTTGCTTCTAGTTTGAAACATTGGTAGACAAATGAGTCTTCATTATTGAGCGTATTAAGGGCAATTGTATTACTAACTTTGACGTGTTTCGTCTAATTAATTTATTAGCTTCCTAAGGCAAACCACTGCCATCCAGAGTGATGTCACGCCGGCGAGAACAACATGTTTCTCGGATTAATGAGAACATCGGAAGGAGTCCAGTTTAACGCACAGAAGACTCAGACAACAACTCACAAAAAGATCTCATGCTGGTCTGCCAGCTGTGGGGATGAAGAAGAGTACTTGAGTCATCTTCCATCAAGATTCTGAGAATTAATATAAACAATAGCGTGTCATGGTACGAGCATACTGCCGGTCTTGCTAAGTCAGCCTCCCAGATTCTGGGCGTTCTCGTCCGTTCCAGAAGATTGTGTGCACCAGAACAGCAACTGCTACTCTACAAGGCTCAGATCAGACCATCGACCACTTCCAACACCTCGAACAAGCTTCTTCCAAAAGTCGTTTTGCCGGGGAGTTTGCTCCAGTTAAAATCTACAGCTTTTCAAGGTCAATGTAAATTCATCCTCTCGCAATGCTCTTGGAGCGTGATAGGTTTCTGCCTTTGTCAGAGGTTATCTACTGCCAGTACAGAATCATTAACGATACTTTTTCATAACTACGTGCCTGCAGGAGCGTCTTGAGTAACAAGTTCAAGAGCAACAAGTAAAACATGAAATTTTATATTCAATTGTATATCGTGGAAGCAATTGTATGGATAGCACAGGGTCGAGTTCATGTCCCGAACTGGCTGAACTTTTTCACGATTTTACATCCGATTCATATCCCTTGGTTGAATATAAGGTTGAGTCTTCAGGCAAATGATTTCGAACTATATTTCTCAACACAAGAGAAAAATGCTACTCAAAGCAGATTTCCAAATAGTTTCTTCATCACGTACCGCCTGATTCGCATCAATTTTTGATTTCCTGTCATTAATAAATTTCCCATATTTTCACACTTTTTTTTACTATTTTTAATTCGTCGTATTATTATCTAAATAGGCAAGTGAGTAAATTTGTGACCATTGTTTTCCTCGAATGAGAAAACAGCTACACTTCACTATTAAAAGCGTTGCATCCCAATAAATCATACAGAACTCTATTAAATAAATATTTTCTTTGTTTATCACCCTATTACATATCATATGCTCACCTCTAGGATGATAAATGACCTCAGAATCAGAAGCAATTCCTATACAACTGTTAAAGATCACATAGCGTATAACATTAACCTCAAATTCTCCATGTACTTTTCCAAATGTATATCCCATTAGGAGTATCTCTAACAAAGGGAAAAAGGGACAAATGCTTACCGGAGTTAACTTGCTGGTCAATGCCCTTTGCGTAGGCAATCTTGGCCTTCTTGACGGTGCCAGTGAAAAGTGGCCCGCTCATTGGTGGTGCAGGTACATCGCCCGTGCCTGGACATCACTCGCTGGCAACTGTTTTTCCGTGGCCCAAGGCATACAGGGAGATAAATGACGGCACAATCGGGGGTTTCCGTCCCCTTTTCGCGAGTAGTCGATTCGGGAAAGCAGCGGAAAGCTTTCAAGCGGGGATGCCGCTTTACCGGAAAAACCCGACTTTGACGTTGATGTTTACCGAATCGAAGGTAACAGATGATTACCCGTCTTGGCCTATCGGGGGGACAACTACTCCTCTTCCTAAGATGGTTTATGGATTTTTTGATACTGCTGAGAAACTATGGCAGTGTTAATCATTGTCAAAAAGTGTATCGATTTGGTTGTATTTATATAGAATAGAGGTATGTGTGAAGGGGAATATCAAAGTGGCAACCCTGTTAATGCATTTAGCCCGTGACGTCTACAGGACTATTAGATAACAGAAATATCATTTAGGGAACTTACTGTTGCTATATGCAGTTTATATATATATAGTCAGAATTTACATTTCTATTTATAGTTAATGGACAATGATAGCGAAAATTATACCAATACCAATATATGCTTTTGCATCGATCACTTATGACAAAGGAAGGAGATTATGAAGAAGAGGAATTGGAATTTATCTACATATGTGTGATTTTCCGTGAATCTATGCTTGCGGAAACCATATTGGCGTTTGCTGATGATATTACTTTTGCCCAGATACTCTACGTTAATAACAGTGTCCATGAACTTGGACATGATGCAGTGTAGCGTCACAGGTCTATAGTTGCTGAGTATACTTTTCCTGCCCTTCTTAGGTATAGGTTGCATTCGATCAATCTTTCATCCAGTAGGGAACATTTCAAGTTGGTAGGAGAATTTGAATAGTTTGCAAAGGATCGGTGTGAGCTTTTATATCGGAGCTTCGGTTTTGGCAGCTGTCCATTTAGCAGGTGGCTTGAGGAGGTTTGTTAAGCAAGTGTCAGCATTAAATTGGATTCTCACTCTGTTAACTGCATCAAGTCTATAAGTAAATCAAGGTAGCAGTTTCGAAGATATGAGAACAGTATCCTAGCCTGGGTAAGAAGATGGTGAAAAGTATCTACTTCCTAGACAGATATTCTTTCCAACTGAAGGGGACTCACGCGTGCCGAATCATGTCCTCAGTAATCTTGACTCTCTTGAATACATGGTTATTTATCAGAACTGAATGTTCGCGGAGGTACCCTTACTTGATATAAAACAGTACTGAGTCGTACTAGCATTTAACCACCACATACTCTGACGTTTCGAGGTACTGAACATACGCTTCTTGGTTGTTTCGCCGCCTACAAGTAATTTCTCGTAGGTTACGTACGTGTGATTTTCAACTGTACGTGTCACTAACTATATGAAAAAGTACCTACCATCGGTGTGAGCTTTGATTCACTTTTTGTAACAACACTCATCTCCAAGCGTTAACCCTTAGCTGGGTTACGTATATATCAACCAATTGCTCTCTACAGTTAGACCGCCAGGCGATACTGACGTATCTAGGCTAAAGACGAAACATGTATGTCTATCGTACAGCTGATGCATAGTGGAGATAACAAATTTACTTTTTGTATGTTAACTCGCATAATATATAACAATAAATTGCAGAAATTATTAATTATCGGAGTGGAGTGGGGATAAAGACGAAATCAAGCGCTCTAATTACTGATACTTACGGTGAGACGTAAGAAGTCGTTGAGTGATGACGTCACAGAAAGCATCCTGTTGGCACAACAGTGCATCACGACGCTTGAGAAGCCGCAACTGAACGCTGCCAATTCGCTCCACGTAACATCGGAGGCTAGATGCTGTCAATCGCAGATCTTCCAGGTCTGAAATAGAAAACGATGCTTACACAACCATTAAAGATGTTTATGAAGAATAATTGAATGGAGAATGATGTAATTAACAGCACCAGCAAAGTAATTAGTATGACAAGAAGAAAAACAAACAACCTTTTTTCAGACTTTTAAATATTTCTCTAGAAACTCTATAGACAAACTTGATGTCAGTCCATTCCATAACACTGAGGAATCGAAGAGGTTTGTTCGAGATATTGAAAATACAATACTATAGACTTGGAAAATACCCCATAGATACAATTGTCTGTATTTCCAACCTCAAAATTCCCGTATCATTGACGTCAAACGGTCAAATCATATGGTAATATTAACTAGCCAGGAAAAAAATATGAAGAAAACTCTGGATGATAAGCTTCAATATATTGAACAATAATATTTACCTTTGCTTTCCAGATTCCCCAAATCCTGCCACATACTTCTATGAGACTTTCCAGAAGTCGAATTATAATCCGTAGTACCACTGTTTGCGCTCCTGTTGATATCTGACAGCAGTTCGTTAAGGAGAGTCCTAACCTTCTCTTTCTCATTCTGACCGGAAACTTGTATTACTTTGGTGATTGGCTGTCGCTTTACCTTCACCATATAAGGTACAGCTAGAATGGCCTCTGTGGGCAAGCTTCCTTCTATTGGAGTTTGGCAGGAGATGATCATATCTCCAAACATATCCTTATTACAACTTGGAAAAAATGGAATATTTATTTGGTTGCGTAACGAAAATGCACAAAAACATAAATGCAAGGATGCAAGACATTTTATTTCATTTACAATAACTACAAATTTGGATCTTTGTATGGAAATAACGGATGGTGGACTTCAAGCTTTATAATAATTAATCGATTGGTTCTAGCGATACATGGAAAAAATGATTCAATAGTAAAAAATCGTAAAATGAAATCTATAAAAAATTTTTGTTACGTAATCTATTGTTGTATATTGTTTTAAAATTTTCTGTTGGAAAGTCGTCAACATCAAAAGAGTGCTGCTGCTTGAAGATCATTCAAAACATATTTGAGTATTGTAGAAAATGTTTCTAGCTACACCCTAAAATGACTTGGATAACCTAAATGATGTACAGAAACAAAGTTTATTATTTAAAAAATCAAACATAAATAATTTGCATTGACTACGCCTAAAAATGATCAAATCATTCAAAAATCACAAAAACATAAAATGCAAAAAATATCACTATGTTTTTAGACAGCGCCTAAAAAACATTGAATATGACAAACATTTTCACAAAATTTTAACCACTCCTAGAGTAAACGATACCCTGGCTGCAAAATTATTGGGAAGTCGGCAAGAAAAAAAAGAGGACGACGATATTTCAATTCAGAGTACATTCCTGCCCAAAGTTTCATATGTATATATATATATATATATATATATATATATATATATATATACTCGTACTGTTGTTTGAAACTTGTAGACAAGGTGGATTTATCAAAAGTTTGATTTCGGACTTCCATTGTCTATAAAATTTTGAGTATCACGACGTTTCGATTGATGTTCTATCTTCAATCGTCTTCAGGTGAACAGGCAAACACGTTCCTTTCATGCCTATTTATACCCCGTCCGGTGACGTGTCGTTGTGCGCGGTCTGTTCTGATTGGTCACACAGGTCAATACTCACATTACACTTCAAACCACCCAACAGCCACGAAGAAAGGCGTCATCCGGACTTTAGTCGACCGAGCTAGGAATATTTGTAACACACAAGAGGGACTACAAAGAGAGCTCAATATCATTAAACAAGATCTATTAAACAACGGATACCCAAAGAAGCTAGAGGAAGTAACAATACAGGAAAATACCAACAGTAGAATAATTAAACACGAAGAATCTCAGCACTTACTCATTCTGCCTTACGTCAAAGGAATATCAGATGGAATCAAAAGAATAGGTCAGCGATACAAGATCCAAACGAGATTCTCTAGGACTGCCACCCTCAGAAGTATCCTAACAAAAACTAAGCCCAGGAATGAATCTCAAGAGACAAAGGACGGCATCTACCAGATACCATGTCAATGTGGTAAAATCTATGTTAGAGAAACAAAAAGGCCACTGGAAGTAAGAATCAAAGAACATCGTCTCAACACCCAGCGAGCAGAGACAGGAAAATCTGGAATAGCTGACCACACATGGACGGAGCACCATAAAATAGCTTGGGACGACGCTAAGGTTATTGCCAAGGAACCGCATTGGTATCAAGGAGGCGGCATACATCACCAACAACAGCAAAGTGTACAGCAAACCCAGCGTAGACATTAAACCAATCTGGCAGCCACTCATAAAGAAGATCAATAGACTACGACTGGACCAGACAACAAACAATGACCGACAAACAGCCACGTCAGCAGATCGGAATACTGCGCATCGGGAACCAATCAGAACAGACCGCGCACAACGACACGTCACCGGACGGGGTATAAATAGGCATGAAAGGAACGTGTTCGCCAGTTCACCTGAAGACGATTGAAGATAGCACATCAATCGAAACGTCGTGATACTCAACATTTTATAGACAATGGATGTCCGAAATCAAACTTTTGATATATACTCGTATATAGATTTATCCAATTGTATATTACTTTCAACCTTTATCACAATATGTATTGCTATACCAACACACGATTGTTATGTCAACAGGATTTTCTGATAATAGATATATATTTCGGCAATTAGAACAGTATCCAAACAGAATTTTCGTATTATCCTTGTCGAAGATTTTGCAGTTACCAAAAAAATATGGTGCAAATATGGTCTAAAATTATTAATTATTTTTACTGCTAAACATGAGCATGCTTGTATCTGAGCAAGGAGAAGAAGCGTTTTCTTACCTCTCCAGCTGGGCGATTCTAACGTCGGGCATACCGCACTCACACTTTGCAACCTGCTAAATTCAACTTCTGCTTCTGCGATAACAATTTCCGCTAGTTTAATGATATACCTACGACATGCAGTGCGAACGATATTCGTTTTTATTCAAATATATGTATATGACAGTGCGGTATACGGGCACTAATCTTTAGGTACATAAATAGGGTACGATAGTAATACTTCAGCTCTTTATCGATTCTCTGTACTTACTGCCCTACGCAAAAATAGTTTCTGTTGAATATATGTAGAAGTGAGTATCCAGCCAATATTCTTACGAAGGTCGCTGCTTTGTAATGACTTAATTCAAGAAGATCACTGAAGCTTCATTTCAACTGACAGCTGTGTCAAAGCGATTGAGTAGATATTCATTTGTTGTCAAAAGATATAGAAATATTTTGGATGGAGACATTTTCACCTCAAACCTCAATAATTCACTTGATTCAATTTATTAAACAACGTAAACTTTTGACAGTCTATTTTCTATCTATCTAATTTCTTATTTCCTTCATATAGCAAGATAAAGGGTAGCGCTGTAAGGGATTTTTTATAGCTTTTATATTGTCATGGAAAGGGAGACATGGAATATATGGTATGAAAACTTCAAGAAGAATACGAATTGTGGGGACTAAAGATAAATGTGTGTAAGACAGAATATCTGTGTATCGGATCGGAGAGTGCTGATTTAAATGTAGAAGACGAGATTATAAAAAATTGCCAGAATTGTTAGGTATTTGGGATCTATGATAGATCGCGATGGTACGAGATATATTGTAGAAATGAAAATAGCACGCGGAAAGCAAGCGAGAAAAGCACTTCATGGATTGATATGGAACAACATCCTCACTAAAGAAAATAAAAAAGAATCTTCCAAAGCATAGTACTAAATATTACCTTATACGGAGCAGATGTATGGCCAATGACAACAACAGTACGAAATAAAATAACCGTGGAATTAGACTTTATGAGAAGATTTTTGCAAGTCACCAGAAAGGACAAAATAAGAACTGAGGAAATATGGCATCGAATGAGAGTAGAATGCTCCATTAGTAAAAAATTGGAAAACAGCACTGCAATGGTAGTCATGTCCAAAGAATGCCAGAACACAGATGGCCAAACAGAATATTAGAATGGGACCACCCAGGAAGAAGACTTAGGGGAAGAACTCGTAATGGGAAAATGCCGAAGAAGAAGAAGAAGAAGAAGAAGAAGAAGAAGAAGAAGAAGAAGAAGAAGAAGAAGAAGAAGAAGAAGAAGAATAAGAAGAAGAAGAAGAAGAAGAAGAATAAGAAGAAGGAGAAGAAGAAGAAGAAGAAAAAGAAGAAAAAGAAGAAAAAGAAGAAGAAGAAAAAGAAGAAGAAAAAAAAGAAGAAGAAGAAGAAGAAGAAGAAGAAGAAGAAGAAGAAGAAGAAGAAGATATTGTCATGTATGTTTTTGGCAACCTTGCTACCCCGATACTTATGTTTTACTTTAAAATTCTTACCTATACTTTATCTACTATCATCTACGCATAGTAAATAATGTGTACTTACAAAATCTACTTCATTCAACTTATTCTTACCTTATGTGAGCACTAGGGCATTGGCGTAAGATCGATTGAGAAAGGCGCATGATGTCAACGAGGGCGTCCTTTATCAGTCACCTTAAATCGCCTGGTTACCGCGGTGCGGTGGCCCAGCGGCTACAGCGTCAGTAGGAAATGTTGGAGACACGATGTCTCATATTCAAAAACTATCCAGTATTTTATGTTTATGTATTTTATAGTAAAAGTCATGTAGCTTTTTATTTATTTATTATCTGTCCATCAAATAACACTATACAAGTATGAAGTAATATTGAGAAGCTTGATCTACACTAAAAGCAGCCGACCGATTGTTACCTCCGAATGAAATAAATTTAATAAACTGAAAACATTGATATATTTCAGATAAATATTTTTTCTAGTTTAGGAAATATCTATAATTCCTTTATCTCTGGCGCTAGCGGTATATGAACAAAGAATAATTTTATTCAATTAGTCAGAATCTAACCTAGGTGGTGCCGACGCCAATTCTTTCTTGAGACTCTTCAGTACGAGAAGCTTTGGATGAACAAATTAATTGATATCATAATACCTATTCGATAAAACTTGTCATGCCATATGCAATATCGATAGTGGACAGGTAATATAACTGCACTATATATTTTTTTCATTTAAGTAATGCATGAGTAGTTACAGTATCGGGTGCGTTCCCCATCTTGCAAGGTTCGAGCATCCCTGTTCGGCAGTCGAACTTCTGACAGCAACATAACCACACAAACAATACTGTTAGGAGGGAACAATCAATTTAACCTGAATTTCATCATTCAACAACTACTTTAGCTACATATAAAATCTATGAAATAGTTACATTCGTCGTAATATGAGGATTTGTGTTTTTTGCAGGCTAGCTAAAGCGACCAACAATAAGGCCTATATGTATATAGATCACTGCATATTGACAGTTTTGGTACGCACATGTGAATCATCACAAAATCTGACTAACAAATATCTGAATCCTGATGATGATGAGACAATACAAGACAATATCGATCAATCAGTGCACAAATTCTATAGACAGTGGTGGTTTAAAGCAGTTTTTGTCACCTGACAAAATGTCTTTTTTCCTTTTCCATCGTATAGTTTTTGTTAGCATTTTTTTCATTCCCTTTGGAATGAAAATAAACATATATAACGAGAGAAAATGCGAATGTATGATATGCAACTCCTTAAGGAACCTTGCAGTAAAACAAATGATAAAAGAAATTCACATTTTAGGTATTGAGTTGATAAACAAATATCTAGAAATAAATAACAATAAAATATACTATATAAGTTGTATAAGAAAAATATCACGCATCATATGCAAAAAACAAATGTACACACATGATAATCTTAGTTTGAGGAAAATAAAATGTACAATTAACGATAAAAATATAACTGATGTAACAGATAACAAATTTGTACTTATATGTATTTACAATATATGAACATAAATAAATAATACTGTAATGGTGAATCAAATACACATTTATTCATACGTAAGACCGTTTAGATATGAGGTACAATTATGTACAGTTTAAATGATTCAGAAAATGTCTTATTTGTTTCAGAAAGAAATATTCGTGAAGATGTGTGAGCTCCTGGTCCATTACCAGAAAAAATAAGTCTGTTTTTTATAATATTATGAGGGCGCTCTTTGAAATTTTTTACAGGTTTTGCGGGAATAGTGAATTGTGAGTCAGACAGGAAACGATGCAAATATAATCTGCAATTTTGTTTTGTCTCAATGCTCAGGTTACTGATTGAGTTACGCATGTCGAAGTTTCAATCCTTCACCGGCGAAAGGTGTTTATGATTGGATTAATGCCAGTTTAGTATTTTATAAGATTGTGTTGTGATCTAGGGCTGAGTGTCAATATTGCTATTAGAAAAATTAAAAGGGACTACGTACTTTCGTTGCAAATCGTCACATTTACATATATATAAAACTGTATTTAACTATTATAATATCGATGCAACAATCGTGTGATTTATGACAATTAGATCCAATATACGGGTATAACATTATAGACATCTACAGAGAAAAACTATGCGAAGCTAATGTAAAAGTTACATAGGTACTTTTTTTAGGATATATTGTCATTTTACACAACGCTAAAGATGAACTCCTAGCCTATTCCTACTCAAGAGGCGGTATATTTTAGTTTATACAAGGACTAATGAATTTTGGAGACTCTCTAGCAATCAACTTCAAATGTTACAATCTCTTAGTCGCATTTCATACCCAAAACATGATAGTCAAATTTCAAATGATGAATCTCTGGAAGATCGAGTAAAGTATAGATATTTCATATCCAGGATACACCATACATTTTGCGGTGAGAAAAAAAATAATTAAATGTAATTAGTAAACTTGTTATTGTAATTGTCTTAATTCATCTTAAAAATTTGATTTCACGTAGTTTAAGCTTCAGATATTTTATATACTGAAGCATTGATCATGAATTCTTAGCAAATAAGATTGAATATTGCATTGCAAAATTTAGTATCACTCCAGTGTAACAAATGAAGTAATCTTGTATTCCATGGATGTATTTCGCAGGATTTAATTATTTCAATTTGATACCAAGGGTTCGAATTAATTAATGGAGGGGATGAGGTCGAAGTTATTTCCTAATGGTGGACAACGATGAATACTAACATCGTAGTTGTTTCAACGTTTCAATGGCGACAAGTTCTACTTACATTTTTCCTGCAGGATATCATTAATTGTTTATTTTTGTAGTTGAAAAACGTGAGGCGAGAGACTCCAAAATATTGTATGTTATTTAGGAGTTATAAGACACTCTTTTCTACGAGTGTTTATCTATTTCTATTATTACAATTTTTATTTATTATAATTAATATCATATTATTATATTGCAACAACTATACATTTTATTATTGTGTACATTTTCCAAATAAATTTGTGTCAAATATGACTTATCATTATGATGATACTATGAAAGCTGTTCTATAAACGACTTGATGTAAATCGACGAAAAAGAACATTTATCCTGCAATAAATGGCATTATGCTTATCAATCAAATATGGCTGTATATCGCTAAAAGTTTACCCCAATGAGGTCCCAGGTATTGCATGACTTCAGCATTTATAGATCTTAATGAATTATCATCCTTTTAATGCATGATACAAAATATTACAGACATAAATAACTATAAAAACCCAGAGGTTTTATGGCGATAGTGTGAGATATTTTTCTCATGGTGTACCTTGAAAATGGAAGAAATGTATTTCAAAAAATCCATATTTGTCTGCGGCTTTGCCATGGTATTTTATTTCAGCTTCTAGGGAGCACAAATATAGCATTTTGGATACTGAAACTTCTCTTAGAATCAAATAGGAAAATGTACGATATAATCGATACAAGTATCACAATTATAGTGTTGCATACCTTATAAAAAACTATAGTATACACTTCAACATCGACTTTTACATTCAATCAACAACTACCATATTATGCTAACTTTTAACAAATGGCACCAGCTTTCGTAAGCCGAGCACTTACAATTTTACTTCAGTTTAGCCAAAGGCAGTGGGTGAGCATCAAAGCACCACCCATACTCTCATTCACAAAATAACTACAATTTTCATCGTTACAATTTATTTCTAGACGCGTTGTTTCTTAAGCTGGATACTCAATATGAATCATTTAGAGTTTAATGTTCAAATAACCATCATTAAAATCATTCTATATGTAGGTATAGATTCCTCTATTACCATATCAAGATTTCTTTACGGGTAGAACGAATTATATGTTTGTTTTATTTTGTAATTGGCAATTAAGGATTTCATATCCATACATAGTAGTTCACTTTTTAGGCATTCAGTGGTACCTTTTGTGATTACATTCGAGTAGTGCCTTTGACGCACAGAATAAACAATAACGGCAAGGCGACTTGATAATTCGAGGGTATCCTGCATAGTTTGTTTGTCTATATATGTATAAAATAAACCAATGTAAGATACATTAAGACCAATGAACTTTAAACTGTTTTACTTGCTGATAGATTATTTGGGTAATAAATCAATCAGAGATTATTATTGAACATTGACAATCTTTCTTGATTGTAATTGAGGATATGTGTGGTGTTTTATTTTTTATTTCCAACGTACGTTATACAAGATATTGCTTGGCGGAACATATACATACATTTATTATTATATCAATAATGCATCTACTTAATGAAAGAACTTTTTTTTTTGAAGAAGTAAACCTGTGATATTTTACTTCTCCTTTGATGCAAACAAGTAATTATATCAAATTCAAGCAAACAAGGCAAAAGGAAAGAGGTTCATAGGTTTCAACATACAATTTTCATACATATTTAACAAGTTTTAATAATTATTATGGTAAACCTACGAATGACCTGCGTTAATGAATTTTAATTGAACTATTCAAATTTTACAACCATTTTTCTGACCTCATCTGGTTACTAGTCAGGTGTTTTTCTCCGATATGGATTCATATAGATATAAATTAATTCAGTAAAAAAATAAATCCTCCATGTGTTGTCATAAAATTTATCGCTTCTACTAGCTGAATTCTCGTGAAATAGCTCATGATCTTCAAGATGATAATAAAGGCTATCCAAAAGGCACGAATATGAAAAAATAAAAGTGCCTTCTTACTGGTAGCTTACTACGAGAACATTCCATTGTCTTGTTTTGGTTGGCATTTATGCAAAACGTGGTGTTAACATTTTCATAAATGGAAAATTTTTCAGCAGAATTTGTTGATAGAAACGACCATACAATCAAATGCAAGACAAGGCTCATCAGATGTGAAAAATGTGTCAAAATATATATGTCAGGTGAATGTGGTCAAAATTTATAATGAAATAAACGGATTTTTACTTCAATGAAGTAATTTTGACTAGCTTTGGCTTGTGTGTTTTGTAGAACGTTATTTTAATATGGCTACAAGCATTATTGTGAAAAAATTAGGGTAGCACGCAGATACTGACTTTAAAATGTGATATATATTCTTTCAACTTGTAATAGCCGCTAATTAAGACCATATGTGATTAACTAAACAACTTCACTAACACCTCGGTGACTCAGTCTTCATCGAAATGCTATGGTAGTAGGTTTTTATGGAAACCTTATAGGTTTCTCTAAATTCAATAATGAAACCATACACTTAAAGCAGTTTAACTTCACTCTACAATTTACGAAGTTTTAAGTCTGCATTATATTTTGATACATTGTTACTCCCAATCTGCGTCTGTCGTGTAGGTACCTCTAGATAACGAATGTAACAACTAAAAAAAGCTCCAATCAAGACGTTCATGAATTAATTGAGTTATACCCACTTAACAAACCTATGATATAAATTGAAGTTACAATATTGCAATGTCATCATTTTCTGCTGATGGGTGTTACATATCACCGAATATCCCAGCGAATGTCTTCCTGAGGTTCTTCATGGTATCCTCTGCTTCGTCTGCAATGGAACCGCCCATGGATTGACTGCCCTGGCGCTGGAATGGTCGTGGTGGAGGGTCCGGAAGACGACCAGAGCTCACTGTACTTGGGGCTGAACTCACGGTGCTTGATTGAGAGGCTGCAAAAATTCAATTTTACATTGCACTGAGAAAAATTTATATAGAGAAGAGTATTATCGAAACGAAGGCAATCGATTTTATCTTAGTAATCATTTGACTGTAGATTCAAATAATCAATTGTTTATGAAGAAAATACGGACCATAATAAAAGGATACACAATTGTAAAATTTAAGATAAAAAATCTAACATTTTTGAGCTACACCTGAAATCATTAAAAACTTGAGAAATATACAGGAGATTCTTATTTTTTGCTGATAGCTCCACTGTTTTTCAAAAAAATATATTACAACGTTTCTGGAGATAGATCAAATTTTCTCCTTGCAAGTTCATTCAGAATCGGAGCAATAGTTCTTCTACTGACACGGATTTTCGTGACACAGATACCATTAGACTTATAAACCTATTAACTAGAATTCATAATGTAATTCGAATCATAAATGGGAAGTTATTACATGCATACTAATATATACATTATCGTTAGTCACTGAAAGCAGTTTTTTATAATTGTTACCATTGCGTTTTGTTTTATTTTAGTTTCATAATTTGATATATTTTATGCTCGAATTGTCAAAAAAATTTATTAAAATCTAGGCATCTAGATAAGATGAAGTCAAATAAGATATCACTCAATGTTTTATTCGAATCGGTACAGGTGTTTGTTAATAACCCTTCTGTCGGGTCATTCCACTTACCTTGACTATCTCTCCTCCCTACACTGGCCAAATTAGGAGTACTGTCCTTGATTCCAGTGCCTGCACTTGTTATGGTACCTACACCACTATCTTTGCTCTCGCTGTCAGCATGTGTCAGGCTGCTTAAGCTGCCCAAGATGCTTCTCGGTCCCACAGGAGGCGGGATATCTTCACTGGGAGGTGATCGAGGTCTACATACTGCTTGCATCCGACTTGCCACTAGATCTGCGATTTGACGTCTGTCCTCTTCTTGGGAGTCACCAAGCAGTGTCAGCGCGCTGTCATTCACCTAAGTCATGAGGAATTGAATTTTGAAAATACAGACTGAGACATATTTTCAACATTAATGCATTCATTGTTGGAGAGAAACTTGTATTATGAAGGTAGAGAATCAATTCTTCTTTTCTTTTTTCCTTTTAGATTTGTGGGGGGGGGAGGAGGAGGGAGGATTGATCCTCTTGATCCCCCCATCTACGACACGCGATGGTAACCTAGTCCCAGCGAAATGCATGAAATGTAGGGACTTATTACTGATATTACAAGAATTTAACTCAATCAATATCAAATAGAAAACCAAGCTCAAAGAATTTGTCGAGGCTGAATAATACGGATGAAATTACGTTATAATCATCAAGAATTTTGTTTAAATAATTGTGAATAAATTATGTATATCGATGACGCCTCTTACCTCAATAATGTATTCTCTTCCGTCCTTGCCAACAACCACTTCTAACGCACAAATATCAAGTCCTCCAAATAGGTCAGAAACCTCGTCAATCCACATTTTGTATCGCTCAGGCATCGAAATCTGTTCTAGGATTGCGGAACCAATATTCGTCTTCCAACAACCTATTAAAAAATATGAATATTGAAATTTGTAGACAATTTGGGTGGGGGGTGTGATTTAATCCGCCCTTGTCAAACCTTTAATCTCCTGTAGCTTTTGTTACATCCTGTTTTTTTAATTCTCTTGATCTAGACCTCCAGAGTAGTACTCGTACTTCTTATATACTTTAAATTTGGGACTAGTTGTAGTTGTAGCTTTTTTTTTCATTAAAACATGATTTAATTAGCATCTACAAATTTGGTGGTATCAAACTTATATTTGTTTTTGTGCTGATAAGCTTTTGTCATTATTTTACTTCTAGTTTCGTTCATTTTTATGTTTCTCTCTTTCAAAACAGATATCCAGATCTTTAGGATTTGCTGTAGGTCATTTTCCAACATTTAAATTTGAAAATCTGGAACAAGTGAAGTATATTCTGAAACTAATGCATAATACTTTTTCCGGGACTTATTCAGAGTTTTTGGATCAGTTTAACAAGTTACCTGTCCTATCAATTTTTTAATAAATATCATATGAAAATTCACATAAATGGTAGAAAATAGCACCGCAATTTTCTATTATGTATGGCTTCCAGACAAAGGTGGTAGTAAAC
The DNA here is from genome assembly GCA_949316355.1 of Bruchidius siliquastri. NCBI lineage: Eukaryota > Metazoa > Arthropoda > Insecta > Coleoptera > Chrysomelidae > Bruchidius > Bruchidius siliquastri. The sequence continues at coordinate 31,989,630 of OX438535.1, read as the reverse complement.
GGTATTGTTGAAATAAAACAGAAAAAATACCTACTTATGAGTTAATAAGTTAGTCTTGATTCTAGGATTATAATTGCGCCAATGGATTCTGAGCGATGCTGTAATAAAAATCCAGAAAATCTGTTGGAACAAATTTCATAAAAATTATTCTCAATGATAGCGAAGTTATTCATCTCATACGGTTATGGAAACTGTGATATGACTTGTATTTATTGACAAAATAGCATATAAAATTTCGCTGCTTTGGCTGAAGTCCATGATTTTTTCAGCACAGTGTTCAAATTCGAACTGTACGTTGCCGAGATGAAAAGAAAACATGAGTCAATTACATTGAGTAATGTTGGTAAACACAATTTTATGTCTTGTTCCCACCCACACAAAACTAGTATTATGTCATGTAGTGCTATTCATTTCATTCAAATTTACTCTCAAGGTAAAGAATTTACGACATTTTTTCACAGAACAGCAAGAGATCAAAATGGCTGTTTGTTTGCAACAACATGATAAATTCGTAGAAAACAAAAGTGTTACTCATATAATGCTGTACATTATGTAAAATTGTCTTCGAAGTAGAGGACGCGTAAAGTGATGTATGAAAGTTTTTATTTCGTTTATAGCATAAAAACCACTTAGTCTGATTCTATGAAAACTGGATCTTAGCTATACGAAGTGACCTAAGTTGGATCAATTACATTTATTATCTTTCAGGTGAACAAATAAAGCTATAACTGAATGTTCACGAAGTCCACGTAATATTGTAATATGTTTATTATTATAAATACAATGAATTTTCATAACAAATATATGAATTTACTAAATGTATCTTCTTGAAATTATTGTGTATTGTAAAGGGTTGTTTGAGTCTTCTGCGGGTTAAACTGAACTCCACCTGTAAATCCCCATTCCTGTCGGTATTTATTTTATTTAAAACTCTATGGCAAAAATGAGAATTATGGAAAGATAATGCAGCAAAATTATGAAAATTAGTTTGTTAGATCGATATGTATAGTTATTACAATTATCATTGCATTATTAATGAAAATCATAAATTCCATCATGTCGTTGTATCCATGATTTATTGCACTAAGCTTATTGTCGATTCAAATTAATTATTAATTATATTTTGTATATTATATATAATTGATAGACAGCTACTGTTGTGTTGAACAAGGTATGTAAGAATAATCAGTCATTATATTGGACTAATGGATGATGTATGAGAAATTATAGCCCTATAATCTGTGATTTTGATATTATCACAATTATTAATTTGAAACTAGATTAAATTTTCTGTAAAGAAGAACAAATTTAGCCAAAAGATCAAATTGATGCTGTTAGAAATAGCTACTAGTGAACCAAATGTAGAATTCTGCCTATTGCCGCTCCCGCATGTATGTAATTGCTGAATGTGACTAACCAAATCCTGAAATCTTTGAAAAGTTATCAATGATCAAAAAATATAAAAATAAAAAAAAATGATAATACACTGTTACAATACAATTATGGATAATTTTTATAATTTCATTCAGTGTTAGGAGAAGGTTAATTTTAAGCTGAGACCCTTTTTTTATTTAAGGTAAGTAGGAAAGAGATTCAGCATAAAATTAATGAATTGAGATTTGTTGAGGAATAAACACTGGCACTGTTGGAAGTTTACCAGGTTGCAGTACAGCAACATTTTATCACTTCATCTGTCGCATGTTTACTATTTATTGATACATATTAGTAAGTACCCTTACCTGATATGGATTTTCTCATGAAAGCTTTATAGTTGTTACCAATCTTCTGCACGTGAATGTCGTATTTGGAATCGATATACGGCTCTACGGTGCAATAGGTGTTAGCCACGGCCACTACGCTGGCCATGTCCTGGAAATCGCTGATGTTGTCCACCTTCACCTTGCCCAGCCCGCCATGGGCGTGCCCCAACTTTAATACCACTGGAAAACGGGAAGCTGTTATCTGGAACCAACAAAAATGGATGATAAATATGAGTTATTGTTTTAGTATGCCCAATATTTTTCACTCTGACTGTCAGGTTGGAGAGAGATGACTACAGGCAGGCTAAGAGGTTCATAGCAGGCCCCAACAAACGTAGGGAGCTAGGGCTATTGAACCGGAGGAGGGATTCACTCCACTTGTTAGTAGGAATCGTCACAGGGCACTGCAGATTGAACAGGCACCTGATACTCATAGGAGTGGTCAAATATCCAATCTGTCAGGAGTGCTGGGAGGAGGACAAGATCTCGTTCCACTTCCTGGATGAGTGTGCCGTATACAGCGGCTTTAGGGCTGAGTTGTTTGGTACAGCAGAGTTTGACAGGGAAGAGTGCTACTCAGCGGAATGGTCGGAAATCATGACCCTTATTAAAAGGTCTGGAAGGTTAGACACTAAGGAACTACCATGTCTGCCATAGTTCTAGTGATGGCCTTCGGGGCCCTCCCTGGTATATCTAACGCCTCCTCGATTGAAGTTTCCCGTCTGCGATAGCGATCATCACTAAGTGTATCAAAGCGTCCGGTTTCGGTGCTTTTGATCCAGTTTAGTTATATTTTCGATACCATTATGCGACTGCGACTCTGTCAAGATGCACTAACAAGATGCAGAATGCTACGAACATACAATGCGTCACGCGCCTACGCGTCTAGTCGTTGATATCTGATGAGACCATCGAGTTGAAGAGGTAGCAAGAGTAGATGTCATTGCGACGTGTATTAAAAAGACATGTTTTAAAGCATCAGGATTTCAAAAATCTGAATAAAGCAGATTGACTCAGTTGATGAAAAGAGAACAATAATGTTTCTGTCTTGGCTCCAAAAAATATTATTAAAAAATGTAGTATCAGTATTTTTCACGATGATTAGAGCACTAGCATGCCATAGTGACATTTTGCACTATAAATGTGAGCATCATGGCCCCTAAACTCTTTTTTGACTGCCCTACGAGCACGAAGGGATTGTAAACATGATTTTCTTGCAGGATGAAGCAATTATTTACTTGTAGTAGTTGTAGAAAACTCGACTGTTGCTTGAAACTTGTCACAACGTTTCAGTTGGTATACTATCTTCAATCGCGAGCGGAGACAGAAAAATCTGGTATAGCTGACCACGCATGGACGGAGCACCATAAAATAGCTTGGGACGACGCTAAGGTTATTGCCAAAGAACCGCACTGGTATCGAAGAAAATTCAAGGAGGCGGCATTCATCACCAACAACAGCAACGTGTACAGCAAGCCCAGCGTTGAAATTAAACCAATATGGCAGCCACTGATAAAAAAGATCAATAGACTACGACTGAACCAGACAACAAACAATGACCGACGAACAGCCACAGGAACTAATCAGAACAGGACACACACAACACGTCACCTGAATTAGTATATGTCGCTATGAAAGGAAAATGTTCGCCAGTTCACCTGAAGACGAATACTATACCGACTGAGCTAGGAGTGCCTAGTTAGTTCAGTTGGCAGAGCGTTTAACCACTAATCAGAAGGGGTGTGGTTCAAAGCTCGGAGTGGGCCAGTTCTTATTTCCTACGTCAATCGGCGAGGAATTGTTGTAATCGGGAAAAATTTCAAATGCCAGATATTGTTTTCTTGATGTTTCATGATATATAAATTACGAAAAACCATGTCATTTTCATCGGTCTGTCTTTCTGTCTGTCTGAACTCTGCCGGGAGGTTTTACTAGTGTAACAAGGGCGAGACATATTTGTAGATTTTTAAAATCGAGTTAGTGGCGGGGAAGTTATTAAAAAATGAACATTTTTGGACAAATTCGAGGTACCTCACCATTTGCTAAGAATTGTTCTGGGGAGGGGGCAAAATTTTGGGGTTTAGGTATCGATATAGAACGCCTGTTCCAACCAGCAAGTATTTCATGTGATAACATCACATAAAAATAGACCCGGTTTGCACGGTTGCTACGTTTGCATATATAAGGATAATAAATAATTACAAAAGTGGTGTTTAGTCTTAAAAAAATTGACGTCATACCGAACATTCACGTAGAGCACTGTTAAACGTAATATCGATGTTAAAAATCATCACACAATGCGGATACATATTATAGTTTTAAAAATAAGCAGATTTAGATGTGCGTGTACAGAGAGGTGAATGTATATGTACTCTACTATGAAGATAAAGAAGAATATCCATTTCGTTCTAGGTATGCTTCATTATTTACAGTGGTTTAACTGTCCTGAAAACCGTTTATTTGCAATCCCGTAACGACTGGCTCTTAGAGAAAATATCTCAAATTTGGAAATAAAGATTTGGATTTAAAGCATGAATTGTTCAACATCATACCAATCAATGTTGGACAGAGCTGAAATATTAAATTAGTACAACCTGTCCTTGAAACATTTAAATATATCTTATTTTGGAAAGATAATTATTATCATCAGATTCTTCACATCCGACTCATCATTTAATGGATTGTCTTTTAAGGCGCAGGCAGGTAAAACTCGGCGATCCGCTGATGTGACTCACAGAATGTTTGATTCAGTTTCGCGAATGCTGCTCCCAATCATCCGACGTATAAATACACTCACGTAGATGCGTACAAAATTAGGATACCAGGGAACGTAGAACTGTTCATGGAAATAATTTTGAAGTAACGGGAAATTGTATTTGCACAAACGCTATTTTCGACATAAATTATGTAAAATCATGGGGGATGGGGCATAGATATTGATTAGTTAAGTATGTAAGTATGTTTGTCTATCTTTGATCTCATTTAAAAATTTAGTTCTATATTCTAAGAAAGTCTTTACGTACTCTTATCTGCATGTAATTTTTTATCTGTGTATACCTATGGATTTAGCATTCTTCGTTAAAACAATGTAACTATATAGATTTACAATTAAGAAATATGTTGACTGCGTTCATTCAAATCTTGAATGGAAATAATAACTAGATGATGATTCAAAAGGATGTGGTCAAAGACATGATGTGAATAACTGAAAAACACATACTCGAGCCAATGAATGTAGGATTGCAAATTATGAATAAAAAGTTAAATTTTAAAAACATTCGAAGACGATTTAAAATAAACTGAATAATTGAAAATAGTTCAATCAGGTTTAACCTAAAAATATAAATGTTCAAGATACTGCTCATAAATCAACAACATCTATCTATGAAACACGTTACTCCTAAATTTAATTAAGTTAGAAATATTATCGTTTAAAAAGTGACCTTCTGGTTCAAAATGATGTACAGATTTTCATGACTTCCGGTAAAATGCTTTGCTAACTAATACCTTCTGGTCTACATCAGTCATATGTGGAGTAAAGTATTATATGAACTTCGTGGAGAGTTTCAAGTCCCATTTCCAATGCTATTTTTGCTGTACGTCATTGAACTGTTGGAAATAAAATTTAATCCAATACACAGTTCCTCAGATGACAGCACCTTCATTTCCTGCATGGGGATTATCAAATGTAGTTTAGTCAAACGCACAGAAGATTTAGATAACTACCCTGACAAATAAATCACATGCTTGTCTGCCAGCTGTTGAATTGTAGCGACGCTTTTGGGGATTTTAAAATGAACATTACCACGCCCTGGAATACATCAAAGGGAGACTCAAGATTCAATTTTTGAGTAATAAAAATATAGATTATTTTGTTCTCACCACAAAATTCTCTTTAATCTCCATTCTATGTATTTCCACAGTTACGGATGATTATTGAACCTGAACCTGCTCTGATGCACTACCTGATGATTCTAGGTTCAACACAGAAACGAGCAGTACGTTTGGTAGACGCATCTGACATAACAGAGGACAAATCCTTAGTTTGGAACATCGAAGAAAAGTGGCTAGCCTGTCCATATTCTATATGTTCCACAATGGTAATAGTTCCATCGAGCTGTTTCGCATAGTAATACCAAGACTCACATACAACAGCCACTAGGACTCGATTCTTTCTAAGGTAAATATCTAGGAGAATTTCAACGTTGAGTTTGTTTCTCGTTGCTTACAGCTTACGAGGTTGGAGGTAAATATACATTTATTCTCCCTTCTGGAGGGCGACAGACTTTCTGCCATTGCGAGAGTTTATCCATAAAAAACCACTATCGTGCCTCCCTGGTACAAATGCATTTTGTGTATGCAGGCGATGACGATGCTCAATTCAATCTAGATTATCCTATTATTGTACGCTATAAACGGACGTCTGCGACGTCTACTGGCATGACTGAATTATCTGCAAATAAGGCGCTTCATTTCTTCGTACAAAATTCACACATTTCCAGTATCTTTCGAATACCTTAATTAATGATGTACTCATACACGGTTGCATCTGATCCTATTTTCAGCATTGCAGCTTTCCTAACACCAAACCTGGATCTGTTGTGGGCGGTTGAAGCGTTACTGAACTGGATTCCTGTTTCTAAATAAATTGTTCCAACGGATATAAACAGTCCGAATTCCAAGCTCAAGTAGATATGCCTGATTTATAACTGTTACATCCAGACTAAATAACGAACGATTATTCATTTGAGTGTTTTATATTATGCTTGCAACTTACTAGACATGATCCCATTTGCATGTAATTTTCCGTCCCAGGCATAAATGAGGGAAATATTATTTTGATGCTTGTTCTAAGTCATCATTTCTGTCGATCGATTAGCTTGTTGACCTGTCGCTAGTATTTGAGTCCTGTGAATTCTTTGAAGAACTTTCAGATTTTCCAAAAACTGTTTAACTGCCTGAATTAATTCCTCAGTTTGCCATTTACTTGTCTTAACATCTTCCTATGATTTCAATTCTTATCTTACTGAAAGTCATCAGCATATCAGGAAGACATCATCGCTAGCTTGGAAAAATACTGCGTTGATATACCTGCAAAATTTGTTTTCCATGCATGCCATGGTTGTAAACTATATGATCTCCACTTTCGTTTTTAGTTTAGACTCGTTTGGCGGTCTAATTGTTGAGAAAAATTGAGCAGTATAGACGTAACAGTCAAGGGTGTGATAGCATTATCAACATTCAGCTGCAAGTGTCGCGCACGGTGATGCTACCAGACTATATTACCGAGTCTAGGCTAAAGACGAAACATGCGCGACGCTTGGAGCTGATAGCGCATAGTTCATCTTTGTCAAAAAACCGTTACTGTCAGTTGTTTCCTGAAAAAATAGCCTTTTTATAATAATACTGACTATCATGTAGAACGAAATCATCTAAAATATAATCTCCAATCATTCTATGTACAAAGATGGTACAAAACAGAACCATGTAGCGTTGATCAGAAACTATAAATATTTAAGCATTTATACAATACTTCGTTCGATGGATTTATGAATTCGGATCCTTTTAATAAAGGCATATTTGAGAACAATCTCATTGAAAAACTCTCCTGACTTCAACGGCAGAAAATTCGTATAGTGACTGAAATGCGAAGAATTCCGTTGGGATGATGATTACAAGCAAATAATGATGAATGATCAACTCGTTTCTTGTTCAATGGCTATACGATATAATAGAAACGATATAATAAAACAACTGTTGTTAGGAATCGAAAATGTATAACTACAGCATATGACTTCTACATTCATTTCAACCGCTTAAATTAATCAAATTATTCAAAGAGGTTAATCAACTGCCTTTGGGGTTCATCATCGATTTAAATTAATTTTTGACGCTAAAAGTTACATATGTCCTTGTAATGATACCAAATACTAGCTGTACTGTATTTTGTTAAGCTGAAAATTACATTCAACATAATTACTGATGATGATGAAGATTTTAATAGACGGATCACCTGTGAAGCCTATTCTGATGCTGTTTCGATGACACATCATTGTAGTATTTTTCGATCTAGAAAATATATAGTCGAGAAAAATAGTATTTCAGCTCTCTGCTGAGAGGCTCTAAAATAGAGCATACTTGAAAATGCTCTATCATAGTAGATTACTTGGAAACTAACTTAAATCCCCGTTTGCTAGGCAGTGAAAACATCTAGGGGATTGTAAGTACACTAAATTGTATGGTTGGTAATATAAGTTAAGATGGAGATTAGAACGTTTGACCAATCTACGTAGATATATCAACAGATTAGCATTATCTGATATTAACAAATCGGTCTCCAAAAAATATAATATTTCCTGTTCACTTCTAAACGTATCTCGCTCGAATAGAGACTCGTTAGAAAAGTGAAAAAATAGGATTGAACTCGCCGATCACTGCTAAGTTCGTGACAAAAATCTGTTCTGATTCCACTCCAGCTGTGTGTTGAATAGCCGAACTCAGCAAACGTTTAACGTATACAAAATACATCAGTAGAGATGAAGTGGTACCGTAGTGGTACCCCAAACAAGATTGGTACAGAGGTACATTTATAGGCGCACCGCGAAACAGTTTTCAGTTCAGTTCGCATTCAGTTGTTTGTTCCAAAGCCGTCTCGACGCTACTCGCTAAGCGGACTCCACGAGCACGTGCGACACGTAAAGATCGGTACGCTTGCTCCCAGTGAAAGTTTCACTTTTTACATAGATTTCTCAATTTTTGAATTAAAGAGTTGACACAGTGCGGTTACTTTTATTGTCCAGTTGATTTTGGTTGGATTGTGAAATGTGCTGCTATAGCAACTACTAGTGGATACCTTCATTCATCGGTAAAGCAGTTGGACATAATGGTAAGTCATGACATGTACTTCTACACCTCAAGTTAAATATCATCGAAGAATGAAAAAGATAATCCAATCCAGGCGTCTATCTTTTGGTGGGCAGATAAGTTAGACAGGGATGTGCAGCTAAAATCCGGATGCGGTGGAATAACGCACATTTATTTTCCTTGATTTGATACTATTGCTTTTACCGTTTATTGAACAAGCATTGTTGCAAGAGATTTTTTAGTAGATAAAATTGTAATAATCTAGATTGCAAATTACATGATAAAAAAACGATATGATACATTTTTATTTTACCTGCAAAATAACTTCCATTTCAGTTATTGATATCATATGAATTTTCCCCCTGATGAGTGATTTCAAAGAAACAAAATTGTATGTAGAATGAGTGAGCGAGCAATACAAACAAGATAAAAAATATGCAAAGGACGAAATCATTCACAGAAATATTGTTGATATTTGTTGATTGTTTGATCAAATAAATTAATAGGACAGAACAGTGACCAGTATTCCTATTCAGTGCCGAGGTATACATTGAGGGTGAAAGAATTATTGGACATGCATCAGGTATAAACAAAAGATAAAGAAGAGAGCTTTCGAAAAACATGCAAGCGCGAAAAAGACGACCTATGGAACCGCAGATTTGACGACATAGAGGCATTTTCGTTTCAGTTTACAGTCCAGTCAACTTAGGCTTGCCAAAAATCTATTGCCTGGTCAATATAGTAATAAATTACTAGATTCCATGCAATACTGTAATGGATCGTGTAATATTTACTTGCAAAATTAAAATTTATTGAATTCATTTTTTTGAAATCTGACACTTCAGAAGTGTACATTTCCAGAGAAAAAAAGTGGAGACGCCTGAGATATATTGTATTCGGATCACTGTTCGTTAAAAGATAGTTGACAGGGTTATTATTGGGGATTTTTGAATTGTGCACCTTGATCCACTGAAATTGTGCAGTTCCATGTAAAATTGTACAATAGTCTTTTTACAAGTGCCATTAATGCCAAGTGTCACTTATAACAGCACAAGCCGTGATCGTGAAATGTTCGGCACTGATAAAAGACATGTGGGCACTTGACAGTACCATCACAACCCACAGAATAGGCAAAAAGTGACAGAACAATGTTTCAGTGTAGTGGGAGCAACGAACCAACAATACTGCACAATGGTACAATCTGTAACGTCAACGCAGATGATATCTTTTTCTGCAAATAAGTTTGTTTATAATAGCTATTTCTGACAGACGGCAATATTTGCGCAAAAATTGGTGACATATATACATATAATCAGGATATAAGAGTTGTTTTTTACGTGACCATACATGACAATGTCAAATTTTGTCACAATTTTTTTACAAATGGTAAAATTTACATGTCGTTACTCGAAGGTCATTTAATTAGCAACCAGACGTCTGTTTAGCAGCATCTCAAATACGTCAAGAAAAGCTGACCGCGGTCACTGTAGTTATTCATTATCACTAAGACTTAATAAAAGTTCTTTCTATAAATACATTTGTCATAATAATACATTCATATCATTATTTTACTACGTTGACTGCACTTATTTTACAGTTTTTGTAATTGAAAGATGTTAAATACTGACCTACGGGTTTTGCAGATCAATCCAATAATACCCTAACTTATGACTGAATAGAGCAATTACCATAAATAATTTTCTTTCGTTCTATTAGTCTGAAAACTAAATTTTTTTTTATATAAACGCTATACATTCACCATTTTATAAGCTGTCTTGCTTCAGAGATTTATAGCTTGAGGCTTGGTTTATTGCTACCAATATCAGGTACAGTCATGTCTGCCTATTTGTACGTATGAGCGAATATGAGTTTTACTGTTGTGTTCGTGTTATGGGAGGCGAGCAAATAAATGTAAATCTCACACAGGATTGAAATCAAAATTTAAATTATTCTTTGCTGCACAATCAGTTCCTGGAATTGTCCAGGTGGCCTCTGTACAACCAGACCCATAAACTTGATGGAAAATGAGAAATTATCTGTGGAACTTCCCACTCAAATCTTAGGGAATATTTTCGAATATGTTGTAACACTTCTTTACGTTTTACGATGTCTACAATTACCTTGAAAGCTTTGATGTTCGTCTGGAAATACCAAGAAATCGAGAGGTGACATTTTTTTTTGATTCCTAGTTATTTCAGCGAAGAATCATTAAGAAAATATCTGAGTAATTAATACGTTAGTTCCACTTTTTCAAACTTATATTTTCCAGCAATGATACCAAACAATAAATTAAGGATCTCTATCTGGATTTTGACGCTAAATTGTGAATTGTGGGAATTTTCAACTACAAACTAAATACATTATTTGTATGATTTCCTCTTTCTAAACAGAATGCTAGATTCAAGAACTTTAGTTGCATATTTATGATAGGACACAGTTAGCTACTTAACAATCAGTAATCTGTATAGCAATTGTGAATAGTCAAGTCATTGAAATGAATATAATATACTAATGTCCACAATTTAATCTCAATTATCAAAGAATTTCACCAGGTAAGAGCATCGACAAACTACGGGCATAAAGATAGTATTTGGTTTGGATTATGCTTATTCTTCAATCAACATGTGTCATAAAATCCTTTCTTATTCTGTCGTGTTCCGCCATTTGTATTACAATCAGCTCGATATGTTATGAAAATCATTAACACCGATTAACAGTAGGACAGTTCCAGGCCCAAGCATAAACTTTTTTCGAAACATCCAATTGAGCGGCCAATTTAGATATGCAAAGGCGTTCGCCTTGGAAAAATTCAACATTCCAAGGTACGGTATGTATTGGATTTACGACGATGCTTAATGGAAACTAGCAGTTTGATTAAATTATTAAAAATGTGTTAATTGCTGGTGAGGTTGATCTACGTTTCTGGCAAGGCATCATTATTCAGAACAGGTTGCTGCACGACCTTAAATTCTTTAGTTTGTAGATGTGCCACAATATTTACAACCTAAAGCGAAAGTCTTGTTATAAAAGAATCGTGTACTAATTCGTATCATTTAAATCCTTGTAGAATTATGAACGGTGAAACTTTCTACAAAATTGCAGTATTCACAAGATGATTCATTGTACTTTGCACTTTTATCTGGGCATTCAGCAATTATTGATTTTGCATTCCTATTATCTTCATTGCTATTATCATTGCAGTTTTAACTGATGTGCCATAATGAATCGTTTTATAGTAGGTATACAAAAGGAAACTATATTTTTTTGCCTTTGGTAGAAGAAGTTCTATCATCTAAAAAAGTTTGACCTATGTAATCCGTTTTTCTTGTTAGACGACTCTTCACACATTTGCCTTCAAAATACAGAAATGATTTATTTATATAACTTAGGGCCAATAATAATATTAATTAATAATTAGTAGTTTTTATCAACCAAAATGCATTAGTCGCAATACCATGTTGTCCTATATTTTAACTTCAAATTCCAACGCTCGCAGGAGCGATTTAAAATAATCCCCAGGAAATTACTCTTCCACTGGAATTTTAACTGCCAAATAAAGATAAAAAACTCCAAACGTGTAAATTGTTCTGCGTGTTTCACCAGAAAGAATTCTCTGTATTTAGACCCGCTGGCAAGCCAGTCTGCAAGTGTTAATTGATTTAAATTTGTGTGCCAAAGTGCCAAAATTTCTACTACAAACATTTCTATGTACTTAATTTAACATTTGGTTTTACACCATTAGGGAATGTATTGTAATCACGGAACATTTCAAATTCCAAATATTATGTTGTATTGATGTTTTTTGATATTTACGAGTACAATATCCATACATATATAAACCATATCATTGAAATATAAATCATGTTACTCATTTCTGACAGTCAGTTCGGCAATCCTTGGGATCTCTATAACTCGGAAGGTACCATTCTAGTTTTCTACGCTCTGTTAGTACTAAAACAAGTATGGGTAAACTTTCCAGTTGTATAATAAAAGTGCAGCAGTATAAAAACGAGGACACGTTTCACTTTTTTGGAGCTTCCTGATAATTTTTTGTAAGATTAAATGGTGGGCGTAGGGAAGGTTGTTGTGAGGTGGAAATATGCGTTTATGGAAGACTCTGACATAAATGATTGGTAACACGTTTGGCTTCGAAACACATAGAAATAATAAAAACAATGGACAGTATTTTACGATACATCATAAACATAGTAAATTTTTGAAGCATTTTGAATGTTTCAAACAAATTTGATCATATCAGTAAAGAAAGTAAAAAAAACGGTCCCAGCAACTATAGACCTGCGACTCTGTTCTGCCTCGTGTCCAAGATTATGGACACTATGATTAATGTGTAGCTTTTGGACCACATGATCAATGATCACCAGTATGGTTTTAGTATAGATCCATGGGAGATCTTTTTTCCTATGTAAAGTATTGAAATAAAATTCCAATAGCTACATATATGCTACAATGACATATGAATTGAGGTTTGGTAACAAAATAATTGTTGGAAGTAAACAAAACGCATATCACCCTGACCGAAAATATGTAACTAATATTCCACTTTTTCACTTCATTATATGGTAACTATGTGATTTGCTTAGCATAAATTAAAAAGGAATACATTTTCCACCTTCTAGTTTTCGACCCATCAAAAAATAAGGACCTCTCCAGTCCCGGCCCCGGGGATTCACTACTATCCCTATTTTTCTCGACGGTAATGCTGAAATATCGCAGTGACTTCATTGATTTCTCAGTCGGCAGTAATGTTTGCCAATGATGAATCATGAACAATTCGATAAAAATCGTTAAAATCCCAGACGTCATGCTTCAAGTTCAACAAAATGTTTACAAGTGCGGTTTGTAAATCAGTTCTCGTTGCATATTGCTTCAGTGACAAATTTGCGAAATCAATGGAATCTACGCTTAATTTGCGTATCGCGTCATTTTGCAAATAAACTAAAATGTTGTTGATGGCCTCATGAATACAGAGTGTTATAACTTATAAGCAACCATCATCTAATTCGTTAATAATGCGTTAGATAAACAACCGTGAACTCACAGCTCCTACAAGGACATAAATATTGTTGAATTCGTATTGATGTGCGTAGATTAACAAGTGCATAAATGTAAGGTTGTATAGTATGTCGGAGATTCATTAACCTTCAGAATGTACATACGTGGGGTTGATCTAATATTTTCTGGCTATAATAGCGTTTAATATTTCCACGCGTTAATAATAAGGAGTTGTACTATTTATGAAACGCATAATATTAAGATGAGTTTGAATAACGGAGACCTGAATAATTAATATTTAAGTATGCTATGTGTCTACAATTAACTACTAAAAAAGTACCATCTTTCCAGATAACTAATTTAATGATTAAAGACTTTTTTTCACAAGTTTAAATATAATTATAACTCATATGTGAGCAGAAACAAACTATATGAAAACCTCAAAAGTAAATAGTATGAAAACAAAATGGAAATCAAAGCAGTATCTACTAAAAAATAAATAAACATGACAGTGTTAGTAACACTAACAAATCATTAAGACAATAACATTTCAACTACAGTATCTCTAACACAAAACTATGAAAATTGGAGATATATATATATATATATATATATATATATATATATATATATATATATATATATATATATAATGAAACATATCTCTGAGAGATGAAATGCTGCAGTCACGGGTTCGAGTCCCGTCCGTCAATGAACGTCATTTTTTCAAATCCCTATCTGAGTTTATCTGGTTAAAACCATTCCATGACTCATGTTTAAGACTTGCACAATCAATGTTTTGCATTGATGTAACTATGTAACTTCTGACACTTACTTGTGTTGGACGCTAAGTGAAACCTACCGACGAAAAATTCATAATAACACTTCGGTTGCCTTCAGAATACAAATGAAAAATTTTTGAAATACAATTTCGCGTTTGTACTTTGATAAGGGTTGCCAATGCAGCCGAAACGTTGGTAACTTTCATTCATCAGCCATATATGGAAATTATTTAGCGGCTAGCATAAGTAAGATGAACACTTTGGCATTTCACATTTCACTGGTGGATAGCAGTCATGACACCACAGTATACATCATGAATATGTTTAGTCTCGTTTCGGTAATAAGTCAATTAAATGCCCTACGTCCAACGAAACTCCACTAAAAGATATTATATACCAGAAATAAAACTTTATTTCTGAACGAATTTATGGCACAGCACGGTTGTTGGACACAAACACTGCGCTGCGAGATGTTAGAAAATTTTCGGTCCATATATTTTTAGGTTGTTATTGGTTGAAACAGCATCGGTATAGCGGAATAACGCATCCTGTGCCGGTATATAAAATATTTAATCGAGGCCTTTGGGCGATGCGCATTATACAAACATCTGTTTTATTATAACAATTTAACAATATACATATTGCGTACCCCGGCGTTTTATTAGTCAGTTTGTTGTGTGTTGTGATAATAATCGGGGAGAATCTCAGATTGGGACGATTAATTTCATATACACGGTGTTTCAAAAATGCACGCCATATTTTGAGCATTTTAATCTTAAGGACGAATATTTGGTTTTTCTTGAGTTTTCTAAATGTATATAATGCCACTGAAGCGATTTTCTAAAACTCAGTCAAAGTTCAAAGTCTCATTTGTACTTGCTAGATGCACTTGTCAATCTTGACAACCATGCAGATAAAACGATTGTGTAATTAACACACAGTTTCACAAATAAAACTCTTTTTTTAATTATATTTAAATCCGCGTCGGACTTGACTGCTAAAAAGGCTACCCAGATGACTTGCCAACTAACTAGTCCTATCGTGGATACAAAACTAGAGCTCTCAAATCTATCATACTATTTATCCTGTCTAGCTGTTTTTCTATTAAAGTACGTTTTCCTTTCCTGGGTCTGTATTGGGGAAAATATTTTTTTATGAAGGCAAGAATAGATGGAAACTTATAGTAGTGTATCGATGAAAATTGAGTTTAAAGGATCAGTCTGTTCATTTTCAGACGTTTCGTAGTGGAAGTTTAAAGTTTATTTTTTTATGGGTGCGTTACCGCGTGTATAGAGAGTAGAGGATATGTGCAAGAATCTGGTCAAGGACGTGTGGATGAGGCAGTCGACGAATGCAACAGCTGCACCAGATCGACATAGTATTATACAGGCCATGCTCTGAAACAGAGTACCACTCTGCTGACTTAAAAGGCATACTTCATCAACAAATTACAGAGAACTCATTTCGGTATTCGAGAACACATGAAATTATCCAGCGAATACCGTCATTAAATGCAAATTTAACGTGAGGAATGAATTGCAGTGATTCGAAAGGCCATGCTCATAGTTTTGGGTGAAGTGACAAGATATTATAACATTAATTTAAAAGAATGCACCTGAAATGTATCTAATAATGATCATCAAGACACTTATCAGTCCATATCTGATAAACCACCGTACCAAATTTGGTGTTTTCCACCTTTTTCCGAGTTAAAACCCAGTAAAAGTAAATTAAATAAGCGATCAGATCAGTATTGAAAAAATGTCGACACTATACTGTGTGATACACACATATATATTTTTATAAAATTTTTTCAATTAGCTTGGAAGCCATATTAAACTAATATCGGATGAATATTTTGCCAATAATTATAAACTGTTTATCACTACTTTGATCATCGCGGAATATCATCATATTTTGGTCATTTTCGATCGTAGTGGAAAAACAGGTGGTAAAAATATTTAACTGACAAACTGACTGTACACCTGTATATATTTCACAAATCTAACTATTTCAATGTGCAGTGTAGTAGGTCAAGTATTTTTCCTAACACATGGTCTTTGTTATCAACAGAATATGAATAAAGTAGCTTAATTTGTAGTTTGAAAATGGATCTATATATAAACACATGGGGCTCACCAAACTGATCTACTTTACATTTTTTATTATTGTATGGGTCTCATTTTACATACCTGCAAAACGTACGTGATCATTCAATCGATTTGTCAAATTAACCCATTAGCGGCCAGTGTCCTCTCTTGAGGACACTGCGTACTTAATGCAATTTCAGGTAGATGACGCTACTACTGTGAAATTTGCTCATTTCATAGGTCTTTTAGAACTACTTCCCGTCCACTTGAACTACCACAAGTCAACTGTTGTTTTGCTCTGCGAAGTAGCGTTATCCGAATGTTTATACTTTTCTTAGCCCTTGCAGTGTCAAATTATACTGAGTGTTACTGTCTTTGAGTTTTACTGGTAAGTGATTATGCTTCTGTAAATGATTAGTTGTAGATAACAGAAAGTTTCTCATGACAAATCAATTGATTATTTCATATTGTTCTTTTTGTAAGGCTATGAAACTATGTGTGTCCTCAAAATATGACGCTGGGCCTAGACGTTATGCGTTATATTTTTTCAGGCTTTTACAAGTCTTCCAAACTGTTCTGGAAAACCCAGAACATTCTGTATGAAATGTGAGGTGACATTGTACATAAATTGTTTCCCGAAATATCATAATAAATTAATCAATACGTGAAGTTAAATGATGATATATGTTACACAATAATAGTAATGTTGTTGTTTGATCCAAATAAATTGGTGTGGATTATGAACGTCTATTCACTTTTTTGCCATAACAAAGCGAAGATTGTCCCAGCGTCCTCAGATGAGGACATCATTTTTATTTTTTTTTAAATTGTTTACTGTCAATTTATTGGTTGGAATTCTTAAAGCATGTATATTTTATGCAACATACCCAAGAATTGACAGAAAATTACAAAAAAAATTAATTTGGGCTTTAATGGGTTAAGATAACATTTAATTAATTCAAAAAAAACTATACCTTCATTGATAGTACGTTTAAATAGAGGCGTGTTTTGATGTAGCAAGTGCTCATGTTACAAGACAAAATAAATAAATCAAAAACAATAACTTTCGAAGAGAACTTAATTTTGCTTCGAGTTTTTGAGGTAGGCACTCCACTGATTTTATGTGGTACTTCAGATCACTTAAAACTTCAAGCAATAACAGTATCATTCAACCCAATGCCTGTACGAGTACAACTGCAAAGGAACGTGAGTGCATAAGGTGAAAGGTAAGAAAACTAACAACATAAATTTTCTTTAAGATAACGGCGCCGACGATATCTTTCACATTGTCTCGCTGCCTATGCCCTGTGGTGATCCTCAATACCGATACTAGCGACCGACCTATAAATTGTCAATAATACTCATTGCAGCAACGAAAGTGTGACTCTCACATGCAAATATATAGTCTGCATATTCGTACACTTTCTATATCGCCACTACGCCATATATAGCAGCACATTTGTAGTGTTGTAACACAAGATTGATTTGTTCATTTCGTGCTCTGTTGTGATAGTTATATGTTGCTATAGCTCCCAAATGGGCCTTGGATATTCTCTTGATGAGAGAAGTGTTTTTTATATTAGACAACCGTATTTGTATATTTTTAACGCGCTTTATACCCATGTGTATGCATGTTTGTAACGGAATCTTCGTGCACTATTTTCATCCACTTCAAAGCGGCAGGTTAATTTTAAATTTTGCACAGTTATTGAGGAAAGATGACAATAAAATAACTTGATAAGTGTGTCCCATTATTCATTTTTATAAATCAATATGTTTAGAAGTGATGGTATGAATTGACATTATATTAATCCTTGAAATATAACCATACGGGATTCATCCGAGGCGCCCTAAATGGAGAGAATACCCTTCAGACCCGTTAATTAAGATCCATGGATGAGCAAGTCTAATTCCAGCAGCTTCGTAATTTCGGTTTCAAACATCAAAGTACTAGAACTAACTTTGTATCTGTCGATAAAGTACTATGAGTGAAAAACATAAAAAGTATCACTTTTTGAGTGCTTCTTAGAATTGTTTTTAATTTACTTTTCCTTTTTCGGTGCCACTTTATAGACTCAAAGACGCAACGACATTATCAGCAGCTTCATATCTTGTTGTATGTTGCTCCATGCCCCAATGAGCTGTTCGTTAGGCCAGCTTTTGTCTGCCAACATAAGCTTCTTCAGAGTTTGTTCTTCTTCGCTAGTAACAATTATTGCTAGGCCTCGTTATATAATACGTTCAAATAGTTACTCCATTCAAGTCAAAATGATTGAAATCAAAGTAATAACAGCTATACGTACACCAAAGTCTCCTTGTTTATTAGTTTAACGAACTCTGCTCGCGGTTTAATAGTTGATGATCCATTTTGGTTGCTGTCACTCTGTATGAATATTGTATTATGAATGGCACGCAAGTAACCAGTCTAATGAATGATAAATCAGGTAAGGTGGCTGATGAGATATTTTGCTTGGATACCTTGAGATGGCAGACCACCCTGCATCCAGTGATTCATCACGTGGATTACCGAGAAGGTAACGACCGCGTTCTGAGGACTATGCCTTATAACGAATTTATTGTTTCGTATTTCAATCAGATACATTAAAAGAATGATAGAAATTATGTAGACATTCTGGGAATAATTAGAATGTGTTCCCAAGTATTTCGAGAACTATTTAGCTAATTACAATAAAATATAAGAATTCGTTTGATTTATATGAATTTCCGGCAAATCAGATTAGCCAAACCAAACGAGTACTTCTCACGTTTTATGTTTTTTAGGAGTCCAACAATACCGTATTACGCTGGAGTTACTTAGAATTTCATAAGATCTTTTTATTGCATCTATTTCTAAAAACAAGCCTTTATTTAAATGCGCTAGAAAGAATAAAATAAACTTTTCTTTTAAAACTTTCACCACCAACTTATAACGTCATTTTACAATTTATGTGATATAAACATTTTAAAGGAAAAGTTTATTTCATTATTTTTAGCGCGTTTAAATAAAAGCTTGTTTTTAGAAATAGATGCAATAAAAAGATCTTATGAAATTCTAAGTCTACGAACACAAATTTTAGGAATTTTGTTCCAGTTTTCGGATAGGATTAATGGGAGTAAAATTTCAATTATTATTGCCTCCTCTTCTAATTATACCAAATTCACATTCAGTTCTACATATTCTAAACTGACCCTGATTTGAATTTCATGAGAAATGGTGCATTTGAGATCGCTGTTTATTTCAACAGGCATTAATTTTCAGTTAATAAATCTGTTGATCCTAATACACATAGTTTACATCAACATTGTGGATAATTTACCGAGTTCGTCGAAACATATAATGTGTGTGTTTGGCGTGAGGCCAGCAAAACAGGTACCCCCATTTTGGCCTACATCCACAGTGATATGTATGAATTGTTCTTTTTTCTGACATCGTACACTGCAGTTAGATTTTTGTTTCAGAAATAAATAACATAACTCACTTACATCAGACCTTGAGTAGTGGATCAACAATATTTCTCAATAGGTTTTAGGAATAAGCTCCTATCCAAAAATATAACAGCAGAACGATATAGTTGGAATTAATCGAGTTTCAAGTGAATAGCAACTTATTATATTTAAATTAATTGAAACAACAGTGAAAGGAATTAAATTGCTCAAATAATGGGATTGAATATGCCCAATAGTGGTTAGCGTAAATTTTCGATAATGCTGTCAATTTTATCGCTGTATCATCATCGATCGTTCCTTCACATTGTATACAGCATTATTCAGCATTTCTAGTTGAGTTACAGCGATATACTCCCTCATAGTCTCTTTATTCTCCCAGTGCAATAGTTGCGTTCTACGCACCATTCTCTAGGAGGTTTTAGGAGTCACTGAACACGAATCTGAGGTTGCGCTGGAAACAGGTTGAAATTGAGGACATATTGAAAGGTCAAAATAACGATATGGCCTATTTTCAAAATTTTTGAATAGGACCCAATATAGGTCTGAAAAAGAGAAAGAGTGACTCTACATACATACATGAAAATACACTTGCACATACACTTATACACATGGGGTCAGAAGCTTACCACGTCCATGTTGTTTATTCTGGCCGAGAGAAAGCATTATATCAAAGAGTCGCATGAATATTTTCTAACTATTTTTTAATATATTGAAAATTCGCCATATCAGATTCAATATCTTTCAATATGACCACATATCAATTTGTTTGAATGTACCCTCGGATTCATGTTCAGTGACCCATGAAACATCCATACACAGAAATAGGTGTGATTAGTCGATTTTCGTAAATCTCGTCCGCCATCTTGGATCAGCCATTTTGAGTTTTGTAAATATGACCTCAAATCAATGATTCCCCATATCTCAAAAGAATTGTTGTTCTGAGTTTGACCTTCAAATGATCAGATGTCTATATCCTAACTACAATTATTCTTCCATTACAAGACTTTATTCTGTTGTATGAGAACTCTAATAGGATTGCTTCTTTTGGAACACCATATAGCAATTTGCTTTTAAAACTGATGCGGCTAATACAATTTATATAATAGGTTCTACTTAATATGGGCTTCTAGAAGGTGTGTCTAATATAATTTATTCAATTCAAGAAAGAACAGCGGCAATAGTAAAAGAATCTTCGGAAAAAGATTTTTAGTATACCTATGCTACGGATTGTTTTGTTAAATTGTAAGATTTGATTTGATTTGAAGATTTGATTGAAATGAGATTACATTACGTTTTGTAACTGTATATTTTATCGACATTTCACTTCATGTGCAAAAATTAAGATGCTTAAAATACATTTTTTTAATTGATCTGCGGTACCATATCGTTCACGGTTTACTTTTTGAAGCCAACAGAAACAATGTTCGTACGATGCAGTTCGTCGAAAATACTAATTATAAACAAATATTGGGATATTTTAAGACATATCACATGCTGAAAAGTGAAGTATTTATGTATATGGATATCAAGTATGATGAGCGAACCTGATATTCTTATAGACTTTATGAAGTCATTGTGTACGGGCCCGGTCAAATAACTCAAAGAATATAAATCCTATAAAAACAATTTGAATGTGCAACTTCATATTTAGTATTGGCCTTATTTGAAACCTTGATAGACTTTCTTAGAGAGTGTACACATATTTGATACTTTTCACATATCACATATACATTCATATGTATTCTCACAATTAGCTATTGCACCGTGATATACGAGTTATTTATATTTGTGTCATTTGTACAAAAGTTTGTATACAAATACACTACGAATGAATCCCTTGTGTGCAGTACTAGCTCAATGAACTAACATGTAGTTTATTATTGAAAGGTACTAATTTTAACTGCTTCTCTACCATACTTTGTGTAGCTGAACTGGCATTTGCTGTGATTATATATTTTTATATTGTATTAAGTGATAAGTTGTTGCAAAACCACTTCTGGTGTGTGCCAGGTCGATGGAAATGAAACGGCAGATGAGCTTGGGATCAAGGGATGATGTATCTGAATCCATGGGCCCAGAAGTTTTGAAAAAACACACAGAATGGTTATTGGAAATTGTAGAATGGTTGTAAGGTATGGGAAAGATCATATTTGAAAGTAGCTAAAGGACAAATTTGTTTGAGCTGGAATCAGTTACTGGGTTGCTGTAAACAAATAGTAGTAAACTACAATGATATTTTGAAGGCTGCAGTACTACCAGGGGTATAGTTGGACGACTTCTAGGAAAAAAGGAATCACAACAAACCCATACTTGTTTCGGATTTCGGACTTCCATTGTCTATGAAATTTTGAGTATCACGACGTTTCGAATCAGCGATACAAGATCCAAACGAAATTCTCTAGGACTGCCACCCTCAGAAGTATCCTAACAAAAACTAAGCCCAGGAATGAATCTCAAGAGACAAAGGACTGCATCTACCAGATACCATGTCAATGTGGTAAAATCTATGTTGGAGAAACAAAAAGGCCACTGGAAGTAAGAATCAAAGAACATCGTCTCAACACCCAGCGAGCAGAGAAAGGAAAATCTGGAATAGCTGACCACGCATGGACGGAGCACCATAAAATAGCTTGGGACGACGCTAAGGTTATTGCCAAGGAACCGCATTGGTATCGAAGGAAATTCAAGGAGGCGGCATTCATTACCAACAACAGCAAAGTGTACAGCAAACCCAGCGTAGACATTAAACCAATCTGGCAGCCACTCATAAAGAAGATTAATAGACTACGACTGGACCAGACAACAAACAATGACCGACAAACAGCCACGTCAGCAGACCGGAATACCGCGCTTCGTGAACCAATCAGAACAGACCGCGCACAACGACACGTCACCGGACGGGGTATAAATAGGCATGAAAGGAACGTGTTCGCCAGTTCACCTGAAGACGATTGAAGATAGCACATCAATCGAAACGTCGTGATACTCAAAATTTTATAGACAATGGAAGTCCGAAATCAAACTTTTGATAAATCCACCTTGTCTACAAGTTTTAAACAAAACCCATACTTATAATAAGACAATTATATTTTGAACATACGAATCAAGCTTTTCATACAAATTTACTATGAGGTTTAATCTGGTGCAAGCATATATAAATAATATTGAGGATATATTTATAAGATATGGAATCGTGGATTCAAATCAGAAATGTACTTAAAGAAAAATAACTTAGGCTGGAAATATCACAACACTCAGCAGCCTCATTTTTGGGCAAAACCCAAAACCGTACCGTAAATACATGTTTCCATAAATAGCCACACACGTAAGCCGGTAGTCGATGTTATCAATATGTAAATAAATGAGAATTTTGCGCAAAGGTAGGAGCTATACGAGTGCATTATTCTTTGATTACAGTTGCAGATGCCAAGTAGAGTGCCACGCTAAGCATTCGTGGAATGCAATATCATTACACATGACGAAAAAATAAACATAATGAATGTACGTACACACCAACGAATATTTGAGGTACATTAGTTCTATTTTTGAACCAGGCCCCAGAATAATCCGATATACAGTATTTCATCACAGCCGCTACAAGAGTACCTCAATGAACAGAGAAATTTTATTTCAGTTAGTTAGTCCTGGAATATGTACATCCATTTTCAGACGAAACTACATGGCTACTGATGTGTGTGTCACAAGCATAGTAAAACTTAGGAATAAAGCAAAAGGAATATTGTTGAACTTCAGTTCACCTGAAGACGATTGAGTTACTCAAAATTTTATAGACAATGGAAGTCCGAAATCAAACTTTTCACAAAAGGAATATATTTATATTAATAGGTTATAGAATATATCCTGCCAGGTGAATTGGAAAATACCTTCCTTCGATAGTTATTTATTTTCCTCTGGCTGGCATGTCTTTGGCGTGGCTAGTTCTCATTGGTTCAGATAACGTCCCTAATGAATATTACATTCCGAAGTATGCTAAGAAAACATCTTTACAAACTACACCGTCTTTTAGAGTACTATGCTTGATAGTTGCCTTGAAAATTATATAAATGTTTCTCTTTCAGATCATGATGAGAGAAGCTATTATACCTTTGGGAGTAGTGTTCTGTCTCATGTTTATCTGTGATAGTGAAGCTTGCAGTTGTATGAGACAGCACCCACAAACTTTATTTTGCCGATCTGACTTTGGTAAGCATGCTCATTTTACTAAACAAGAAGCATACTTTTTTCCAGATAACGCACAAGCTACTTTCGGTGAAGTCCTAGCGGTATCTTATCTTGGTATTTTCTGATAGCAGCAGTTTTCGCATTTGGCTCAACAACGGTTACAAAATTTAACTGAAGACAGAATCATCTACCAGTCACTAGACTTTTAATCAAAATTCAAAGTGATGTCGGGAACTGCATTCCGATCCCACCAATAACAATTTTTATTTACGCATTTTTATAATTCTGAATTCAGTTATCTTGTTACTTACTAATTACGATGATTTTGAAGACCACGATAAACGGATTTGGAATTTCCGTCGAAGCTATGTATCAAACTTTAAACTATTATAATATAATCAATATACAGTGTTTTTATAACCTTCTATTTCTGTAGTATACATATCTAAAATTAAATCAGCAAAGTTCGAGCAGCATTAAAGAGATGTGATGGTATCTTTAATCTTAGAAAAGCGAATTTCGTTTTGATGTATCAATTAATATTTATTTCAGCAATTACTATTAAGAATATTATGTAGAAATAAGTAACCTAGAAAAATTACAAACAAAACATCATTTTTTCCTTACAAGTTCAACGAATTGGGGAAGCAAATAAAAAGATGAATTCAAAATGACTGCTGAATATATATCACTGATACTCATCATATATTAAGGAATCCTAGCAATTTGTTTAAATTTTATTCGTAACAGAAAGAAGGATTGTAAAATTACTGAAATCCCCAAATGTTGTTGTTTGTGCGACCGTAATAAAACATTTTTCTGGAGAGGCTATTTTTTTAAGACTTTTTTGTTTTAATACAATGTTGAGGTTCCAAATCATTTCTCGGTGAGTCAAAGAATTCTACGCTGATAAATATCACACATTCAAAATATCAGTCCGAAAAGGCTCTTCACCGTGCAAAAATGTTTCAATCATTATTTAGATTGCCCTTTACTTTTTACACATATGTTTCCCGAAAACAACTTCACACAAAAGGTTCAAAAGGTCGATAATGTATCTGGACATAAATTTACATCAATCTAAAACAAGACATCATGAAAGTCCTTGTTTGTAAGAAAACTTCTACTAGCTATTTAACTTCTTGTAATGTATCTTCTGAAACTTATGTATAGCAACGAGGCAACGAAAGCGTCAGTAAAATGTCTCACGCCACGTATATGTTTTCAATTATTGGTAAGGTAAAACGCAATGAATTTCAATTTAATTTAATCTGACAGCAGTAAGTGACAGACAACTAATTTGTAACTCAATTTCGTTGTTATCAGTACATGCCTGGAGATACGATACGATAATTAAAAATATCATTCAAATCATAAACTAACTTTCACAAGAATATAAAGGTGACCCCTCGTAACAACAAACCTGTTCCAGTTTCCTTGTCACTTATTATGATATATGTATATGCTAAATGATAGGAGGCTTCATTCTAAGATTGTTGTAATGTTTCCTGTGTCACTGCCATATGTCTCCATTGAAATCAACTGACTTGAAGCCAATCAGCGTCACCTAATTGACAGTAATTCTATGAAATATCAAATTCGCTTGAACGGTTTTTCCGTCATATTTTGTTTACATACGAACACAATGCTAATAGAACAAAACTGCTTATCTACATGCTCGATTATAATGGCCACACTAGAATAGCAGCATTGTAGCAAATGGCAATTTAAATTTGAAATCTCAAACGCTGTACAGCTCCACACGACAGAGGAACGTAGCACATAATTGGCATTATAAAGCATCTCAGGTAGCATGTTTATGTTATGTTGTCGTTCGTTCGGTCGCGTTATATATTACTATCGCCATTAAAAGGTCACTGGTAATCAATTTCGAATAATCGCATTACGCTAAATCATGGGAAAAACTAGGACTTTATATACAGGGTGGCCATAGGATAATCTCTCCACTATCTATAACTGTTTCTCTTCTGTTCATCATTGACTTAACCGGAAGGTCTGTGGAACTTTTGCACTTGGGTTTTGTTTTAGACAGAAAGCTTTTACATCAGATACATTGATTCAATTGTTCCTCAGATTTTGGTGCCCGAAGTGTGAGACTGCAGTGTTTGCTGCAAATCATGTGGTGTGCAGCTATGTATTGAAATTCATACCAGCGGTAACAGTTCTTTTCCTTACATCCGCTTGTACATATCGTTTTGTTGGATTCAACGTATTTGCATTGGCTTATATGCTTTGCAAAATTCTCTGCACTGGACTTTTTACCAAGCCTTTTGTTCTGGTTCATTCTGGTAGTCTACCTATTTACTACACTTCAGTAGATGATTATGAGTCAATATGTGTGAAAAACAGAATAAAGTTTTTTCATAAAACCGTGTAGTTTTTCTGTACCTAAAAACTTTCAGCGTGACCCTCGTACGCCTCTGCGTGAATGCCTGAATCTAGTATCCAGCTGCCCAACTACAACTTCCGCACTAGTCAGCTGTTGCACAAATTACATCTGGATGTATCAGGGCGCATCCATCGTGAGTTATGCCGTACATCGCATCTCTTCCAGTACGTCGGAGCGTATCATTGCGCGCCCAGCCAATCGTACTGGGTGAAATACGCACTAACGGTACCCGTACACTGAGCGCACAGGGTTGCCATGTGACAATGTCAAGCTTGCAGTTTCAACTGTTAGTGAAAAGTACAAATTAGCCTTCATTTTTATCAGAAACTGATCAATCCTCAAGGTTTTTTTTAGAAAACTTTATTCTGTTTTTTCAACATATTCTACCCCTACCTCAATACATTTACGTATTCGGTAAAACCACTTGTCAAATTCTTGTGACCAACGTTCTTTCGAAAGGTTGCTAATTTCCTCCGCAAATGCAGCGATTGCCTCTTCATCGGTGGAAAAATGGCGACCTCGTAACTTTCATTTGATCTGAGGGAATAAGAAGAAGTCGCACGGAGCTAGGTCCGGAGAATAAGGTGGGTGAGGCAACAGTTTGACACCCTGTTCAGCAAAAAAATCGATTGATCTAGCGGCGCTGTGGGCCGGTGCGTTGTCATGGTGCCATTGAATACGCCGCAGACCAGTCTTTGAACGGCTCTTGCATAGTTCTTGAAAGACTACAGGAATACATTTGGTTATATACCATTCAGAAGTAACTGTCCTTTGAATTTCCAAGGGTACCGTTGTGATGACCATTTTCTATCCAACACTCTTGGAACGACGAATTTTCGTTGGTGGCTGCTCACTTTCGAAAATTGTGGAATACAAAACATCAAAAGAGTTGAGCTATGGAACGCCATGTCGCAGTATATGGCATGCACCTACAAGGATATATATTTTCTAGAGACACTAAAGCAGTTCAAAATGTTTCTTCTAGTTGCATAACGTTATCGTTAATTGTTGACGTTGGGGCTAGAGGAAGAGCAGTAATTAATAGATTTCAAACAACAATAAATGAAAAACAACTAGTCTTAACATACATTCCTGATTCACTGTTGTTGTTTACTTCATATTTAGTTATGTTTATATAGCTTTAGGGTAGGGTTCTCAAAATATATTTTAGTATTTCTCCCTCATTTTAACAATCATTTTATGCAGAAAATAATATGGTTATGATTGAGTTTTTTCTATGGTGAGCGTTGGGCGACAGAGTCTGAATATTTCAAAATCAAACACCAACCTCAAAACCACAAAAATTTAATCAAATACGAACAGAACCATATGCAACCCTGAAGGTGGAAAATGAACCCAAGAATTATAGGTAAGATAAACTAATGAAAAAGTATGTTTGACTTGATTGATAATTAACTCTGAAAACGCTGCCAGCAAGTAGCGCTCGAAACGTCCGAGTACAAGTATTGTAATTTAGGTATCTAATTTTATTACACAACTAATCCAAGATTTTGCACATATATTTCAAATGAACCTGAACATATATACTAGATAGATATGCAGGTACACTTCGACTCAAATTTTAATGAAAAAGTTTACAGAGATTCGAGAAACGCCTAATTGTCGAGATAGATGCTATAATGGCAAAGCAGTTTATTTTTCGTGAGATGAGATTATGTGTACTGGAAGGAGTTTCACAACCTCCGTTTCCTTTTGGAGACTTCAAAAAAGCTGTTTATTTTTTAGAATGATTTCTGATGTCTTCGTTGTATTCCAACAATATACTTTCAATTTTAACCTTCCTATTAGTTCAAAATTCGCCGCCTCGTAAGAACGAGGACAATTCTGCCACATACTATAAACAGTGATCCTGAATGTACACATAACACAATACAATAAAAATACAATGATACTTTCTTCATAAGCAAAAGTCACATAACTTGATGAACTACACTGTAAATTCGATACAATTGCATACTGTGTCTACAGTTATAAATAAACTTTATACACAGATAATTACAAAAACGCCAAATGGCAATCGTTCTTTATCGTATACCTTTTCAGTTTAAAATTAAATGTCATTAAATATTTATATATTGCACTCTCCGAAATTGCTCAAGTAATTACATACATCTTTGAGATGGAAAATCTCAAAAACGAGGTTGTTTAGATGATATCATTATTGTTTACAGGGTTTTGCTTCATTTAATTTTTTTACCGGTGTTAGTCTCTACATTATCGTATTGGCAGTGAAGATAGGAAATAAAAATATTGGGGTTTTATATTGTATTGTAGTATTTTCTCACAAGATGAATATGTCATTAACTCATTTGCTCATTATATTGAAATGATCCAGATGGAGAATTTCGTTGTTGTTTGTATGTGCCGCTGGCTTCCGATATGATACAACTTTTTTATTTTTATTTTGTATATATTATATTAGTTGTTAATTGAATCCATATTTGATTGATCTCACGTCGCCAGTAGCTTTTTATAAAACGCACATGTGACAAAACTCTTCCGATCGACAATGTTATTACGATACAGTCAAGATTACATCAAGCTCTACACTAAAATTTTATGTCTTGAACTTTAAAAGTGTAAAGTATAATTTTCTTGAGGTGTAATGATTCAACAACAAAAAATAAAAAGCATGAATCGCATGCAATAGATAATGGCAGCGAAACTACACAATAGTTTATATCATTTGCAGTGTAATAAAATTGTTAGTAACTTAGGTGGTGATCTCGCATAATCAGGTTTTCCGTTTAGCATCTTGTTTTATACTTGAATGATTTATTTATATCGGACACCATTTTGCATGTGAATGTAATTCCATACTTCGGCATATTTTCTACAAATTGAAGTGTTGACCTATTTCTAAGATTAATATTTGAATTGTGTAAACATAAAGATGAGTTTTAATTGGTGACACTTCCCACTTTATTTGTGGAGCTTCGTCTGGCTGCCAAATTACTTTTTCTAGTAAATATTAAATAAGTCTGGCATAAATTAATCGTCTGGCGGCCAAATTACTTTTTCTAGTAAATATTAAATAAGTCTGGCATAAATTTAAAATTAAGATATTTTATCAGTCGAATGTAAGATTTGAGAATTTTGACGGTCTAATGATGCTTCGGAAATGAAATGAGCCCTTCATCATTTATTTGTGAATCTTGCTGTAACGCGGACACAATAAAGTCTCAATGATACCAAAGCTTCACCAGTTAAGTGCAGCAACAATCTACATGATTATGTATATGATCAATCATCAAAATGTTCGTAGTAATTGTGATAAAATTTAACTGCATTATATATAAATGCGAATGAAATTACTAGGTCAGCACTGCTGTGATTAGTATAATCGCCTTTAGGAATTATATGTATAGCTGGCACGTCATACTGTTCCTGTACGGTGACAAACAAAACACCTACAGCAGGCTTAATTTATATTGTTATTTATTGGTTCAGGTTCAGATTACACCTTGCACCTACTAACGCATTGTACGTGGAAGGTTTAAGCAATGATTCAATATATACACGATAATTGCAAGTAGGTCATTCATAATTTTATAATGCAAACAGAACAGCGACGTTATTCATATTGTCTCATTTGGCTGATTGAACAAAATACATAAAAATATTTATGTACTTATCTCAACGATTTCTGCGGTTTTATAAACCATCCAGAAGAAATAAGGTAGATAAAATAATTAATAATTTATAATGTAGATGCCTTTACTAAGCGTATCTATCATTACAATTGAATTATGCCATTGCTACAGAAAGTTTCACCATAAACTAATTAAAAAACAACAGGAAAAAGTGTGAACTTTTTTACTTATTCTAGCTGTATCACTGATTTGTGACTATGAATCTTGACACCATGAATTCACAAAAAGCAATCCTGTAACACCGTTAATGCAAAAGTTTTGAAAATGTATTCCGAATCGCTAAAATTTATTGTTTTATTACAGTGGTATTGGCACGCGTAAAAAGGGAGCGCGTCTTCAACGACACAAGAATGTTCAAGGTGCGTGTGAGAAGGGAGTACAAGGTATCAGAAAAGGGAATGATGGCCTTGAAATCTGGAAGGCTGCTTACTGCAAAGTCGGATGGCCTTTGTGGAGTCAAAATGGAAGTCGGAAAACTATACATTATTTCGGGTGAGTTTCTTTAGCATGAAAAGGGGATATTATATCATACCTCGTAAATCCAAGATCAGAAATCCACCCTTACAGTTTAATCATGAATCACAAAAAACTGTCACTCATTTCTGTCTGTCTGTCATCGAAAATCAGTTTTTGGCGTTGTTGGCACATTTAGAAAATGTATTCATTTCTTCTAGGTGCTGTCATATGATCCATGAACAGCAAATTCATCATTGTCAATGATTTTTTGTAGCTTCTTTATTGAAATATCTGAATCAGATTCAAAATGTTGAAGCCAGTACATTTAGAAGATGTATACGTATGGTCTATCAAGCCGATCAGATAAATACCAGTAAAACGCTCTTTCGAATAAATAAGGGGAATGGATATTATAAATTAATCAACTCATTTATGATATGGTGATTTATAAAATTATATGCTTATCGGATGCTTAGGACGAATCGAGAGCCTGAAGGCCCGCATAAACCAATGCGGTAGCTGGATTCAGAAATGGGAACACACAACCAGGAGGCAAAGAAAAGGCTTAAAGCTGCTGTACAAAAATGGATGTAGCTGCGATGTTAAGTATTGTAGTAAGAAGAAATGTCCAAGGAAGGTAGATAGTTGTGTTGCGAACTGGGCAAGTGGATGCGAGGAAAGAGAGGTAATTCTTCTATTGTATTCATCAAGTTACTATGGACTCATGCCTATTTCAAAGTAGCATATATTTTAGAATGCCAATGCCTAATTTTAAAAAATATTCAGACATTTCGCATTGACAGGATAGAAACTGGAAGGCTGTGGTGAAAGGGAGATCTTGTCAAGTTTGCTGCCTATGGCCTGCCACCAGGTCTATGTCAATAGTTAAATAGTTTTTTTAAGAAAAAAACCTTATCAGATTAACGAAGATATTAGAAGAATGTTAAGTGGGGAATTGCAAAGGGAATTCAGTGCATCAACAATAACATGTCTTGGTATGACCATGCTGTCGACTTTGCTTGGACAGCATCCCATATGGATTGCCCAAAGTGATCACTGAAATAATAATAAAAGGAACAAAAAATCTCTCTTTATAATATTTATTATGAGAATACCAGATTTCACCCAGCACATGAAACATGTACTTATATTTTGACGTTTCCCCTCTCATGCGATATGGTGTGATTCTCTCCGTCTCTTGGAAGGAAAACAAAACTACGTTAAACTTGTTAAACCAGCCACTGTCGACTTTGGTCATGGGTTTAAAATATTCAACAATCTGAAATATAATGAAGTTTGACACAGAAACATCAGAACATCGTTCATTCATAATTCATTCTATGATGTCACAGAAGGAATATGTAAAGTTCTAGGTATAGTAACAGACAACAATGAAAAAAATGGGAACTGTTCCCTTCCCAGGATTCGTGCATTCCGCAATCCACTATTTGTATGGTAGTTTTTATTTTTACGATTATATTACACTCAAAGCAACATAGAGGTATATCCCCATCATTTTCCATGTGCTATGTTGTCGCTTAGATAAATGCACAATCGTCATTCTGTCAATATGAAAAACATTCATAATAACGGAATACAGGTTTCAGATTAATATTCTTCTTTTCTTTATTTTATGAATAGGTCACTTTTTAAATAGATTCAAAATATATTTCACGACTATTGGGTGTGAATAGGCTATAATTTGTAATATACATTCTATTTTAAATTTACGACTGTGTTCTAGGGAATATGTCTTCGGCAACCAAAGGGCTGCATGTGGATGAAAACACGGGCTCTGGCGCAATGCAGAAGAAGATACTTCTACAAGGATGGGGGTATAGAAACCCTAACATAATTCTTCCAAGGAAGCATGCATTTCACTGTGTATTTGAAAATGAGATTTCCAAGTAACATTTGAACCTGGGCACTTTAAACCAAATTATAACTGGATATCTACCTCAAAAAAAACAATATATTTTATGCAAATAACTTAAAAATAAAAATATTATTTATTTAGTAAAAATATATGAAAAATACGAAATAGAAGTGTCATTACCTAAATCCGTTGAAATTATTTCTTTAAGAGAAGTTTTTTCCTGGCTACTGCTTAAAAAAATTAACAATTTCCACTTCCATTGAAAATGTTTTGAATCAATCGAATATGGACTTTTTTTGAATTTTTTTTAAGCAGGCATGAAACTTTTGTGTACATATATAAAATATTATAAAAACATAGTTTTTCTGTTATATGCTTGATCAGTTTTAATATGAAAGCTTTATGCCCCCTAAAACAAAAAAAAATGCGTGACTAAGTTAGCTTGGAAGGAAGATAGCTAGTTAAATGAAATATACACAAACTTGACTCACCATTTCGTGATGATCTGGATAAAACGTTTGGTCGATGAGTGGGAAGTTTTCTTTTCCCAGTCTTCTTTGGAGTTGCAGTAGATGTCCAAACACCCACGGTTTGTCCTTAAAAAGAAAAATACGTTTTTTCACAGTATAATTTTACATTGTTGTGAAGTTCATAAAAAATTCTCTTGTTTCTCAGAGATGGACCAGTAGTGATCAATATGTGCACCATTATTATTGTTAGTTCCTGTTTTTCAGTAAGCAGATACTAAAAATGAAAGTGCCGTCAACTATTGATGCAATGGTATCAGTTTAGAAATGTTTATAAAATATTTATTTGTAATTTTCAAAAATTGCCAATATTTTCAACACTCACTTAAGGTGGGCCAACAGTTATCAATTAAGATCTTCAACATGTTGATACCATCTCACATTAAATATAATATAATGTACTTGGCACCACTTTTGAGAGGATAGATACCACTTACGAAATTATTTAATACCTTTATTTAATTAACATGTAGCAACTTGCAGATTCAGCTGCTAAAAAACAAGCAGAACAAATCAGCATCATTTAGAGAAAAAACTACGCCATAGAATGCAGTCCAACTTTGAATAATAATAAATGGTGTAAATTGGTTTCAAATATTCAAAATGAATGGAAATACGTAGACAATCGTAATATGTATAAATTCTATAAGAATACCAGGGTGTAATGAAATCCGGAAATATCCTAAAATGGGGTCATAAATTAACATCTAAAAAATGAGTACTATAGAAACCGGAATCTCCTTCAAAAATGATTTTTCGTAGTAAAAAAATGCTTGAAGATCATACGATGTTTAATATATAAAATATATCCCTCAAATGGAAACCTTCTATATTTGTAGTATCTGTTAATTTGCTAGCACTATGAGACTGGGACATGTTTTGATTCAATTTTTTCAGCCATCCCCATTTAACAATTCATGCGTTCGTAAATGCTTGACAAATCTTTTCGTTCCCATTGGCCAAACCAAATGCGAATAGCTAAATTTCTATCACAGCATTCAGTACATTTATAAATCGTCCCTAGCTATTCCTTCCTCCAAAAGACGATATGTGTGATTGTTAATTTCTTTCTGGTATTTGTATGATCTAAATACTGTAGGTAGATTTGAAATGCATCTCATTAACTCCAACACATTCAAGATACCTTGTGCATTTGTTGTATAAAGATATGAATATAGATTCGTAAGATATTTTTGTATTAGTTGACTAAAACTTTATTTTTATTGTTTTGTTAAATTTGTTATTTAGTTTATGTAGACATTAAGTATGATTTATTTATAAGCTATTGCTTTCAACACATTCTCATTTAGTGACATGCTATTTATAGTGACCAGAGAATAGAACAGACGTTAATTAAATACATTCTTACAATTGCATTTGTTCAACTTTGTTTTATATATGTATAAAATGCTATACATTGTTGATAAGTACTTCTATTGTGATTGAAGCTTAATTATTATTTCTATAATTCTGTGTAACATATACCCATTTCAATGAAGATCTGCGATCACCTACGCCAACTGTCAGAATGTGAAATAATAATATCAAAATCACTCATCACATAATCAAAGTTTATTATTGTGCATACTACACGTGAGGGCGCTGTCAAATTTCTGGAAATCCTGAACTTTGGAAAAAGTTAATGACGTTTTTATGGAAAATAGTGTTTAAGGAATGATGAAGCGAAGTTAGTAGAAGTGAGAAAAAGTTAATGAAATTGTATTGTGAATTGAAATCATGCAGAGTAGTTTTGACCTTTGACTAAAATTGTTCCTGTAGATTATAGATGAACTTACTGTGTTAAACTCTTCCATCATTAAGATGGAATTTTGCAATTTTAGTTTTCATACGCAAATGTCAATTATTTCAGTGACGTAATTATTATAAAAGCGTCAGATTAACTGTTTAAAATAGCTAACCAGGTTTAGCTAGCTAATTAGGTCCTGTTTTAAATAAATACTAAAATTCTCAAACTTAGCATTCTATTTATTCTGTCAAGATATTGATTTATTACATTCTGCCATTTCAATGCTTCTATGTGTTAGAGGAATATAGCTTTTGGGCGACATAGTTTGCACTAGTTTTTTTTGGATCCCCTGGGCTTAACAAGTGCTGTCCAAATTTCCTCAAGATATTCCATTCTTTCAACAAATATTATTACCCATGTAGGTAATTACAAATGATTAATATTGAACGGATTTTATATTTTGCTGATGTCTACCTCTTACATATTTGATTCGAATAGTCTTTTTTTACTGTACTGACAGCGGCTGCTTCGTTAACTTGGCTTTGGCTTTTTTTTGGATAAATAAATGAAAATATTTCCACTCAATACACTGAAAAACTAAATTCCACGATTTTTCATCTCGATTTTGTATTGACTACCCAATTTTTTCTGATTTCGTAAAGAAGGAGGCAATGTCCTGATGGTGAGTTATTCAGGTGGATCCACACCCGCAGGAGGACTTTTATCAGCTCTGTTCTGATTAATCATTATTTCAGTTATTCAGTTATATCCGAATAAAGAAAATGATGATATTGCAAAATGAATCCAAATCATAAGTTACGAGTACGAGTAAAATAACCTTTTTGACAAAGTTTTTGATAGAGGATCAGGAATAACTGAAAAATGTAAAGAATAATAACTTTGGTTTACCTGGAAGTTGTAGATGGAGTTAAGGCTGTTTATGCTAGGCACACCTCCGTACTTCAGCGCCAACAGCACTTTTTTGTGATCCTCTCCGGCATCACGTAAATTCTGCCTCACCTGAAAAACAACAAAGGTTTTCATTCCGGCAGCATCCTCAATTTTAATATAAAGTTTTTAACGATGTATATACAGACTTGATACCCAGCTGAAACTCAATATGCTACAAAATATGATTTGCTTAGGTGCCATAAGTCAAAACAATACTGTACATATTTTTAGCAAAATTACCTTTTCTCATCTAAAATTTGTACCTGATAGACGCAAAAGTTTTGTAAATATTTGTCTTTGTCAAAGACAAATGATAATATCATATTTCGGTATAATTTGACATTATATAGAGGAAAAGTTTAATTTATTCTTTATAGCTTGTTTTTATAAAAGTTTTTTTCATTTAATTTCTCAATACCCTAGCTGCAACACCATTGATAGAAAAATATCAAGTGCAGTCATAGCTGTAAGAATATTCTAGTAATCAATATTAAATTGATTCATAAAACGATTTAAGCACCGGAATGGAAACTTACTACTACTCAAAAAAACTGCTTTGTGCGGGTTTTACTTCTCACTATATTATGATACTGACATTTATGAAGGCATCCGCTTACGATATATTTCTCTTGGAAGGTATTCGGTTATACCATATTTGAAACTAGATATGAGCTGCTATCAATGTTTTGAGAACATCATTGTAAATATATGTTACTTGTGTAACTCGGCTATATTTCCATCTAGTGATTTTTTTGTTACTTTTCAACACATTGAAATATATTGCACATCACACACAGCATAGGAATGTTGAAAATAAGCATACCATGAGAAAGTCTGGCCTGAATGTCCTCCCAACCCTTGTACCACCTCTAAGTACTGCCATCGAGACATTGGCGGTGTCTGAATTAGCAGTAACTGTTAATTCCTTGAATTCCGCTTGTTCCACTCGAATGTCATAGTCTGCTATCTTTCTACCACGGAAGTATTTGCTCCAATCAGTATTTTGGTCGTCTACAACCAGAAGGGTAAGATGGCGACCTCCAGACACCTGAAACAAAAAGACTATATTTAGATTTTGTTTCGCGCATATAACGCGATTTTTATGAGAATGAAATAAAATTATAAATATGTAAGCATTACACAAATATCAACATATCAAAACTGAGCTGTCACGGTCACTCATGAATGGACGGGATGTTGGAGACACAAGTTTGAGTCCGCCAGCACAAAACAAATTACTCACTCCACCTTTCTCGCAATCTCCCTTTCTCGTGTTTACTCAATTAAGTATGTTGACTCATTCTACTAGTGTTTTGTACTAAGGTAAAAAATTAGCAAATGTTCAGAGGTTCAGAATCAAGTATCACAACTATATACCTATTTTTAAATGATACTCGTAAGTATGGGTGTTCACAGTTTAGTGTTTTGTAATGTAGCATTTGAAGTATAGTCGTCTGTTTATTAACCTGGGTGAAGGTTCATTCTGTATGTTACTAAAGATTTCGATCAGATTTCAGAACTGCTGGTCCACTTGCAGTTCCTAAATAATATCTAAATCCTATTTATAAACCGATACCATTGTGTAGGAAGTACAGTGTTTATCAAAAGTTTGATTTCGGACTTCCATTGTCTATAAAATTTTGAGTATCACGACGTTTCGTTCACCTGAAGACGATTGAAGATAGCACATTAATCGAAACGTCGTGATACTCAAAATTTTATAGACAATGGAAGTCCGAAATCAAACTTTTGATAAATCCACTTTGTCTACAAGTTTCAAGCAAAAGTACAGTGTTAATCTACTTGTCACGATTTGTTGGATTATTCTGAGAAACCTAATGAATGTTTTTCTAGATTTTTTTTTGGAGTGATGGAGTTTGAGGGAAAGGGGAGATCACAAAGGATTTTTGGTGTTGGTGACTTTCTATTATCGATAAATGTTGGACCTTTGCAATCCCACGTACTCGGTAGATATAGTTGATTAATCACACATTTGCCTTCGAAACAGATAAACGATAGAATTGTTGAAATGACCATTGGGTGAGAAGCACTCATCAAGATCCTCACGCAACTCACGTAATTTGATAATCAAACCATTAACATGAATATTTCCTATCCGTAAGTAGTGATAAATATAAGTCGCAATATCTATCCTGTCTCATACACACATTATCCATCAAATATCAATTGACACATTTGACATTATATGAACGTGAGTGTATGTTCCATAAATTTAGTCTCAGCGTTATCTACAAATCTACATATATAATAACGAGGTATGAACGAATAGCCAACAAGAGTCATATTAGAACAATTGCGTGAGATTCAGAAATAAACGAAACTGCTGATGTAGCTTGTCCATTAATGAACTCCAAATATTACCTTAGGCTGGACTTGATGGAAACGCAATTCATAAATGAATAATAATGGTTTCTGACAATATGTCCTTATAGGTTGACTAATACTTTATTCCTGTAATGGTTGAGAGCTTGAAGTAATGAAACACCGATATCCTGATACAGTACATTGCCACAACTTCTACTTTTTGAATACATTTTACCGCAATAAAGATTAGACCGATCAGCGGTCCTGGCCATACATCCCTTCAACATCCTATTAAAAAAAACTATATTGAGTGCGAACTATAATTTGAGGCATGTTACTCTTGCTAGACGTATGTCTATAACAGTTCTCACTATTTGACAACTTTTGAGAAACCTTGCAATACATTTACATATTTGAAGATAATTTGGTTGAATAAATATTAGCGTAGTAATAACTATGGGAAATCCAGCACAATTATATGAAGGAAACGGCGTTCTTGTTCGACTAGGCCGAAGTGGCTATGAAATTTTTATCATGCAAAGCAGTCTATCAGTTCTATCGACCGATATTACTTCCAATGCCGTTAGGCAGTTGAAAAAAGGCGAACGTGATTGATTTTGTATTCGATAACATCACCAAGACTATCTCACTAATTTCCGCCTGTCTGTCAATTTGTCTGACAAACCTTGGCCGCTCAGAAAGCACCATTCCATGTTCAATAAAAAAACATGTTTTTCACGAAAAAGCCGCGTACCGTGAAAACACTCATATGGGTGATTCTCAGATAGCTGTGATTTTTTATGTCTAGTACTTCATTTATTATTCGACATGACTTTTTTATCAGAAAATTATGCATATGATAAATTTGATAGTACTTTACCGTCGACAGTGTATATTAAAGCATAAGTATTCATGGATCATGAATAACTTACAGAAATATACCCAAAATGTCAGCACGGTGGCATGTCTGATTTTCGAATTTCAAACATGGATAAATTTCGATAAAGAGTCGTCTTATAATCCAGAGTTTAGTGTTAATTTAAATTTATTAAAAACGTTAATTAATTTCAATATTCAATCAATGCTAAACTTTGTTTTATTCTAAGACTATTATAAAATTTGTTATTTTAATTCTAATGTTAATAAATTTTAAAGATTGTAAAAATCAAGAAAGAAAATATCATAAATGTCCTATAATTTATTATTTGTTTAATTATTTTAAGAATTTAAGGAGATTTAGGCAAATGTTTTGAATATTTAATTTTGATGTCATTGCAAATTATCTCACGAAAAATTTACTACTAACTTTCAATCATCTGAAACTGCGTGACATACATTTTTATAATATTGATATTGAGACACTCATGAAATTCCAGCCTCCCAAGAATTTTTCTGCATCAAGTCTGCCCATTTCCTGGATCGATTAGAAGCTATAACCTCCGTATGTTTGAATGTGTTTTTAAACCTTATTTATTGTTTATGATATTAAGGACGTAGAAAAATATAGGTGTGTTAAATTTAAGGACGATTTGCTCATTCTATGGTACCGATATACATTAGAAATATATTTTGCCGAAACAGACCTGTGACGTGACCCTGGTGGCGCTGGATACCGCAGCTCCCAGAATAGAGGCTCCTTGTTCTTTGGCTTGCCCTGTGAGCGACTGCACCCTCTGCAACAGACTCTCTCGACTCTTCGCTGGTGAGGAGGGGGCCGAGGTTGTTTTCGAGCCTTGCCGCAGATTGAGGGAGAGGTCTCCAGCGCTGGAACTACCTCCTGTTCCGTGTGGAGGAGGAGGGGGAGGTGGAGCCTGAAACATACAATACGTTTTTTGTAGACGCTGTTCGAATATATTCTTCGCCTCTGTCTCTATGTTCTTGGAGGATTTGGCGTTGGTTTTAGATAAAAGTCGGGTTGCCACGCATTTTTGTTTTTTATATTGGGTTGGCTTAGCGTGTTCTCCGCTGGCTGAAATATCATTGTCACTGCAATGAAGTATTTTGGAGTTTTATGAGTTTGGTGGCAATATGCTTTTCTCCGCAAGATGGAGTTTTTGATACATAAATTCGCATTTAGAAATCCGAAAAGAAGACCCAGTGCAGGATTCGAACCCGCATCTCCCGATTTCTGCTTAACATACCATCCGCGCTCTGTAACGACTGACCAGCTACCCAGTTGGTTCAGTTGGTCAGAGCGTCCGACATGAAATCGGGAGATGCGGGTTCGGGATTTCTCTATAAAAATTGGTTTCAAACAATGCATAGGAACTACCATGAAATTTTATTTGAATCAGAAATTGAAACCTACATAATAAAAATAATAAAACCGGCCAATGCGTATTTACACGTATATGGTTCCGGTTTTGAAAGCTATTCAGAACTTACTTGCGGCTGTGAAGTAACTGGCTGCATCGTAGGCCCTTTAGTATATGGATCCACAGCGGTGTCTGTGATGGGACCATCGTCACATTCCGAGGACAAGTCCCCGGAACTGAATCTTCGTTTTAGGTAATTGACATTTGTCGTGAAGGACTGCCGGAAGCTGCTGAAAGACAGGGTGCCGACGCTTCCGTTCACTTGTTGATAGTCTTTCGGGTTGGTTGCAGGGGTAGAGCAGTACCTGGAGGGAGACGAAATAAATAATAATAATAAATAATTTGATACAAAATATGCATGACATGATAGCAGGCTCTATAGTGCATATAGTGGGACTTTCGAATAGAGTTCAGTTTAACGCACAGAAGACTCAGAAAACAACCCTGACAAGAAATCACACAATATGTACAATATGCACCAAATCACAGAAATGTGTTTGATTCCTTTTTGAGGGCAGCGATTTTTGGTTCTACGGTAGGGCCCGTTTTGAGAGCGGTAGCATCTCCTAGGATCAGAACATCACTGGTCCAGGAATGCAGTGCCGCCCTCCAATCCTTAGCTCAATCCAAGAACGTGACCCTCATGTGGGTCTCTGGTCACAGCGGGGTGCCTGTTAACGAGAAAGCAGACTGCCTGGCGAGGATAGGAGCAAGGGGCGCATGTATTGGCCCCGAACCCTTGCTGGGCATTAGCAAAGGCCAGGTTAGTAATGACCTAGATGCGTGGGCATATAACGAACTCGCGAAAGCATGGCTGGAGAGAGGCGACTGCAGGCAGTCAAAGAGGTTCATAGCAGGCCCCAACAAACCCTCCAATCCTTAGCCCAATCCAAGAACGTGACCCTCATGTGGGTCCCTGGTCACAGCGGGGTGCCTGGTAACGAGAAAGCAGACTGCCTGGCGAGGATAGGAGCAAGGGGCGCATGCATTGGCCCAGAACCCTTGCTGGGCATTAGCAAAGGCCAGGTTAGTAATGCCCTAGATGCGTGGGCATATAACGAACTCGCGAAAGCATGGCTGGAGGGAGACGACTGCAGGCAGTCAAAGAGGTTCATAGCAGGCCCCAACAAACATAGGGAACTATGGCTACTGAACCGGAAGAGGGATTCACTCCACTTGTTAGTGAGTGCTATTTAGCGGAATGGTCGGACATCGTAACCTTTATTAAAAGGTCTGGAGGTTCGGCACTAGAGAGTTATCAGGTCCGCCATAGTGTTGTGTTTTTTTTTAGTGATGGTCTTTGGGGTTTGGCGTCGGCAAAAAGTGCCACAGGTGGACTTCTTGCCAGGCTTTGCTTCCCCTACATTGCTGGGATTTAAAATCTTCACGATGTTAGATAAAAATATCTAACTAATA
Organism: Bruchidius siliquastri; assembly: GCA_949316355.1. Classification (NCBI taxonomy): domain Eukaryota; kingdom Metazoa; phylum Arthropoda; class Insecta; order Coleoptera; family Chrysomelidae; genus Bruchidius; species Bruchidius siliquastri. The sequence goes on along the minus strand of OX438535.1, from coordinate 31,947,795 downwards.
AATCGCATAATACAATTAATCGGTATATTTACCTGCCGCAGTCGGAAATTTTGCCTACAGCTGCCGTGGCAACGGTGTTGAAAACAACAGTGGCAACACAGCAACAATCGACGATTAAGCACCACGATCGTCTGAAGTTAGAGACTCTTGATCAATCCCTATCCCAGCTAGAAGGTACTGCTGATCTTTGCGATATCAACGGTATGAATTGAAATATGCGTTAACCTGAAACAAATTATTATTATCAGTGCCGCTATTTTAACGTTACTCTTCATCGAGTGTTATACTACCAAATTGGAGTTATAGCAAGTTTTTATACAACTGCGATAGTGGGAAAATATCAAGAATACCGATAATTTCTCAACATCATTACTCAGGTCTGCAATATATAATAGCATTTAGGTCCTATCTCAGACAGTGATTCTGGATTTAAACAAGTTTGAGCAGGCAGCTATTTTGTCTAAAGTTGTAAGTGCCTACACGCGAAGGTAGCGTTTGAATCATTCAGTAGTTGCCTTGCCACGGAGCCGAATGCTTCTAAGTGTTGGCCGAATTTTAACGTGAAAATGGAACCAGGTAGTCGCGAGTTTCGAGCCAGGATTTTGTATGACAATGAAAAGGGACTAAAACAAGTGGAATGTCACGAAAACTTAGTGAGTTGCTTTGGGGATTCTGCCCCTTCTAGGGCTACAGCTTTTAATTGGTTCGCTGAGATTGAAAGGGGCCGGGTCTCACTCGATGATGAACCTCGCACAGGTCGACCGCCCACTGCTTTTACTCTGGTAACAGTAGTAGCTGTGCAAAATATGGTGAAAAAATATCGACATATAACCTACACCGAGATTGAAGCTTCTCTGGGGATTGGATCAGCAGCGGTCCGAACAATCATTCATGATCACCTTCGCCTAAGGAAGCGGTGTTCCAGATGGGTGCCACATTTTTTGACCAGTGAGCAAAAAGCAACAACAGTTGATGTTTGAAAAACTTGAGAATGGGCACACTAAAAACACTTTAAATATCCTAACCGGAGATAAAACCTGGTTATATCATCATGATCCCGAAACTAAACAGCAGTCATTAGTTTGGTGGTTTGAAAGTGAGCAGCCTCCAATGAAAATTCGTCGTTCCAAAGGTGTTGGAAAGAAAATGGTCGCATCTTTTTTTCTAAAACTGGATACATCTCGATGTTAGGCTTGGAAAATGAAAGGACAGTTACTTCTGAATGGTATATAACCAAATGTGTTCCTATAGTCCTCCAAGAACTATGCAAGAGCCGTCTAAACACTGGTCTACGGGGTTTTTAAAAAATCCTTGTAGTTTTTCTGTTTCTGAAAGTACAAGTAGTGCACACTTTTGGATATGTCTTTTCTCCCTAATTCATTGGGTGTGAAAAATTACATTGAGGAATTTTAAATAAATAAGTTTACGCACCATAGGCTACATGTTGTAATTCTAATAAAATAGTTAAACCTAAAGGAAAATAGTTAAAATGCAGTAAATATGTTATTCAGGTAAACACGAGGAACTATGAAAAAACCGCTTATCCTATACTTTTCATACAACCAGCGGGTTCCTTTCATTAGTTTTTAAATGTTTTACCATTACAATGTTTAAAAAATAATAATTAATAATTCATTCATGGAACAACTAATATGTTTATCAGATTCCGTATTGCATTTGAAACACGAATGCTTAGGTATTTTGTATTTGTATTCCATCACTGCTTTCAGGTTGAATTTTGCATGTCAGTGTAGACCATTATTCAACTTTACTTTTAATATGAGACATTCTCACGCATATGGCAGTTAAACTTGATTCTTTATTATGGAGTTTTGAAGAAAATGTTGTTGATGTTTGAACAGTTTGATTTCGGACTTCAAACTTTCAAACTTTTAAAAAATCAACCTTGTCTACAAGTTTCAAGCAACAGTTGTTGATGTTGTTGCTCAGCCATTCTGTTACTTCCACAAATTCTAGAAGTCGATTGAAGGGAGCAGTTCGGAAGTTTCAACTAAGTGCTGAATTAATCTAAGAGGTCAATTTCGACGTTGAAATTTGTTGGTATCACAATGAAAATAACATCGTTAATAACTGATGAAGTATATATGTAGGTCTTTGAAGTTACACTTGGAATGGAAAGTTATTTGTTTATTCATATTTTAAAGATCAAGTAGGAGATTAGCTAAACCTCGTCCATTTCTCCGTCTATTTCTTTCAATTCTAATCCGAATTTTGGTAAAAATGGTGGAGTCGCTCAGATCTGTCCTTACGAGACTTAAAAATATGGTGAAGGTGTCTGTAATAATGAAAATAAATAGCGATCAGCGACTTGCTGGATGCCAGAATTGAAGTTGGTCACAACAATGGACAAAAACTGCTTTATGAATGCTTTAAATAACATCACTTAAATGTGTATTATGGAAACATTAGAGATTTGGAAGTATCGATTAATCCTGAATACGCTGTCATAAATGATGACCATCGACAACTGCTATAACTTTCGATATATGGTAATTATATATACCTTTATATTTAATGGAATTGGCCGAGGTTTTATCGACATTCACTAAAGCAAGTGAAATCACTAAAAAGGCATATTATTTAACACAAAAATAGCTAATAGAATATAAGCTGAATTGTGTTATTAGAATGTGAATGAAAAACTTATACTGGCTAGTCTAGCTAGTCTAGCGAAAGGTATTTCTATTTGTTGAACTTTTGATCACCTTATCGCGAGTAATCGAAATGGTGGGCAAGGAAGGAGGAGGAATCTACATCATCTTATACTTATTTTTCTATACAGTGCGTCATAGTATGAAATTGTCTTCTCTGAATCTTTATATTTTCACAGGTTACCTTGAGACTTTTTGTGTTTATTATCTGAGCAAACATTATTTTAGGATAATACTTTTATTATAGACAAAATCACTGAACAGTTTTACAAATTATAGTAGGCATATTTTTTGTTATTAGTGTGCGATAGAGAAACGTATCAACTATTCATTTACATTATTCAATTTCTTAGGCAACTTGCTCAAGTTGGAGAACGACTGCCATATGGAAGAATTCAATTGCAAGATTGGTAGGAAATTATAATAAATTTGTGGTAGAACAATCTAACCAATTTGCAACAAAAAAGGCACAATTACAACCATTCTTAGTAAGCATATTTCAAAATATTCTCCTGCAAGAGTTCAATTCGGTAGACATTCATCTAGCTTGTAATTTAAAAATCATTGAACCGCAGTAGAAAAATGGAAGACTCTTCCACTGCTAATGTTGCTTCATTGTTCGTTCTCGCACTTCTCGCAAAAGAATATGAATGAACGGAAAACTGTTCACTGGTTTTATTCTTGCTCATTCAACTGGATTTATCGTCAAATACTACCACCAAAAATCGTGTGGCTTCGACGGGATCAATAGGGAATTCACCCCCTGACATACATACATATTCTGAGTGTACCAGAAGCCTTACCACCCATCGTGACGCTTTGTCTATTTGCGCTACAAAATTTCTTTAGCTTTTTCCGCTTCCGCGTAGTAGCAGTGTAGTCGTGAAATATTTATGACCGAAACTCATTCTGTGCAGTAAATGTATAAACTTAATTAAGTTTAAACGGTTTGGTGGATTCTTTTTTCTTTTGGCTATTTCACAATTCTTCTAAACGTAAAGATGCAAATACGGAAACTGGTGTAATGAAACTACGCCCATCGCGTTGTGTTAGTTTTTGCACGCAAGGATTGACATTATATTTGTCGCTCAGTTACTCTGTTTTCCACAGGCGCTTCCAATTTTATTGTACAGATTCCATTGCCTTCAGATCGACAAAATGCTGGAGTTAGTCTGAATGGTTTTTTTACAAATCATTCAATCTCATCAGTTACAATTTTGGTCACGTTTTAGTAGCAAAACCCCCTAAGCGGAAGTTTACAACTCCAAACAGTTTGTTGTGAGAGAGTTTCACACAGCAGCTACTTTCTGTAAACGAAGAAAGTTTGGTATTCTTCTCAATCTGAGATTATACATTTTTTGATGTCTAGATCGAAACTTCTTGTCACTTCCATTTGTCTGTTGGTGAGTCATTGTTTTTCTGGCATGGTGCAATGTCTAAACGCTGGACAGATTTTGATGAAATTTTGGTACAGATATGCTGTGAGCAAATAGTAGGTTATGTACTGGTAATGACAATTTTATTTTTTCTGTTTTTTCAATCGTATTATTGGCGGCGAAATAAGGGCGAAAAGCCAAAATATCAGAACCAAACTCCTAAGTCCTATAAAATTTGCATTCTATGTTTTTGACTTTCCTAACATCTTCGCGTGAAATGATAGTTAGTGATAGCACTAAACTAGTCAATTAACAAAAATTGATGAACCACAGATTAAATGTAGAGGTTTGACAGGCACTGTGAACTATCTCACCATCTGTCGATATAGGACGAGAAAAGTTTTGCTATCATGTACCCTGTCATTGACGTTGTGAATAACTAAATATCCGGTTACCGCCGACGATTTTTACGTTGTAATATCAACAGCTAACTTAACAAATGATTAAGGGCGGTTCGTGGTAAGTATATTACAAAATATGATTCAATGACGCGTTTCGATTTATATTTAAATCGTCGTCGGAGAGGGGTGAAGGATATCCTGACAGACAGACAGACAGACAGACAGACAGACAGGCCGTCGAAAATTATCAACATCATTTTTTATGATGTATATATCATGAACCATCGAGAAAACACTATCATGCACTACACATTTTTCGCAATCACAATACTGGCGTGGATATCGTGTTTGAAATCTAGAGCCATTACAATGTATGATAGCTAGTTAAGGGTATACGACCCACCATAAAACACTAGCAAGCCCAAGTAATATCTTATGCAATTCAATGTGAGTTGTAATACTTTGTGGTTTGATTGTTTCCTTCTACCCAAGTCCTTTCATTTTATAAATCTAAATTTGTCATTGAGAGAAAGTGACGTGAGAAATGAGAGGGAAAAGTATGTTGATATGGAATGAAAACGCATCCATGTAACTTATAAATTAAGCGTCTTTTCCTCAAACAATCGAATAGGGATGGGAAAAAAGTATTGAGAAAATATGAGAATATATACTATTTTATTCTCCTATCCAAGTGAAAATTTTAATAAAAATCCTGATAAAAGACATCAAGTGTGAAATCTAGCATAATTGGATAACTAAAAAAATGTATTCTGAATAACAGTTCAGATATCATATAATTGATGGGCAAGGGTGTGAATAGAGCTCAATATTGAGTAGGTAGATGGTTTGTGTGTGCTTTCACCATTTTTTATACCTTTTTCTTGGCTGTTGGGGCAACAGAAATAGGTATATGTTTATAGTATTGTGATAAAGAACTAGAAGATAACAGGATGTGGAACAGTTGTCTCTTTGGCATTTTCGAACCTCGTGACAAAAACCGGTTAAAGTTAGGCGTGAATTTATACTCAGACGCCACAATGGAGGCATCGTGATGTTTTTTCAGATGAGATAAATCAGATAAATACGATTTGAAAAAGGGTAAAATCATTTTTTTTCGTCCCATCGCTTGAGAAATTTTATTTTGATTTTAATTTTACCAGAATCATATTATTTATTCATAAAATCAGACCTGAATACGAAGAAAAAGAATAGATACCGAATTATCAGTATGTTTCTATGAAGATTACGTAATTCCAATTAATTCCTTTGGAAAAAATTACCCCGTTACCTCCCTTATAGAAAGTCTTAACATCAATAAAGATATATAAGTCATTCAATGTGGTTTCAATTGGCGGCCAGTGGAAAATTTAATGTCCTAGACGGATATGGCACAACATAAGTTATTTTTTTGTCAAACCAATTTTTATTGGGCTAGCTTTATCCTAGTAAAGTTCAGGTAGTACCTATGATGAAGGTTTAAGTGTATGAATTTTCGATCTTAATCTATAATGTGGGTAGCACCGAGTGTAACTCATATTTTTAAGGCATACTCATTGAGAATTATTTTCTACATTAAGAGATCCTAGCTCCAAAGTTCAGTGACATTTAAAAAAAATGTTTCCTACTTTCCGACGTACCATTTTAAAAATAAAAATTCGATTCTTTTCATTTCTATGTCATCTTTACATAATATGAGAGCTCCCCTACCATTTAGAACTAAACTATGAGGAATGTTTGCATTCAAAATAGGACATCAGGAGTGAATCGAAGGTAGTAAGAAGTAGGAAAATTGAAAGAGAGCGGCCGCCATCGTTGAGCTTTGAACAAGTATAATTATTTTATGTTTCATTTGTCTATACTTTAAGGGGGCGGTAAAAGATACATGGCAAGGCTTCTGACATAGAGTATTGATTTCGAGTATGTTTCTATGATATCAGTGATGACGTAAAAGAGAGAACGGCAGAAACATGAATCATATCGATTTTGATCTTTATTTTCAATCACAATATTCTCCATTTTTTTTTCATTTATGGGAAGTAAGATGAAATTCATGTAATGTATAATGAGGCATAACAATCAATTAGTAAGTTAAAAAATATTTGAGACGGTGCAAATTTGAAAAAGCACTTGTTTTTACATAGTAAGCATTTTTTTTGTATTCACATGACCCGGAGGAAAATCATTATACACTTTTATAATGCATTGCCTCCTGATTTGTTCTGATACTGAATTTAACAATGTAACACAAAATATCTTAGTGCATTAAACCGATTTTTACACATCATATATTCTTTAAAATTGCATAACAATATAAAAACAAAATTTAAAGGTTCAAAAAATGTTTTGTTTGCCTTCAGTGATGCATTTTTGTGTCCAGACATGGAAAGTGGTCCAATAAAGTGTCAGTCTTGTTTTAGTAAGTCATAAAATGGTGAAATCATGATTCATGGTATAATCGTGGACATCTGGACTAATTCGTAATTTTTAAATTGAGGTATCCAACTAACACCCTAAGTATCATCTCAAAGTTCATTATCAGCAAGCAGTATTGGCTATGAGTATCGGATTTGGAGGTTTAAGATATACGAATCTTTTTTTGGACATTCTAAAAATTTTTTTAGTTTTAATTTAAAATTCTTGGAAGCATTGTCAAAGATTTAACTTTGCCTTGATTTAACCAAAATTATATCTAATACGGTTTCTGGTACCTCATAATATATCAAACTTGTAACCCTGCCTAACATTAAACCTGTAGTACGAATAGCATGCCATCTACCCTTCTCAATGACATTAGATCCCAAAGTGATTGTAGGTAAAAGACGTTGAATCATACATCTAGGACATCAACTCAGATATATCATACAGTCTAAATGGTACTCACCCTGATTCGATGTGTTTCTGATTGAAATGTCGGGAAATGTGGGTCGCGAAAGACTCGATTCCGAAATACCCGTGGATAAGTAGTAGCAAATATACGAGATCGTGGGGAGGTGAACGTACCATAGAAAGGGCCGATTTGCACTGAGAGGGTGGCAAGTGAGGCGCCTTCTTGCGGGGCAGCAGGGCAACAGGATGCCGCTGGTCGATATTGAAAGCAGCGACGGCTGTGTATAGGGATGTGCGATAGAGTGCAGTCTACCTTCGATCATTTCATAGCCAGTGGCATCGAATGGATTCAATATGCGTTCTTGATGATACATGACATCTCGAAAAACCATGTCAATCGTTCCCGTTAGTCTGTCTGTCGTCTGTCTCGCAATCCTTGACCCTTTTATAACTCATAAAGCACTAATATAATGTTAATTAATTGACATGAAGTTATTATTATGGCGAGGACGAAAAAACTTAGTTTTTGAATATCGTTGTAGTGACGACGGAGGAATAGTCGAAAAAACGATTCCTTTTTGGATGTTTCCAAATGAATTTGCAAATATATTTTGGAGGAGTCAAAAATTGGCGGGGGAGGAATTATTAAATTTTTTATATGCATGGAAAAAAATCAAAAATTTTGGCAGGTTAAAATTGAAACAAATAACAAAAGTGAGTAACAACGATATGGCTCTGGAGAGATTTTCATGTACTCATGAGATTTTCAATATTGCTAAAAGTGCAAAACGGGTAGACAAACGAAGGAATTTGGTATGAAATAAGAGAGTTAGTTTAAGGAGATGATTACACATGAAAGAGAAAAGTACATTGCGTATTAACAACACGCAGGAGAAGAAAAGACAAATTGTATTGGTATATGCTTTCATGATCATCATCATGATCTACGACGAATTGCTGCAAGCACTACCGTGGTGATATAAGATTTCTGTTGGCCTGTCGAGCTGTCTGTCGTAATTTTTGTTACCTCTCAGTAGTCCCTGCTTCCATTTTAATTGAAAATAGGGAATGATATGATATGGATACGTAGTAGGTAATGCTACATATTTTTTTGAAATCGGTGCATTGAGGGCGGAAAAATGATCATAAAACAATAACTATTAAAACTTTCCCAAATTTGTTTTCTCGAGTTTCAGACGCAAATGGAACCTTCATTTTCACATATAACAGAAGTTTCTTATCAATTCAAGCCGCAGTTCACAAATTTTAGGTGTCCTATCTTTTTTTTCAAACCAAAACAAAACTACAAAAATCAAACTATTTAGAAGTAGTAGTACTACTGTCATGTTTTTGAACAAACTGATCAAATTAATAATGTGCACCGGTATTTGTCGACTATATCGATAAACTTATGCATAAAGGCCGCACAGGCACATCCCTAGTCGTATACAGAGTGACACAGCTTAGGGTAGTTACGTTCCACTTGTACACTTCCGTATCTTGTGAATGGATAGTAGGCGATCAATGCGGTCACTTCCGTAGTAGTACAGACGATGGGCCAAATGGAACGGTAGTTGCGTGATTTGACTGATTCTTTGCATTGTACAATGTGTCTCTCACTTGCTAAATTCTCTTCCTTCATTCCAATCGAATTGTACAATATAAAACATGAAAATGTATGGAACACCTAACATATTCCGTTATATGATTTGAAGCGATCGTCTGGCTATCAAATTGACTGTTTACAATGTCTACACAGGTCATATAAAATAGAAAGGTCCAAGCATATAATCGCTGACCTATTACATATATACAAGGTCCAAACAAGATTCTCTAGGAATGCCACCCTCAGAAGTATCCTAACAAAAACTAAGCCCAGGAATGAATCTCAAGAGACAAGACTGCATCTACCAGATACCATGTCAATGTGGTAAAATCTATGTTGGAGAAACAAAAAGGCCACTGGAAGTGAGAATAAAAGATCATCGTCTCAACACCCAGCGAGCAGAGATAGGAAAATCTGGAATAGCTGATCACGCATGGACGTAGCACCATAGAATAGCTTGGGATGACGCCAAGGTTATTGCCAAGGAACCGCATTGGTATCGAAGGAAATTCAAGGAGGCGGCATTCATCACCAACAACAGCAAAGTGTACAGCAAACCCAGCGTAGACATTAAACCAATATGGCACCCACTCATAAAGAAGATCAATAGACTACGACTGGACCAGACAACAAACAATGACCGACAAACAGCCACGTCAGCAGACCGGAACCACTCATCGGGAACCAATCAGAACAGACCGCGCACAATGACACGCCACCGGACGGGGTATAACGTATAAATAGGCATGAAAGGAACGTGTTCGCCAGTTCACCTGAAGACGATTGAAAATAGCATATCAATCGGAACGTCGTGATACTAAAAAAATTTATAGACAATGGAAGTCCGAAATCAAACTTTTGAAAAATCCACCTTGTTTACAAGTTTCAAACAACAGATATAAGGTTGTGTATGCTTTATTGACTTTTTCGAATCAATATCTGCGAACCCGACTAATATATGAAGGAGTTGTAAAAAATGTATGTAGGTATTTGGACTTAGGACTTTTTCTCTTAAAATACTTTTCACCTCTGTTCAAAATCGTTCTAGATTAAGTGAGTTTATTTTATGAATATCTAATAAAATTAACAAAAAACCAGTTTCGTGAGTTGGTTCTTAACGATTACAAAAATTTATAATTGAAATATTTCTTCTCGTTCTTTTCAGACATATTGCGTAAAATGTAAAAAACTAAAGTTCTTTTGTAGTTTCAGTGGTACTTCATCTTACTAATTATGTTTGTTATGGGATACAGTTTGGTCAATTTGACTAGAAAAGTTCTAATGCTTTCCAATAAATATCTGCGAACATAACTATTAACATGGATAGATGGAGAGCTGGACAATTAGGCTGCTGACCAAATAATTTCAATCACTATATACTTTGGTATGTAGGAAATAATGTTTCGACAAATTGTATCAATTGCTCTGGTTAAGGTAAAAGTACATAAACCACAATAAAGTTAATAACATTAAATTAATTCTTCACACTAATTAGTTATTATGATGTAAATGTTATGAAAGCCGTGTAATCACTTATCAGTTTCACTTAAGTGACATGCAAATGAGACTGTTTGGAATGAATCGAAAGATTTTCCACTTATAAATTTATTTCACGCAAAGATTATTATTTCATTACTAATAGTAGAATAGACAGTAAGAAGAAACAAATAAAAGATGATCTTTTAAACTCAATTTTTATCGATTCACTACTATAGTTTTACATCTATTTGTATCTAGGTTAACTTACTGCTGAAATATCTTAAATTATAAAATGTATTAAGAACGTGAAATATCTAAAGAAGCAAATGACATCACGTAAACCGTGTCACTGGTTTCCATCAGTCTGTCTGTTTCTCTTTTTCTAATACGTGCGATGATCTCCGAACCATCTTTAACTCTACTATTGTTGCAAGGATTAAATATATGTGTAGTTTCTGAAAATCGAGTGAGTTGCGTCGGAGATATCGTCAAAAAACGAAAAATATAAAAAACATTCGATCTTTTTTTTAGGACGTTTCCGAGTTCGTGATCATTCGACGTTTGAAGGGTGAATCGCTTCATGTTAGAAGCAGTCGGGACCTCAGCAGTGGTACGATAGGCAGAATTATGGTGCGGTGTTGCCAACATAATCAATTTTTCCCCAAAAATCTTATTTATTCTGAACAACTAACTCTTAGTAAGAGTCTCGAAAATACAAGTTCTTATTACTACTAATAATTAGTATGATGTTCATTAGGTTGCAATATATTTTATACTCGCTGAAAGAGGCCATCACTGCCTTATACCAATACTTTGTTGTTGTTAAGTTTTCTCCATATAATATGGAATATTAATATGAATTATAAAATTTTCACAGATAAAAAAATGTTATAAATCATCAATTGTGTGACATACACTTTTTTCGGTGATATTAAGTGAAAATATGTTACAATTTGGTAATTATGCTACAACTGACATCACTGATTAAAAGTACGTTTAAATGTAAGCTCCCAGATTTTATCACGTTAGTTGCCAGGATTCTCTCGGCTATCCTGGAACTTAGCAGTTTCCGAGATCCTTGCCTTTTTTCAGCTGACGGGTAAGATTGGAATAATGTCAATTACAAAACACTAAAATTTTTCAGGGAATTGCATAATCTTCCCCCTTATTCTTCTACTATAGTTCGAGTATGTGAATGAACTATGGGAAAAATAGTCTAATTAATTTGAAACATTTATTACTGCTTTAATATATAGTTGGTTCCTAACGTTCCTAACGGTACTGATGCGTTATGGTGCATAATAGCCAGGTGAGCGTGTTAGAAGCTATATGCCGTGGCGGTACTACTTAAATCTATTACCCTATTAGGTGCGAACTGAACATGAATACTTCGTTAATTTAAATACTCACCATAAATTAACTCATCTCATTTCATTGCTGCTGAATGTTATTACAAACCTGATGTTTTCCAAGCCTACAAGTGATCTACAGGTTTTCGCTAATCTGGATTTGGGATATAACAACATTTTTTCGAATTTTTGAAACATATTTTTGAATGTTTTATGCCGTGTTAATATCCTGTACTCATGAGTGTGCTATAAGGTAATATTCAGGGTGGTAGATTATTACTAAACTTGTTTATTCACTTATTTTTTGCCATTTTAGGGTGTAGTTAGCTTTTCTTCCGCTCCGCTTATGTTTTAGCAACTAGAACTACAGATTGCTGAGCTAAGACTACTGACATACCAACTCAATAAGGATCCTAAATAATTGAAAGTTATGATTCTGATCGAAATTTGTAAATGTTGATACACTTCCAATAAGTTTCGGAAATATCAAAACTATGGAAGAGAAGTTTTCTTAAAGATAATAGAAATCTGATCTGGTCTGGTCTGATCTGGTGTCAGCCTGCTTGACGCCATTTTCCACATTTGTGGCTCTGCTGACAACATAAGGTCATAATCTGTGAGAATGCTACCCATGATATCCATTTAAGGAGTTGGTGAAATCAGCTATAAAATATTGCATAATATTTGAAGACGCGATTCATTACTTTAGTCTGTTTAATATTCACAGCGCTTTGCTGGTTATGCAACAGGCTTAACAAATTTCTTTATCATCAAAATTATAGCCACAAACCAATTTCTTCAATCAGAAAGCATCCTAAATTGTTCGTGCAAAAAAATAATAAATTTCAACTATCCAGTAGTTCAAATACCAAGCAAATTTATGTTCAAACGATCTAACCGAAAACAAAGCTTACCTCAAAGCTGCTTTAAGACGCTCAGCTGGAAGGAATATTAGAAGTAAGTTTTGAGGCACAGCACAAGGACAACCTCATAGATCTCAGTAAATGTTCAGAATCGCTTTTCTATCCTGGTAAGTAAAGAAGTATTGTGATCGCAATTATTTCCGAATTCATGATAGTAAGGTTTTTAAAGGCGTTATTATGCCTACATGACAAAAATCCGTGTTACTTACTTCGGTCGGTATATCTATTGGTCTGAATATTCTTGTGCCGTTGTATATGTTGTCATTCTGGACTGATTTCGATGGAATTTGGGAAGCAATGGGCCATATAGCTATAGTAGACAATACTGTTATGTTTTTATATACTTCCAGAGCTCCCGATTATTTATGTGCGTAGTCAAAAGCCTAAACAAAGGTGACTAAGATTTTAGTGTAGAACCGCTCGGTGCTGAGTAATAACCCTCCACGTGGCAAAAATTGCGAAAGCCTGCCTCAATCCTCTTTTCCTTCTGCTTCCTCTTGTATCAGGTACGCTGGTAGCTTAAATGCTGATTGCATATTGGTCTTATGCCAGATGGTCTAAGCGAAGTAGCCAGGCTTTCGTTTTGGAATATCTACTGGTCTTTTTAACTAGCTGCTCGTTCTGGACTGCTACTGCAAAATATTTCTGAACAAAAATTTATCTATTCCTAAGGAGGTTGACATCTACTGTAAAAAGTGTCAACCCCCTCAGAAATAGATGAATTATCAAAACATACGACTTGCTGGTATTTAAATGGTTCTAAATAATGTCTTAAACAATAGTTGAGATGTGCAGAAAGTAGTGGATAAATCAATAGAGAATGAATACTTGGAAATTGTGTTGAACTCTTCTATATCCTAGAATGGTTCCACCATGAACTTAGTATAATAAAAAATGTACATAATTTTTGTTATTATGATTATTCATTTTGAAAATAGTTTTTTATAGTTCTGTTTACTGTCGATTTTGTTTACAACGAAAAGTAGTAGTTATTAACCATAAGGTGACCGCAAAATATCTAATATTATAGCAATGTATACCATGAAGTCTTTAGAATATTGCATACAAAATCATCAAAAGTTTGAAATCCAATTTTGTCTATGGTCTCGTTGATCCTGATTGATTTCAAACGCAACCGGATTTTGTAATGATATGAACGCATCCTAGACTTATAAATGATATACCGTTTTTTACTTAAGCATTCGGGCTTGAAAAACAGGTATAACAAACAACATAAAAAATAAACAATAAAATGTGACGTTTTCCATCATTGCTTTTTTATAATGTAGGCGAAAAGGCTGAATGTAATAGAATTTAATTTATTCATTGAACTTGACATTTATTTCTGCAAAACTTGGTTTTAATCGGTCATAATCCCATATTTATGATTCTCAATTTCCCTTAATTAGACAATACATTTTGGCCACTTTAATAAAGGCTGACTAGAAAGCTGAAAGGTCAATCACATGCGGTATAAGATAACTACAGGACAAGTTAGAGCAGTTACATTAAAAAAAAGTATTTTTTCGATAACCGAACCAGAGAAAATTCAAAAATAGTCCAGTATTTTTTGTGTCTGCAGCTATTCAAATATTACCAAGTTTGCCTAGCCTCAATAATACAGCTTCGACTTCCATTGTTTTGAGAATTGATGCGTTTCACAATGTTTTGATTGATGTGATATATGTCAGAAAAAATTGTAATTACTCCACGCAAAAGCTCGATGTGACCCATCGCCCGAACTAAAACGAAATACATTCTTGTTACCAAAACTACCTTCCGGAGACTCCAATGCTACGTCAAGCGAGGAGTGGTACCACCGAGCCCGTTCGTCGATCCAGTCCACATCCAGTCGCTCGCTCAGCTCCGACGAACGATCGTGTCGCCATCGCGGTTCGAGCGCGAAATAGTACCACCTGTCGAAAATCAAAGATATGTCCTTTTACATTTAGGAACTAATGCGGTACTGAGACTACCGTATAGTGAAACTGTGAATAGGCTTTACATTGCACGTGTACGATGAAGGTTTGTGCGCAAAGGCAGTACCTCAGGTGGATATTCGCGGTACTTTTGTTTGGATGCTGTACGCGCGAGGTAAGCTCTAGCATGACGACCGTATAGTGATGACAGATGAGTATTGGAATGTACTGTTGGGTGTCTTTTGTTGCGTACTTGGATTTCAAAATCGCCTGTATATGTTGACTCTGATTATGTTTTAGTTTATTTTACCAATATTGTACGCCCCACCGGATCTTCAGTGAAATATATTCTTTATAACCTCACAAAATGAATTTTTTGGTTTTTTATGTAATATAGAATTTTCTGAATATCGCCAAAGCAGAAGTATACCTACTGGCCCTTTGGCCTTTTTCACGTCCTCTGCCAACAAGATCAGAATTAGCATGATAATCAGTCAATGTGATGTCTTCCAGACCTTCTGATGAAAGTCATGATATCCAACCTTTCCGCGGAGGACGTTTCTTCTTATTCAAACTTTGTTGTTAAATATTTCAGTCCTGACGTCACATTACACAGTGAATTTGCACCTAACATAGGTAGTGGAATGATGTTTCGTCAACTTCCCAGCACACTTCGATGAAGGGCAGCTGTCAATATACCGTTGTACGTGATTGAGTGATTCTCTACTTCTATTCGATAGTCACAGTACTCGACGCTTGTCTGTGCCTGCTATGAATCTCTTTGCCTTCATGTATAGTATCTAACCATGCTTTCTTCGGTTTTCTGTCTATCCAGTCATCTGGGGCGACATTAACGTTTCATCTACTAACGCTCAGAATAATTTCAGTAGCTGGAGTTGACTTCGTCGATGGCTGGAGCATATCTTTCTTAGGCTATGTTGGTGTTATTAGCTTTTATCAACCAAATCATGATTTTCGGATAAGGTTTCTCGCATATAAATAATAATTAGACAAATTAGAGAGAAAAATAAGTCGCCAGTGAGGATCGAACTCACAACCTCCTGCATTCTAGGCAGATGCCTTACCGTTGGGCCATGACGAATGGCAAATACGCTATGGAAGATCTTGGTATCTTCCCGCCATAAATCCTTGTCATCCTGTTTTTTCTAAGCTCTGAACTAGAAAGAACTAGCCAGACTAGTACTAGTATATCTTATTTCAGGAGGAACTGGAATTTTGTATAGTTCATCAAATGACATGCCAAGACATCAAAATTCATTGTAAACTTTATGTTGTAAAACGGCTTCCATCAGGTATATGTCAACGGTTAGATAGTTTTCTCAGGAATCGTACTTTATTCGTGGTGGATATCCTAGCTTCGACCTTTTCACCATAGACGATGACGTTTCCTAATGCATGGACCAGAAAAACCATTACCACCCCAAAGGCCTTGCATTAACGACAGAGGCATACTATCCAAATCAACGATGACATCGAAGAAAATGGAAGATCTACATTCAGAAAGCTATCATTGTTAAGACATCATACACTGGTTTGCCAGTCATGTCACTGGAAAGATCTTCCTTCAAACTTCTGGGGGTTAACATCAACAGTAACATAAGATGGTATGAACACTCCGGCGTTGCTATCTACTGTTAGTATCAAGACATGTGTGGAGATATGATTCCTAAAACCTGTAGATTCAAATCAACAACGAAGGAAAGCCGCTTCCAAACGTAATTCCTGTATGATTTTTTGTCGTGTCGTTGAGCTAATTTCAGGTGTTTCATTTTGCTATGCTGTATTTTTTCATGACGCGCAAATGACTGTCACCATCCGTTTGTATGACATAAGTATCTACAAATTAATGCGAGAGGACACTATTTTTCTATATTTTGCTTTTACAACGTAATATAACGCCTAATCATATGACATTCCTATTATACGATATGGATAGTTCGTCACGGTTTATTTTCGATGAAGCAGTGTCACTGAAGCGAGTGACAAATCGTGAAAAATATGTTATTGACACAGTTAACTGAAATAGTAAACAGAGAATTGATTCTTCAATGACAGTAGTTGAAAATTATATTTATTTTGCGTTTTGGTGAACACTGATTGAATACCATTCCGGCAACATTTTAAGCTTTTCTCACTATATTTAACGGTCAGCACATATTTCAAAAAAATATATATTTGTAGCTTTGCATTTCAAGGCAATTAATTGAATAACTAACATATATTTAGCTAAATATATCCTTTCCGACATGCATTTCAGATGCTTTAGCTCAAACCAACGTCGTCGTCCTTTTTTTGGGATTGGGAACAGCATTAAGGTGTCTACAAAATTACTATTTCTTATGTTAATTAGAACGGTGGTAGTTAATTGTGAGGAATCGATAAGTTTAATTTTTTTTTTGCAATTTACCTTAAAACTATGGAACCAATTTTGACGAAATAGTTTGTTTATTTCTCTTCCATAGAACGCATTTTTTGCTTAAACATCATTATGTAGGAAAAAATAAAATAAATTATTTTAATTGGAATTAGTTCATACGTTGCTTCAAGAATAAATATAATAAGATTGGTTTCATATGAACCTATGCATATCGTGTCCAAGATTCCCACTGATAAATCTATAAGACTAGTGGAAGACAATTCACCGCAGGTATCAAGATGAATAACCTGAGACCATTCAGAAGTGCAACACAGACGGCTTAAAGCAAATCATATATAAAACCACCATATCGCGAGAATGCATTTTATAGAATACCATTAGTAACACAGCAAAAAAAGTGAAAAACATAACAATTACACAAAACCATTGCGTAGTGCGTTACTGAATCTGAGTAGAATAATAGTAAATATTAAGCAATTCTGTCGATTGATGACAATTTTGATTATTATGTGATTACAAGTCTCGGTAGTACAAGACTATTAGTTTATAGAAATAGATTGATGAATAAAATGAAGTGAAATAGATTAACTTGGTATTACACTTGATCTACGTTTGTGATTCCTGAAACATTTTTACCACTACCTTATATAATTAGAAAAGAAGCTCAAGAAGCATGAAAAAACGATGTTAAGAAAACTGAAGATTTTCACTATGCAGAAGAATAACCAAAGATTTGATAAGTGTAAGAAAAACGACAGCTGTAATTTTAATGCTCGCTTCAGCCCACAGAACTTGGCCTGCTCACGTTGAGCAAATCGTCGTTGGTTATCATAAAAACCAGACAACGTCTAGGAACTTGGTCTGATTCATTCAAAATAAATAGCAGCTTGAGAAAGATACATAAACGAAATTTCCGATTTTCAAAATTTGTGTATCCTTCACATTCTTCCGAAATAACGCAGGATTACAAATTGTTAAGGATTTAAACCATATTCTTCCTCAAATATAACATCAGATAGTCACCAAAATGATTCTCGCCTTTAACTGATTTTCGTAAAAATCAAAATAAAATTATTGTTCACCCATAATGTGCTTTTTTCAAGTATGGTTTGAATGTATCAAAATGAAAGAAACCTTTAGATTCTGAGAAATCTATTAAGCATACAAATTTGCCTCCCTGGAAGGCTTTTAGCCCCATTCTTACTGACAGCATACCATTAATTTCCAAAATCAAAAGTGGGGTAGGAGTATCAAAAAACAGTTTTTGTGGGAAGTTTTTTGAGTTTAATTTGAATGAAATTTACGGAATAAGTAATTGAATATAATTAGGTGGATCAAATTTCGTATGTCCAACACCGAAAAATGCACTCCTCATCATTTTTTTTGAAATGTTTTTTTTCTATTTGCAAGAGAATGATTAACAGTATATTTTTTAAGCATTACATTGTTTCCATTGTAAGAATATCGTCTGAATTAATGAATTATTAAAGTAAAACCGATTCTTCAAAGTATCCCCACCACCTCAAAATATAAACTACAACTTACTTGTGTATCAAAATGTGTATTTTTTCTGTGCATTTTATTTCAGGGGAATAGAATTGACAAAGTCTAATAATCTTGGACTAATTCGATTACGAGACGCGCGTTGTTTTCCATCTTTCGCTGTGCGGTAAACCAGACAGTCTGACTGACTGACTGAGCTGCAGTCCATGGCTGGAAACCGATTTTCAATCATAATCGGTCGAATTATTACGCATCATATATAAAGTACGGTTTCTCACTAATGATGTAACGCCTAATGAGGCTAAATATATTCAAATTCTGTCAGAGAGAAAGCCGTTCAAATATCAACATAGAAACGTATACACAAAGAGTTCATTTTGGTAATATAATAGACATTCCAATCGTGTAAATTTAACAAACCTTACCTTACCTTACTTTTAGAAAGGAGTTAAAAAACTACATGAGAATAAATGGACCACTTGTATTAAAAAGTTATAGGATAGTGTTTCGGTTCGCTTTCCGCTAGATAATTTCTAGTAAGAAAATAACAAAAAGCTACTTCATGTAGATTGTAGATGCTCTTACTTGGTGGAACTATTCCATCATGCAGATGAAAAAATTATGTAATTAACACTCAGTTTCACAAATAAAACTCATTTTCTTTCAGTAACTCGTTTCGATTTATATTTAAATCATCGTCGGACTGTCAGATTTGACTGCTAACAAGGCTACCCAGATTACTTGCCAACCAACTAACTAGTCCTATCATGGATACAAAATTAGAGCTCTCAAATCTAGCATACTATTTATCCTGGCTAGCTATGTTTCTAGTAAATTATTTTTTCCTTTCTTGTGTCTGTTTTAGGGGAAATATTTTTTTGGCGACTACATTTACACTTGTGTTAAGGGAAACCCCTACAAATCCTTAACCATCGCTGTCAAAATGTCCTTATATATATTTCATGTGATAAACTATTTTATTTCTTTAGATATTTCACGTCTTAAGATATTTTATTTCTTAAGCTATTGCATTCGTCTTAATACATTCCATAACTTAAGATATTTCAGGAGTAACTTAACCTAGAATACAAATAGATGGATACTTATAGTAGCGTATCGATAAAAATTGAGGTTAGATCAATCTGTTCATTTACTACAATGAAGTCAGGGTTTCGCAGATATTTTTTAATCTCTTTAATGTTTCCATGAAGTTTAAATCATGTATTTTATTTCAAGTATGAAGTACTCTCATTACATTTTCATTGTCAACACTATGATTAGTATCTAGTAAGTGTTTGGGAAAATTTGATCTTTCTGGGTAGTGGTTTTTGGAGGCACTTATATGTTCTGTGTACCTTGTAGTAAATGAATAGATTGATCCTTTAAACTTAATTTTTATCAATACACTACTATAAGTTTCCTTCTATTTTTATTCTAGGTTAACTTACTCCTGAAATATCATAAGTTAAAGAATGTATTAAGAAGGATGATATAGCTTAAGGAATAAAATATCTTAAAACATGAAATATCTTAAGAAATGGCATAGTTTATCGCATGAAATATCTTAAGGACAATTTGACGGCGATGGTTAAGGTATTGTAGGGGTTTCTCTTAACACTAGTGTAAGTGCAGTAGCCAAAAAATATTTCCCCTAAGGAAAACACAAGAAAGGAAAAATTCATTTAATTAAAAAAATAGCTAGACATGATAAATAGACAAATTTTTGGTTTGGCTTGACATCTGCGTCCAGTATACCCAGTAAAATGAATTCCTTATCATCACGTTATTCCATATTTTTTCAGTGAATTATAACCGCTCAATGTATTACAGCGATTTTATTTCAGTTTTTAAACTTCGTTTAGTCATTTTAGACATTTATCGCTAAGAAACATTGACGAAAGTCAAAGTCGAAGTGAAATAATTACCTTAATCAAAGTTTAATAATCTCAAACAGAAAATCCTGAACTAATATTTGTGGAATTTTCTCAGTAGGCAAGAAAGTATCAGTTCCATCAATTTATATTACATAACAAAACAATTAAAGTGTAGCAATAATAGAAAAACGTAATTGAAGATACCTTCTATAGTTCAATGGAACAGTCTGCAATTATTCATACTAATTATTTTGTAGGTTCCTGCAAGCATTATTTTCACATCGCGTTCGAATCTGCTTCAGATAAAAAAGATCGATTGCTGTATAAATCAGATTTGACCATAATATTTTGATTATGTGGAGCTTAATGTAATTTTATGCATTTCTTCTATTCGGATTCAGTTAGCAAGTGAAAGTGGATAAATATCTCATAGAACTACTGTCTATAAAAATATTTCATGATTATATCAAGTAGATCTGCTGAACTTTTCATTATGTAATAACTTTCCATTCCAGTACATATGAGTGCAGATACTCGTTTATTTGCATATTCAAGACTAGGTATTGAGTAGAAACGGTGCAGCAGCTACCGAAACTGAAAAATAAAATATTTCCATTTTTCCTGCTTATAACCATTATCATGACTGTACTTTCCTGATAATATAACTGCAAGTAAGAGTAATTCTTCATTTTAAATTGATAAATGAAATTAAAAAAAAGAATTGAAAAATAATACCATCAATATTTTGAATAATGTAGAAAGCAACCATATTATACCAGCCATATACAATCGAAAAACAAAAACAAACAAAAACCGCAGCAAAAAATAATAATACAGAAAATAATCTTCTATTTATTTTTTGTTTAATTCAACTTATATATTTAGCTAAATGTAATGGAGGATCATTATCCGGCCTTCGTTAGGGTTTGAACTTTTGATAAATCTGTATTTCTATTCTGTTTCACGGTTTCATGTGGATCTTTTCTGAATCAGCAGCATTTTCTACCTGTATCTATCAGAACACAGAACACGTGTAAATAAATAGATAATTGATATACCATGGTCGTAATCAAAATTCAAAACATAATTTGAAAACCATTTATTTTAAAGTAAGAATTGATAGAGATGCAGATAAAAAGATCATGTACTTATCATACAGTTTCACAAATAAGACTCTTTTTCTTTCAGTGACGCGTTTCGATTTATATTTAAATCATCGTCGGACTGTCAGATTTGAGTGTTAACAAAGGCTACCCAGATTACCTGCCTACTAACTAGCTAGTCCTATCATGGATACAAAACTAGAGCTCTCAAATCTAGCATACTATTTATCCTGTCTACCTTTTTCTATCATTTTTTTTTCTTTTGTCTGTCTTAGGGAACATATTTTTGTGCGACTGCGTTTGCGTTAAGGAAAACTCCTACAAAATCTTAACCATCGCCGTCAAAATGGCCTCGAGATATTTCATTTGATTAACTATTCTATTTCTTGAGATATTTCACGTTTCAAGATATTTTATTCCTTAAAATATTTCATTCTTCTTAATCCATTCTATGACTTAAGATATTTCAAAAGTAAGTTATCATAGAATACAAATAGATGGAAACTTATAGTAGTGTATCGATGAAAATTGAGTTTAAAAGGTCATTCTGTTCATTTACTACAATGAAGTCAGGGTTTCGCATATATTTCTGAACCTTTAATGTTTCCATGAAGCTCAAATTATGTATTTTATTACAAGTCACACTCATTCTATTCATGTCGCCAACTTTATGATCATTTAAAATTTGTTCTTTTGGAAACATTTGCAATTAGATATCCAAAACAATAAAAACAGTGTATAATAATCAAATAAGGATTGCTTATAGGTCAACACCTAACTTAAGATCATATTTTATAAATGCAAAGGAGAAAGAACCAGATATGTATAAGTCAGGTATTTACAAGATTTCATGTGCCTTCTGTAATGCTGTTTATATAGGTCAAACAGCTAGAGCATTTACAACAAGGTATAAACAACATATACGTGCCTTCAAAGACCACCATCCAGAAAGACCAAATTTTGCCAAACACTTACTAGGTACTAATCATGAAGTTGGAAATGAAAATAGAATAGGTGTACTTCATACGTGTAATAAAATACATGATTTAAGCTTCATGGAAACATTAGAGATTCAAAAATATCTGCGAGACCCTGATTCCATCTTAGTAAATGAACAGACTGATCTTCTAAACTCAATTTTTATCAACACGTTACTATAAATTTCCATCTATTTGTATTTTATGTTAATTTTCTCTTGAAATATAAGTCATAGAATATATTAAGAAAGATGAAATGGCTCATTCTGCAGACAAAGTTTATTTTTCCAGAATGTATATACATATGGTTAGGTAGGTAAATAAATTGTCTCCTTATGGGCTTAGAGTACTATTGCAGGTAGATAGCTTCCGGGGCGATGTTTGGTGTTGAGGCTTAAGCACGAGTGCTGACCGAAGCTTTTGGCGTCTTTAGGTATTGCAGTTTTGCTTCTATCCTTGTCTTCTCACGTGTCGCCAAATGTGTCGATATGTGTGGGTTTAATATGAAAATTCATTAGGGGCCGATCGAACTGATTAGCAGAAACACTATTGTCACTCGTGAAACCAATAAATATCTTTTTCCCTGTTCCTCTACTATTTCATTTACTGATGATATGCAAAAAATGTTCCTTCTCTGATATGGGTAGGTAGAATAAAATTTCGATATAGTTGGATATATTTCATTTGTATATTGAAAAAAAAATTGCATTGTAAGATGTCGTGATGCGTGAATTCATGGTAAATGTCAGTTCGTGCCTAATACTCATAAATTACATTCCTTAAAAAACGCGTGAGGTAACCCAACGTCAGGTGTCTAAAGGCCATATTTGATTGTCTATAATTCGCTGTGTTTCTCAGTAGGCTTCAAGTACTCGTGAATGGCATGATAACATGCATTCGAAGTTCTTAAATATTCCGATAACCAAAGCTGTAAAGAATATATCAATATAAATAAACAGATGTTATGAATGTACTGTAATTTATTCGCTGCTTCATATACAGTTGTTTTCAATAAGATACAAAATATTTACAAGTAAATAAAATCAGTACTTTGGACATCTGGGCTTGTGAAACTTCATGACACCCCTGCGAAACAGCCCCTACTACTTTCTGAAACAATTTTACTCGTCAGAAATATACAAAAATGAAGTTTGGCATAAAATTTAATGTTCTTACCACGTTCTAAAACGACCAGGTACTTGAAAAACGTCAAAAACAGAATACTAAACGTTTCCCTGACACCAATAAATTGGCTTTGAAATATTTATTTTATAACCACTATAAGGATGAATCATCCAATAACCCTAAATTGTTTTAAAATTGATGCAGTAGTTATTGAGATTACTCGATGTCACGAACGTCAAAATCATCATCTAGGATCGCCAGTCTCCCAAGCTTAGAACCATGCATGATCTTCTAGCTTATCACTCAGGGTTGATAAAAACAGTAGATAACATTCGATAAGTCTATAAAACATTAGTCCCACTCAATTAATTAGAATATTTTCTGGCCCTTATTTGAAACAGCTAAACACACCTAAAATAGCATTGTATCCATAATTTATTTTTATAATTTTGTACTTCGATAAAGGCTTCGAGGCAGCCGAAATGTTAGTAAGTTCTTATGGTAGTTATATACAGTTTCAATCAACGGCCAGGACTAGTAAATGCGAACCAAAGAGGCAAATACATGATAAGTTTTAATACATTTAGCTGGAATAAATAACATATGTATGAGATATGGTAAGAGATCTTTACTTATTTACAGCTGTTTATCTTAGTAGTAGTTATAGATTGATTACTTTCATGATGCATCTGATATCAGAAATCAGCTGCAATATTTGATTGCATTGCAGTGTATAAATAGCAACATTGTTGGCGATTTCACAGAGATCGATAGGATTTGACGAGGAACTATACGTGTTTCCAAATAGGTGGGTAGTATCATCAAACAAGGACAAAGATATGCAGCAGTCTTCTACTTAAAAGGAGCGGCACAGTGCGAGAGTATTGCCGACCTCGAGGAAGATACAGAGGCGTGCAAACAGGTTTTTTCATACACAGCGAAAATGGCGATAGTAAACAACTGCGAATGCTGGATGGTATAGGAGGGGCATACATAGTTTTGCTTGTAGTGATAATACAATGTAATTTGTGTGTATTAAGCCGGAGATACATCTGAGCAACGTTGCCATTTGTTCGCATTCGTTCGTAAAGTGTAGACGGTGATTTGGGGTCATTTGGAACGAATAAATTTTGGTAAAACAGAAAAAATCAAAAGGAAATCCGAGTTGCGAATGTCTGAAAACGTTGTTAGGCGTTCAAACGTGGCAGTGTCGGAAATTAATTTGCAGTACTTCGCTACAATTCGACGAGAAAGGGTGTTTTTATTTTCGTTTGTGAACGAAAAAATATGAGTGAAAATCAATTAATAGTGGTTTGTTTTTGGTACATCATCATTTGATATTAATCCATTTAAAATATATCTTGAAAATAAAATTGTGCAATTTACACACAAGTTTCATAAATAAAAGTCGATTTCTGTGGAATATGCAGTCGTGGTTGTTTTCTTAATGAGGCTCATTAAGTGAGAGCATCTAAAAACTGCAAAATATATGATCAAACTGAATATATTTCTTGAATTTTTAATAATATTTAAACATAGGTGAGAACTATGTCTAACATTCGAAAATTTTCCAAAATAGATTTATAAATACTCTCGATGCCATTACTTCACCTTTTTACTATACTTTTTTGAATAGCATCTAAACCACTCATACTACACAGGTATGACATATCACGGGGTTTCAAGAGACGCATACAATTCGTCGCAAAATATTAATTATTATTTAATTTGTTTTGTTTTTACTCCCAGCTCCAATAAACGAAATAAATGTCAAAAAGGATTGTTATTTTGAAAGCCAAATCCGTTTATACTTATCGAATCGACATTTACAAGTAAACTCAAAAATATTCCACATAGAATCTTTAAACGCACAGTGATTGTTTAACAAGAGAAGCAAGAAAGTAATTAATTAGGAATCTGGATCTCACAGAGTAATTTAATGTTATCATCACGTCGGCGTCGTGCCTATTCTTGTTTCCTCACTGAAAAAGTATGTTAGTGCCACCTGTCTTACCGCCTACATACATTTAAGTGAAAAAGTAGGTAAGTAACCATTGCGAGGCTATTTTATATGCAAGAAGCAACAAACAAACAAGTGATGTCACCAGTCCATAACAACTGAAACAATGACATTCTTCGTTTATGACAGCGATTCTGATTTTTCGTCCTATCGTAAAAATCTGGTGCGTGTTGGATTTGAATCATAGATAACGGCAATGAGACAAAAGCTCATAAACAACCGAATGTAAATAATTAAATAGCCAGCCTATTCTCCACATATATGGTAATATGAAGAAGTTTTTAGTTTGTCTTCAAAACTGAATCAATATGGCAGTCGATTACTATGCATGTAAACTATAGCTGTGAAATTCTTTGATGTATGCGATTACTGAAAAAGATACATTCCATATCAATAAGAATCAACCAAATCGGTAAACTTTCTTATGATTTTTCTCAAGTACGCAAGGGTATTTATTCACCCAAATTGATATCAGTTAACTGTACAAGAACTCTGCGATTTGAGTAAGCAAACAATGAAAAATTTTCGACAATTGAGGCAGTGATCTCAAATCTACTAACGAAGGGGTTAACCTTTATATCGAATCATTGTTCAACATGATCGCACATTTTCTTCTGGAAGGTCCAATAAGTGCTAATTCAAACATGAAGATTGTATAGGCTCTTACTTGGTGAAACTCTTCCATCATGATTGTGTAATAAACACACAGTTTCACAAATAAAATTATTTTCCTTCCAGTGACGCGTTTTGATTCACATTTAAATCATCGTCAGATTTGACTGCTAACAAACTGCCTAGATTACTTGCCAACCAACTAACTAGATCCAAAACTAGAGCTCTCATATCTAGCATACTATTTATCCTGTCTAGCTATTTTCTATTAAATTATTTTTTCTTTTTTGTGTCTGTTTCAGGGGTAATATTTTTTTGGTGACTGCGTTTAAAATAGTGTCAAGGGAAACCCCTACAAAACCTTAACCATCGCCGTCAAAATGTCTTCAAGATATTTCATGAGATAAATTTATTTATTATTTAAACTACCTAGAATTATGAATTGCTTTGAGCGCCCTCCTGAAATACTAGAACCCTACTGTTCGTTCTGGGTGCACTCAGACTCGTAATAGTCATTATTACATGCATCATTTTCTCGCAATCACACTTTGCACTATACGCACAGTTATGTAGCACTTCGAAATTTCCTTCCTGCATTCCTAAGAAATTCAACCCAGTAATTTTCATGTTAGTGTGATTTCATCCGCTTACCACCTGGAGTGCATTTACTAAGTAATCTTCCATTCTCATGAAATAATCTAATCAATCGTCTAACCTCAAACTAATGCCTTCCTTTTTGTTTCCGCAAGACTACTGTCTACTGATCTACGAGAAATACGAGTATTATTTCAATTTAGCTCTTATACTCACCGATGTTTATTGTCAGGATTGCTTTGTGTAATGTGAGAATCGGTGGTGGTCTAACATTACACAAAGTGATGGTAATAGTGGTGTATGTTTAATACAAAACCCAATATAAAGGACATAATAAACCCAATAAAGGACAGAGTGACGGAAGGAGGTATGGGGGAGGTTCTCGCCCTCCAATAAGTTGTAAAAGTCGGTAAATGTTAACAAAAGTTGGACAAAAAGTATTAACAGACTTCAAGTTGAATCAGATTTATGGATTAGTGGGAAAAGATGCCGAGCAGTAGTGACGCGCCACATGTGTAATCCGTAGTATCGTTTAGATTTTTGGTGTTCAAGTCTTTCATGATATACGGAAAAGTTTATATCACTTCATCTCTTTTCTCTGGAAAATGATCCCCTGACTGGTAAATACATAATGAAGGTCGTATTGCAAAAAGTGGAGCCAGTAGATCGCGTGTATTATGACAATGCTATGAATAAAATAGGCATATATCTTAATTTTGCTTTTCGGGACTGTTCAAAGATTGATTTGGTACTTATGATTCACTAATGTCAACGTATCATTAAAACACAAGTTAATGATTTTAGGAAATGTTAGATCGTCGAGGAGATTTTTTCCTATGCCTCACTGCTAACTGGCTAAGTGTGGAAAAAATGCAATTTGGTACTTTTAGAATTTTATAAACCTCAATGTTTTTACTTTTTCGAGTTAACAATCTAGAAAATTGAAAAGTTTGGAATCCAACCCCAAAAAGATCGTTTAAACTTGCTCTAAGGTAATAAACACAAATAATATTATACTTTTTAAATGTTGCAAAAAAGCGATGCTGTTAAGGATGGTGTCAAGATGATCGACTCAGTATATTTTATGCACTAATAATACATTTTAAAATTAGGGACACATACAAATTCTGAACACCATACACATTGACTATAAACCAGGAAAGACATGAAACAATAAATATATTTGTGTGGAAATTTTGGCCCTCCAAACATTTTTGTGCATGAGCCAAAATTTAAAAAAAGGTACTGTTTGAGCATGGCTGATTTCATAGTAACTGAGATCGTTCATATATCTTTACTATTATTATTTTCATAAATTACAGGCGAATAGGATTTAGGGATAAGAGAATTGATGTCTCAATTAAGGAAAAACGTTTGCGTCAATTCTGTTATACATTCTTCCAAAAAGTCTTTGACAGTGTTTGACATCCGAACTAGAAAATGAAATGTTACTCTTAACTATAAAATAGACTATATTGCTCTCGTTCCAATCATTATTCCACAAATTAATTAGCTGCTTCTATTGCGTTCCAAAAAAGCTGTTCTAAAAATTTCACTACGCAAATCAATAACTTGCATAATATACTTTCTATATAATGGCAAATATGATACCAATTCGGATTTTAATTATTTTTTTCTTCATAATGTTGGAACACTGTTCCGGTTCAATTCGAATCAAGTCACCCATTGACGCCGACAAAAAATCATCTAACTGTAACACTAGATCAAATATAAACATCTATACATTGACCGATTTCGGCGACAGATTTTTTCTCAGTTATTAATAAACATTTATGACACTTTTCTGGGAAGTATACCTTGCGATTGCTTTCTGAAAGCTGCCGCAATATGTTCCAGGTTGTAACAGTACACAGAAGGTATTTCCTAACGACATCTGAATTGCGATAGTAGCTTTACGCACTCTTGATATCTCGCGAGGAAATTTGGCAACCGTTTTTTTAAGTACTAGCCATTCCATTGGTGGATTATTTCATTTATAAAATCGAATCACGGGCATACCTTTATACGAGGTTCACGCTGAAAGTTTTTAGATACAGAAAAACTACAAGGTTTTTTAAAAAAACTATCATATTCTCCCCCTGCCTAAATACATTTACGCATTCGGTAAAACCACTTGTCAAATTCTTGTGACCAACGTTCTTTCGAAAGGCTGCTAATTTCCTCCTCAAATGCAGCGATTGCCTCTTCATCGGTGGAAAAATGGCGACCTCGTAACTTTTCTTTGATCTTATGGAATAAGAATTTGCACGGAGCTAGGTTTGGAGAATAAGGTGGGTGAGGCAACAGTTTGACACCCTGTTCAGAAAAGATCGAGTGTTATGGCGGCGCTGTGGGTGGGTGCGTTGACATGGTGCCATTGAATACCCCGCAGACCAGTCTTTGGACGGTTCTTGCATAGTTCTTGGGAGACTACAGGAACACATTTGATATATACTATTCAGAAGTAACTGTCCTTTGATTTTCACCGGCTACCATTGTGATGTATCCACTTTCAGAAAAAAGGAGATGCCACCATTTTCTTCCCAACACTCTTGGAACGACGAATTTTCTTAAGAGGCTGCTCACTTTCAAAGCACCAAACTAATGACTGCTGTTTAGTTTCAGGATCATAACGATATAACCATGTTTCGTCTCCGGTTACGATATTAAAGGTGTTTTTACCCATTATCAAATTTTTCAAGCATAAACTTGACCCAATCAACTCTTGTTGCTTTTTGCTCACTGGTCAACAAATATGGCACCCATCTGGAACACCGCTTCCTTAGATGAAGGTTATCATGAATGATTGTTCGGACCGCTGTCGATCAAATTCCCAGAGAAGCCTCAATCTCCGTATAGTTTTCTTTATCATATTTTGCACAGCTTCTACGGTTTCCGGAGTAACAGCAGTGGGCGGTCGACCTGTGCGAGGTTCATCATCGAGTGCGACCCGGTCCCTTTTAAACTCAGCAAACCAATTAAAAACTGTATCCCTAGAAGGGGCGTAGTCCTCAAAGCAGTCACTAAACTTTTGTGACATTCTGCTGGTTTGAGTCCCTTTTTATAGTCATACAAAATCATGACTCGAGAATCGCGACTACCTGGTTCCATTTTCACGTTAAAATTCGGTCAACACTTAGATGCATTCGAGACCGTGGCAAGGCAACTACTGAACGATTCAAACGCTGTCTTTGCATGTAAGCACTTCCAACTTTAGCCAAAATAGCTGCGTGCTCAAACTTGTACAGATTAGGAATATCTAAAGACTTTCAGCGTGACCCTCGTATTAGGTTAACAACGCAGATACGGTTGACCAGATACCAGACAGACAGGGAGGAAGATGGGAAGAAGAAGAAGAAAAGGGGCAAACCAATGAGGCGGAGGTTTGTCGGTTTGAGGGTGCATCTTGGCATTGTGAACAATGATTAGAAGAGTTTGATTTGATCTAATAGCTTAATATTACTCCAGAAGATAATGAAAATGTTATTATGATTGATTCTAAAAATCATAATTTGATTTTGTTCAAAGTGCGAGACATTATCTTGTGCGCTTGCGAACTTGTTCTGTTTAGTCCACTGACTTACGCAACAAAGGTTTAATTACATAGGTAGTGGATGTCGTGGTCCCTGTGAAGAGTTTGGTTTAAAACATACCATTAGGCGCGTGTGGTGTTGCGCAAAGCTCTGTTCTGCAAGACCTGCAGATTTAACGAGAAAACATCAAGCTGCACATCCATAAGTGATAGCTGAGTTAATTGTCGTTATGCCTAGTTATCCAAAGCAAATTTGTCGGAAGTTATATATGAGGGTTAAAAAAATATGAAATCTCATTCCTGTAAAGACTATAATCAAATCTGGTCAGGCAGGATATAACCCTTGTACCTCAAAGCTGTGAATGTGAAGGTTTTTGTGTGGTTTGTTCCTAAATCCCAGATGGGTGATATTTGTTATTTGTGTTGTCATGTAGTGTGATTTATGGGAAATTTAGGTAACAATGCGATACATTTCATTAAACAATGCATCACAAGCAGCTGCTCCTATGCAGAGCTGAGAATGTTCTTGCCGTATTTCATTCCTTCCACGTTTAGACATTGTAATGTACACGTGACACGATGCTATGTATATTTTTCTGAATAACACCTTGTAACTACATACGTCGATGCCAATCTCATTAGAATGTATATGTTAGAATGGAATATAGAAACGCCCATAACTACATAATTGTTATACATGGTTAGCATATCTAATACAGGTTCGACATTTGGTTGAATATTTTCAGTGACATTTTGCTCTATACTTTTCTATTCTACCCATATAAAATTTAAGGCCAATAGAAACAACCAGTTGCAGTGAAGTTTTGTCGCACATGATATTTCGTAAACTGAAGCACTACAGAGAGTGACTCAGGGCGAAATTTTCAATCAAATGTTGTTGGAATAACCCATTTCACTAGTAAGAACAAATACGCATTATAAATAAACAAATATACAATTAGGAACAAGCGGAGCAACAAACAAGACGTTTTTATAAAATTAACGGAAAAATAACTGAACTTGCTGGTGATTATTAGCTTCTTGTTATTAATAATAGATGCTCTGCTGCTCTTCATAATTCTTCTTTATATATAACTTTTCATGTTTGTACAACATTAATCCTCTGAGATAATAAGTAGCTGCTCGTTATGGAGTAAGGATGAAAAATAAACTTTCTTCAGCAATCTTGGCATGTATTATTTCACACATATGTCACGGCAAGAATCTGCTGCAGTGACTCTTTGTTAAAGTTTTAGGAGCACCATCAATCACACAATGTGTCTCTTGTTTTAAAAACACTGGTAAGATAAAGTAATACAAAAAGGTAGAGGATGAAGCAAAATATAGCGCAATTGAGAGCAGTTGAATTGTAATCTTTCGTGCTTTATATAATTTATCTCAGAAAATCATGCCCATATTTGAGGTGATTTTCTGTGGTTACCTGTTTTCCCCACATTCTTAAAAATTTGATACCTACTCCAAGCGTCGTTAGGAGTGGAGACAACCAACAAATTTTTTCTCAATCACCTGAATGGAAAGCGTGACGAACGCATTAATATTTTTTACCGTAGTTTCAAACACGATACTTCAGCTCAACAAATTTTGAAAAATCTGATACATCTTGAATGAATTCGAACGTTCAAGTACATCTCTCAAATAAAACATCATATAGATTGTTTTCTAGGCATGGTTTAGAAACTCCTGTGTTTTGGAAATTACTTGGCCTGTAAACAGTGATCCGTACGGCAACAAATAAAGTATTTCGCATACTCTAGTTCTTTTTGTTATCCCATACAGTAAAGCCATAAATAATGTTAAATATATATATATATATATATATATATATATATATATATATATATTTATATTATATATATATTGAATATTTCAATTAAAATTTGTCCGCTGCACCCGTCCTAATGAAATTTGGGAATATCGCAATCAACACGGCTTCATATTTTTGTTTTATGAGTCCTTGTTTACTTGTCAGAAAACTAAAAACATTTTCAAGTTCGCAATTATACTGAACTCGATTTAAACCAAGTATGCATTTATACGCAAATTCCGCGATTTTCATTCATTCATTCATAATGAAGTCACAAGTGCTGACCAGCGTACGACGCAATACTAATACTATCAAATATTGGTAAAAGGGTATTTCGATTGACCACAGCCTTGTGTGAAAAATGGCCTCAATGAGCTCGACGCATTGGTATAACTTTAGAAATAATGATTCCAATCGGATGTTGGAGATATTGATCTTATGAATTTCAATAAAATGAATACTGAAACAACTAGACCTTAAATCTTGTATGATTTAAATAAAATTTTCAAACCCTATTTTAACTGAACTTCAGCAGTTCCGAAAATCAATAAGAATTTAGTTACTTATTATCGTTAGATAGAGTGCAGTGACATGTAGTATAAGCACCTGTTGAAACAGAAGCAGAGTATCAGAGTAAACATGACAACGAGACAAAAGCTGGGAGCGTCTATCTATACTATATTTGTATACCGGCGCCAGTAAAACAATTTTCAAAACCTAAAAAGCTATTTCCTACTAGTTTCATCAAAATTTAAAAAGTATTTCCGAGTTTTAGGGGGGAGAAGATTGAACGGAAATGTTACATGATTTTCCAAAAAAACACAATATCCGAGATCTGAAACTTTTCGCAATTTCAATAATAATATTTCTCGGCCAATTGTGGTAATAAAGAGCTAGTTCAGTTAGACGATCTACGAGGGAATTTGGTTAAGTTCTTTCATTTTTATAAATCTGGTAGTGATATTTCGAAGCCAACTAAAGCATGAAAAGTTAGAGTCAATTTAATTGACTCCACTCTTTGTACACTGAAAAATGCTGGCAATGGAGCTGAAATGTATGTATGATTTCGGAACAAGTACAATAAATTTCAGGTACTGTAAAAGTTTCCAAGAACCTTTGTAGTAAAAAAACGTACAAGCTCCAAATTTGCCACAAGTTTACTCTAGTGAGAAAACACCTGAAAATATATCTGTCACAAATTATATAGTTTTTACCATCTACTTCAAGTAGTCGTTGCTCACGGTCGTACTGCATACTGCAGTAAAACCGTGATCGTGATGGTTCCAGATGCCCATCACATTGAAAACCGCATCTTCAATCACTAACAGTACTTAACCATTATACTTTCATGTTACACAATAAAAGCAAAAAATATAGATAAAAACTTTATTTACTTTTGCTTGGCAACACTTTCTTTTCAATCACTTATCCTTTCATAAATGCTGTTCCACAATTAAAGTGAAAACTTGTCCTCTGTCGGCGCTGCAATCTTTGATTGATTCATCGCCTAATGAAGCATATTGCTAATAGCTATATTCAATTATGCGGAAATTATCTCCGAGTAACTCATGTTCTGTGCAACATATTTTGTTATTTCTGCGTTCAGATTAATTAGGAAAGAAAATCACATCGAAGAGGACGCGATTGTTGTATAAAATATGGACTTGGATATGAAGAATATTTGTATACTGTGTTCATAAGTCCATACCTGTTGAAAAGCATTCTATTATCATTAATGGAGAGGCAGACGACGGACAGAACACATACATGGAAATGAGTTACATGGTTGTGGCGTGATGATGGATTCTTGTAATACTAATTTATGTCTTTGATTGAGCAGAATTGTGTTCATTATAGTGTTCACTGTGCAGTTTACAAAGACTCGTTTCATTTACAGCAAAACAACCGACCATGCGCTGTTTCGTAATTAAAAGGCTGACGGCATATTTCCGATACACACCCATGCCCATACCAGACAGTGCCCAACATAAAATCTCATATTTTATGAATGCCGTGTCGAATAATCAACTCTAGATAATAGTACGAACTGTTTGGAAGGCTATGCGAGTTTACATGGTGTTCGCTACACATATTGTATATGTACTAGTACGGCGTGACAAGTTCAATATTAAGACCACAATGCAATGGCACAGACACATTTAGTTGTTTACAATTGGTGTATGTATTGTTATACGGTGCTGCCATCCGCAAAACTTATTTTATTATTGACAGTTCGTTGACGTAGAGCAAGAACAGCGTTGGAGTCATGACAGATTGATGATCGAACCCTAAAAAACCTATCCAATCATTAGCATAAATCCGCACACGTTAAAGGCAGTCTAAGACAAGTCGCGCGAGTAGTCATGTAACAGTCCTAAGAATTCTAACTAACTGCCTCTTGTCACCGCTCTCTTCATTCATATAAACAAATCGACAAGCTCTGAAGTTTCATAACCAATCCATGCCGTGCTGGAAGGTTCGATGATATGTCACTTTCGGAAACTGCGCACATGCATATATACAGGATGATCTTTTCGTAGCTTCCAACGTTGGCCTCCTTGCAATAGGGGCGTTCCTCCTGATAAGCAAATTGTTGAAATAGCATGCGACCATCTTTTCCACCGGAGCTTGATTGGCACTTGAGGTGATCTGACAGTCCGACGATAATTTAAATATAAGTCGAAACCAGTTACTGTAAGAAAGAGAGTTTTATATGCAAAACTATATCAAACACACAATTATTTTATCTGCATGATGGTAGAGTATCACCAAAAGAGCATGAGCATGATTACGAATATCAGTTTCATAAAATTTCAAAACGATGAAAGCGATTCCCATCACAAGATGAAAATAATGCAAAATAATTCATTTGGAAACCGTTGCGTGGACCACAATGAAGGAGAAAGTAATATCAACACTCTCAAGCATCTAGAACAATAAATCAAACAACAATAAAAAATTGATTAACTATCTAAATGTATGTATAATTCAAATTTTTTTGTCCATTCGAATAATTCTACTAGAGCTGTTACAAACTTTCGTTTATTGCAGATATGAGATCAGTCTGAAAAATGTTCAGCTGGCTAGAAAAGTTTTGCAACAATTTGGTAGGCGATCGAGTCAGTGTTTTTGGAGTATGTGAAGGTCAGACGCGGTTTTTTGCTTGATGCCCATAAGCCATGAAAAATTGTCGTAGGTAGAGCATTGCTATTAAAATTTCAAATTGATGTTGTGTTACACAATATCAAATTTATATCAGTTGATTTATGCAAGTTAGTTGAGAAAACGTGTGATACAAATATATAGATATTTTTCACACTGCAATAAATTTCAGTATCTGTATGGTAATCTGTAAACTCGTCACATTCAATGTTGACTAGATTAAGGCAATGTTTTGGAACGTAACGCTGATGCGATTAATGTAAATTAGCATTTGAAAATTATGAGTTTCTTAGTTCGAATTTGGTTATAGGCTTCCATCTTGAATGTATCTTCTGAAACTTATCCTGTGATTGTATCGCTGTTTATCAGACTGGAAGAAAAAAAAATAGAATTTCGAAATTATAATGACATTGCCATTTACCGTTCCACACGTATTTTTGTTAAATAAGATATACGTATGGACTATCACGAAAGGTTAGAAGATAGATTATTCATCGTTAATAAGTCCAAAATGGGGGACATGATGCATAATCTCCTGAGAAACAGTGTTTCACTTCCTATTTCATGAGAACATGTAGCAGTGGAAATCCTGTTTGGTGGAGTAGGGTTTTGGAAAAGATCGAATTAATTTAAAAACAAATAAATAATATATCATGTAGTTTTAATTAGCGGCCGATACAAGATGAATTAGAGGAGCAACAAAAAGATTCGTTTCAAAAGTTGTAAGCACAATCCTGAGGAGGATAGAAAGCAAAGTTTAACAATCATATCGGAGAAAAAAATTATGGTGTCTCGCAATTACGACGGTGATTGATGTACCTACAACTAGCAACAAGAAATGAGCGACATTGCATATTTTTTATTATTCTCGTGAAACGAGTATTCACAGTTTTCAGGTTGCCGAACGGATATCCGCAAAAATGATGTGTTCATGTTCGTTGGCTTTTGCATATCGCTTAAATATGGTACGCGGAATATATGTTAGTACAATTGGTGTAACAGATCTCGTCAGTGAAAATTAAATTATTTTCCTCGAATGAGCAGTTGTTAAATATTCTGTCTTATATATTCCAAGCCAAGCCAAGATCACAGCACTTATGTCCCATTGGCCCATTGTACGTCATTTCCAGAGTTTTCTTGAGACTTTATATTTTACCGCCAAAAACCATTAAAGAAGTTGGTGACACGACCAAGCGGCTAGCGCTACCTCATAATGGATTCTTGCATTGTTAAGAGAGATAGGCAATCGCAAAGCAAATGACTCACTTCATCCTCTTCCTGTTCACATTCTCTGCGAATGTGTGGCTCGGATTAATAGAGAATAATGTCTTAGCTGACAGTGTGCATTCACAATTCCAATAACAAAGTTGTAGTACGGTCATTGCCAGGTGGCGTTCCTCACTAGGATCCACCAAGGACTTCTAGAGCACATAGGCATAAGTGCCAACACATATTTTTTTAAGCTTTCGGGCTGTGCTTTTTGAATAAGCTCCCTCTGTTTCCTTGGATCCGATTGTGAAACTATTAATTACTCCTTCCACGATCCGTAGTTGTGTGAATTGCATGGGTTTTCACATGTGAATTCGACCTACCACACAACCTATGTTTGTCTGCTTACCAACCAATATATATCCAAACGGTCACTTAAGGTTGCATGCCCCACGTTTTGCCCAAAGTTCGACGCCACTGCTCACAGGAAATCCGTATTTGCTCATTCCTCGTTTCCAAATGAAGATTCCAATTATTCAGGTTGACATCTAAAGTAATCAAATGTATTTATGTAACCAGATGCAGAATGCTAATTTAGGAATGTTGGTGGACTAATATTCGATATCTTGCTTTTCTTTTTCTCTGTTTTATCGAGATTAACCTATAAACCGTGTTCGCTCCACAATTCTATAAACTTTAAAATCCGTTGTGCATGTTCTCACAGATGAACCTGTCCAGGAGGTTATCAAAGATGTAGTGATAGAACACCGCCATGTGGACAGCCTTGTGTTACCAAACTTCTGATTGTACCTATTCCCTACAAATTTTAATACACTTTTAGATATTATATTGGGTAGCCAGCCACTGACAACGAACGGGACTCATTTCAGTGAAAGTGCTGATGTTATTTACCCAAAGGTCATTTTATCTGTTCTGCGCGCAGAGAACTACTGAATTTTGCTATGTGTAAGCGTGATGATTGCAAGTTATTTCAGTATTTCTCAGCATATTCGGGTGGTGCATTGGTGAAGCATAAAAAATAGATACAAGAAGAGAATCCTTCATGTATCAGCCTATTTTAGACGGATATAACAAAGATCAAGAATCTAACAAATATTGGCGAAACACTTCTAGAGGACATTCCTAACTGTTGTTTGAAACTTGTAGACAAGGTGGATTTATGAAAAGTTTGATTTCGGACTTCCATTGTCTATAAAATTTTTGGGTATCACGACGTTTCGATTGATGTGCTATCTTCAATCGTCTTCAGGTGAACTGGCGAACACGTTCCTTTCATGCCTATTTATACCCCGTCCGGTGACGTGTCGTTGTGCGCGGTCTGTTCTGATTGGCTCCCGATGCGCGGTATTCCGGTCTGCTGACGTGGCTGTTTGTCGGTCATTGTTTGTTGTCTGGTCCAGTTGTAGTCTATTGATCTTTTTTATGAGTGGCTGCCAGATAGGTTTAATGTCTACGCTGGGTTTGCTGTACACTTTGCTGTTGTTGGTGATGAATGCCGCCTCCTTGAATTTCCTTCGATACCAATGCGGTTCCTTGGCAATAACCTTAGCGTCGTCCCAACCTATTTTATGGTGCTCCGTCCATGCGTGGTCAGCTATTCCAGATTTTCCTGTCTCTGCTCGATGGGTGTTGAGACGATGTTCTTTGATTCTTACTTCCAGTGGCCTTTTTGTTTCTCCGACATAGATTTTACCACATTGACATGGTATCTAGTAGATGCAGTCCTTTGTCTCTTGAGATTCATTCCTGGGCTTAGTTTTTGTTAGGATACTTCTGAGGGTGGCAGTCCTAGAGAATCTCGTTTGGATCTTGTATCGCTGACCTATTCTTTTGATTTCATCTGATGTTCCTTTGACGTAAGGCAGAATGAGTAAATGCTGCGATTCTTCGTGTTTAATTTTTCTACTGTTGGTATTTTCCTGTATTGTTACTTCCACTAGCTTTCTTGGGTATCCGTTGTTTAATAGATCTTGTTTAATGATATTGAGCTCTCTTTGTAGTCCTTCTTGTGTGTTACAAATATTCCTAGCTCGGCCGACTAAAGTCCGGATGACGCCTTTCTTCGTGGCTGTTGGGTATAAATAGGCATGAAAGGAACGTGTTCGCCAGTTCACCTGAAGACGATTGAAGATAGCACATCAATCGAAACGTCGTGATACTCCAAAATTTTATAGACAATGGAAGTCCGGAATCAAACTTTTCAGGACATTTCTAGTTGATGTACGTAGAACAAAATATTTCATCGCATCTGTTGCTTATCGGCATACATTGTGTGAAGCGTGAAGTGCTCTACTTTATTTTATTGAATTTAATAATATACATTTCACGCCGCATATAAGATTTTCGGTAACTAGTCAGCACCTGTAATGTCATCATAAATGTTATGTGATGGCAGAATACTGTTATTTACTAGTTGAAC
Organism: Bruchidius siliquastri; assembly: GCA_949316355.1. Taxonomy (NCBI): domain Eukaryota; kingdom Metazoa; phylum Arthropoda; class Insecta; order Coleoptera; family Chrysomelidae; genus Bruchidius; species Bruchidius siliquastri. Next base: position 31,908,870 of record OX438535.1, on the reverse strand, counting down.
AGACTCAAATCACGTTGCGGGTTACATGTAAAAAATATTTTTTGATAAATTAAAATACAGTTGAGGCTCTTAAGTTTATTTGACTTACCCCGAATATGATCAGGAATGTGACTGAATTGAAAACATGTTCAAAATATGTTTGCATAAATAGCCGTCGAAGTAACATGTCTGCCAGTTCACCTGAAGACGATTGAAGATGAATGATCAATTGAAACGTTGTGATCTCAAAAATTGTATAGACAATGGAAGTCCGAAACAAAACTTTTGAAACATCCACGTTGTCTACAAATTTCAAAATACAGTTGAAAACAGTTTTGGTCATGTTTTGTACAAAACATAGTAATAAACGTATCCACTAATATACATAAAAGGATAGTATATAGTATAGCATCTGATCGTAAAAACAAGGGTATGTTCTTAGTGTTGGAGTTGCATGATATAATCCAGAACGAACCTCGCATAGCAACCGCTGCAGACAAGCCGCTGCTTGTATATCTGGGACTTTATTTACTCTATGGGTCCATGTTTACTAACCAGCTATTATGGTATTATACTGTTGCCAATAAATTTCACTTTTTAAATGCAGGTCTTCTACATAGCCTCGTCTATCTCAGCTCGTATTAATGGCTGAGCGGTCACATTTTCTCCTCTCTCAACGAGAGATTGATGAAATTGAATGGTCCACCAGAACGTTGTATGTTATTAGCAGCGAATTTTTATTAGTTGATTATAATAGCAGTTTCTAAAGTCTATTCGACGTCATAGAGGCAATATAAGTGCATGTGTTTTTTTTATATGCAGTGAATGAGGCTTTCGGTCTTCTGGTACAAAATTACTTAGTCCTCTGAACTCTTCACTTCAATTTACGGATCGACAAACTTTTCTTGGCTCATAAAAAGCTATTCTGATGAATTCAATGAACCCATACAGATGCCTCCAATTACTCATAAAAATACCCGATTATCAGACAGTTATATATTACATCTTATTTGTAGCTACAACAGAATGCAAAATCCTTGAACAAAGAAGGTGCAGCACATCCTAAGCCTTTGCAACATACACATTATTCTTTTTCGCTCTATACTTGTGAAATTATATGTATATAACGAAGCGCGATTGTATTTTATCACGGTAATGGGGAAATTAGTTTGTTGCAATCCATTGCAACTTGTCCAGTTATCGGCTTATAGATAAAAGTAAATACTATGCTGGTGTCATTAATAATGGGAAAGTGTATTTCACGACGGAAACGTTTGACCTTTCAGTTATTGTACCAGGTAATACATTATTGAAAACTCCAGTTCAACCGTAGTATTTGTTTCGTGTATAATAATGTATATATTCTTTTATTCAAGCATGAATATTAAAAAAAATGAAAGGATGAAAGAACTATGGGAGGGGGAAGTTTTATTAGGCCATAGGTCCAAGTTTACACCTATAATCTCGGATAGTTAATCTGGTTCATTCTGGCTTGATTGGCTATTTTTTTAACTATATACATTCATACGAAGAATCTTCGGCCTTTGGACTACAACCTAAATCAAAGTAATACAAAAAATAACATATTTAGTATAGACTTGTATTTAAGTAAGATTGTTTTGAATAGTTTACTACTCTAAAGAAAATGCTTTAACTACATATTGCTGATAAATCTAATATTAGGAAGTAATATATGGCTCAGCGAAATCCGATGTACTTTTATAACCCGCGATTTCCTAGACTTCACGTCCGCAATCCTAGAATCTCGGCTGACAAATCCCTGGAAAATAACTAACACATCTTTGAAATACGTTTTCTCTCTTAAAAAAACGGGATAGCAAATTGATTCGTGGGATATTAGGCATTGATATAAACTTATTCTGAAAATATTCATCTAAACACTTTTGGATATTTTCGAGGCTGCATATCATTTTTCAGACAATATAAAGCTATGTAAGTAAAAGTAAGAGATTAAGGGTTGAGGAAGAGTAAAATTTCCTTTTTATGTGTTTGTAAAAACGTTTGAGCCGCCATAAACTTATGCCTTGGCAATCATCTGTACTTATTAGACTTTACATTTTGCAAAAAATGACATGAATATAGAAAATATTCGATTCAACACGGAATTTTTCAAAGAGGGTATCACCGACTTCAACACATCAGTATGATTTGAAATTTTCTACACGTATTGAGGACTGACGATTTTTTTTTAATTCTCAAAATTAGTTGGTAAGACAAAAAATTTAAAAATAAATTAGAGTTTGAAAGACAGAAAACACGCTTCAAATGCAAACCGTCCTTGAATCTAAAAAAATGATTATAATTATTATATTTTATTCTACAACTTAAGATATTTAGAAATCGAACAGATGGAAACTTATAGTAGTGTATCGATAAAAATCGGGTTTAGAAGATCAGTCTGTGCATTAACTACAATGAAGTCAGGGTTTCGGAGATATTTTTGAACCTCTAATGTTTCCATGAATGTATTTTATTAAAAGTATGAAGTACACTCATTCTATTTTTGTTGCTAACTTTATGATTAGTATCTAGTAAGTGTTTGGCAAAACTTAATCGTTCGGGATGGTGGTTATTGAAGGCACCTATATGTTCTCTGTACCTTGTTGTAAATGCTCTAGCTGTGGCCTATATAAACAGCGTTACCGAAGGAACATGGATTCCTATAAATATCTGACTTACACATATGTGGTTCTTTCTCCTTTTTTGCATTTATTAAATAATATCGTAAGTTAGTTGCTGACCTATTTGCTATTTGATTATCGTACCTTGTTATTATTGTTTTTGATATTTTGTTGTTAATAATCGTTCTGGCATCTAAAGAAATTCACCCAATAAGCATAACTACAATCTACATGACCATGTTGTATATTATTTCTTCTAATTTTAGACATGCAGCCAGCTGTTGGAGACCGATTTCATCCCTCAGGTAGCAGCGACGTGCAAGGGAGGCCACATGCACATCCGAGTTAGCTTCAACGGTAGCTTCACGGGAGCAGTCCACGCCAGGGATTACAGGACACCTGCCTGCATGAGAAACGGGGATGGATCGAGACAGGTGCAGCTTGAGATCAATCTACTAGCGCAACCTGGTGCCCCTGATTACTGTGGATTACTTATTAACAATGTGAGTATCCAATCTAGGATACAATTGGTAAAAATTATATCAAAACTGCTGTGTGTAGATTTGGTTAAACAGTTTTTAGTCACACCGGAAGCTAAGAAAGTCATCAAAGGCAGGTGGAGACAGCTGTCTCTCCTAGAAACTGAAATGATAATGGTTTCGTTTAAGATTTATATATCAAAATTAAAGAAATCAAATAATATTACATCATTCGTCAGCATTGCAAGTTGTGAAGCTCACTGTTTTTCATCTTCTGTAAATGGTACTAAATGCGATTAGATACAGGGATGGAAAGCAATGTATAAATCACATACATTATGTAACGGTATTAGAGTAGCATGTATGCATATCTTAATTCATTCTCATTTCTGTTCGAAATCTATATGTACAATCTGGATTATGGTCAGAAACATTGGTTAGTTTCTGAAAATACTAGTTTCGCAATATTTTTATTACGTGAATATTTATCATCACCATTTGTAGATCATCATTCCACAACTCTCTCAATGTCCTCATTAAAGATCATGGAATAAAGTTTCTCAGGATGATAGTGGTTTGCCCAGAAATAAGGGTGCTATCATCTGCCAAGCTTTAGATAGTAGTTGTAGTCGTTATTCGTGAGAGTCCAAGTAGCCTTAGCTAATATATAACACAGAACAGTGTCACTTTTCCAACAACCCAGTCTGAATATATCAGCGCATATAAATATACCCATTCATTGGTGTCAAAGCTCAAGGTCATAGAGTTATGAGATTATCGGGCAATTTTGTGTTATGGAAATATGAAGTTTGAGGATTATACAGTTGGGTGGTTAAGCTTTATAGAGTTATCAGGTTCGATTTAATCTTTGGGCAAGTTTTTTGAGTTATATCATTTTAGGCTTTTTTCATATAACGAGAGGAAATGACGCGACGAGGGTGTCAGATCAGGGTTTAGTGTAATTTTTAAATTCTTTGTTGTACAGTAGCTGTACATTGTTTCAATAATAATAACCGCAAATTTAGCCTGCCTGCGGCGTAGTACGTTCAGATATGACTCTAGAATCTCATGAAATAACAACATTCTCAGCTGGTGTAAGGATGTTTACCTAATACGCGTGCCAGTTCAGTTTTGCCGATAAATTATTCCAGAAGCTTATCCAAAGTATTTTGAGGGCAGTCACGAAGAACGGCGAATAGCAGTACATATCATACCCTGTGCACACATATAGTAGGCAGTCGTGGCTTTTAGTAGTAATTATAACACATAGTCTACATAAGTATGTCGAGTTACGGGATCGAAAGTGCCCAAGAGCGTAGGTATGTGCTAGTACCACGACTATTGCTATCATCGTCATATAATAAACATATATATGCGTGATCGTTATGTAACACTTACGCCGGTGAACTGAAGGCTGTGCTTGTGTGCAGACATACATACATAATAAATATGGATTGTGAATCATTGACATGAAACATCATTGAAGTATTTTTCAACAGCTTCCCAGAAAACACGAATGAATTTACTTTTCCAAGCAATAATTATCATGAGTTATTCTTATATGAAGTGACTAATCCATTTAGGCCATTGGTTTTCAACTTTATTCTACCCACCGCCCTGACATAGCTATTGCCACGATTATATTTAAATGTATAATATTATATTGTCGTAAAATAGAATATCGACGCCCCCTATTTTTTTCAGGGTCTTTTAGTGCTTCCTTTAAAGTCTCAATCGCCCACAAGGGGGTATTAAAGCACATGTTGAGAATATATAACTTAGGCGAAAGTACAACGACGAACGCAAATCCATTTCTCCTCCCCCAGACAGAGATTCATACCGAGAAACCGACAGACATACCATATACAGTCCTTATAAGGGAAGAGCAATTATTATCTAATAGTAGTACGTACGTCATATTTTTAAGCTGAGAGCTGATATCAGGATATTATCCGTATTTTATTTCTAGTGAACCCTAATTGTTTTAAATTGTTAGTAGTGAATTGAGAGATGCATAAAATTTTATTTTTTAGACTTGTGTGATTTCTGTCTGATGGAAACTCATTCTGACCTTTTTCTCCAGCTTTAACTCACTATATAACAAAAGATATTTTTTAGCGGACGGAAGAGCGTTCAGTTCCGATAGCAGTACGAATTCATAGGACCCTGGAGTTGGCTGACGACAAGTTTTATGTGATCACATGTGGTAAGGCCGGTTTCAGGAACGCTAGAAACGAGACCTCGCTAGTATCGCTACGACTACTCGATGGAGAACGAAAAACGACAGAAGCTGTCTATCATAGGCCCTATACGTTAAGAACCGAGATATCTAGGCCTGACGGAGCATATGGCTTTAGGTAAGTAATGTTTGTGGTTTCCAGAAAGATCCTTTTCGTAAAACGATATTTTATTTCTCCTGCATAGGATTTTGATATGTCTTTGACATTATGTAGTGTATACATCACAAACATCTATATTAATTGTGTGGATGTTGATGTTTTTCTCACCGCGTAATCTCGATAACCGTTTAACCAAATTTGATGACGGATACAAATACATAGTAGGTAATGCTGTTTTTTAAAAGCGGTATTTTGGCAGGTGGAGTAATTGGCAAAAAGTAAAAAAAGAAGAGTTTTCCTCCATTTAGGAAGTAATAATAAATGTTTAGGGAGCAAAAAAATTTTCGAAAGTGGACCAACATCATTTCTACATATTTCATAAGTTTCTGTTTGATTGAGTGTGTGTTCAAAGAATATCTTTTAATGGGCATGTAAGCATTATATCCAAATTGTAGTGATAATTTAGGACTTGAGAAGACCAAAATTTGGTACTATTCGAATCCTACGAATGTAGGATGTCAAATCAATCCTGGACCGCTTCTCGGCAAATAAATAAAGTGTTGAAGGGATTGTTCCAGTTGCAATAATAAGAAACTAATTTTAAACCAAGTCTGTATTAATACATATACAATTTATGTAGCATATCCTCTATCTGTAGTGGTGAGATCATTACAGCCATCTAATAACCTCATCATACACATATTTCATTGATAAGATCTTGACATTTCCTTATAAATTTTCAAAAATTAAGATAACTTACAAAATAAAATGTTATAAGAATTATACTATCGTTTTTTATAGGGTGAAGAACTGCTTTGCATTCAATAAACAAAATAGTACGGTCCTGTTAGTAGACGACCGAGGATGTCCTGCTGACGAAAATATACTGGGACCTTTTCGATATGACGAAATTAGAGGAGTTGCAGATGCTCCATTGTATTCCATGTTCAGGTTCCCTGATGGCTCTGAAGTCCATTTTCAGGTGAGGAAAGAGCTTTTAATTTACGTTTATCTCCAATTACTTGTGTATAAACCATATATATCGTGCTGGCTTTTAGCGTTTATGGGTGGGAAGGTATCCAATTCAACCCGATGCTCATCCATAATATCATATAATGTCTATTCTGTCAATTGTTACTTTAACTGTCTTCTGTCACAAAAAAAACTGACAGATGAGATGTGAAAAAGTAGAAAATATTGAATTACAGACATTAAAAGTGACTATTAAATTTGATACTCATAAAATCACAGAAAAGTCCTTACGAAAATCCTGACGACTTGATTTTGTGAAAATATGTATGTACATATATAATTAAATGTAAGTGTATAATTTATTTGTCGAAATCTATGTTTTGAACCAGAAAGACAAAGAAAATCTGTGTACAGTTTCAAATACCTGATATGAGATTAGAATCTCGCTTAATTAAATACGGGTTGTCATGTTTTATGACCACCCAGGTCAGAGGTTCGATGTCAGATCGCATATACTGCCCGTTACGTGACGCCGCTGTGTAAATTTTAATGGAGAATTATCTTCATCTTTTACAAAATATTCATATACAGAATATAAATGCTGATTTACTTTCTTTTTCACCTTCAAGTGCGATGTAGGTCTTTGTAAAGGTCCGTGTGTCCATCCCTCATGCACGAGCGACAATCTGCGACTGCCCATCTCTGACGACCAAGGACTACTGATGGCCGCAACCAGTGCATTTGTTGTAGATCCTGGAGAGGCTCCTCTTACTTCGGAATTATGTGAAGGTAATAATATAGATGATGTCCGAGAACACTGGTAGAGTCTATTGTCCTTGATTCTATATCTATGGACATCTCACAATAGATCGTTAGGTACTAGATTTGTGGATGTTATTCGAAAAATAGAACGAGCTTCACGCTCATAGTGCCTCGTTAATATTTTTCTGCACGGTGACATGGAGTAATGATAGAGCGAGCAGTCGTGGAATATCTTATTAGTATATAAATATTTCATGAATTTTACCGAACATTATTTTCTACAGGAGGCGTGCATCCACAGTGGTTGTTATGGCTGGCCATCGCCTTAGGAATTCTCTTCTTGCTGATGTTGATTGTGAACGTCTTCCTATGTTCAGCTATGACATGTGCTTGCGCCAGGACGGAAATTGTCGAAAAAGAACCGAGTATAATCGAAGACTATGATCCATACCGGAGCTGGCATGGAAGTCAATATGGATCTAGGTAAATGATCATCGTGATAAATTCTCTGCCTGTTGGAAAATCAATGTGTTCTAGTTCTAGTTAGAAATTCTAGTAATACTTAAGATTACGGTTACCATCAGCTCAATAACCAGGATAAACTGAAACAACCCTCATTTAAAATCCAAGAACTGATCGTAGGAATATATAATTTCCAATTTCTTTCTCAGATACTCCTTGAATGGAGCCCCACAACATCCAAAAGGCTACACATCTGGAGGCAGTACGATGAACAGCACTAGATCGGTATCATCCCACAGTGACCACTACGCGATTGTGCATTCGAGACCCGGCAGCAGGGGATACAGCAAACACTCACGGGGGCCTCCTTCGCACATGGGCAGCCATTATAGCGGAAAATAGATATACGCTCAATTCAAGATGACAATAAACAAATCAAAAAGGTGCAAATGTGAATTAATGTGTATGAGTGATATCTGTAATACTGTACAGTTGAAAGTGGTACTATTGATATAAAATCGATCGAGTATCGAAGGGTGGTAAGCGATAAATAGTAGTAAATCGTTCCGTGGTGACGTCACAAAGAACATATGACAACACCGCACGCTTTGATAAGGAAATAGTTGATTTTTTGTTCGTTCTATTTTGAACCTTATTTACTCTTCCCATCAGAATGAAAAAATATTGATTTGAAAGTTCCCTCTGAATTTAATCTATTTCTCTGTTATTTGAATTATTTAATAATTAAAAAAAAATTAAACCGCTTTGCTTAATTATTTATTAAACGATACGCAAAGTAGTATTGATGAAGGATAGTTAAGACAATTCAGCCAAAGTGATCATTATTTAAAGCAGCTTGCACATATTTCCCACTTAGATAAATATTTCCTCTCCCTGAGCTCAAAGTAGCTGATATAAAAATTACAAACTAAATAAAGTGCTTGCTATGATTTTATATGGAAATGAGGATGTGAGATACGATTGCCTGATTTAAAATTATATTTACTGTTTATCTGACCATCCGTGAATATATGTATGTCTTCCATTGACGAATATCTCTATCAGTACAACTATACTGAGCCAGCTGTGAAGCAGTTGAAGCGGATAAATATCAAGGTTTGTTACCATAATAACTGTTAGCACTTATCGTAAGACAGGAGGAGAATGCAGCTATAAAAATGACAGAATTTTGTTCACCACTAAGATGTGTTCTAAACTAGGGTTCATTGGTGGCTCAAATCAAACCGACCACTAAAAATAAATAAAAAATTTAAATATTGAGGCTTGGACAGACCAACACGTATTACTACGCAATATTTTTATAACGTACTCTCTATGAAGGTAGTGATCTCTTAGACTTGGGACAAACCTCAGAACAAAAGTTATGTTAAACAGTTTATTAAGAGAGGCAAATCCTAAAAAGTATATCAAATAGCTTGAAAACTCTGCAAGAATCAAGGAGCCTTCGTTCTTCAGTTTTTTTACACGTTATTCATTGATCGAAAGCAATTGTAAGACATAAGCTGGTTTTCCTCTTGGGAAATTGAAGTACATACGTATGCTTATTTGTAGTGATATTGGAGGGGTTGTGTGGAGAAAACGAACTTCATTCCCAAAACTTTTGTTGAGTAATGCTTTGTGTTTCCCAAAAATTAAAATGTATGATCGACCTGAAGTTATCAATTCAAGACCTCGATAAGAATCCATTAATTTTCAGGTGCCAGGCATACATTTCCATTGGTTTGTGAGATTACATATGAAAATATATAATAAATCTTAAGGATTCAGAAATGTGTTCTATGTGTTGTTTTGCCCAAGCTCTTAATATCATCTCCTTCATATAGTTAAGTAAATATAGAACGAAATTAGAACCTTTCATTCAAATTGTGTGTATAGTGAAGTAATATTTCCATTAAATGAGCAGAAATTTCACCTGTTCCACATATACAATGAATTTCTTTCATAATAGTTGCGTCCACAGAACTAATGTGATAAAAATCGGAAAATATTTACTAATATATGAATTAACTTATATGCAAAAAAGTTGAAACATGACACTTCTCTATGCCTGAAGTAATATTAAATGAATAAGGCTTATGTAAATTTGATAATAAAGTATTTAATGATAATGACTGTTGAATGTCTTTTAGAATAAGAATTGTAAATTGAACTGATTTGTAAAACATACTATGTAAATAAAGTATCTTACAAGAACAATTTAATACGATTTGATTCACTTAATACGTTTACACTTTGTGAGAACATCTGATTACTGAAGCAGGATACACATTATTATTTTTATCATACAGACAGGACTGAATTTTATTTATGAGCTCAGTGCAAATTATCCATCGTCTGATTTACATTTACCTACCTCAGAATCCCTTCTGTCGAAACCTATCCGGATGTAACTTGTATCTAAAAGATATTTTCATGTCTTTGTGCTGTAAACCCAGTATTAGCACTTAAATCGTAACCAGATATTTTTATCAACATTTCAATCGTTTCATCTATGAGCGTTTTTTATTCTGCCAGATGTCCTGATTTGTGTGGGACGTCCCGATTTTCAAGGGTCTGATGACACGCTTCTTTTACCAACTCAGATACCCCCACCACTCGTCATCAATTTTTGACCCCTCCATAAAATTGCCGAAAAATGATCTTGGGCTGCAAAAACGTTCAAAAACAAAGTTTGAGCATTTTATTTAAATTTTTGATTTACTTTCAATAATAATGAGATTGTGATACACAACTTGCTTTTCTCCGCAAGATGGAGTTTTTGATACATAAATTTGCATTTAGAAATCCGAAAAGAACTCCATCTTGCGGAGAAAAGCAAGTTGTGTATCACGATTACCTCTGCATAGTGAGAGACTATGGCTGTTCGACACAAGAGGTCTGCTGTCAATAATCGCGGTAGGAGATGTGTACCAACCCAAACACTGGCGCTGCGGCACCTCGAAATACGAACGACGCGCGCAGTTTGAAATTCGGAAGGATGGCTTTGTGGGGGATTCAGCCTAACATATCATCCGCGCTCTGTAACGACTGACCAGCTACTCAGTTGGTTCAGTTGGTCAGAGCGCCCGACATGACATCGGGAGATGCGGGTTCGAATCCTGCACTGGGTCTTCTTTTCGGATTTCTAAATGCGAATTTATGTAATAGTGAGATTACTCCGCTATAAGCCCGATTGAAAATAACTACAAATCTTTTTTGTCCTCATAGTAGTAATATAACGTGAAAATATGTTCATTAAACATCGAGAAAACGCAAATCTCAAATCCAAAATTCTTCGGAATACAATATTCCTCTGCCAAGTGGCGTGGGTAAATGGTGGTCATAAAATACCGGTTCTTTATACCTTTGTGGCTGTTCCGATTTGAAAACCAAATAACACAGTTATTTTAACCCTCTGTCCAGAAATTGTACACATCGTTCTGGCATGGACATGTCGGCCTTGCTAGAAGCTGAGAGTTCTCTTTCGCTCCAGAAAATTTTATTCACCGAAACTTCTACTGTTATTCTACAAGGCTCAGATCAGACCAAATATCTAGTACTGCACGCTTGAGTGAGGCGCAGACAGAGGCCTGACTTTGAAAAGGACCTCCACAGTCTGGAATATCAGGGGAGGTTGGCTGTTCTGTCCCTATTCTATAGATATTATCATGGCAAATGTTTGACCGTATCACAACCTCACAATAACAACAAGAGTCATCACTACAACAAAGACTAGAGGAGCTCAACGGACGCATCCTCACCAGGTCCAGCCTTTTACAAAAGTTGTTCCTTTGGAGAACCTCGGATTGAGCTAGCATGAAGCTTGTTCTCTGATGGTTACAATCTAGAGCGATTTAAGGGCAACGTGAATAGAAATTTCTCCTCTCACAGCGCTTTTAGAACTCGATAGGCTTTTTTCCTTAGCAAGAGGTTATCTATAAAAAGACACTAATTCCTACTGTACAGGGACTGATCGAGCCGGATTTGTAGGGTTAAAATCAGGCCCAAAATATTATCTTATTCTGTAGTTGATGATTAACACTTTGTTACTGGTGCTGATATCAATATTATTTATTATTAATTAGATCATCCATAATGTTACATCCATGCGTAGCATATGATATTCTGGATAAATAACAGTGACATGTTCCACAAAATATTTAGTGTATAACTATTCACCGGTGGAAAAAGAATCAAACCTTGAAGAATTGATCAAAATCATAAGTATATAAGCGAACCTTGAACAGGTCAAAATGGCCCCATTATGAACATGTAAAGAAACATACACATAGAATGAGGTATGTTTTTTATTATAAGGATATGTCCACAGCAGTTTGATATTCAAAGTATACTGCTGTCTATGTGAAGCAACAGGTAGTATGCAAATTAAATATATATTGTTTGATTGTTGGTACTTTAACTCAAAATTGTGACCTGACTTCAAAATAATCAATCGCTTAACGATACTGTATTCCACTGCTTCACGACATAGATTTTTTATTTAAGCCTACTTTCTTCATAACATAAACATTCCTTGCTGGGGCATTTGTCATTTGGGTACACCAAGCACTTATCCATACAGTCCACGTCAGCTTTAAATTCACCTCTGTATTTTCCGACAGCCTCACAAGTATTCCTATAAAACAGAACACAAAATATGTAATGAAACAACAAACGAAGATGATGGGAAATATATTTGATGAAAAACCGATATGAAAATCAAATAAGATACTTTAAGCAAAAAATTGTATTCATTTGCAATTCCTGCTAAATGATTTGCCAAACCTGAAAAAATTGCCAATGCCAGTTGATATTTTATTTGCAGCTTTGCTTAACACAGTTGCCATATTTACTATGCAATAATTTTGTTTATGTCAACCTCATCTACGGTAATCTGAAAGCTGATTGAGCAGGAAAGCCACACATCAGACTAAATGCGAACAAAATATGAATTTATTATTGACCAGTTGAACATTCTTTCTTGTCTTGTCGTCTACTACCGGCCTCTAGAAGGTTTGTGTAAATCATCCTAACACTCTTTATATAATTGACTACACAACTCCACAATTTATTCTGAAAAACTTGGTCAGATTATAGAGCCAAAACCAGATCATAGTATGATAAAATTATCAAAACTGCTAAAGTTATTTATTGGAATATAACCAACTTACGGGCATTTGCAAACGTCCTTTGGACAGTTTGGTGGATACCTGAGGCAGTTAGTTTGACACCAGCTTCTTATACCAGGCATGCCTCTATAAAGTTTGCTTGGAACGCAAACTTGTTCCCTGACAACTAGTGGTATTACATTATAAGGTGCTGGCCTGCTCTGGTCCTTGTAGTACAGTTGGTATGGATTTAAATTTTCCACGAAGAGAGGGGGAACACCACCACCTGTGAAGAATACACAACTTTCATATTCGAATTAAAATTATAACTTATGACATAAAGATGTCTAAGATTTCCAGTTACATAATAATACTGTTATACTAGACGAGCAGTTATTAACGTAACGCCTGTTTGTACTACGACTGTGTAGATCGTATAAGCCCAGAGATGAATGCCTTGTTGATCGCCCTTTCTGAACTGTCAAGAATACCAAGATTCCTTATTATTCGCATTCTTATCCGTCCCTCTAAAACAGTCGATTTGCTCAACCATCTCATGAAATGATATTTATACAAGATATGGATGGCCATTTCATTTTTTCCGTAGTTTGCATTCGACATTCTATGCCATTCCTGTGAGTTGAACGTTTTCATAGCAGTAAAACTGTTATATCCTTCTTTAGTTTATTCATAACAGCTTATCATGGGTTGAAACGGTAATCTATCAGTGCTGATAGCACTTTCCATCTCTTCAGTGATTGTTGTGCTTAGTCATGTTATAATATGTAGTTCTGAAAGATCTTTTGGTTGCCTATTTGATTAGTTTTGTTTTACCTAAAAATTATTTGAAACCACATTCGTTTGGAGAGAAAACATGAACCGTTTTGGCTGCCTTGCAGTCTTTGTTTAATTATAAAGTACGAAAGAAATAATTGTATATAACAAATCCATATTTCCTTAAAGCTTATTGTTCTGATTGTGATTCTAAATAAGATTTTTCTACGTTGCTATCTTAATATTTGACTATTGTTTGACGTCCTGCTGATATGACAGGCAACGTTATATTACATTGTTTATCATTTTGAATGTATTAATAATATAAATATTTATCATACCGAGAGACCTTGCAATGGCGAAAGCAACATGCTTTCAATCAGCAAAAAAATCAATTCCAATATCTGCGAAGACAGAAAATTGTGTAGCACGTAGCATGTAACTCCAATTTTACCTGTACTTGTATGTATGGCGACATCGGCGCAGTTTCTGAACGTCTCTGACTTTCCACAACCCTGCGTTTGAGTGCCATTTGGACACATTCCCCATTGGTTGCCAGTAAAGTAAGTCCACTGTAACACACACTGAGTACAAGTTACGTAAGGCGGGAGTTGTACTTGATACCTGAAAAGCATAATTCACTTGTTTAAACTTGCTTCAGGTGGTAGTACTAACAAAGGATTTTAATCAAGCGCAAACGAAAATTCAATCTAGATCCGTAACATTTGTAGTTTCGGCATAAATTGTTTTAGAATTTCGTATTTATGATTGATATAATAACGACTTTTTTTCGCTTGCCTCAATCCAGTTCTTACCTGAACACAGCCTTCTTCTTTCCATCTTCAGGAATCTGATATGCCAATTCCTTAGAGCCCCGTACATAGAGAGGATACCTGTTGAAGCACTCTTGAGTGGCTTCTTGATTTGGATTATTGTTAGGGCATAATAAAACTTCAAACCTTCCATAATGGTTAGCTGTTAGCTCTATTTCGATATCTATTGTTTGACCCACTACGTAATGTCTGCTAATTATACCTGTGGATAGAGATATGTAGATGATCTAGTTCATCCATACAAACAGCACCCAAAAGAAAGATTGTTAATTTTATAGTTACTTATTGTAGGCTTTACATGAAAGATGGTCTATAATTCAAGTGCCGCACTTTTTGGGACAGAACACTAAAACTGAATATTACTAAGAATATCGGTTAGTGTCAGAATATAGCTGGAAATTTTTCAATTATAATTTCGTTTGAAATGACAGTGGGATCTCTAGCGCCATACAAGGTTTTCTTTTTTACCTATTTGTGCTGTAACCATGTGGCTCAAAAATGAACTCAAATCAACGCAAAATACTATTGCGACAATTGGATGACCATTTCGACAGGTAAATGTTTTTCCTTAAACATGATATTAAGCCTAAATCACCTTTAGCATATGTGCCACCAGCTTCATGAGTCCTAGGTTCTGGCTCATGATGCGGATCTCCACATAAACCACATTTTCCTTTATTCTGCTCCCACTGCACTGAAAATAAAGATTTCAGTACTCAAACATTACCAATTCATCACTTCTATTCTTCGAAAATTGTTCTTATTTTTTTTCAAACCGTTGAATCTGTCCAGTTATTTATTTTTAGTACCACGGCCTTCTTGTTGTGTCTACGGAAAATTTCTTTATACATAATTAAACCTACTACAGGGACGTCAACCGAATATTGTTAGAATAGTTTCAAGACGTACTGCGGAATTACCTTTTCACGATTTGTTTTAAAACAACATTAGTGAATGGTTCAGCCAGGTGAAATAATAGATAAAAGAAATATTCCCAACAAATTTCACCTGAGAAATTATTCCGCACTGTATTTCAAAACAACCCTTCTGCTCATGAATCTATCCAAACCCTATTCAAATTTCATTGACGCTGCTTGAAAAAACGCACCACTACCAAGTTTTAAATTTTGTGCAATATTCAACAATGGCAGTGCGATAATTCTGCGATCGAGCACTCGTCTTTGTTTTGACGTGGCGTAAATAGAATTTGAATAGAGCACAATGTTGTTTTATAATTTCAACAGGAATTCTGTATATTTCAAAATTTTGATCAACCGATATACTTTCAGTGCTTCCAGCTTTTCATGAAACATAATGTATGAAGTTCTAGGATGAATAATTTCAATGAACTGATAATAATTGTGAATAACTATCAAATTGAAAGTTCATTTCACTATCAGAATGAATCAATTATTGGAATGTTAATAACCGCCAAAGAAAAATACATACTAGAATAAAGTTATCTTTCCAAAAGACCTGCTCGATGTTTCGAACAATGAACTACAAAGTGGATATGTATGAAAAAATCATAATCAATGAACAACAGATTGCTGAAAAAAAAATATAAAAAAAACGTTGATTCAGCATTGAAGTATATACAGGAAATGTTGAGATATCTGCTGATTTACCTGAATATCCTCCGCAAAACAATTCATTATCGTTGTAATTGACTGGATTTGGGAAACCGAATCTCCACATCGAATTCCTCGCTGGAGGATCCATCAATCTTCCATGGCCATCTACTGAACTTTTCATATTCAGTAGGCATATAATTGTCATAAGTGCTTTGGATGCCATTTTGACATTTGTGCCTGTAAAATTGTAATTATAATTGACAAAACTTTGATATATAATCCAACACAGACGCATACGGCTTTTTAGTACTATTAAAATGAATGTTTAATTAGAAATAAGTAGAATGAAGGGTTGAGGTAGGATTTTTAAGAGATATTTTATCAGTCAAGTCCGCAGGAGATTGAGATTGAGTTACATCATAATATGCTTTCGTGATAAAGACAATATGATTATTCGATGTAAAATATGGCGACATGGCCTACTACGTGGTGACAAAAGAGCTACGAACAGACTGACAGGCAAATCGACGTATACATTTTGCAATCACGATAAATTCTCGCTTTTCCCTGAGCAGTTACAAGGAGCGAAAATGACTAGAAGCGCAAAGAAATGTGCCAAACTTTGCTTTGATTTCTGTAAATAGGGACAGCTTAGCTTTTCACATAGGCTGATCGATATTACAATAATTAACAAAAAAGCATAAAATTCTTGATTAGTGCATAAGCCATAAGGATTTCTTGGAAACTGAGGTTTTATGAATATGGAATTCCATCGAAAAAAGCAGAAACGGGCAGGATTTACAACTCAATGTTTGTTACATGTTGTAATTGTTGTAACAGCCTCTTGAATATATAGTAATATGCATATCTGATCACTACGCACAAATTTATTGGAAAAAAACCAACCAGTCTCTCTGCATTTCCTTTACCTGAATATGGTAAACTAATTTTAATCACCCATATGTATATAATTTATTGTTTATACAATGGCAACAATTTTGGAACGAATGATACAGCGGCCTTGGAATTTTTGGTCACTACAAGTTTTTATAACGAACAGGGTGTGACAGTAAAATATTCCGTAGGTTAACAAGAAACTTTGAATATAATGGCCAAGCTCACGGATAGTATTTAATTAAAAAAGAACAATGGATTTTAATTTATTAGAGAAGTGCGAGAATACGATTAAGTGATACAACTTCGCATTAAAACTTCATTGTGAGCCTTTTTCCAGAAATCAGATAGAGTAGGTATTAAATTCTGATGTGCTAACATGCTATTTTGGCTTGTTCAGGTAATCTTTCTTGAGCTCGAAATTGCTGAACGTTAAATATCAACCCCATAAAGCAATATTGATAGGAATAACATCTGAACCGATCTACAGAGCACCCTTATAATCTACAAAGAATGATAGACGTAACGGTCGGCACCAGCAGCATGGTATGCAGATCAAGGAAGACATCGAAGATATTGTTAATAGTGATCTATGAATAGAGTTCAGTACAGCCCACAGAAGACAAATACCCTGCCCTGTAGGGCATCCAATATACGAACCACCTTCCATCAAGCTTCTAGGGTTGATATCACCAGTAACATGTTCTTGAACGTCATAGATTTTTTGCATTTGTTAACGGTTATGTACAAAGACGCAAAATCTTTAAAGGTAATAACGATTTGCCTTTGAGGTGAAAGCTTGAAGAATGAAAAACTGATAATATGTATTTCCTATAGGTATTTAGTATTTATATCTGAAATCACTATTAATATGGTACTGTTGGCTTAGTGTCTGACCAAAATGTTGAAATTTGATTTAAATGTTGCTTCTTATTATAGTTTAAGTTCTGTGAATATTAAAATGTTTATAAAAAAAACAGGAAAAGCAATGAACAAGGACTCATCTTTTACCATCCAAGAACGAGAGCTGTCTTCGAATTTACATTTAGATAAATATATGTATACACACAAAGGATTCTCATCCAATTTTGAGGTCAATATACTTTCCCGATCATTTTTAACTGTATTTTTACCGGATGGCAATTTGCAATCAGCATAAACATGGATTAGGCCGATTTTCTTGAATGAGCTTCGTCCGAGATGACTACCAGAACTGGGTGTGACTGAATATATCATTTTATTCCATATATATTATTCATAGCAATCAACAACTATTTTTTTTAATCATATGTAGGATTGAATGTTGAGAAACGAGATTTACTTCCAGCATAAGCGTTGGAATAAGTATTGTGATCGTGAAAATGTTCAAATCCGAGAGAATACGTTTTTTAGATGTTTTAGGATGACTTCATCATGATCATATAATTAATCTGTTAAATAAAAATAATATTAATACCACTTTTCTCATACACCGTACTTTTCAAGTGATCTTAACCTTTCGCAAATATGACTGCTAACATAATTCATCAAGTCCTTACAATTAAAATTGAAGAAGTGTCGAAAATTGACCTAATAACTAAGGTTGATCATACTTAATATTCTGTGTATGATGGATGATTATAAATTCTGGTAGCGTTCTTCCAAGACTTATGTGTGCTTTTTGTGTATGCGTTACTTTTGTGGCTGCTATGAAATTCTCGCAACTAACTATATTGTCCTATATGCACGAGTATGCAAATATCAGTGACTAAGTGACTAAGATTTATTGGTTCAATCACCTCCAGTGTGCTGTCTACGCACATCCAACGCACCCTTGATCCAAGATATATGACATATATGAAAAACTCTTAGTAACTGAGTGACAGATCTAATCCAGTCTATATTCAACAGACTTCAAAAAATCGCAGCAAAACAATCAAATTTCAGATTAAAATGGAAATATCTGGTATGCAAAGTTCATCTACAATCTGTTTAATAAACAGAGTATAAAAGGTAGGTAAAGTCCACAACTGATTTTTAAAACTTTATACGAGTGACAATCTTGACAACAAATTGCTTATGTAAATGCTCCTATGTCAAGTTATCCTGGAAAATTTTGATAGTAGGTATTCTTTATGGTTATTATGGTGAAATATAAAAATATATATTTTTGAAATTCATTACTGCAAAGAATGTAATATGTGTTTATAACTACACCTAGTGACAGAAATCAACATAATAGAAAAGCTCGAATTCTTCACTATTTTTTACTACTAGGTACTATTTGAGCGGGTAACTCAATCAATCAATCAAAAATAGAAATAATCAATCAAACCCAATAAAACAGAACAAAAATGTTTTGAGGATGTGTAAGCTCTCGATCCAATAATAAAGTTTATCTACACAATTTTTCTACGAATTTTGAGACAAATAATGTGTCAACCTGAAAGAAAATGTTTTTTTTTTCAAATATTGGTGCAATAACTGCATCTGCAATCTGCATGAATATTAGTGCAAATCCTACACAAGCCCCTAATTATAACTATTTATACAATCCTAATTTAAAAATTGTATTGTATCTTTTAAATTCGCTCTCAATATTTTGCTTTATACAAGTGTCGTTATTTTTTGTTATAAATAATAAATAGTAAGAGCATCTATTAAAATACAACTCACAACAAGCGGTGTTTTATTTCCGTGCTTCACTGGAACTACATTCAAAAACTCAAAAAATCAATCTTCCAGCAATAAATCATCAACACTATCTGAAGAGTATCAGCTGAAGACCAACAATGACTGACGTTTTAGCAGACCCTGCAGACCTGTATTTCACGAAGGCCGAAAAGTTGTTTCCGATCTCCCGCGCCCAAAAGCGAACAAGACTGGCGAGAAGTTTGCATTTACGGATAATGCGCGGGCTTCTTATTACAGTTAGCAATACGTATAAGCAATCTATATTACAAACTAACGCAAGACTGGTTGCATAAAATATGGGTATTTATGTCGCTTTAGTTGCCTTAGTTGAACAGTCTGTAAAAATATATGTAATCCAGGAGGAACTACAAGCCGCCGAGAATAAGATTTCAAGACAACCAAGCTCAGGAAAAGGAAATATTCCAGTCTTTCTCTGGTACTGAAATATGATAATGCCTTAGGGATTCACATGAATGTGTTTTTGAAGCGCCTCCGCATCAGGGGATATTGAGTCGGCGCTAGAGAACGAGAGGTGCCAGACTTACTGGAACTATTCGTTCCTCAGGCTCCAGCTTGTGCAAGCCAATAAGCCCGACATTGTCCTCCTCGACCACCAACAAAGGAAGATATTCGTTATTAAATTCTCGGCTTCTGCGAAGATGAATATTACCCTGAAGGGGGAGGAAAAACAGACCAAGTACCAGGAACACAAGCTTATCTGCTATTTATGATCCTACGCTGCTCTCTGCTCGAAAATCTATACCGCCATGACGTGCATGGGCAAACATCTTAGCCGGAATGATACAAGAAGCAGTCATACTCGATTCTCTTCGTCTACTTAGGGAGCACGAATTGCAGACCCAGTTATGGCTTAGACATGAAACGACTCTGTAAACAAGAAGAAGGTATTAGCATCCCCTCATTATGTCAGTCTCGGGTTCTCACACCAAACACATTCACACCACATATACAACAATAAATTAGGACTAGATGAAAAGTTCATAAAACCTCCTGAAGATATGTCGTATTGTAGTTTTACATTTTGGTGACTTGGTAAGTATTTGATCATACCAAAATCTTGCGAGAAGTATTTCAATGATAATAAAAATGGAACGTCTTGCTCATAATGCGAGTTCCTTGTATATAATTTGTTTACTTCCTTCACAGCCAGTCCCGGTTTATCCTGCTACGTTTTTTGTGCCCACATCATATTCATTTCCAAATTTTATCAAAAATATGTGTAGCGGCTACAGAGATAAAGCGGTGACAAAACAACAGACAGACCAACAGACAGGCAAATGTGCATCATAAATTCATTCAAATCCGAAAAATTTGGTCTACACGTGGGAAGTAAGAGGAATACATTTGAATGAGAAAACATGAAACGCATCTACGAACACATATATAATTACTATTAGAAATCCTCTAACCTCCTTGCTATTCACACTAGCGTAAACTATAAACAGGCCTTCCTATACGACGCCACGGGTTATTATGAAAATAAGAAAGTATGCGCTTATGAGTTACCATTAGTGACACGTTTCACTGGGTAAATTCTTTGCAATTATTTAAAAACATTAATTTACTCTCTACGCATATTCTGCTGATTCATTTATTTGATGAAAATTGGATTTAATAGTGCTAAAATATTCTTGTATGCAAAGAAGTCATTCCGTCACTCTTATCATTTTTAAATTAGACCAAAAGCGTTCGAAATCTTCCGTATATGTTATCATAATTTTCTAAACAAAAACCATTCTTAACAGATTTTCATTGAAAAGACTTCTAAAATATATTTTTATAAATTATTCAAAAGTACTATCAAAATAGATGCGATGATTCGGGAGAACTGTTGATGCCTTGAATTATTGTACTTTTTCCAAGTTCATCAATTTGGAATATTGCTATTTGATTGTTCACACTATACCAAACGTATGTCGTAGATCTCGTTTGATTATTATTATTGCACCATATAACGTTGATTGCTCTTGATGCTCTTAAATGGTGAAATTCTTCCATTATGATAACAAGTTGTGATTTGCACACAAGGTTTCAAAAACATAAAGATAAAAAGACTTTGTAATTAACACACAGTTTCACAAATAAAACTCATTTTCTTTCAGTGACGCGTTTCGATTTATATTTGAATCATCGTCGGACTGTCCGATTTGACTGCTCACAAGGCTACCCAGATTACTGGCCGACCAGATCTTCTTTAAAAGCAGTGTTGGTGTTGACGAAGATATATAAAAAATGCTTATCTCATCAGTCTGGCACTGAATCATGTTCCTTATATTTTCCAAAATCAGTTATTGTCTTGGATGTAATCATTTGGAACAGCAATAAAATCAGGCAGCAAATATTTCACCTACAGAAGCAGCTGGACCGGTACTTGAAAAAAGTATGATTTGAATCCATTGAAAAAAACGGTGTTCCGTCTATGCCCATTGTAATCATACATTTTTGTCGTTCTTCATCAAGTACCATTTCACCTGAGAGTGGTAACTTTCTTTTATGCCATCACAGACGTTCACCTGTACTTTCACCTTGGAACATCGTACATCAGTTTTCATTTTGATTCCGCGGTGATAGCATACACAGTGCAAGATTGCGAAAAAGCTGCGTTACCAAGAATTCCGAAAAATGGTTGTGGTTTATTGGGTATATGTTAAATACATATTATTCGCAATACTGGCTCTTTCATTGCCTGTGTTAGCTTTGATTGCATTGAAAATAATACAGAAGTTCACTGCTGGGAGAGCTAGGAGTTTGGTGTGTCTCAAAGGGAAAACTGCCATTGTCACTGGGGGCACGTCAGGTATGAGTTTCCAATTCGATAATATGTGAGACAATTATATTGTTTCAGTTTCCATACATAAACGGAAAACCTGTGTGGTTACTAATTTTCGGTTAGTATTTTTATGGGTTTATGTTTAGTTGTATTATAAAAATGTATGTAAGTGGCACCACTTAAATCGAAACATTGTAAAACGCAAACATTCGCAAGCCAATGAAGGTGCAAAGCAGCGTTATCGAAATATCTACATTGTTTTCAAATTCCAAACATTTTGTCGAGCAATCCTAGGCGGAGAAGTTTTGACCTGGTTCGATGATGTAGGAGATATCAGGATAATGTCCGATGTAGCACGGAAACTTCTGATTTCTTTAATGTAGTTTCGTTATTTTCAGGCGTTGTTCCTAATTTGTTGTAGCGGCATTTTCAATAGTCATCATTGTTTCTTGTGCAAAATTACTACTGATGATCATATGTCTGACTAATCTTCTAGTCAAGCAATCATAAGGAAATCAGTTGCTGAAGTAGTGGTTCGAATATATTAGAGATCTCGGTTAGGATAGGGTCAAGTTAAGAACCAAAACTTCTTATTTTTGTTTAATGCTACGATTTGACTAGAATATAGTGATTTTGTCAAGCTTTTGTTCTTGTGGAAATTGGCCTCCTTCCTCCGCGCACACTCCCAATTTTCAACCCCCTCCGCAAAAAATTAAAAATGATCATGGGCCTCTGAAACATTTGAGCATGCTTTACTGATTTCATTATTTTAATATAGCTACGCCGTCACTGAAACGATTTTTGAAACTGCAAAGCTTTTCATCCTCTTCACAGCAATAACCTAGTGTCAAAGTTTCATCAAAAGCCGAGAAATAGTTTCCCAGTTATAGAGGGGCTAAGGGCAGAATACAGAGAGACAGACAGACAGACTGACGAACAGACCGATGGAAATGAGTGGCATGAATTTTTGTATTGCATGGGAGCAACGGGCACATGCACTGGCGCCGAACCCTTGCTGGGTATCAGCAAAGGCCAGGTCAGTGATGCCCTAGATCGAACTTGCGAAATCATGGTTAAAGAGCGATTACTGCAGCCAGTCCAAGAGGTTCATAGTAGGCCCCAACTAACGTAGGGAGCTATGGCTATTGAACAGGCTCCACTTGTTACTAGGGATCCTCACAGGTTACTGCAGATTGAACAGGCACTTGACACCCATAGGAGTGGTCAAAGACCCAATCTATCAGAAGTGGTGGGAGGAAGACGAGACCTCGTTCCACTTTCTGGGTGAGTGTTCCGTATACAGCGGCCTTAGGGCTGAGGTATTCGGCACAGCAGAGTTTGACAGGGAAGAGTCATGACCTTTAAGGTCATGTCTGCCATAGTTCTAGTGATGGTCATCGTGCCAGGCTTTGCCTTCTCATTACTTCTACTACTACTACTTGTATGTCATGAAGTATCAAGAAAACACAATATCACACGAACAATATTATAATACTTCCTCAACAATTAGCGTAGGAATTCATATTAGGCTTGAAACATAGATTTCATTTTTTTTGAGCTACTTCAAAAATATTGTTAACTACGTCCTGTAGCTATTTAAACCCCCCAAACATCTTTTTTACTATGTTCAAGAAACATGTATCAATAAAAGGCTAAGTTTGGAGAATTCTGGTGAACCTTGATTTTTCGCTCATCACAATGCACCGATTTGAAAAAAGAAAGCAGAAAAACTCCTACTCCTATTTCTTCCCAAATATTAAAATTGGTGAAACGGTAACTGAATTGTAATAAAGTTCTAACTATCACAATTTGTGATTTTATTATGGTTATTAAATTCTCCCTCTGCCCAGCATCTAGTCATCTTACTCGACAGAGCAGAAAACAGACTGAAATGAAAAGTTGCGTATATTTTATGTCATTAACCTCTGGGCTATAAATGTTTTTATGTACTCTGTTAGGAATCGGATATGAGACAGCATTAGTACTAGCCTCCAGGGGTGCTAGAGTCATCATAGCTGACAGAAAGGATGGCACCAAAGTGAAGGAACAGATTATCGACATCACCCAGAACGAAGACATCGAAACCAAGCTGTTAGACTTGAGTAGCTTGCAGTCAGTGAGACGATTTGCCAAGGAAATCAACGAATCTGAGAAACGACTCGACATTCTAGTCAACAACGCCGGCACGTGGAAGGTGACCAACAAACACACTGACGATGGCCTCCATGAGACCATGCAGGTTAACCACTTCGGGCCGTTTCTCCTCACACATCTGCTTTCAGGTTAGTACAAGCAAATCATTGTTAAGTATGCTTGATGTTTGACTAACATCTTGTATACTTAAGCAGGCACGCTCATCAAATATCTTTGGTACAATGTTCAGATTCATTTTGATGCACTAAACGCTCATTTGCGGCCAAGAGGGTAAAAGGTGCCATATCCGTAGCTCTAGGTGCCAGACTATAGTACCAGCACATGGAACACGTTCAATTTCAGTTTTTTATCGGATTTTCATCTGTTTAAGGACTGATTAAAGTTCTATTCTTTTATTGCTTTTTATAATTACTGATAAAAAGTAAACATTCCACAACAACTACCGAAACATGAATCCGGTAATTAAATATTAATAACTTTAATAGCGTTCCAGAAGCGATTAGTGTGTGATACGTTTTTTGTGAAGATTTCGGAAATACGTAAGTTTATAAGACTGTGGCAAACTTTCAAGTCAGGCCTGTGACCTTACTCTGCATTATGTCCAAGATTATGAAGACCAGCATTATCGTGCATCTTCTGAATTATCTGGTCAAAAACATCGTCAATCGTCTTTACGAATCGATATATCCAAAGCTTTCGATAGGTTGTGTGTGCTTGAGGGACTTCTAATCAAGCTTACTGCCAATGGGCTGCAACTGTGTCTATGACAATGGTTGAATAGTTTTCTCAGAGACTGATCCTTAGTTGTGCTGCAAGATGGATATGTTTCTGATGTATTTACTATGGACAAATGGTTTACCACCAGTAGAAATAGAGGGACAACGAATAATCGAGTCATCTTTCATCGAACTCCTGTGGATTGATATCAACCATGACATATCCAAGATCATTATGCAGTAAATTGAATACTGGTCACATACGTGGGACCATAATATTTGAGGAAAGTTTTAATAGGTATTATATATGGACCCATAGCGGGAAGAATTTTCAGAAAACTACTACTAACTCCGAAACACACATTGGAACATCTAGACTCAGTTGAGAAAATGGCAGTAAGTATGGTAGACGCGCCTGATCTCTATAGATTTATTAGATTCATGGTAAATATTCAACCGAGCTGTCTTGCACACCAAGATGCGTCAGTACAACAAATACCAGAGGGCTTAATGGTTACATGATCATCATCATGTCGAACTTCAAACGAGTCTTTCCCAAAAGTCATTCATTTGAACCATATCGCTGTGGAATGGGATACTGTAGAGTTTGTTTCCCTATAGTTACAATTTACAACGTTTCAAAGTGAATCTGAACAGACATTTATTCCCTCGCAGCACTTCTGAAACGCGATCAGGGTTTCTGCCGTATGACAAGATGCGTAATTCCATAACTGGCTACAATATGAAATATTCCGTAATTAGAACTTAACTATTTTATCTTTTTTCGAACTCTTGTTGGTAACATGGTAAATACATAAAAAATTACACTTGCATATGCGTCTCTGATTGATATCCTGTATTTTTTCAGGATTGCTGAAGAAATCCTCCCCAAGCAGAATAATATTTGTTAATTCAGCCTTTGCTTACTGCAGCAACCTATCATTGGAGTCCTTGAACCCACCTCAAGGACATGCAATGAGCTTTCTGCGCAATTCCCTTGTCTATGCCAATTCCAAGCTGGCAAATATCATAGCGGCAAATGGTTTCGCCGAAAAACTGAAGGAGTTCGGAGTCACTAGCAACTCTTTACATCCCGGTCTAGTGAACACAGAACTTTTCATGAAATCCATCCAATATGCAGGACTCCAAACTGTCGTGAATCTGTTCAATGCTGTGGTGCTGTTTGTATATGGAAAGGTGAGTTATGATTATAAACATGGAATCAAGTAGATTTTTTGGTACATTCTATGTTGAAATAATAATGATATAAAATAAACGATACCGTTTGCGCTTGTACGAAAATCGCCGATATAATGAAACCAGAAACATACAAGATTTTGTCATGACTTTTGCAGTGCTGAAATCACTACCGGTTAAAAAATATTGTCACCTACATTTTTTAACGTAATAATCCGATTAATCAGTGTAATATATTATTTTTCACATACACAACGGTAAACTTTATCATTATCAAATCCAAAGATAAAAATATCAAAAATTTGTTTTCGGACTTCCATTGTCGTTGTGATACTCAAAAATTTAATAGAAGTCCGAAATGAAACTTTTGAAAAATCCACCTTGTCTACAAGTTTCAAGCAATAAAAATATCAATTACTCCGGTAAACGAATTACTTAATTCGTTTTAAAATAAAAATATAAACGTTTCCATCTATACATCTTTCTCCAAATAATTAATCACTGTCAGTATCAATATTGATATCAAAATTTAGTTTTTAGGTTTTTGTCTTTCACCAAAAGTTGCTAGGATGGACGAAACGTTAGTAATTTCTTGCAGACAAAGTGGTTTAAACTCTGAAATGCTGAAAACACTCGAACAGAAACAATAATTACATTTTTGTATATAAGTATTAAATTTTAAACAAGTTTTTTTTCTCAGAGTATTGAAGAAGGAGCGCAAACTACAATACACCTAGCCCTATCAAAAAAATTGCAAAATGTTACTGGTAGACACTTCTGGGACTGCAGGGTATTCCCTATGCCACCTGGGGCATGGAACAAGAAATTCTGTGATGATGTGTGGGAAGCCAGCGAGAAGCTAGTTCAATTGAAACCTGAGGAGAAGATTTAGGCTACTTTTTTGTCACCTGTACGCTAATTTTATAGACTGTTTACGTGATTATTATATACCAACTATAGAAATTGATAATAAATAGTCTTAGGCAAAACGTACTGTTCTAATAGCGTAGTTGTACTCATATTTCATTATCTATACATATGTTGTTATTTTTCCTATTTATACAAATGTGAGATTTCTTATTAATTGTGTACTAACTAAATAAACCAGTTATCTACAGCTGTGGCCGTTTCCATAATTAAAAGTGAAAAATGCATTTCCTATAAGTAACACAATCCGGTGGTAAAACACCTGGTCTTTCTCTGGCGGCCAATTATCCTGAGACCTTTTTGAGTGAAGCTCGCTCATCAAAATGTGCTGCTACTTATTAATCGTCGGACTGTCAGATTTGACTTCTAATAAGGCCACCCAGATTACTTGCCAAATAATTAACTAGTCCTATCATGGATACAAAACTAGAGCTCTCAAAACTAGCATACTATCTAAAGTTTGATTTCGGACTTCCATTGTCTATAAAATTTTGAGTATCACGACGTTTCGATTGATGTGCTATCTTCAATCGTCTTCAGGTGAACTTTTGATAAATCCACCGTGTCTACAAGTTTCAAACAACACCATACTATCTATCCTGCTAGTTATTTTTCTATTAAATTATGTTTTCATTTTTTGTCTTTTTTAGGGGATATATTTTGTTGGCGATTACATTTAAAAAATATTGCTGAAAATTAAATCTGTTTTTGTCCTACTCTACAGCGAACTTAGTCCTTCCAATCTGACGAATGTATTATAGGTCTATGAATATAATATAGATAGACACTCCCGGCTTTTGTCATGTTTCCACGTTTACTCTAACACCCTAGTTTGTCCTGCTTATTTCAACAACTGCTTATACTACTGCATTCTACCTGAATAAGGATGATACATAAAACAAACAAAAATAGCGTCAAGTAGATTGACTTTTGAAATTTTGGAATTGTTTTTCCTAATCCGATTCTGTGTTATACTACAGATTGCTGTAGTTCAACTTAATATTTCATGTGGAGTTGTTGAATGTATTGATTGCGATCCATTTGAACTATATTTTGGAAATATATTAAATTATGGATTTTCAGCATCCTGGACATTTTGGGAATTCTTGAGGGTATTGAGACTCACTTCTTCCATATTTTTCAAATTAAATTCCAACTATCAATAGTAATTGAACTGATACCATTGCATGGGAAGTACAGCATCAAACTACTAGACGCAATTCTTTTTAGTATAAGGTTGACTGTATCCCTCTTTGATAATGTCCCTTCACCTACCCCTAACAAGTTTATAAAATCGTAGGGCTTCACTTAACCATTCGTGTGTGACGTTAGGAAGCTCATATTCTAGGATCGATCTTAGGTGGTGGTAGACGGTACCCTTTATACAAACGCTGAAACACACTTATCTAAAAAAAGTTTGTATCGATTGTTTCCCTAGCAGCGGTAATTTGCTCTGACTCACAATACACCGTCTGGTTGAGTTTGTATCGTGCAAATGGCAGGGTATTAAATTCGTGAGTTGTTTTTTGCTTGAAAAATTTACACTTCAGTTTTTGTGCAGTGGAGCTAGAAATGGTAGTACCGTGGCCGGAAGCTAGGATTTGAATGCGTATGGTATGTCCGGTATTCGTTATGCTCGATCATCAGCTCATCTGTTACTGAAAAACTGGCATTCATTTGATTAAATGAAACATAGCCGCGATCATGATGTCGTATAGTGTTTGATTGCTGATGTGGAGATGTTTTCGAGATTTTTGGAGGATATGTTTTGAACAAGGTAATTATAATTCATGGTTCTATAGTATAGATAACTGATATGGTTATATATATATATATATATATATATATATATATATATGAATTATTCCTCCTCCTTCATAAATCCTTACAGATACCTAACTCTATACCTTATGTCAACAAAATTTATCATTAACAATTTTTAATGAAAATACTTGTAAGATTCAAAATGGAAATGGTATTAAAAATTCAAAAACACAAATGAAAAATAATTTATACTTCTTATTACGTTTTTAAAATATTTATATTAGACTAGTAATTTCATTATTTATTTCCTGTTTATTAATCTTGTGTGTATTGTTAGTTAATATTAAGTAGTCATTCAGTTTCACAGCTATGTGTGATGTTTAACGTATCTAGCTCATCGAGAAAATAGTTTAAAACGATTGCAAATTGTGTACTGATCAGAGAAACTGACAACAAAGCTAAGCAATGAAAAGATGTATATTGATAGTAGAAATATTATGGATTCTGTAGTAGTCACTTTCAAGCAATCGGTTTGAGGTTACGTATTAATTAAATATTTAAAAAATGATTTATTTTCCCTATAGATAAATGGAACGCAAGAACTTTCGATTTTAGAGTATATAGATTTGTGGTTAGACTACCCAAGTTGCTGAAAGCTGCCTGTTTAGTTTTAATCTTCCCCTGAATATTTGGCGAAACATGTCTCGGGTTTTTCAAATAGTTTGGCGAGTGGTGAGGCTATGTAGTGTCTTTGGGTCCTCAAAGACTATTTAATAATTTTTAACGTCACCTTCCTGAATATTTCAAGACTTTCTGATAATTTTTGTACATAATATAAATATCTGAAACATAGTGATGAAATTGAGAGTCCTCTTATCAACATTATCTATTTTTTATCAATCATACCAACATCCAAAATAAGAACTATGCGTTTTGAAAATAGATAATCATAAATGTATAAAAATAAGCTTAATATTTTAATAAATACGGAATATGACTTATCATGTGAATACAAATGTTATATAAAAGTCCTCCGATTTCCTATTTCATGTTCTTGAACTATTTAATTGCTCATGAAGGTAATCACGATAAGCTCGTTTTTCAAAGCAATCGATAAAGCCTGATTACCCTTGTATTCCACGAGTAATCATTGTTCTTCCTAATCCTTTTAATTCTACTCAAATTCCATTCTGGAACATCGAAGAAGGGTGGCTGATCTGTTCGACGGAACTGTCTCGCGTAATAACAACAAGAGAGCAAATACAACGAATCCACGATATGTATCGTGAACCTGTATGTACAAGTTATACGGACGTTCAAATATTAAACCCAAGTTATGGCTTCGCTATGTAGATGACACATTCATCATCTGGAACCATGGAGAGAACCAACTAAAAACATTCTCCAGTCATCTGAACAACATCCGACCTTCGATAAAATTTACGAAAGAAGAAGAGAGCAACAACTGCCTTTCATTTTTAGATGTTTTAGTAACGAGAAGAAACACCAAAATTGAAACAACAGTACACAGAAAACCAACTCACACAGGTCAATACTTACATTACACTTCAAACCACCCAACAGCCACGAAGAAAGGCGTCATCCGAACTTTAGTCGACCGAGCTAGGAATATTTGTAACACACAAGAGGGAATATAAAGAGAGCTCAATATCATTTAACAAGATCTATTAAACAACGGATACCCAAAGAAGCTAGTGGAAGTAACAATACAGGAAAATACCACCAGTAGAAGAATTAAACACGAAGAATCTCAGCACTCACTCATTCTGCCTTACGTCAAAGGAATATCAGATGGAATCAAAAGAATAGGTCAGCGATACAAGATCCAAACGAGATTCTCTAGGACTACCACCCTCAGAAGTATCCTAACAAAAACTAAGCCCAGGAATGAATCTCAAGAGACAAAGGACTGCATCTACCAGATACCATGTCAATGTGGTAAAATCTATGTTGGAGAAACAAAAAGGCCACTGGAAGTAAGAATCAAAGAACATCGTCTCAACACCCAGCGAGCAGAGACAGGAATCTGGAATAGCTGACCACGCATGGACGGAGCACCATAAAATAGCTTGGGACGACGCTAAGGTTATTGCCAAGGAACCGCACTGGTATCGAAGGAAATTCAAGGAGGCGGCATTCATCACCAACAACAGCAAAGTGTACAGTAAGCCTAGCGTAGACATTAAACCAATCTGGCAGCCATTCATAAAGAAGATTAATAGACTACGACTGGACCAAACAACAAACAATGACCAACAAACAGCCACGTCAGCAGACCGGAATACCGCGCATCGGGAACCAATGAGAACAGACCGCGCACAACGACACGTCACCGGACGGGGTATAAATAGGCATGAAAGGAACGTGTTCGCTAGTTCACCTGAAGACGATTGAAGATAGCACATCAATCGAAACGTCGTGATACTCAAAATTTTATAGACAATGGAAGTCCGAAATCAAAATTTTCATAAATCCACATTGTCTACAAGTTTCATATGTGGATATACTAAAATTTAATATAAATCAACGCGGCAACCATAGTATATGCTTCAGAAGCAACATTAATCGATACCTGTAATTCCAAAGTACACTGTTTCATTTTTATGCATTCAATTATGACTTGAAGGCATTGTAAAGGAAAGAAGGGGGAATTTTCGCGAAAAGTGTCCGGTTGTATTATTTTTTTGAGTGCAATCAAGAGTGGTCATATTTGAGATGAAGCCCTCTTTTTCCTTTTTGCATATGATTCCTCACAATTAAGACAAATCATGCAATTTCAATTCCTCGAAAGTGTGAGACTTCAAGACACTTTTTGTTTCTCAATACTCATACTCCTCTTAAATGGTAGCAACAACAATTTGAACGATAATGTATCCATAAGTATATGTATTTAGAAAATTTTAAGACTTTAATCTGAGTTTTCTGGAAAATTACAGATACTACTCTTCTCAGTTCACCATGAAGGTGCTACCTGTAGGACTTCTGTTTTTACTCTTCTGCTTTTCCAACGCACAGCGTATGAAAACTTCTGTAGCAATACCTGGAGATATAACAATAGCGCTTTTAGTGAACACCTGTCATAATGCAACAGTAGAGACTGATCTGATTCCTTACCACATCAACTCCTTGGTATCATCTGCAATGTGGACAGTGGAGCGACTCAATTATCTCGAGCACACAGCGCCACTGACTCTTGGACTGAAAGTTTACGAGATATGCGAAGAAATCGACTTCTTCAAAAGTATCTTTGATCTATACCAATCAGAAAATGACTATTTGCTGACTGTTGTGAGTGAGGACACTCTGAGTGAGAAAATGCTGAATTTCTGTGAGGTGCTCGATGTCAGAAGTAGTTCAATAGCGCGCTGTTCGAAACTGCTAGTGAAAACTACCGTGGATTTTCTCAATGCGATGGGCTGGGTGGAAAATGTAACTGTATTCGGGCCTGATGAGTTTATCATGGAGGAATTTTCCAGTTACGCGGTGAAGGAATCGGTGTGCGTTATAGACCTGGTCATATATGGGTAAGAATGAATCAATCAATTGTAAATTTTTGACAAAGTGATTATCTATTTTCTTTTCTTCGACGTATAATCACAATGATACAGAATGAGCTAGTTAGTTAAGCAAGGAAGTATGGAAAGTATGAGAAGGCGTAATATGCAAAATGTAGCTTAGCGGTGTATATGTATGTGTAAGCAAACTATGCCTGCTAGGTCACAATTTCATCATTAAATCACTTCAAAGCACAAAAATCCCAGTGAAAAAGACGTAAAACGTTATGAAACAAATCTGAATTTTCAAGCCTACAAAGCAAACCAAATTGTATGTTTGTATCTGTAGACTTTTAAAAATGCCGCTATTCGAAGTACTTTGATTTTTACCTGTTATGTCCAAACCTAGGTAATGGTGTGATTGTAACAATCATAGATCAGCATTTTCCGAAAGACAAACAAACTGCTCTAATTCAGTTGCTCTAAAACAAAAACATATTGTTATTTCTTTGTATATAACTGCAATATCTATCAACTTCTGTAAAAAGTGCAATGTAACCACTTAAAACTGGTACCCCATTGTCTAATAACGTTGGAATAAACATTTTATAGTTTTTTCTTAGTTGAACTGTGAG
This sequence comes from Bruchidius siliquastri, assembly GCA_949316355.1. NCBI lineage: Eukaryota > Metazoa > Arthropoda > Insecta > Coleoptera > Chrysomelidae > Bruchidius > Bruchidius siliquastri. The sequence goes on along the minus strand of OX438535.1, from coordinate 31,875,680 downwards.
GATAACTTGGGAGATTTTTTTAAATGTTTGATCAAAAACTGGTTAGCAACAAGCCAGATAACCTCACAGCATAAGTTCCAAGAGTTATAAATATATATTTAAAAAAAATCATTCTTTCAGAGGCGCCTGTCCAAATCTCATAAACATCTCTACGCCGATTGTGTATTTCGGGAACAAATGTAATATAGAGCATTTTTCGACTCATCAAGAAAATTTTACAAATGATATGCTCAAGATAATTTTTGTGCCACTGGATGGATCTGTGCCAGCAGGTAAGTTCCTTCTTTATTATAAATCAGTCTGCAATTCACTGTGCTCTCAATAGTTTCAGTTCATACAGCAAAATATATTGTCTGTGTTATCCAAAATAACCATAAAACGATCTACATTTCTATAATAACCTTAATTTTTGCATGCTATCCGCCGATTTTTTTAGATTTTTAGATATTGTATTATTAGCAGTGGCTCAGAACTTGAAACTGAGAGGCTTGTGATATCGTTTATTTTGTAGCAGTTTCATCCAACAAATATTTTTTATATATAGTATGAAACTGCCACAGAAAATTTAGAATACAGAAAAATTCAACATCCTTTAGGATTTGCACATACTTCAACGAGAATGAGCTTGTAAAGTAGACAAACTTAATCCAATCGAACCACCTGCCATGAAGAAGTTTTGTGACTTAAAGCTGCAGAATTTGATTTAACAAGTCAAACAAATTTTTGTTCAATTGAAGTCTATAACAATAAAATTGTACCATGCTTAGAGAGCATGGAATACATTGAAGTTCTTGACATGATAAGTCCTTCCCACGGAGTACTGTTATATCAAAACTACTATTATCACCTAGTACCATTAATCTCTGTGAACACTTTATAAGATAAAGCCTCAGGATAGATATGCTAAGGGCAAATATTAATGAATAATATTGCTTCGCTTGAATTTCTTGTATTTCCAACCATTTCCGGTCACTTTGAAATATTTTTTTACGAGAACCCAATAAGTTTTAAGTAACTAAACCTTGTTTTAGCATTCTTCACTCACTAATCAATTGAGAGCATAAAAAAATTCTAGGGTCTATTTCCAATCACTAATTTATCTTTTGAGCGTTACAACCATTATATATTAGGCCAAGCTGTTTTAAGCTTCAGTATCTACTATTTTGTTTCTAATATATGCAAAGATTTCATCAAAGTGGATATTTTTTTTCTTTTCAAACGAACTACATACATCGTGGGAAGTACTGATTCAATCTACCTGCCACCATTTTTTAATTCATATTTCACTCGATTTCATTCGAGAATAAAATTGTTCTATGTTTTCTATTTTTTTCCAGACTTACCCGAACGGAGTTTTGTGATCATACCACCGCATTTTCCTACATCGTTGACATACCAAATACCTGATAACATCATCCCCACACCATTGCTTTTTGAAACAGCAAATCCTATGGTGTTGGCTGTCAAATCGCTTCAGATGTTTCTCAAAAACCGTTGCAACGACACCAACAAGTTGAACAGACTAGATTGTTTGAAACATACAGATATCAAACGAAACTCTTACACAGTCATATCACTAAGTGCCATCTTAGAATACCTCAAGGTAGAGCCTCTGAAAGAGCATTTCGTCTACGATATTTATAGAGTGGACAATGACAGTAGTGTAAAAAATGAATTTTTGCAGCCGTTCACTAAAGTTTTTACTTACAACCTGTTCGATCAAAATCTTACCTTAATAGATCAGAGCCTAGACCTTGTTGTGAGCAATGAATCTTTTCGCTCTGATCCGAAGGAATGTATCAACTTCCTCTTAAACAGAGATTTGAAATATATAACCGGTGGCGGTAGATATTTAAACTTCAAATCCGAGTCTTGGGTTTACGCATTAATATCGCTTTCTTTGCTTGGAATTTTATTTTGCATCTCTATATTCACATTCCTGCTGATCTGCATATGTAGGAGGGACATTCTAGAAGGCAACCCAATCCTCACCTTAGCTCTGCTCTTAGCCACGATTCTGCTCTTGTCATCTGTACTACCTTTCATTCTGACGACAACGAAATACAATAGCAACGCTCTTTGCCTGGTGAAATCTATGGCCATAACTCTATCGTATGCCTTAATATTTTCCCTGCTACTGTCTAGGAGTATTTTGCTAGCCAGTGCATCCAAGGAGATTGGATTTATGTCACATATAGCAGGGCCAGTACAGTCGTTTCTTTGTCTGTTCATATTCGGTGTGCAAGCTGCTCTGAACCTACAAGTCATAGGAAGATGTGTGGAAGTCTTCAAAGGTAGCTCTGTCCTCTACTTGATGAGCTACAATGCCATGCTGCTCTTATTGCTCCTCTGTCTTTGCCCTTTGATGTACAAATGCCAGAGAAACTATCGAGAAGGCAAATACTTCACAATAGCTATCATTTTAACGACTGTTGTATGGTGCATTTGGATTCCTTTATATGGGTATGTGGATGAAGATTGGAGAGAACTGGTGCTGTGTTTTGGGATCATGAGCACATCCATGGTACTCTTAGGAACTTTATTCATTCCACGTACTTATTTAATGACAATTGCTGCCGCCAGAGATAGGATCACAAGCACTTTACCTTCATTAGCCACTGGAACGAGTACGCTAGACATCTATAGGGCAAATACACAGGTAAAAATCATATTCCTATATTATTATATATGTTTTTACGATTTTTAATTGACTTTGGAAGAACTATATCAAGCCTTGCTTATTGTTGTAGTCGTTTGGTGACAGTTGAAATATGCTAAGGGTACTTTCCAACTCCGGGAACCTATAAAGAGCAATCAGTGTGTAATAAATAGAGATAAACAAAATAGTTGAATCAGTTCTATATCCTACTTTTTATATTTATGTTCGTACACAAGTACCACCTCGATGTATCATAGACCCCAAATACTTGAAAGTCTGGCAATTTTTTATAATCTTGTCTTCTACATTTGAATCAGCACTCTCCGATCCGATACACAAATATTTTGTCTTACACATATTTCCTACTGAATTATTATAATAGATAATTACCGAAAGTGGATTGAACTTCCCGCGTCACCACTTGTTTCCAAACATCCAAACCAATTTTTTTCTGTCCACTTACAGCCCATTTATGATTGCGTGAATGTAGCAGCCATCAACGCCGCCACAGTAGCCACAGTTCCGACCCAGACCATGCAACGACCGGACCTCTACTCATGTCCGGCTCTACCTGAAGACGAGGATCTGGACTTCAGGTGTGAGACTCCCCCAGCATCAGATAAAATTACGAGGTTCTGATAGGAAAAATATGCTCATCACAGTATGAGCACCCATTAGCTATTGCATTCTGTATATACAAGATGAGCCGGACGAACGCTAAAACTAGTAAGAGTGTATTATACACTTTAAAATAGTGTAACAAAATGTATTGATATGTTGTATCCCAATTTTTTCATTTGGTTGTAATATGAACTATTTTTGAATTCACTTCAGGGATGGTTTAGTAAGTGTAAGTCCTGGAGATCACGAACAAGTAGTAGGATCACCACAACTAAACCGAAGCCCTAAAAACCTGCTAAACACTGTTTTATTATAGCTTGATTTACTATTCAATAATATGCACTGCCAGATCTACAGCTTTTACGGTATATTACTAAGCGTTAAAATAGAGCGCTGTTAACAGTATGATCTCTTCAAGCTGTTACCGTTTTATTTTTGAATATACAGGTCGATGCAGGTCACTATCTTTAACATAAACATATGCTTACACATCACAAACATACTTTTGTAAACTCGTCACCTTACTAGCTGGTTTCAAAGACTACAAACATAAATTCACCAGGTTTTCACGTTATTGTTAACCAAAATCCTAATCGGATTCATTTTTTAAGGCTCTATTTATATCAAGAGACTTTAATTTGGTCAATGATTTTAGAAAACTTCGATATGTTGATTCATTATACGAGTATGGAGTGGTTTTAACGAAGTGTTATGAATCGAAAAACTTACACATATACAATATTTATTATTCCGTATTCTGATAACCACAAAATTAATGAGGCTTTTGTGTAAGTAATTTTATAGAAGATGGACACAAAATTCATATGAATCTATTAAAACTTATGTGTATCTTTTTCATGCCTGTCACGGGATATCATTTCCAATGGAAAAGAAAATTGGGCTCTGAGCAAAGCTGCATCAATTACTCAATTCGATTTCACACCTTACTACTAAAATATGTAAAAAAGGCCGTTTAGCGATTTACAAATACTGTATAAGTAGTTTTCGTTCGTTCACTGAACACACTGTTAACGCGAAAATAGTATTTCTTCATATATTTCTGTATATTTCTTAAAGCTAAAACACTCTGTGGAGCTCTTCCTCCATAAGCAGCCGCTGCATTTCAAAATGATAATGGTAACCCATGTGAAATTAGGCGTATTTCTGACAAAATCAAAATGTCATTTTGTAGATATCTATAGTACTGAGACTAGATTTATTGTAGCTGATAAATAAATATATATGTATTGACTATAGTATTAATGATGTACATACAAAGTGTGATTGTCCAGACCCTCTTTTTCTTCTATTTAGTATATCATATAGAATTAATCCTACAAGATTCATGAGTGAAAGGTTCTATCGCTTGTATGGTTGATCCGTTGGAACTTTGCTCTAGGTGAGCAATGCTCGAATGCCTTTAGTATGTTGTCCAATTATTTATTATAAGCCTTTGATATTGATGAAGGAAGCCTTAGTAACATCCGTCCACTTTCAATATTACTACTAGTCGTTGAGTATAGACATTAATATAATATATTTATGTTACAATAAGGATATAGAAATAAGTTACATGTGCTACGTTAACAAAAGCAATAAATTATTCATGAGTAGAGCAGTGTATTTTACTGAACTGGATTCGTACGACAATTCATCGCATATTTCTTGACCTATAAATTTGAGGAGAGTGTTAACATAGTAGCATTAACGGCGAGTAGTTTTGATCAAATTTTCTAAAGATAGTGTCTGAATGAAAATGAACCCTGCAATATCTGAAGACACTTAAGAACACCCTGTAAATATATTCAAGGTTGAATTATATCTGTGGTGGATTTACGTGGATGAACTGTACTTTATTAAGAATGATGGTGTGACCACACTTTTCCGGCGATTTTCACATACCGTGTGTCTCCTGCACGTCAGCGATAACGAAATAAAGTGGAAAGTGGTCCAGTGAAGCTGCAAATTTCTCATTTGGAGTAGACGAGACCGACGAAGCCACCGACTGCGTTTTCTATCCTTACACACAGGAGAGGAGATAATGGGAAACAGATGGAAACACATGCTACCCTCCTTCCCTCAATACATGCCCTCTCAGATAGTTTCCTTCTTACCTCATCACTTTGCTCTAAGCTCGCACGGTGTGTACATACAAGCTAGGAATGAAGTTCTTTATTGAACTAAACAGGAAGAATGCGCTGACTTTTGTGATAGTATACTTGTCTTTCCTGTTGGATAATGTGTTGTTGACAGTTGTGGGTAAGTACAAGTTATACTTAATTTTATATAAATTTTATTTTGCAACATTTTTTTTTCAACAGACACTGAGAATCTAAAGTCCATGGATTCTAATGCAATGAGATAGCTAAGATAATTTTGGTAAAACATATACATATAAATAGAAAAATAAATGCATTTTTATCGAATCACTGCTATAACTTGGTAGGTAATTAGTTTTGCATTTTACTAAACTCATAAAACATTTTAAGATATAGGATATATTGAGAACATTTTATTAGCAATTATTGTGATATTTAATAGGTCATCTAATACTTAAAAACATAACCAACTTCCAGACACACGTCATGTAAAACTAACAAGTGAACCAATCATATATTCAGAATGGTTTTCACTGCAATCGATGATGTTATTGTTAAAATGCCTGAATAAACTAAAAAATTATGATTATATGCCAGCGTAAATCGTTTTTACTGTTATGCTATGCATAATATTATTATTATATATTCAATGAATACGGAAAAATGATTTTGCTCAATTCATAAGGAGCTTGGCTTATTGCATACATAACAGGAATGGTCAGGAAGAGGCAGCGTAAAAGATGCCTATATTGACATGCATAAAATATCCTGATAAAATTGTTGGATATTAACAACAATATGCCACTTCTTCATTTTTTTGCTCTGTAGAAGCTTTGGATTTTTTTTTCTGTATTAATATTTTAAAGAAGCCTTTATACTTTGCAACTTCAATCTTTCAGATTGAATTGTGTAAACTCATTGTAAAACAGGACTACTTTCGTATTATTTAAAAATAAATAATTATTATGCAAATAGGGAAAAAATTATGGTGCTATATATTTGATATTAATAACAGAATTTCAGAACCATTCCAACAAACATATTATCTAATACGGTACTCTTAGAACCAGATTTCAGAAATTTCCAATTTAATTCTTCCGATGTATAGATAAGTGAGGCAATTAGACAAATTAATTCTGAAACCTTTTACAAGATATTAACGTATATCATTTGAATTTGTTTTTCATTCAAAAAATACCTGTAGGTAAATAAGTAAAGCTGCGGGCATCAATGATGGCAAAAAGTACAAAAAAAGATATAACACCACTATATTTGTTCATGATCAGATATTTATTAATACAATTATAAGCATGGTAATAATTAATTATTGTCAGTTGATTATGTCTTAGTCCACATCAAGCTGCACCTGTGCAGACAGATTTGTCGAGTAAAAGAATCTTTTGTCTTGCTTCCCAAACTACACTAATTAGTCATATTCATATGATTATATAGGATGAAGTTAATACCAGAAATAACTACCATTTTGTATTTTTGTTAATTGCTATTTATATTATTTAATTATCGCATATAACTGTCAAAATCATAATTTCACATCATCACCTAATTAACTACTGATAATTCCTGTTTCAGTTCCCATAATACCAGACTACCTATTTTCTAATGACCTGAACATAACATTATCTGCTGACACTGATACGCGTCTTGGCCCTGCATCCCTTAGTCCGCTGCAGAGAAAATACGAAACACTAGAAAATGAAAATGGACCCCTAGGGGCACTTCTAGCTTCAAAGGCATTCGTGCAGTTGGCCTTCACCCCACTTATCGGTTATCTCATAGGAAGATTAGGTTGCAATGTACCACTTCTCATTGGTTCGTGTAATATGCTGCTTGCTTCAATATGTGAGTACAACTTTCACTCAGATATCAGAAGAGAAATCCTTCCATAATATTTAAACTTTTAGTTTTGTAAAGTTTCTCTATATAAACGTTTCATAAAGCTAAGGAAAACATCCAGATATGACTAACAGGGAGACAGTTGCTACTCTACCAGGCTCAGATCTGACCATTATGTAAGGACCCGCTCCAAAGCTCTCCCTGAAGCTGAAAAACTCTATATTCTGAAACATCGGAAAAAAAAGTCCAATTTATTCCTATTCTAGAGGGAATGCAAATGTTCAACCATGCAAACTTCCAGCACCGCGAATGAGTCATTCTTTTGTAAAACTTCAGAAGACGAACACTTGAACTCAAAGCTATCTCAATTCGTGTAATCACTTACCATCTAACCTGAAGCCGTGAAAACTCCAATACAGGAAGTAGCCACTTTCGGTTTCGATTGATTCATTGTAATCTTCACTTTTCCTAGATACCTTGTCTAAGCTAGGCGACATACATAGAATTGATTTGCACTAACATACATAACTATTTATTTAAACCTTCGATTTCGCTTAAGTAACAAACGCACTGCACTAGTTCTCTAAAAATTTTCTGTAAGTATGGGTCCTGTTGATGAGCTTCTCTAAAAATCAAGATTTATGGAAACTCGTTTGTTGGTGTAATTTTCATCACGATTTTTTAAGAGATAGTTTTGAGAATCTTCTATCTATCATGGATGTATATAGCATGTAGGGAAATATTTCCGTAATTTTCTTATAAACAACACAGGAAGTAGAGAGTTTTATATGTTTAAAAATGAATATATAACTATAAAGTCGATGAGAAATAACAATAAAATAAAAAAAAATTGAGCAACATATATGCCAATAGATTTTCTGATAGAACTACAATTGCGCCGTTATATATAATGATTTTAAGCCTGATTTCATTCTGTTAGCATGAGGAAACCATTGGGAAACTGTGCCTGACTCAAAATGCATCATAAGCCATAGTAGTATATGAAAAACTTTACTTATTACAGAAGTAAGGGATGTACACGATGCTTTGACTGCCTTCAGTAGCAAATTATAATAAATTTACATGATTCGCATGTTTAGAGGTCCCTACCCAACTACCAAACAAGACAACTGATCTTCTTTGACCTATTTTTCCAGTTTTTGCCTATGGAAATTCCTACAGTTTCCTGGTTCTGGCCAGAGCGCTTCATGGTAGCGCCTCTGCAGCCGTTGCAGTTAGCGGTATGTGCATCCTAGCAAAAAATCTTCCAGACGACTCCAGGGCTAAATTGATGCCATTAGCATTTGGTGGAATTGGACTTGGGGTTCTTATTGGCTACCCCATGGGTGGAGCGGCATATCAGACCCTAGGGAAAACAGCACCTTTCATATTCATTGCTATCCTTATATACTTCAATATAGGTAAGTTTCCAAAACTATATAATACAGCATAAATGAAAACGATAAAAGCTGTATTAGCGATAATTGGTAGTATAACCATAAGAACTATGAAAATAATACTGAATAGCCTTGAAAATCAGATAAGTTGAATGAATAGAGCGATAGAGATATTCAGACTGTAAAAATCATCGGTGTATATGCCATTAAATCTGTCCCTTTCATACATTAGTGTCTCTTATCTAAACTTATCCTGATATTGTCTTAATTGTCTTTATGATTTATTTTATAAAAAAAAAACAATAATATTTGATTAATAATCGATTATTATTCGAAAAAACATCAAGTAATATAGTTAACGACATTTATAGTTTCAATATTAACCAAATAGAATTTGAAGTACTTCAGCTAGCATTCCTCCAAGAAAAAGAAGAATACAACCACCAATCCACCATCGGAAGATCATATGGCGAATGCATGGGACTATTAAGAGACAATAAGATCCTGTTGGTCACCATCACCATATGCGTGTGCACGTCTACAATGGCCATCCTGGAACCATGCGTACCAATATGGTTGCTAGGTAAAATGGATCCACCGCCAACGAAATGGCAGCTAGGAGCAATCTTCATACCGGATAGCATTGGCTATTTCATCGGTTCTAATTTTACTGGTTAGTTAATTAATACATCATATTATCAATTTCCACTGACATATATCGAAATGTAAAACTCTAAAATCTACCCGGATCAGGTATGAACGGTCAATAAGAAAGTAAAGTTGCTTAAATGCTGGCAGAGCATTTTCTGCTCATTCAGTAGGTACTTTAAAAACGACTTCCTAAACGTCGGTATACTTTTGTATTTGTTGACATTTTATATGATCGGTGTTAATATAATGTATGTCTATCCAATGTTTGTGTCACTGTCAGGTGCCAGTTATGATTCGAAATGTATCATATCTGACGATTATTACAAGCTTATAATTAGATGAAATCATAACTGAATCTGGTAGTGGCGGCAATCTGCAAAAAACCTATCAAAAATTCCGTGCCGTCGCATTAAGCCATTAAACTACAATACCTCGAATAGCAAATGAATTCTAGAAGAATATGTCAAGTTCATTCCATCACGCAAAACTAACCGTAATTATAACTATATAGTGCCAATAACCAGGTCGCAGTGCTTATGAAGCGCGATAAGCTATATGCCTTTGCGAGAGGTTATTTATAAAAAAGACCCGACATCTAGTGGCAAGTTCGACTGATAGAATAGTCCGTCGAGGTCTGCCAGTGACGGTTTCTGTTGAGTCAAATTTTAACGGAATTCCTCTCTCAAATTTATAAAATAAAGCAAGAAGCTCCTGCGGAAGACAGTATAATCCTCGTTTCTGTTATTATTCCTCTTCAACACAAAAGTAAAATTATTATTTATTTAAGGCTCCCTTTCAGCTACACTCAATTGTTGTAAATTGACTATATCAAAATGTATAGTAGGTACTCAGATTTAAGCTTTTACTTTCTCAAAAATCGTTTTGTTCATACAAAAAGGTGTATAACAAATTCTTGATTAGATATTATATGCTGAATTGACAAAAGTAGAACTAAGCAGATTTAACTACCAATACAATAATGACACGGATTCAGTTTTGATATACATAGATTCGTACGATAGACGAATTGATCTCACAAGGTGCTGTAATATTATATATTAGTATGTCATAACATACACAGCTTCAGAAAAATGAAAATTAATAACTTTTTGAGTTTGTGTTCTTCTATCGATTTGGGAGTCCATATTTAATTTGTATTAAATTTCGCAAAGAACAAAATGTTGTCCTACTCCCGCTACGGTTTCAAATGTGTCCAAATATGGACTTCAGTTTGTATTTCCGAGTTCTGTATATTTTCCACAGGCCTCCTCCCAGTAAAGCCTTGGCGTATGGCCTTCTGTGCCTTGGTAATATCTGGTCTATCATGCTGTTTCCTGCCGCTAGCCAATACGATATCTCAACTATCACTGCCACATTTCTGTATAGGATTGGGAGTTGGCATTGCTGATGCAGCCCTGGTTCCAATGTTAGCTACACTATCAGATAGAAGAGGTAAGATATCCCTGAGACTCTATTAGAAATCATATTATAAGGAACATAAAGTGAGATCATTTTTCACAACAAATTCAAACAAACAAATTTTTACTTTATATTACTTATTAATTTTTGATCCAATCATCAAATCACTGTTGTAATAAACAACCTTTCGGTACCCATAGGGTTGTTTGATACGTCTTCAGGTAAACTGAATACGATTGAAGATAGCATAGCAATCGAAACGTCGTGATACTCAAAAAATTTATAAACAATGGAAGTCCGAAATCAAACTTTTGAAAAATTATATATTTTTGTTTTTTCCTCTACTTCTACCACTACTAATTATCACTTACCTTTATTTAATCACTTCACTTTACAATTGAAATGCAAAAATTGGGCATACATAGTTATAGTAAGTGCTGTTTGGTTTCTACCTTCTGGTAATACTCTCATTTTTTTATACTTTCCTAATAACACTATAACTTCTTCCTAGTTTGCAGTCTCTAATTATCAGCAGCCGAAGTACTCATACTTACTGATCATTTTTCGTATGTATTCTCTAAAAATGGATGGAACTACTTTTTACTTTCAAGTACCTCTCATATCAGTACTCATACTAGAGTACATACGAGTACTCTCTAATGTTACTCTATGTGAGTTACTCATGAGTACTTTAGCACCGTACTCTGCCCAGCTCTGACGTCCTGAATAATTATGACATAGAACATCAAGTTCAAACTGTGAGCTGTCAATATATATTATTTAAAAAACGGAAACTTTCAATACACTGAAGCAAAATAGCTCTAGCTGTTTAATATGAAGACAATCAATGAACTGTTTTCGCAAAATTGCTGGTTTTTATATCAGTATAAATCATCAGATATCAATTCCATTGTGAAAAATGTTATGTGATAGTCCTTAAAAATCGTATCTGTTCACTGTATTATGAACTATTTGGCATATGAAGTTTCATTTAACAGCCAGAACAAACAAAGTGGAACCAATGAATACCTTCTCTGTGATTTTTAGACTGTCCTTACTGTCCATTCTAGAAATATGTTGCCCTTCTTCAGCGTAAGGGAAGCTTTTGATACCACCTCATTTCTACATAACGTGGGCTGATTGGACACCAGGCACTCGGTGTCTTTTGATACCCTTATTTCAATGCAGAACAGAGAAAAATATGATCGCATCTTAGAGATAAATGTGTGACCTCCCTTATGCAAGAAATATAAAACCTTTTTTGCTATTATTTTTTTCCATAAACAATAAAACAGTCTTTTAATATTCAGGCGCTGAGGGTGACTATGGTCCTATTTATGCTCTGCAGCAAGCTTCGGTAGCCGTAGCGTATTCTCTAGGACCTCTCTTGGCTGGACAAGCAGTTCATCTTATCGGGTTTTTATGGGCTATGAGAATTGCTGGGTTCACTGATTTAGTCATCTGTCCATTTATGGTTGAATTGAACTATGAAGAGGATCAAGAGGTAAGCAATTTGTACCTACATGGTATGTAATTTATAGGAGCTCTTGGCAAATACAGGTTTTCTGACGTGACTTATGTTTTGCTTCACAAATAATCATAGCAACACGGTTAAATTTACTATTCAGAATTAATACTCAAGTTACATGTGAAATAGCTAACAGTTCTAGCATCAATATAAAAGTGGATATAAGTTGTCAGATCTAGCGTCTTAGTTACCTTACTTAGCAATTATTCTATTGATATAATTATATCGTATGTGTTTTTTCTTAAGGCATTAGCAACTGTACTTTTTCATTGTGGTACGGAAAACCCTGAAAAATATGCAGCCATCATTATGAATATGATGTTCCATACCATGAGCTGTATTCTTTGAAATATTTCATTTCTTCGTGGATTTTATAAAAAAGCTTTTTAGTTTACCGAACGCAGAATGAATCAAAATATATTTTGAATTTTTACAAACTTTATTCTTTAGACTTTAGACTTTAGACAGCCCAACCAATGTAAGTATTCAAGTTAACAGTCTACCAATGCTAAAATAAAGCGGAATACGTCACTAGTTGGATCTTATTTGTAAAACTTTGTACTAGTACTAGTTCAGTAAAATTCAGTCCTATCATCGATGTTAACTGATACTGGATGAACGTCTGTATTTAATGCAATATTGTGATATTACCTCAACATCATATATATATATATATATATATATATATATATATATATATATATATATATATATATATATATATATATATATATATATATATAATAATTCTGAACGATATTCACATTACACCAAAAAACTGACTGTACCTTTCTTGTTCCAGGATAAAAGGATTCCACTCAAAAGTACAACTGCTCCATACTATTCTAGTACATAATAACATCTGCAAGAAATATAGATCTATGTTCACTGTTACCATTAATTCAATAAAATAACATACCGAAAAGTAAATTCATATCGATATCTATTATTCAGCTACATAAAATATGATATATTCATGTATTTAGCGAAAACAAAATTTAAATATATCTGCTGCTTTTTCCTAGCTTGCTTGAATTTCCTGTTCAATTGAAGTACACAATTTTGAAAAAATTAATTTTTTTAGTCACTTGATTATGATGGACAATAATATTTTAACCAGTAGGATACAATGTCGTGACCCGCTATAAAGAAACATGAATTCATGAGAAGTAGTAAGTCGGTCAACTTGACTCCTCCATTTTTTTAAACATTGTCTACAAATGCTACAGTGCCATTCAAAACGTTAGTCATCTTTTTTCCTGAACCATATTTGGTTTCAATTATGATCAAGATTAATAGAGATGGACAACCACATGATAAATGCAGAAGTTACCTGAAAAATCTAGTCTGTAAGAGTGGCCTATGAACCCTCTGCTGACTGATTTTATTTAATTTCCTATATCTGCTTTATTCCTGTACATATAAATACATTTTATCTCGGGTAGCATTTATACCAATTTAGCGATTCGGGGCGCGTTATCCCGTGCATTCTGCTGAGACCGAATGTAAACAAAGTATAACCGTCTTAACTTACAGTACAAACAGACGGTAGCGAAGAATAATCGAGTTAGCCGGGGTTTGGAATAGGAAAAAAACACTGAAGGATATTCATTACCAGCGGGAATTTCGAATGGAGCAATAGCGGTCGACGAGACACACGATCCAAAGTAAACATACCCTCTGGGTGTACTGCAGGGGTCGAGTTCACTGGGGAGTTAATTCTGGCTTGATAGGATATGTGATTTTTCTCGGATGGCCAAATGTTAACCTTCCAGAAACATATACTAAGTGACACTGCAAGCAATTATACATATAAGAGGGTAGGGGGAATTGTTCTTCCACCCTTTTCATCTGAAAGATTCTTGGGAGGCAATTTCTTATCTGCACATAATTTGAGGTCTTTTTATCTCAGTAACATTTTACTTTCCACTCCAATCGGCCGGTGAAGTATTGAATCGTAAAAAATAGATTTTTAGTTCTTAATTTCTTAACACCTCGTGACATATATCTGTCTCAGCTCATCGTTCTTAGTTCTTGACCCTTCTATAACTCGAATAGTACCATTCCCAGATTCATCAAATTTTCACACAAAGAAATGAATAAGTGGAATTGTCACAAAATAAAAAATTAAAACCGCATGAAACTTCACATGTGTACGCTCCCGAAGTTTCTGATAATTTTCCACAAACATATTGGGTAGATCAAACATTGAAGGTAACATGAAATTTGTGATCAAATGCTTGGTTCGCATTGGATGGGAAGTGATGAGCAAGCAGCAAACCAAATCTTTGCAGCATGGTAAGTAGCGAGTCAACCTACTTGACATCATTTTCTTAAATCGATAGAGGTAAAGTCAACCCCTAAGTCTAAAACAAAGAGAGTTGCATTGCTTGATGACTGAAGAAAAAGTAGTGATTATTGAACATACTCAATACTAGTTAAGAATAATAATATAGGTACACTATTTGACATTGGTCACCTTCAGTTTTTTATTTAATTCCAGTGAACATTTTATACTTGTAGACCGCTATTTCAAAATCATTCAAAGAAACGTACAGTGCCGTATTTGTCATAACGATAGAATATTTGTCAAGTTTGTCATTATTTTTGTTTTTATAGTTTCATATCAATTGTTAACATTTGAATGACAAAAAGATACAACATAATCACCTGAGTATTATGAACATTTGCTTATGTTGTTGCAAACATTCCTACTTCTTGAGTTCATTTTTTTCAAATAATTCGCACCAATTGAAAAAGTGCACTTTACAATAATTGAAGGAGTCATAATCTACCCCAACAAGCATTGAAAGTGCCTCAAGCTGAAAAAACTGGTTTGCGAATATTCTGGAAAAAACATTGATTTTGACACTAATTCATACATACTACAGAATAATGTGGGTTGCTATCCTGGCACTGGATTTTTTATACTGCTTGTAAGAAAGATATAAACAAGCTAAAAATCATTATATTTATTGAAAAAAATAACAATGATCAATAGTCACTCGGTCTATCCGATTGCACAATAACCCAAACAATAATATACATATACAAGCTATATATACAGCTATCATACAACTTTGCGAGCAACTTATTGTTAAAAATAAGTAAGAATAGCTTGACACTCTTGATTATATTATCATTTTCCTTTATTGAATAGAGTCAATCAATATAGTGATTATGCAGTGTTTGAATTTCGTTACTTTTGTGTAGCTATGTCCACATGAAGACTCAGGAATAGAAAACTCAATTAGGTGACTCATGTTTTACTATACTGACTGCTCGTAATGAGTGTTAATGTTCAGCTAATACATTTCCAAATGACGAACTAAATGCTACAGCATATCATATATTCCTACAGTTTTACGGACAACACTTGAACAACAACAAGAGAATATTCCACAAAGAATAGAGTGTAAGCATAAGTCGAGTTGAACTAAGCTAAGTTGGATAATTTCCAGAAAAGGTACAACCTGTAGGGTGTCAATCTACAAGTATTTCCACGCAGAATCATATTATCTTTCTTGGTAGTGATATATTCTTTGGTATTAAGATGCTTATAATTGCACCTCGTCACTACCGTTAACAACACAGTGCGCTTTTTATCACAAAATAGATTGATTAGCATGTCTATGTTCATTTGCGTAGCTCTACTGGGTACACATCTAAGTCCAAGCTAACTAGTTGTAGTAATTTGAATTACGATAGTCTTCAGCCAATTCTAGTATTGCCGACTTCTTTACATTGCTCACACTCACACAAACCTTGCACAAGGAATGGACTGGGAAGCACAGGATTCGGGTTGAACTGAGCTGGATTGAACAGTGGCCAAAAAGGATACAGGCTATTTGGTATCAATGAAAAAGTATTTGTATGTGGAACAACATAGGGCTTAGACATCTTTGCAGCAGTACCCACAGGCTTGAACGCTGAACTTGGTTCTTCTGGGGGTGGATGCATCAAATCTTCACTACTTTGCTTGGAGTTGAAGTGTTCTATCGCCTTGAGAAGGTCGTGGTTGCATCTTTTAAGCACCAGCTCCAGCACTGCCCGTTTTTTATTCGGAAAGAGTTTGGCTAGCATGTCTATGCTCGCCGGACTCACATTAATTTCTTCTTGACCATGATCTGGAGGCATTTCGGAGTTCTTACAACTGTCTGGTTCAGGAGAAGTAACTTGCATACCGAAAATCCTTCCTGGTGGTAGATACTCGTAGGTGGTTCCAGTTTCAGCGGACGCTAAGTGTAAGGCTATCGCATCCTCGGCAGCCTGTTGACGTTTTAAAGCAACCTAGAATAAAGTTAATCATATTCAAAGGATCTTTTTAGGTTGTTAGGATATGCATTCATTAATTCGTGGGTAATACCGAGTCAATCAACTTGACGCAAATTCCCATCTCAATTTCTTACTTTAATGCCTTGTCCGAAAGCATAGAACGACCCCTCGTGCCTGTGATAGCACACAGCTATTGTCAATCCGCTGTGTTTACCCAATGGATACATAATACCCTGTTTAATGGAATATCATTCAAACACTTCAGCCTGTCAAGGCATCAAATTACCTCCTTCATCCAACATGGATCCTGATGTACTTTTTTCCCAAAATTATCTTTCAAATGGATTGATATGAATAGATTCCTAGCTTGGTACTTAATGATTAATACCTATCAAGTTATGCACACAGTCGTAGTAGGAATATAGTTATTTAAATACGCCAGATGACAAAGGAGTTGTGCAGATCGGCTACTATCCGCACAGTCCCTCAAATAACAGGCGTTTTTGGAGCTATGTAAAGACTGGTAGGGAAGAGAAACAAATTGCGTATATTATTTTAAGGAAGTTACGCGAAACCAGCCTCCGTCAAGTTGTATACCTACTGTACCTCCAAGGGTAGTACCTACGCGATCAAGCAACACTTGTTTAACAAGACTAGCGTATTTAGCAAATGAACTAAAGATTTTAATTTTGGTTTGCAAGATTAAACAAAACGACTTTTGACACCATTATATACCAGAGCTGTTATTTTCTAATGTATGAAATTTTGTGACTGAACAGGTAAGTGTGTAGAGTAAGGTTATTAATATAACCAACACAGCCAAATGCTACGTACCGACTTTGGAATACAATATTAAGAGGACCTTCGTAAATTCACTGACAAACAACGAAATAGAGCCTTTTATAGCTGTCCTGCGTTTTTGTTTGATAGTTAAAAATGTGTATCCAATTTTTTCCAATAAAGCATTATTGTTTTCAATTCCATTTTCACTTATATTTATGAAACTGAATTTCTGGCATTGCTTGACCCGAATCTGACTACAATTGAACCTAAAATGCATATGCACTTTGTCACTATACAGACATCATTCCTATTGATCTAGGATATTTCGAATTTATCGTGACCATTTTGTTGTTAAATAAAACCTAGTGCTCTAAAACGATAGTTGTTTCACTATGATAACAAACTATAGTTATTACACATTATTACGTTGACCAGTAGTGTATGTCATGTTTAACTATCATTTATTTAAATGAATGAAAAATTTGTTCATAGGTCAGATGTATCGTAACATTCTAAATCCATATTCATGGAAAAATCTAACTCTTCTGTGTTTTAAAGGTACATTTGTGTACAATCATCTATATTTTTTATTTATAATAAAATAGTAATTCAAATGATCGAGTGTCTTTTACTATCTGTGAGAGGATCTTGGTCAATGTCAATTTTCTGAATAACATAACTAAGGAGGTGAGCTCATAGAATTTCAATTTCATTAAGTATACGATTACAACGAAGGATCTAGTGGACAAATCTGTTTTTTTGTCCTCATCAGCACTTCAGGATTAGAATACATAAACTATAAATTTCAGATCTCAGATTATAATACAAAATACATACCTGAGCAGCCATGATCCTTTGGCGTTCTTTTATCAGACCACACTTCTTGCAAGTGCAGTTTTTGTAGATGCACTGCTTTTTATGCCCTCTCAATGTGGATATCATACCATGGTTGCGACATCTGGCACATTTTGGCACCCGCATCGCCTTTGCAATACTATTGGAAGCCATATCTACAGAAAAAATTAGTCTTCATTACTTTTCTAGGACACTGCAGTGATTCTACTGGTGATGCATCTGTGAGTCATTAGTTTTACCAGTTTTCAGTTATTGTGATATCTTGTACTATCCTTGTTGAGATAGGCTCATGAAAAATCGCCTACAGATTATACAGAGCTATTGCATTCGAATCATTCATGGGTTGAGAAACTTTGACCATGTGAGTGGAAAATACAAGTCAATGAAATGGCTTAAAATGGATAAAGTTGTAACTATAAATACTTTCTGCATAAGTTGATAGCGTCATCAAAACCCGTTTATCTAAGTGAAAAAATAATCTTCAGTTACCAAGTCCACAACATTGGAGCATTATGAGTTGAGAAACCACCACACTTTATGACATTATTCAAGCGCTGTTTTTCCTATAATTCTGCCCTACTTTACAATACTATACAAGGTGAATACAAGAAAATGTCTTTCAACAGCTTCCGTAAACAAGTGAAAATGTATCTAATCACTGTCCTTATATATTTTTCACTTAATTTAATTATTCACTGTATCTTTTTAAGCATACGTGTTTATATTGTATATAGTAGTAGTGTATACTTATTTAGTTTTAAATGTTTATCTCTTTAGTATTTTATTTGAAAATCTATTTTGATATAGTAACAGAAAATCGTGCGCTTCTGTACTGATACAGGCAGTTAAGTGTAAGAATAGCTCAGGCTAAACTTCGCTGCTTTTGTCTCACACATATACCTGATATGAATAAAGACGTTATTACTATTATTGTTAATATATAATAAATAATATGTTTCAAAAATGGTGACAAGACAAGATCCAGTCCTTGAAATACCATCATTCATTTATACACATATTGCATTTACAGTCATTTCCACCATATTGACTAATGCCTCTTTTTAATACATTCTGACTCAAATCTCCTTTGCGCATTGTGATGTGAATACAATGCAATATAGCGATGACAATTATATATATTATAATATACAGAACAATTGAAAGATTTAAAAGTTGTTCTGGGTTGGTAGTACATTTGGATTATTCTATTATATTACATTTTTTCAATACATACCGGTTGAATAGTCCAATGAAATAGATATATTCGTACTTTCACTCTAGTAACTAGGGAACTAGACGAGTTCATATAAAGTCCCTAACCATAGTGCTTGTACAGTTTATTGAATTGTCAATAAGTGATGACGTACATATTCAAGCACATAAAGGAGTTTTTTTGAGGTAAGCTAACCGAACACAAAAATATACATAATGAAAAATGTTGAATTGTTTTTTGGAAATTTAACGTGAATCCGAATCCTTTGGGGCAGCAGTCACAACACTAAACATTGTAACAACTCGTGTATAATATTCGCTTTTAAAATTACTATATCACGCATTCACATATCATAACTAGCCAAACGGACTAATGTAATTAATGTTATGTCTCCCAAATACGTTAAGCAATTTGGATATAACATGTTTCCAAGTTAATCGAACGACTGGTTATATTTGAACCGACGTCGATGATCGAATTATTCAAAAGAACTAGATTATGTCGGTGCTAGAAGAAGAGCTGAACCGCATTAAGGGATAACTGTCAACCAAGATTGTAGGAGCAACAGAACAAGAAAATACCCCCAACAGAAAAACATATCAAGAGGATGCCGACACTTCCACCAAACCTAACAACACCAATCTCAAGAATGAACATCATGAAACCAAAATGTGCATCTACCAAGTATCGCGCGAATGAGGCAAAATATACGTTGTTGAAACAAGAAGTCCACTAAAAATAAGAATCAAGGAACACCGACACAACAACCATCATGCATAACGATAACAGTTATTTCAAATCTATAGCACAGAAATAAAACCAATATGGTAGCTACTCATAACAGAAATGAAGAATCTACAGCTGGACAGAACGAACTTCAACATCACCAGCCAGCCAAAGGAGTAAAGGTAGAAAATAGACACCCAGCATATCCTTTCCCTGGAAAAAGACAAATGAGTTTAGGCCCATCACTTTACAGGACTCACCAATGACTTTTGCCACCAAGGGTGAGGTTGTGCTGTATAGTAGGATAGCTCGGAACAGACATATTGACTTTCTGTACAAGAAGGCGCTAACCAACATGTGGTGTGGTAGGCAGGACTTGAAGGCTCAGGCCACAGAATTTACATTGGCTTTATAGAGCGATAGTCAATAAAATTGCTTGGCCTGGTAGCCCAGCATAGAAAGTCGCAGTCATCCGCAAGCTGACCAAGATTGAGAGATTGGCAATATTGGGATTACAAGAGCCATGCACTGTCTGTGGCCCTCGGCAAAACAGGCTTCAGAAGGAACATATTGTCACTTCACCTGAAAGCGATTGAAGACAGTAGATTGGTCTAAATGTCTTGACACTCAAAATGATGTAGTAAGTCCAAGACACAACTTTTGGAATATCTAGGTTGTCTACAAGTTTCAAATTATGAATCTAGTAAACGTTTTATAATTTCTAGTTTATGGACAATGGAATTAGCAGCAATGTAGCCGTAGAGAAACTACCAATTATTTTATACATTTATAATTATTCACAAATTGGAAGCGTACCGTTAGATTCTATCCCAACCTACTTAACGAGGAATTTTATCGAAAATTTGGAATTCTTACAATAATTTAAGAGCCATGCAATCACGTTGTACCTGTATGAAATATGGTAATAAATTGTTGA
The DNA here is from genome assembly GCA_949316355.1 of Bruchidius siliquastri. Lineage (NCBI taxonomy): Eukaryota > Metazoa > Arthropoda > Insecta > Coleoptera > Chrysomelidae > Bruchidius > Bruchidius siliquastri. Next base: position 31,854,663 of record OX438535.1, on the reverse strand, counting down.
GTTATCACAAAAATTATATACTCTGGCACAACCCAGGAAAAAACTACATTCTTATTATATCAAGTGATTACAGTAATTATAGTAACACAAGAGATTCTAGAATGATATTTGGATAATTCAGACCAGATTATAGAAAAGCGATCAACCTCCTTTAAAATAGTCACAAAACAATATCCAGAGAATATACAATTGAATAAAATAAAAACACTTAAAAGGAGTCACAGCTATTTCAGTGTCTCTGTTTTGCACACATTTACAACAACAAAAGCATTCACATGATCCATACTAAAGACTTGTTTTTTTAAAACATCCTTGTGATCACGTAAACATAGGTATGTAGTAGTATAGATGAACATTTTATCATTCTCAAATAATTGAAACAACCAACAGTAAAACCAATATTTTTCCAAAAATTCTATGTGTGGATTGTTTTCTTGCTCCTTTAACTAATTACATTAAAAGTTCAATATCCCATCTTATAGGTACATTTGGATAGTTGACAGCTCACACTGAGAGGTAAATATATCTACATTATTGGAAAAAAAAATCATTGAGAAATGTTTCCTAATTCCACTACAATAACATAAAATCGACCGTTCATCATAATATGTGCCGAATAATTTTATTTGATTCGAGCATTAGGACATCTTACCCTCTCTTTCTTTTGTTTATATGCTGCATACATACAAATGCACACTACACCTCAATGATATACTCACAAAATCATAACAAACATCACAACAAAAATGAAACATCCGATCGCACTTGGTCCTTGAGGACTCTGCTACTCAACCTACTCATATAGGAGCCACATCAGATAATATCTTCTGTAAATCTAACTGATTAGGCGTTTCTGTCTCATAGATACAGCCGATACCATCCGAGTGGGCTGGTCCAGACCCCCCAGATGGTGAGCAGATGCGCCAATGGGAAAGCAGGATGCAATGAAACAACTAAAGCCTACGCCCACCAACAGCATTTTTAGGATCACCGTTTGCCGGGATACGTTTCATACATATCTGTATCGTGAAATGTTTTTTTTTCAAGTATCTAGTAGGTAGCTGTCAAATATATAAATACATTTTATTGGTAAGCAATAATGTTTGAGAATAGTTCTAAGTGTCTTCACTTAGTATTTGCGGCAACAGATCTGCTTTGAAATATCCAAACAAGAAGCTTAACTCAGTCAAAATTGAATGTCCCAAAATCAATTAAAAAAAAAATATTTAAATTTCATGAAAGCATATAACTCTCAATAGGTAAAATTCAAAAATAAGTGTTTATTTTAAGGATTATCATCATTATTATTATTATTATCATACAATTTTCTACTATTAATGTGTCTTTACTTACTGTTGATCTTAGTTATACTGTATAATTATTGAAAACATAATAGGTATATTATTTAAAAAAAGATCACTAGCTTTTTGGACGGCTTCTTCTGTTTTCTTCAAATGGTACAGAATTACTAAATTGAATTTTCAGGCCCATCGAGAGAAAATCTGGGCACAGAGGAAATCCGGTCCTCCCTACGGCAAAAAAAGGCATGTAATATTCTAAACAACCGAAAATTTCTAAATCTCTTTCAAACACACAATCTTCAAGCCTGTCTCGAAGTGACATGATACAAAAAATAGGTCACTGTTATGCACTTTCATTATTAACACAAACATTATACAGTTCAAATTCTCCAAACCACTTTTACACACCCTTTCATGTCTCATGGATAAATTGGCCGAACAATATTTCCAGTTATGATCTACCTGCCACAGCTTCTGAAAATAGATAATTTTCTTTGTGTTGGAGGCAAATGTGTGAATAATCATCTATGTCGAACAAGTATCGAAAATGTATGGGCGATAGAACGTCTATTCTATTGAGTTGAGATCTTTTTAACTCCGCCGCGACTACACCGAATTTCAAAACCTACAAAGCGACATTGATCAGTACTCATTGGTTGAAGAATTTTATAACTAACAACATATGTTATACTAAAAGCTATCAAGGACGATGGTATTAAAGGAAATAGAAAAAATTTAAAAAATGATGATAATAATAATGTTTATTTCCATAAGACTACAATAGGAGTAACGGAATATAGTCACAGTTTGAAAAGAAAAGAAATGTACAAAATATACAGACACAAACTAACAGTCAATAACACTGAAATTAAAATTCATATATTCAACTATCGACTATAAATGGTTTAATAGTTTTAAAAAATCACTGATTCTATGAACAATGCCAAAGTTTTGATCGCATTTATAGCCGTAACTCATTGTACAAACACATTGGGACACCTGGGCGTAGGTCTCTCTCTCTATCAGTATCTCTTTATTCACAATTGACAATATTTACATTTTCAATTGCATTGTGATTGTTAGGAAACTACATCATCTTTAGCTTTAAACAAAGTATGACATGAATGTCTCTTACTTTTACCAAACATCGTTTTAAACATTGTCTTTTGTATTATAAAGACTTCATTGACTTGAGGGAAGTTTGTCGTAATAATATAGTAATTAAATCACTATTCAGGCAAATAATATAGTTTCCAAATTTAGGATCAGTAGTAGACTAATCCCAAATTAATATCCTAACATGCTTTCATACCTGTATGAACTAAAATATATAATAGTATTGAGGATGCGATATCATCAGTGAAATCAGCATTCATGTTTCGAGCCATCAGCTAAACAATTACTTTCGTATTTTATTCATATCTAATATCATTCATGAAGAGATCGATGCTTCTGATAAGCATCTTGTTGTCCTCAATGTCTTTTTTGTTGTGGTGAATTTTCATTGAAACTATTGTCGATATAACGATATATGTATTTTTTATCATATCTGTATTTCCCTGATTATGATTTTGCGTTAAATAAGGATCTAATCATGCAACATAGCGAATGCATAATGTGGTGTATTACAAGTATGTCTGTCCTCAAAAGAGTGTGGAGACAAATACTCCAATCACATAATTTCAAAGTTCTCATTGAGTTCATTAAGATATATGGTTCATATAGCACTGTCCATGGTTGGAAGCATGTTACTGCCGATAGGCGGCATATCTTCGAAAAAATTCTATGGATCATGTTGACTACATTTGCGACATACTATTCAGCTTCAGTGAGCGGCGCTTTCTTGAAAAGGTATCATATTGAAACAAGCATATGTTGAAGCGGATTATAGTATTTCAACACCACTAGTACAAATGGGATCTTCTATATTTGAGCTATAATAGCTCATAGCAAGGTTTTATCTAAGAAACAATACTGCTATCCTGGATAGATGTCAATAAAAATTTAACATAAGTAGGGTTATTTTGAGAATCGCATGTGGTTTCAATTAACAATCAGTACAAAGATAGAACGTTTGAAGCAGTGTCAATAAAATACACATAACCGAATCGAATATATTAGCAGCTTGAAGGTTTCTAGCCATGACCCAATGCAAGACTTAGCAGTCTGCCTCGTTTCTTTCCTTCTAAACCACCAGGCCAAAGGAATGACTTACCGACCACCTATGAACTATCACTTCTTAATTATTCTCTTTTCATATTCCTGCTTTCTTTCCTTTTTCTTCTTTCTTTTACGTTCCACGACACATTTCCCTTCAACAGATTTATTTTCAATAGCGAAATAAACACGGTTGGTAGATGAGAGATACAATTTGACTTTGGGATCTGCAACCGAATTGAAATACAAACTATAATAAATAATAATATAAAAAAGGCACAAAGAAAAATGTCGCAAATTTTACAAATTAATTTTTAATTGTTTCTCAAGTTTCAAACCTGATTATATGTACTCAATAAATTATTAGAGATTCAATTTTTAAATACTGATGCCTCCTATTCTTCCTGATTCCATATATTTATGAAGTTTGGTCAAAAATTGGAGATAATTGGAAAATTACTACATATCAATGAACGGGAACTACCAAGACTTGGATTCTGAGTGACCACCGAATGCAAACCATCTTCACTACTTGTTTTTCATCAACTTCTCCCTACTTTCTCTCTTGATCCCTTCTCCCCTTTTTCTTCGACTTTTATTTGATTGCTGAGTAACCAGATCGGGGTATTAAAAAACCTTCAGATTGAATATCACTTTGGAAGTTTTAACTTTTGACTACCCCTATCTAGTTTTTCTTGAAATTTGTTTGATTTCTAGTATTTCGTGATATGACTACGACATAAACTTGTAACATAATTATACAACCGTCATGAAATATGTCGCTTTGGTCAAATACCTTCTTACATAATACTGACAGTGAAATTTGCAGCCATCGATTACTGTTTTAGGAAAAATATTTTAGATTTTTTCTCACATAGTTATCGCTCATTGTAACATAATATGATAATAAATCTAATAATATTTATAATTTCAGATATTATGAAAATCCGTCTGTCATTTCTATGGAACGTGATCATTTGTCATGGAATACCTCTTTCCCTTCGGTCACTATCTGTCCCACGACCAAAGTGGATGTAAGCCTCTTACATTCATTCTTACAAAACGCAACCGACATAGTGGACAAGGAGAAATACAAATCCTTCATCGTTACTTTAGCAGGTAGTTGCATATCTTCATATAATGCTAGTGCTATACTTGTTTTAATATTATTTCGTTTTTTCCTGGAATGGAATTTACAGATATCAATACTCTGTTCTCGATTTCCATATTTCACCAAAGTAAATGACAATTCGACTTTATGAACTGTCATCTCTTGGTCTTAGTGGCATGTTAATGCGTGTCCAATAATGTATAGCCTATCGCTCAATCATAAAACCCGTTAAAGGTTTATCCAGACTTGATAGAAATCAAAGGGAAACTATTTGACCTGCTAAGGACACTTCCTTAAGGCGCCTAGCAGTTCTCTTCCAATATTATTATCCATGATTCCAACTAGGGTCGCATTTGTAGACGCTGGTTGAACCATAAAGAAACCTCAGTGATGCCATTGGCAAAACAACAGCCTTAAGCTTCACGTATGCCTCCAAGTACGACCAGCGCTTTTCAAGTTTAAGAGGTGCCTGGTACGCCTTAATTTGTTTCCTTTCTCATTAGAAACGTCATTTAACTACCCCGGAGTATGAACCAAATTTTTTCACCTTTAAAATTGGCATATTGTAGTAAAATTAGCATGATTTTGAATTTACTATTCATGTTTCAACCTATGAACCTAAGTTAATATAATAATTATTTGAAAGGATCACTTTCATTCAATTTCCAGATGCAACTTACACGAACTTTGATAACATCATAAATTATCAAGAGGTTTTTGGCTACGATTACATGTATCTGATCAATAAATTCAAATTCAAATTTAATTCAAAGGTTTCATTCAGCGTAAATGATAAGAACTTCGAATTACAAGAGACTCTAACTGAGATGGGTTTGTGCTACAGTTTCAACTCAGAGCTAGCAGCTTACAATTCGTTAGAGTAAGTATATCCATATTTAGGTATAATAAATGGATAACTCAGTATCGTGTATTAACTATAGTTTTTTTCAACGCTTCATATGAAACATTGGATTTGTACATTTCTAATCTGTAGGACCTGTTATATCATATACTTTGAAATGTATTGTTAACACAATCAAATTACTTGACATAAACTAGCATTTATTTAAGCTTATAACATTCTGGATGTCTTAAACTGGGTTGTTAGGTAAAATCTTCAATATTTATAAATATACCTATATTCTACATGAAATGCTTTAGAGCCAGAATTATTGCTAAAAGAAATACCTGAAAACGGTGTAAATTAATAACTCGTTTTGAGTGACGACTATTAATTTTGAAACCAAATTACAACATCAGTTTATAGTATGTATATGCAGTATTATATATATATATATATATATATATATATATACTTTTAGAACCTTCAAAATCACATAAAAGGTAGTTTCACTACGGCCTAAATTGATCATAAAATTGAAGGTATTTTTTAAACTACTTAGCATCTCTAACTATCTAAATATATGGGTTAGCAGAGATTTTTCATAACTGATTTTGATATTGACAAAATATACTTATTTTATTCATTAATTACTATATAAAGCACTGCATTAAAATCTGAATAAAAGGAGAATTGTTTTCGATATAAACGAGACAGGTGTAATCCAGTCATCCCAAGGCTATCATATATTAGAAATGGAAATATTAGAATTCAAAATAATATGATCTTCTTTCATGTTTAAGGATGTCTACATAATAAAAAGGTTGTGACCACTCTCTGTCAGACCGTCTAATTATCTGTTGCTATTTATCTTATTTTTCATATTTCTTAAGTCCTTGATAATTTTTGATATATTTAGAAAATTTCCAAGGGTCAAATTAAAATCATTCTTACATGGTTCTCATATTTTAGAGCATAGAATGGGATTCAATAATTTATGAAAATCTTATTCTTTTTGTAAGTCAGTTCGGTGTGTTTACTCTGAAAGTTGGTTCTGAACCTGAATTTTTATCTGAAAATCAATATATTTCGTTGGCAACGTAAAAAGATTGCTATTATTTTATTACAGATACAAGCTAACCGGCAAAGGAGGTTTGATCCCTGCTAATGATATATACAGCGTCAATCCCTTGGATGGAGAAGTTTATGCTGATGTAGTAAACATATCAAGTGGATATAAGGTAAATAAATGATATGATAAGTGCAGATTCAGATAATCCCAAAATGATGATATGATAATATCAAAACTACTGTTGGTGGTCGCTGGGGTGCCTACAATTGATTTGGTGATTGAGGATAGACGTGCAGGAATTATGAATTGAATTTATATATTTGCTCTTACATAATGAAACTCAAACATCATTGACACTGAATTGTTACTTTTAGTTCAACAAATTCAAATTTGTATGTGACGTGTTTCGCTCTCATTTTACAACATCGTAGGATTGTGAATTCGCTTTTTTTCATAAATATCCTCTCGAAAAAGTAGGAATAAATAATGTAAATATTCATATTGACCTTAAAATGCTGAAAATTTTAACGGTGTAAGCTGTAGAGGTTAAACTCCTCGAATCTCTGGAAAACCGTTGTTCGGTGTTAAGGCTTAGCAAATGTGGATTTACCTCAGGTATTTAGCGGAGTGAACTTTGGAGCGAGTAGTGAATCTACTGAGTAAGGTATTTGAGGAGGTGATGTTTAATAGTTTGTGTTTGAAAGTTTTTGAGTTCAGAGTTCTTCTGTTTTCCATGTTTAACCAACGGCAAACTTTTATTTTATATGAAATATGATCGTACTTCCTTATTCCATATATCAATATGTGTCTGCTGCTGTAAATCAGCTTCAGTGGTGCATACGACCTACTTATCATTAACTTTACATGTCCTGGAAAACGCATATTACGGTCTATACTTGGCCCTAAGTTCCTAGCAGAATGTCCGATTGAAAGTGATGTAAAACGCCTTACGTGCTATATGCCATCAGACTTGATAGTTGAAAATGGCAACCACTGCAAAATATATAAAATCGTTGTTTTTTATTAGGAAAAATCCTTTGATATTGATTGCGAATAACGAATCCTAAAGAGCATCTACAATCTACATGAACTCTGGATATATTAATACACGTTAATATGTGCTTTTTTGTTTGTATGTAATATTTTTTTCAATTCAAACCATGGCGACAAAATATACCCATATTAACAGGTAAAATACTTTAGAAATCCTATCAATATATCTAAATGTACACTCATAACTTTTTATCACTAATAGGATCATTGAGAAAACTTTCTAACTGAATAATTGATAACATATGTCCCTTATATAAATATGTCATCAGAGTCGGCAATGACGCAAAAGGCTGAGTCCTATTCGCAACGAACTGATGTTGCATGTAGATAATTGAAATGCCTATGTTTACGAAAAGTATGAAGAGGTTCCAACTGAAAACATACTTAAGAGAATATATGCTACAGAGCTCCATCCACGGTTTGTATCAGATTGCTGTATCAAGGACATTGATGGAAAAGGCAACCTTTATTTTCATTGTGTGTTTTTCTATGTGGCTGGCCATCATCACCAGTTACCAAACTCTATACAGGTAATGTAGTAGGGTGATTCATGAGTCGTGGCCAAAAATCATACACAGGGACGTATTTTAAGGGAGGTCTTCAATGTAACATTATTTGTATAGTTTGAACTTCGAAAAGGTGTCATTTCATAACTTGCATTTCCATCTTTATCTTAGGTACTATGTGAATCCAGTAGTGATCAGCATCGACAAAGACCATCTATCCTGGAATGTCACGTTTCCTCCAATCACCGTATGTCCCTCCTCAAAAATCAACACGACGATGCTCGACGAATTTGTAACCTACTCCACAATCCAAAATAAGACGCTACTCAAAGAGTTCTTCATCAAACTGGCCTACTCTGATTTCACTAATTTTGAAACCATTCCGTTCTTCGACGAAATTGTTTCCGAAGAGTATTTGCATTTGCTCTTGGATCTGCAGAATGAGTTTTCTCCATCTATAACGTTCAGCTCTTCAGAAGTCATCGACCTGTCGATGATCAGAGTTGTAACGGAAATGGGGATTTGCTACGCGTTTAATTCGAAACTAGCCATGTACAGTTCAGTCGAGTAAGTTTGAGCAAATTAATGGTACATTAAGTATTTTGTCCAGGTCAAAGGCTTGATGCGCGATATTCATCTCTAGAGATGGATTTCATATGACGATCCAGTATGTTTGAAGATCTTTAATATAGTATGTACTTAGTTCCCTTTCACAGTCTGGCCGCAAGTACCTTCAATTGTACAATACAAAGCTAGCTTTTTCCGTTATGTATTGACTAGTATCGCAACCAAATAATAACTATTGAGGATCAAAATTTTATTAGGTCTGTAACAATGTACAGACTGATGCCTAGACCGATTCACAGACCGATGCTCAGACCGATACACAGACTGATCCACTGACTGATGCACAGGCGGATACACAGACCGATGCACAGAACAATGCACAGACCGATGCACGGGCCGATGCTCAGATCGATACACAGACTGATGCACTGACTGATGCACAGGCGGATACACACACCGATGTACAGAACAATGCACAGGCCAATGCACAGACCGATACACAGACCGATGCAGACCCATTCAGAGATGAATTCACAGACCGATTGACGGACCGATTGAGAGACCGATTAACAGGCCAACTCGCAGACTCGCCCACATAACCACCCACAGACTGACCCACAGACCGACCCACACACAGACGGACTGACAAATCGACCCACCGACCGACCCATCGACCGACCTAGAGGCCGACTCAAAGACCGACCAACAGCCTGGCCTACAGACACCAAATTCCGACATCATATCTGATATACTTTCGATTGCTTCGTTGTATTAGGATTGTAGAAAGCTTAACTTTGTAAAACTCTTTCATCAGTTCATATAAAAATTGTGTATTTGAACACAAAGTTTCACAAATAAAACAAAAATATTGTTCTGTTGTCTGTCTTTGGAAAAATATTTTCCCTAACACAGACAAAATAAAAAACGATTCACTAGAAAAATAGCTTGACAGAATAAATAGTGTGAATAAATTTGAGAACTAGTTTTCATGTCCTCATGTCATCCTCCTAATTAGCTGGTTGACAAGTAATCTGAGTAAAGTAAAATAGGTATAATTTCCATCAGCTTCACATCACATGTTGAAAATCATATCAGACAGCTCGTTAGAATGTTTCAGAATTATAAATACTTTCCAAATACTGCAATATCAGTAAACACAAAGTTTTTTTATTTTTGGAACATGCGGAGTTATTAAATTTTAATTCTACTTTGTACTTCAAATAGTTGCGCAAACTCAGCGAGATTCTGAATTGTTTTGGACTATTGCTGCTTGTTAATTCAAACTAATTATATATGATTAATCAAGAAGTGACATTTTACCGTTGTACACCACACCACAGCCGTTGGGAAGTAGGCAATGTGATACTGATTTATGAGTTGTACATAACAATACGAGAGACATATAAGACATTTGTGGATCGGTCAACGGAAACTACGTACATTGAATTGAAAATCGATTTTTAAGAAGGCCTTATTGACAAATAGTTAACCATTTATATATCTATCGTTATAGCTACTCCAGAATTGCATTTATTGAGGATTTAATATTTTAGATACTGGGACCAAGGCTTATGGAAATTTGTTGATGATTCTGTGGATGTTTTCAATATAAATGCTTTTGATGGATATTTCATAGCTGTTATGCAAAATATGTACAGTGGGTACAAAGTAAGCATATGATCATTTATCTTGCTATTTTTAATTCTATAAATTGATAACTGACATGCTAGAGATCAGAGAATTGCTAAAATGAGTAGATTACTTAAATAAAAATATAATTTAGTAATGCATTCATAATGCCTGAATGCTTGCTTTCTTTTATACGAATTAGACATATTCACTTCTGAAGGTATTGAGCATCCTTAATATATTTTGAGATTAGTATGTAAACCACAAAGTAATGTTCTTATTAGATGCCATTCTAACGGTTTTCGTGGAACAAACAATATTTATGTTTAACACTTAAAAAAATGACAGGTATAAATATTGTATCTATCAAAATAATGAGACAAACGAACGAACAGAACATTTCAACTAACTGATAGTCCGACGATGATTTAAATATAAATCGAAACGCGTCACTGAAATAAAGAAAATGAGTTTTATTTGTGAAACTGTGTGTGAATTACACAACTTTTTATCTGCATGATGGAAGAGTTTCACCAAGTAAGAGCATCTACAATCTACATGAAAAACTATATGATAAACTAATTTTGAAATTATAATGATATAAGTCAGACAGTGTTGTGTTTCAGACATGGCAAGGCATTATGTCAGTAGGTTCAGACTTCAATGCCTGGAAGTCAAAAACCTTATTATAGTTTCAGTTGGTCTGTCGATCTGACGGTGTGTCGGTCTGTCGGTCTGCGGCCCCCCTTCAAAACAAAAGACTGGGTACAGGCCTAGGCACACCTAGATCTTCTTGGAGTGCTCGTCGCCCCCTACAAGCCTGTGATTTTTTATTCAATTCGAAATCATATTAGATTTCAGGATATTTTGATTTTTCAATAATTAATTAATGCACTTTTGCACAGGATTTTCCTGGCAGATTTGGGGCTTCCATAATGCCCTTTGCGCATACAAAACGCGTGAGTAAATCCGCGATGACGTAGGGTCGAGAGTCATTGATTCTCATACTATTGCGCTTTGTTAATACACACTTACTCTAGAAGTGTGACACATAATTGTTGGTATTTTTTCATATTAGTTTAATTCAGAACATTTGATAGAGGCAACTTGTGTCGAAACATTCTCATTTATCACTAATCGTAATGGAAGTGGACTTTCAAGTTTTAAACCACATACTTCACCGCATTGCGACAAACTATAGGATTAGATTTTTTATGTTAAATGGTACATTCAACTATGTAATTTTTCTAGGTATACGTCCATGGTCCTTTCGAATTTCCAGACATCGCTACTAAATACATGTCATCAGATGACGGCTACTTCCTGCAACTGTATCTGTCTGGCTTGACTATCTTCAGCAGCGAAAGAACCAAGACCCTCAGTGTAAACCAAAGGCGCTGCAGATTCTATTATGAAAGCAATCTGAGACATTTTCCTGTGTACTCATACGTGCTATGCAGAATGGAATGTAGAGCAACACTGGCCAAGAAGCTGTGCGGTTGTATTCCACACTTCTACAGGCAACTTGGTAAGAATCGAACAATACAACGGGTCCAAAAATTGATGTCCTTTTGGAACGGTTCGGTTTCACGCTATTGGAGATAAATAATGCGTCTAAGGAATATGAAATACCATATTCCTCAAGGTTCCAAAGTTGGCCAACAGTTATTGTAATCAATCACATAGATATCATAATGGTTATTTATGTCATTAAAAATTAGGCGTATTTAAAAAAACTCTCTACATGAGGTCTCCGAATCACCGTTCAAGGTTGAAAATGCAAATTAGAGAAGAATCCACTTTAATTGTCTAGAGAGTTTGGGAGTATATTGATAGACTTTAGATACGACTAACTGATATGACATCTCGTTCCTTGTGAACTATTATTAAATTAGGTTTTACGTCTGAATTGTATTTATTAAGATTTCATAAAACTAGAAACGTATTTCTAATCCTTCAAACAAATTTACGATACAATGCAGACTGCTGATGGCATCTCAGCACATATGATGTTTTAATATTTATGTGATTTTCAGATGGCGAAAGGATTTGTGATGTGCCTGGACTGCATTGTCTGTCAAAATATAAAGGTATATTCAAATGTGTTAAAATTAAAACGAAAGAAGTCCCCGTTCTTAGGAGTATACGATAATGTTACCTCATACATGTTATACCATAATGAATATTTCCAATGTTAAAATACTTGTAAAGACACATTTCGTATATAGCCACCCAGCAAAAACTTGGAAATAGGTATACAATACATATATCATCTTGTCAATTCGATAACACAATTTACAGTTGATCGTAAGGTATTGCTATGACTGAAATCATATCTAAAATAGACTGTTTTTGTATCCCTCCATTAACTGTAATAATACTTTAAGATCGACTTGTATTTCTGAAGAATGAATGCTCTTGCCTGCCGAACTGTGACGAAGTGAACTACGTCGTGGAAAAAGCTGATAGTAGAGAATGGTTTCTGGGTACAAATTTACAATGGGGATTGAAAGAATATCCTAGAATGAGGCTCAAAAGAGATGTTATCTTCGGATTCTCTGACTTACTAGGTATGGATTGGTGTACAATATACAAATAATTATTCATCCTCATCATGAACAAACAAACTATTATGATATCCAGTCGCGGATTCAGACGGGCAACGAGTGCAATAGTTTTTTTTAAATATTTTTTTGTATAATGTAAATGACTACCAAAACTATTTGTCAAAACTCCTTCATCGTTAAGATAAAATTTTGTAAGTTATGTGCAAGAATTCACAAATGAATTGTACTATTGTTCAGTGTATAAAACTTTCAAAACATTGCTTGGAAATATTCCGAACCAAACAAGCGAAACATAGATACTTATTTTTTTTCACATAAATACACAATTTAATTTGCATAATATGTTAATCTCAGCAAGGTTTACAGCGACAGGAATCCGGACTGGATTGTGATTAAACTTAGAAAAACAATTTTTTTTTGAAAAATTCAAGCTCCCTCAAAACTAAAACTTCGTGTATAAAACGCGTTATATAACATTTTGTAGTCTAACAAGTCCATTTTGTGATCGAGAAGTACTAAGTACTAGAAAACAAATATCAATATAACGAAGAACAGAAGTAAACAGTTTGTGGAATTCAGACAAATCGGTAGATGGTTTTGACATAAAGTGAAGCGTTTTGCGTTCAGTACTGACATTTTTGTATATGTTACTCATATTTATCATTCCTTATTTGCAGTGTACATTGGCGGAATGGCCGGACTTTTCATGGGATGCAGCGTATTGAGTTCCATCGAAATCATATACTTTTTTACGCAGCGTTTGTACTGGTTCCTTAAGCAAAGAGAAAGATGAATGATTTATAACTAAAAATAAGTATATATGATGAATACATAATTATATGAGTAGATTTAAAATTATCAGCAGCGTACTATAGGTGTCTTACTTCAGCTATCTATACGATCTTTCTCTAAAATCGTAGTTAGAGATGTTGTATAGGTCTGCTCATTTTCTATACCACCATCACATACATTTTATTACAATACATTATCAATCAAACTATGGACATATGGATATCGCATAACAGGTGATTTTCCACGACTCCTCACTTCATAGCTTTTTGCTCATAAAACAACTATTCAAGGACTAAGGCTCTTCGTATATAAGTTGAGGTGTCAAAAATACATGTTTTATGTTATGTTAAGTTTTTAATCAAATATGATGGGTGAAGGTCGTCCTATATACGGATCTTGTACTACTATGTATTCAAAAGGCATGCCAAAAGAATAGTTTCGTCTAACCCTTCCTCGCACAGATAGCTGAATCCTGTGCATGCTTTTAGGAACAGAACTGTACACATAAGTGTTGATTTATTTAAAGCTTGGTGTTTATACTTGGAAATTGGAGTTTACATTCCGAGTAACACTAATTGACTATGCGTATGTAACCTAACCGAAAACAAATCGGTCTTATTTAAGAAACAGAAAATATGTTACATTTTATCCGCCTCAGCCGTCAGAAGCATGAGAAAAATATGCACCTAAATCCTGCCTATACAAATATATAAATAACAGTATGTAGAAAGGGTTAAGGTGCATATTTCGACGGTAAAATGCGTGGTATGTTTTCATGGAAACCTCAAAAGCTCTGTTGTTGTGGCTTTACATTATATCTAACATAAACACCATTAATCTAATTGTGAAGGTCGAAAATCGTCATCTTTATTTTAACACTGAATTGTTTGTCTGAATGATGGAAGAGTTTTACCAAGTAAGAGCATCTGCAATCTATATGGTCATCTTAATTGTTTATCGTTACGAAAAATATATAATAATTTCTTATTTTGGATGTGGAGGAGGCCAATGGTTTCAAAATATTAATTTTTCTTCAAATTCCATACAAATTCAGAGTGTATAAAAAAAGTTTCAATGTTTCCAGATATTATTACTGATTTTAACGTCTAGCTGTACTTCAAGTATATAAAAAATACTGTGGGATAGCGCAAATACGTTTTTGGGCATATCAAATCCTAGTTGATATATAATTCCATTTTTTGTATGTTCCTCAATATACATTTTAAAAATATAACAAATTCTATTTGCTGTGATTCTTGACTTCCTAATCATTTCCCATAATAATGACAATTACAAAAAATAGCTCCAAATTATTGCGTGATCAATTGTAGATGCTCTTACTTGGTAAAACGCTTCCATCATGCAGATAAAATAATTTTGTATTTAACAAACAGTTTCAAAAATAAAACGTGGTGGGTGGATTCGTTATTTTAAAATCTTAACTTAATTTATTTGAGTGGATGCATCGCTTTAATGAATAAAATTACCGCATTTATAAATCATATAATTATATCATGGTAGAATAAGCATCAATTTGTATTATACTCATTTTCATCGATTGCCTGTCTACTCATTATATTCCTTAATCCAAAACATGCTGGATTCCTGTAGATATTTCGAAAACAGTTCATTTATTTACTGATGACGTATTTCGACATTCAAGATACAAGTTTCCAAAGCATATGAAATGAAACCACAACGTAAATATAAATTTGAAAGTTACTCGTCCATTTAAACCCGAACATTTATATGTACAACCTAATGAAAAACACTCCTACCATCGATGTCTACAGCGGCGAATGTATTCGATATGTGACGTTTTACTGTCAGTTTGTTAAATAAACAGAGATCCATTAGATTGTGTTGCGTCACATGTGTTATTGCTGATGCGTCGGCACCAAACGGACCACCCAGATTTGGCCTAAGTAGTGCGGCAATGCGTGTGACTTTCTTACCTTGCCCGTAACGCCTGGCGTCTAGCTGTTGTCTATCCCTACCATTGTGTTAGAATAACAAGAACAGCATTTGTGGTTTGTTTTTGTGTAATGCGTGATGAGCATATCAAATATCCTCTTGTTAAAACTCAACGATATGTGTGATCGTAACAATTTCACAGATTGATAAAAGTACCTGTCTACATGCCACCTCAGACTGAACTACTGTGGCGTAAATACGTGTCATCTGCATTTTAGTGCTGTATTGGTTTTTTCGAATTTGGGTAGGTCTGCTATGTACAGGATATAAAGCACTGGTGATAATGAAGAACTGAAGAGGAATCCCCGCATTCCTGACGAAATGACCGTAATTCTTGTTACTAATTCTCACTTAAAGACTTCTTGAGGACAAATATGAGACTAGGAGCATTCTAGGCAGATGCCTTACCGACTAGTTGGGCCATGACGAACTGGTCAGACAGAACGGCAAATTCGCTATGGAAGGTACGCAATTCTTCTTCGTTATTTTCTAACCTGTACAGCTCGATCTTTGATATCTTGCGTCAGAGGCCGATACTGGCTTTGGCGGTAATGGCATGATTCCTTCAAATTGAACTGAGTGCGGAAATCTGCCGCCCTCAGAAAATATTATTTACAGAGTTTTACCGAATTACACTGCAATCCGTAAGTGGACAACTAATAATAATTGGAAAGAAAACACCCTGTAATTTAGGTCAATTAAGCGACGAATTTCACGTATCAGTCGGTGGTTTAGCTCATCTTTAGTTATTACAGGTTGCACTTACCGAAGCCCCTTGAATTATATTTATATATAGATGATATCCAAATAGGATGAAATAAAACACTACCCATTTACTAGAAACTTCATATCTTCAGGTAGTAGTTTGATGATTTTTTCTACTAATTAGAAGGAACCCTCAAAAATGTTACTTATATGTACTACGATGAAAAAAGAAAGTAGAATATGATATGTAAAACTATAGAGTGACAATTTTTACAACTTTTAGGAATTCTAAAAATTGGCAACCACCTGAGATGACCGAAAACAACAAAATCGGGATTTTATAAAATTGATAATCCCGCCCCCCCAAAAAACCTTATTAGCTCATAAAGAGATCCAAAACTATGAAAATGTACAAATATCGACGCGAATGTTCCTGAATAAAGCACCATAAAACATCAAAGATCTATTATATCTCAAATTTCTTTATATGAAGTCTAAGATAGTCTGCATTGATATAAAACAGTAAATACGCCTCCAGAAACTCTGACCAACGTTGAGCCCTGACAATAAACAAAGAATATCCCACATGCAACTCGTTAATTCTATTTCAAATTGTTTCAATTACAGCAATGTACTAAATTTCTCAAGACCTTATTATGCCTGGACCCACCTTTTTGTTACCTGAAAATAAACATGTTATTAAAATTTTCATCGAATGTTTCGCGCAACATACCTGATCTAGGTTTGAAAAGAAATGCTTCAGCTTTGATGAGTGGTAGTTCAAAAAAAATTGTAAACAGGAATGCGACGATAAATACGGCAAACAGATCCGCTAATGCATCATAGACCTAGAATTAATAAGTTTAGGAGTTGTTTCATCCAATCAATCTACGAGAACCCAATGTTAATTGTACCAAAATGGTTAACAGGATTAAAAATGAAAGGAAAGGTAACCTGAGCGAAACGTTTTCAACGAAATCAGCACGCATGCTCATAATATCCGAGTACGGGTCGAATCAATCTAACCTCACAAAACATAGATGGAAGAGAAAAACAAAATAGAATCAACCAATCAACAAACAGGAGCCAACCATTACATTTGGTGCTTCGTTCAAGAGACCTCATATTTCCGGGGCAACGCCTAACATCGTCACGGAGGCAAGTTTATAGCTACCTACTGGTACTTCAAGTCCAAAGGAAACTACTATCACTAAACTACGTGAAAAATCTCAGGCGTGTCTGCAATAAAGGGATAGCTAAAAGAGCAAAAATATTATAGGTTATAGGGAAGGTAACCCAAGCGATACGTATTTCTGTAACTTTTGGCTTCATCACGCCCAAATGAATGTGGAGAGGGACAGTCACAACAACAAACTCACAGCATTCACGTTGGAAAATGTCATTGGTTCTTTTGCGGTGCCGCACTTGTATAGTTGTATTATACTATGCAATAAAAAAATTCCATAGGTAATGCGACTCAGAGCTTTGAATATGTGAGATGATAAAAACTGATTGAGCAATCCTGAAACATAAATAGAAAAATATTAGCGAATACCATACAAGATACACCTTTATTCAACTTGAATTTGCTACATAACAAAACATGAGCGATGATGTTTAAAAGCATGTTTACAGTATAGGCTTTATGTATTATTTCAGAAAACAATGTCACTAAGATCCATTCAAAGTTACCTCATGGTAACAATTTTTCAGTTCTTAACGTAGCAAAAATTCTCTCCCTATAAATTTCGACAATACCTATATGGAAATTAGAACCGAAAAAAATAAAAACAGTTACTGTGTAAGGCAACAATTTACATTTACCAGACAATGTAATGGTCATTTGACAAAATCGTTTATAGAATGAAAGTTTTTTAGAAATATGAATGATGTAATAATGTACATTTCCATTCAATTCTAACTAATTTATACTTTCATTATCCAGAATCTATAGTTTAGATACGTAATAAAAGTTTTTTTTCAGAATGGATGCGAGTGGGAGGAATGGTTACTTTTATTTAGTTGACTGTCTATATATTATATAAAATATGTCGAATCCAGGTAAACCATCACAGAGCTATGACATATACCTCCATATCCATGCATACAAGCCCACATAATCCACGCCAGGCCCACCGTCCAAGCTGTCCTGGAGAAGGTGAGGTAAATGCTTGCCTCTAACCTGTTATAAACATGCTCCGGTACGTAGAACACATGACATCCAAACATTGCTGTGGCCATCAAAGCAGCGGATATCGTCCAAAGGAGAACATTTAGTTGAGAGCTAATGCTGTATATTCTGCTCCTGGTGCAGAATAACAGGTAACCAAACAGTAATCCAATTATATAAGGTGCTGCTCGAACATGTGGCTGGATGTAGTATCTCGAGAAATATTTCGTTTTGAATAGTTGATTACTACAAGAAAATGTGTATCATCACTAACGGATTTTAGTCCTGCGTAAACTGATCTATAATAGAAATCCCTAATTAAAACAAAAAAGGTCAGCCATTTTCAGTAAAACCTTGAGTATTGATTCCAATTTTCTCTTCATTTCAAATATTTCCTTCATACGAAAATAGCAGTAGTTTTTCTGACTAATTTTTATGTCCCATATATTACCGAGGAAGCATTGTAAGCATTTTTAACTGATACTTCACCTTGTATACATCACGAAGATTTACATAGTCACACATAAA
The DNA here is from genome assembly GCA_949316355.1 of Bruchidius siliquastri. Taxonomy (NCBI): domain Eukaryota; kingdom Metazoa; phylum Arthropoda; class Insecta; order Coleoptera; family Chrysomelidae; genus Bruchidius; species Bruchidius siliquastri. The sequence goes on along the minus strand of OX438535.1, from coordinate 31,835,690 downwards.
TATTTTGTATAGAAAAATTAAAAAGTCATATGACCTTGTACGCTATATTATTATAATATATATAATATAAAAATATGTTTACTCACGTGATTGGCAACATTTCTCCACTATACTCGTTGATCCAAGCAAAATAAAAACTGCTCATCATTGAAAGGATAAATAGTACCAATACAATGGAATACCCTAAATAAGGGATTTTCCACAACGGATACAGTATAATCGGTGATATGAAGAAAAATGGGACCTCATTGGAAAGATACCATATGGGGTAGATGCACTGGAATTTGAGAGTTGAGTGACAGCAACTATAGTTTAGTTGATACCGTATTATTGTATAGAAAATTATTTTGTCCTGAATTGTCAAAATGGTAAGTGGCAGTAAATTATATAAATGTCTAAGAATACAACTTAAACTCCAAAAGCCAAGCTTCATATACTCGTTTCCGGCCTTTCCACTACAATATTAACTTTATTATAAATTAATATTCATTATTATAAATTAATCGTAGCCACAAATATACATGAAAAAGTTATAGAAAAGGTGCTAACATTCAATACTGCGGACTAATCAAACTAAATGTGTGTATAATATACTTTTTAGTGCTTTTATTGAATTATACGAGGGTCACGCTGAAATTCTTTAGATGTTCCTAATCTATACAAGTTTAAACAAGTTTGAGAACGCAGCTATTTTGTCTAAAGTTGTAAGTGCCTACCCGCAAAGGCAGCGTTTGAATCGTTCAGTAGTTGGCTTGCCACGGTCTTGAATGCATCTAAGTGTTGGCCGAATGCGTAAATGTATTGAGGTAGGGGGAGAATATGTTGAAAAAACAGAATAAACTTTTTAAAAAAACCTTGTAGTTTTTCTGTATCTAAAAGCTTTCAGCATGACCCTCGTACATGAATACAACTTTCATGACTTTCTGGATACATGTCTTTGGAAGCATTGGGTTCACGGAATATTTTTGCAAATATTCCGAATATTTCTTACTATTATATGAATTTGTGACCTAACTACACATTTTAAATCCCAATAATCGAACGATTTCACACAGCACGATCCATGAGACTTACCAACTTATCGGGATTAATATGTGATTGAATATGAAGCAAAGTAGACCACCAGTAGTCTTGGCAGTGTTTCTGATGATTCGCGTAGACATCATACAGTATAGGGCCGCTTCCCAAAAACTGTGGCATAGAAATGTAGAACAATACTACCATAGAAAGTGGCAGAGTTATTCTCAGGTACCGATGCAAGTAAAACAAATATATGTTAAAGCTTCCCGCTTTGGTGACATATTCGAAGAATCCTAAGGACACAAGCATGCCACTAGTCATGAAAAATGAATCAACGCTTACCGTGCTGCCTAGTATAAGAGTACTGGAATATCGAACAATCCACTGAAACAAGTTTTCAGAATGAACTCAAAATATTATATTAAAATACATATATATGAGGAATTGTTTTGAAATATAAAGACATTATCATTTACTATTTATTTTCATAGCAAAACAGTTTTGTTTTTGAATAAAATATTATATGAATGGTTGAAGTATGAACTATTATGAATGGCTTTAATAAAAAAAAGTCCTTATATGTTTACTTTTCATGTTTGCAGTCATTTTTTTATAAAGTCAAGAGGTATTCAGAAACCTAAAAGAAGCCTAAAACCTCATTATAGGGCAAATCAAATTTTAAATGATACTTTGTAAATCATGTGAGTTTTGATAATGTTTAATGTAGTCGAAGATACTGCAAATTCCACATGGTCCAGTAACTTCAGTTTTTGTGATTTTCATCAAAGAGTCACATGAGGAAAAGTCCACATATGTGGAAATAAATCCTATAAAAAGATTTTCGACATGATGGAAGTTGCAATGTTTCTATTCACTTTGAGTGTGATATAATTTACATTGAAGTCTTAACAAAAAAGATGTAGGTAGAACTCACATCTAGTTGTTCGAGTTGATTGTCGACCGGAAACATGACATACATAATGTATCTATGTCCAATGACAACATAACAAGAGCTCATTATTCGGAGACCATGTAAGAAATCCAATTCATTCTTGCCTGTTCCTAGCCTAACAATTCGTTGGAAGTTTCTGTATGCCGAAAATGTATCTAGGAAAAAGTTGTCACTAGCTAAAACAACCGGTAAATGTATTATCTTATCTTAATAGGACAAAATTTTTCCAATATATGCAGGGGTGGATCAAACATGAACAAGCCTCTTTTGGAGTGCTCGGCTGTTGAGTGCGCGAGGGAATCAAAACTGTTCATACACTGAAGTTATGTTACGCAAAATTATTGAATAATGTATTTTAATGAAAAAGACATTCATCTTAGTAGCTTCACAAATCGTTTATACAAACTGTGATGTGATGAACAGTCTCAGACCTGGAATATACGAATCTAAGTAGATTGTTTTGAATTCATCTCAAAAATCTGTGCCCACTTGAGCAACCCTATAGGATGTAACAGACAAAATTATAAATTTTCATGGACGTTACAAAATATGTTTTGGAGTATGCTCACTGATATTTGATCCATCTTCATATAATACGTACCATTCTTATGTTTAATATCAATGATTCCTGCCAATAGACCAATAAAAACGACAAGTCCAAAGAAAGCTCTGAAATTAATCCCAAATTAAGTATATGATGTTACTTCCTTCCAGTACTAGTCTACAATTGAACAAATGTTCACTTGGTAACAAACACTATCATGTTCACAAACATTTATATATATTGTTATGAAATCTGCACCCTTTACATCGTAATATAATCATCTATTTGCGACTGTTAAATGCGTACCTAATTCAGATGAAGATTACTAGGGAAGCTTTATCCCTAAGAATCAGGTTAAGACAGGTGGTGCTACTGCTACTGACTTATAAAATTCCTATCCTATATATGTATGATCAGAGTGCAATAAACGTAATAAAAGTTCTCTCTAGGTTATTATTTGATGTCACTTACAGAACCAAATACTGAGTATTTCCCATAATAGGCTGATTCAAAATATAATTGCAATAATGCTCATCTACCGTGATCTCAAGATCCAGTCCTTCGCCTATGTCCGCTATTGTCTTATTCAAGTGCCTGAAGATATCATGCTTAGGACAGCTGTGTGGTACACATATTGACCAACCAATTTCTGTCATCTCTATGGTCTGATATACTTTGAGAAATCTCTAAAAATAATGTGAATCATCATTTGAAAATTAAATTGGAAATATACAACCAACCCGGATGTTTTACACAATGGATTGTGCAATATAGAAATCAATTTTCCAAATGTATATGAATGAATTTTATTGTTTAACAAATGAGTTTGACATCGACAACAACAAATAGGAGGTGTTTTTATATTTTACATGAAATTCTAAGATTTTCGATATAGGTTCCTAAGAACGTTCCTTCTGAAACTTCTTGCAAGTGAGATCTAGATCTAAATTATAATTATCTATTTTGAAATTCGTTAATGAGTCGTCTTATGGCCCAAAACTACCTTTTCCGGAATTGCATAAAAAGAATACTTGCATGAATCTTCACGCAAGCTTCAATTGGTTTACCATATCCCCATATCAACTGTGCACCAATGAGTGAAATGACTTACTGTATGAGATATGTTCCGAAATCTCATCACTTTTTCAACTAAATTCATGCTAGGCTTGATCTTCACCAAACAGTGCTTTCCATATAAAGGGCCGCTATCTGTCTCCCGAAATATTTGCAGGCATTGTGAAAATGAACCAAAATCTATTGAATGTCCAAGTAGCACTCCAGCCTGGAGTTTGGTTGAGGAATCGAACACTAGAATCGAAATCAGAGTCAAAACTCAAGACTTATCTACACGCTAAAAATTCAGTCGTTTTGAAAAGTCAGTTTTAGAGTTCTAAATAAAAGTAAGTTTCTTTGAAAAGTATGTGAAATTTGGAAATGGCGGTTTTTTTTAATTGTCGTAAAAAAATATATTTTTAATATTTCTTGAATTCAATCCCCAAAGATCAAAAGTTTCAAAATTCGATTCAAATCTTAATGACTTCCTCAGCAAAATTGACACTTTTTTTATTGGGAGTGAATCTATAAATTAACGATCTAAGTGGCTACCTGATATATTTCTAAATTTATAATTAAACATCTGTACTATAACTGATTGTACTTACCTGTACAAATAATTGATATTTACTGTTGAATACAATATTTCATGAATAAATATCTTATAAATATGAATTTTTGTTTTTTTAAGAATTCGAATACTCTCCTGTCTAGCTCCCTATCTATTTAAACTATATTAATATTCTCCTCTTCTACTCCATTTCAAAAATATGTCCCTATAGCATAGGTATGAAAAAATCTAAATTCCTGATTCTGCGTCTGCTCTAAGGTTCGAACATCGAACATTATAATGCACACACGCTATCAACTCTAAGTTATTAATTAGTTAGAGGGTCACTAGTGCTGCCAAAAATGTGATACTATTAAGAAGTTTATACAATGAACTACATTTTACTCCAAAAGAATTAATCATTCGCTCGAAATTATGAAATGATCTTACTTTGTAGCGCCCATGGCTCGAAAGCTCTCAAGCCTATTTTATACTCCTTGGTATGATTTCTACATAAATCATCACTCACGTTATCCAAAGCATATACTCCCAGTATCTGATTTAGTAGCAACCCTTGCCGCATCGTCAGTTTCATAGGATCTCTAGACGGAGTTGAGTTTTTCATGATGTTACCATCAGTATATTTTGCTTAAAAAGTAAAAAAAAACTACTATAAGGATAATCCCGGTGGGCATGAACGATAACGTTCCTTGCAACACATCTTGAATTATTTGGTCACCTCGTTACGGTAGCCAAGCAGCTACTGCGTCAGCACGGAAGACTAAAGACGCGGAGTTGAATCTCATCAAGAATATCAGTATACTCAATTATGGCCTATTCCAACCCCTGTTTTATTAATCTTAAATTTAGAACAAGTAGCATTTAAAAAATTATTATTTTTGTTATATCTTGATCACTCCTTAGTACGAGAATATAAAAACAACGCCACTCATACTTACCATCTGGCACTCTTAATGACACAACTTCAACTTTAGGTATACTCTTTGCGACGCTGCTCTCTTTACTGTAATCATTCCAACTTCCTTTGAAGATGTATGAGTTAGTATGATTTGTTTTAGACCCTGGTTCATCTAATTTAGTGATCACCTTTTCATTAGTAGTATGAAGAAAATAAGCGAATGGCAAAAGACAAATTGATAATGAGCGTCCATTCGTTACAGCTATAGTATTCGAAGCAGTTAGGTAAAACGTGAAAACTAGATAGGGCCTGAACATCGCGGTTCTAGAATCAAAATAAGTGCTCTCACAACGCTAGTTAGTTTTTTATACACTTATATATTACCTTGGCCTTGCATCAAAGAAAACTTACTTGAAAACTTTCTATTGTAACTTTCTGAATGGTATACAAAAAGATCCATAATAATATTGCATGCTGCAGTTCATGAACTAGTAAATAATTAATATACGAGTTGCGAATATATATGGATATGAATTCAAAGTAGATATTACAACTGCAAAAAGTGTTCATCTGCATATCTCTTTCGTATCAAGATTTCGGCTTCCATCTTGCGGATTAGCAAGTGAATAATGATCATATTTAATGTTAGTTTCGGAATTGAATGCTAGTTTTCCAGTTCAGAAATACTCTGAATAAAGCTGAAAACTATATATATTAACATTTTTCATACAAATATTGTTTGAAATTTGTAAACATTGTGGATGTTTTCGTAACAGTTCCTCGGTCTTCCATTGTCTTGAGATTTTTTGCTTTCACGCTTCTAAACGTTTTTTATTTGGATATAGTCATAATCATTTGTTGGAATGGTAAAAAATTCCAAACTTCTTTACTGTGCGTTTTTCGGGTGTTCATTTGATTATGTCTTGAATATATTTACAACGGGCCTCACACATTTTGTACTGTGCCGTCATTAAAATGGGAGGATTTCAAACTTCAAAAAATGCCAAATTCATTTTTATACGGTTCATGCTTTCGATTCATGGTAGCTGTTGTCAAAAGCATTCTTAAATGAGTCATGAAATATCAAATTATTCAAAATTCAAATTTCACATTTTTTGAAATTACTTTTGACCACAGTTTGGACACAATTGACAAATAAAATAAGAAATTAAAATGATTATTATTTATTTCGATAAATACACGTAAGGTATAATAAGAATCGAAAAATATATCTAGTATACTGGTATACAGTCTTTGCATATTAAAATATATGATATATTAAACCTATTATAAAAATAATATGTATCCTCACATTTGTATTATGTATATGGTTTTTCAAGGCAGCATATAACACAATAGTTTATTTTTTAGTTGAAAGTAGCTGTTTGTCAAAAAATACAAAAATTGGATATCTGAAATTATTCAGATATTCGAATATGCAATATGTGTAACTTTCATGAATCCAATATCAGCTTAAATTTTCTTTTGGTAAGAAGTCTACTGAATAGTCTCTAGATACTGAAAAAGCTAAAAGGTATATCAGAAAAATTTCACCAATATTACCATTTTGTGCCGTAGATATCTGACTAATATTTTCCAAAAAATAGCTATGCAATGTTTACACAGAGAAAGATGACGGTAATCAACTGTTTTGATACGACATCCATCTGTGATCTATGATCAGGTGCTATAATTTGACATAACCGATATGACAGAATTTTCTTTTGTGAGCTGGTATGAGAATAAGCACTAATTTAATAATTGATCTTACAGCTACTTTTCATTACGTTCTTCGTTTTTTTTTTAGAATTTTCAGTGAACTTGTTTAAAGGTACGGATTACCATTACACAAGCATAACCAACATTATTTATGCATGTGAGTATATTAGTTTGAATACGATATATGCTTACAATTTATACTCATAATAATTCTGCTAATAGTATTTGAAATGTAACCTGGTGTGTGTAAAGTAACCTGCCCACTTTTAACTAATAACTTGACAATTTTTTTCGATTATTTAATTAACAAAGACACTGTCACAACGTAATGTAGTAGACGTGGAAAAAGACAAACATTTTTTAAGCCTCAAGGGTGAATACTGCTACATTTATAATGGTATTTATAGTATAATTTATACAACAGGCACCGGTACCATATTTATCACGTTTCCTTGTATTTTCATGATTTATACTAATTTTTTGTACACAAAGTTCATGAGCTAAGAAAATACTTCAACTGAGATGAGGTAATAAATATGCAATAAAGGTATAAAACACTTCGATTGTGCTGGGCAGGGTTGCATTTTTCAGGTATACCCTGCCACATCTACTATATATGCATATATCTTTATTGCTTTTGATTCTTCCATCTCAAGTCAGGACTCAAATATGGTATGCAAAAAATTGTGATTGATAATTGTTAGAACCATACCGTCTAATGTATAATGTTGATATCAAAAACTAGTAATAATGAGCACCAAATCGATGATATATACTTAACAACATACTGTGGTATTCCACATGAGGTAAACTCAGAATTGTTATCAATAATTGTTAAAAAAGCACACAATCAATTAAGACACTAAAAACAGCAGCTCCTTAAGCGTCGAACATCGTCATTGTCATATTTTATGCTGCTTCATTAGCTACCCCAAATGTACATATCAGCCCTTTCTTCCCTTTTACGAATATTTCAGCTATATAATATTCATACCAACTATCAATGTGCACCAGATTCAGTTAACTAGAAGACCTGCTGAAAGCAGCAGCCTGTTTATCCTCCATATATTCACATCATTATTTGTACTAATTTCATATATTCATATATCTAGCTGTCACTTTTAAAAAGGCACCTTTACCTGTAGGTAATCAATATAATGTAAAATATTATTTATTAAAAATCATGGAAACCATTTTCACCCATGAATTAGTTAGATGAACACCTCGAATTTGAAAACCCAAACAATTATAACAAAAATACGCAATTAGTCGAAAATATAAATAATCCTATAAAATACAATAAAAAAGTAGGACAAAATTATGATTGATTAAAAATGTTATTTTACTGGTAACTGGTGAGAAATACGAACACTCCACCTTGGACGTAGGATATTTAAGCTGCCATCTCAAAATCAAATTAAAATAAAATTAAACAAGTAATTTTAAAAAATGTGCTACAAAAATGATGCCCACCTTTCAAACAAGTTTAAATGTAACCTAGAAACCTTTTAATTACGGACGGAACCTGCATTTTGCAGTTACGTCACCAACGAATGTATGTAGTAAACTATTCAGGTCACTATGCAATTAATTCGCCTATCCAGAAAAGCACTGAGCTAGTAATTGGCTGATACCATTTTCTCTTTCATTTTATTAAAATCTCAAACTTCTTTGGGGGTTACTTTTCTGTTGGTTCATTTCTCCGAAATCCCAGCAAATGATTCTTCAAATTCTATATATTTTTTTGCCATTTTCTCAATTCATCCCAAGCATAATGTATGTAGTTTTGCACATGTCATTAAGCAGCAGCTTATATTTAGATTTAGCAGTCATCTTATTTTCACACAAAAGTGCCATAGATGTATTTTCTCTTCCATTTCATTAAAATCTCAAACTGCTTTGGAATTTACTTTTTCATATAGTATTGTTTTTTTGGTTTGAAAAATTATATCAGTATCGGCCGAGCATGATAAACATATACAAAATAGCTTCAAGTGCGTAGCACGCAGGTCCAATCCGGAAAGAAAATATTTTCCAGAGACAATATCCATGGAAAGTTCCTAACCAAATTCTACATTCGATGTTACACATCCTACTTTCTTAAAATGATCGGTAACAGAATAATCGCATGAATCAAATATCCACGCGTATTTTCCATTATCACAATACATAAGGAATATGAAGATAAAATATGCATATATAAGAGCTATCTAATCCACAATATGACTTACTGGCCCTTGTGGCTCGAAATGCAAGGAATAAATGAACATACATCCAAATCGATAAGAAAAGCATCAAGTATCACGTTCAAATTCCCTATATCCCTCTGCACCAGTAAAAATCACATCTACCCATATCCTCATGGCTTCCGGTGACGGTGCCATCAAATAATAAAGTCGTTCATGTGTCTTCACTATGAACGTCAAATGGGGGTTTGGAGATTTCACACTGTTCAGATGATCCAGGTATACTTCTTCAATAGCCTGAAACAAAACATTGTAGATACGTTTACTTGGTAGAACTCCGTTTTACGATTTGTACAATCATGAATAATAAGGACAAAATCAAGTTTTGTGGAAGGGAATGGAACACAAAAAAATATTATAACAAAAACTATGAAGTAAATAATTTAGTAAGCATTTGAATTTTCAGGTACCACCATGAACTTGATTGGGAATTTCCAAAGTATGTGAATTTCTCTTATTTATCTCTCCTAAGATCGTTCTCAACAATTTCTAATCTGACAACATGGAACTTGCGGAAACCCCAGCAATAACGTCAGCTTGTTATAGCACCAACAAAATTCAGGGTCCCATGACTGTCGATATAACCCGATGCTACTGTACAATCCAGCGATAAAAACAACAGATATCTTACCTGAAAGTAGGCGCCACCTCTTGGTTTCTTTTCACTCTTGTCTAGATAATACGTGAACGTATGCTTACTTCGATCGAATACGAACCATCTCCTTGACCAACTATTCAACTTTGATCCTTTTTTGTGCAAAAATCCCCTACACGTGATGGAGTTTATGATGACATGTGGGCATAGCACCACTTGATGACCTGAAAAAAAATATTGTTAATACTTTCATAGACCATAGGCTTAAATGTTAGTGCAGTAGAATGTGTAAAATATAATTTCACAAAACCACAAATACTTTTCAACGCAAATAAATTTTAATGAATTCAGCTATGACGTGTTGTTAATTAATGTTAATTATTCAATTTCTATCTTAAAAACTTCGTAATAGAGCAAAAAATGGTGTATTTGTTGTGCATAAAATTAAGTTTTACTTCACAATTTTCTTTGTTTGAACATTTTTTCAGCATACTAGAAATACTTTACTTAGTTTTCATATCTACGCTTGGCCTATAAATGCACTAATGTGAATATATGAAGCAATGGAATATCTTTTCACTCTATTGTTGAAACAGCCTGTGTAACCTCAATCTTTCACAAAAAACGTTTTCACGAATAACACGGTTATCATACTAATTTTTTATTCAGATTCTATGGACAAAATATATTAGTTTTTACTAGATTTTTATGATCGTTACTATTTTCATTGCTGAAATCTGTTACTTGTTTTTGGTGTATACAAATATGTGTAATGTTTGAAGCTAAACGAACGAACGGCACTAACACACGACACTAGTTCACCCACCACGCACTCATCTAAACGAACTTTTCACTAATACTCTACTTGTATTGTTTTTAAAAAAATATTAGAAACGATCAAGTATTGGTGATAAATCAGTAATTCAGTTTAAATCTGAACTGCTCAATTCAAATATCAAAATAAACAAATATAAGGAAAATATAAAATATGAATATAAAGCTCTAGACCATTTATTATTTATTTACAATTTTTGTTCTAGCGTTTTTTTGTACGGGGCATGTTCTTATTTAATATTGTAAACAAATATGAAGTATAGTTATGACATTTTTGTTACTCGTACTTGGTAAAACACTTCCGTCAATAAAATATTTTTTTTATTGAAGACTTCACAAACGTAAGGCGTTTCAATTTAATCTTTAAATCATCGTCAGACTGTCAAAACTGACTGGGTCATTTTGACTTTGTAAGCAATGCATTTAGGCAGAATGACGATGATTCAAAGATTAAATCGAAGCACGTCACAAAAACCGAGTCGATTGTATTTTATAATAACCTGGTAATCTAACAATGCTTGGAATATTTGAGCAGAACCCTTCACTAGAACATGACTTGTGTATAAACACGTGTATAAATTGCACAATATTATTATAATAATGGACGTTTCATCAAGTAAGATTATCAACAATATACAATATCATTTAAGTTCATCAGATATCCTGAACCTCCTTGGTTTGCTCTGCTGTGAGACAAACCCTGAATATGCCCATGGATACTTGATCGCGAACACGTGACAGACTAGAGCGTAATAAAATGTGGTACTTACCAGCTGACTCAATGTGCAGCTTCAAATCTAGATCTGACCCCCTGATCGGCAAGTATCTTGTCAATGGTCTTTGCTTATCACCAGCCGGCTTTCGTTTACGATTCAATGTGCCGGTTTCGAGACTCATCTCACTTGTGTCCGATAGAGGCCGCGGAGATTCGGCCTGTTCGCTTTTGTCACGATGCTGGAACAATTTCCATCAATTTATTACAATTTACATGAATGCATAATTAAATATAATTTATTTGGCTTTTTACGACTATAATCCATACACCAAAGTTTTATTTTATTACAATTGAGGCAATAAATAATTGCAGACAAATTCAAAATTATTAATTGAAAAACTAATCATCTGGGATCTTAGAAACACCCTGAACCTTCCTTACAAATTTGAAATAAATTTTATATCAGTATGCTGAAATAGCATAATGTAATTTTAGCAATGGATTGGATTGTTTGCAGAAAGATATATTACCTATTGCAAATGATAAAGCAGTTATATCTACCGATAAAACTGGGCAGCCCGCTTGGTGACACAGTATACGAGTATATTAATGTTTACCTTCATATGATAAGCAAATGGTTTGCGCTATACAAATTATCCTCCTCTTTAAACGTAGATAATACGATTCATATTACTTTCAATCGCCATACTGCGTTTAGACCTTCAGTGATAAATGTATTTATTATGGATATCCTCACGCAAAGACTATCGCCTATAGCTTTGGGAACTGCTTCATAGCGTATACCCACACATGCGAGCAATGCTTAAGAGAAGAAGCTTGATGGAAGAGTAGCAGATCTGGCTAATAGTCCAAAATAATCTGAACGAAATAGGACATGAGATGAATTTATTCTATATTTTGATACTTGATATGATGAGTTTACAGAACAATCCAACAGAAAAACGACAAATCGCGCCATTATAATATTTATCGGTAGACGCTTAGAAAATAATTATTTTCCGGGATTAGTGATACCAGAAAAACGACGATCTCAAAAATACACTCAAGATCACATTTTAGATCTATTTATAATACATATGGTCTATAAAAATCTCACTAATATTAAACACGTAAATGTAGAATGTCAAAATAACAAGAAAAAATTGCATGAGTTCGTACAAATTAGGTTTAATACGCACTTTTTTCCCATGTAATTGCCAAGAAACAAACGTTTATGAACAGAAAACCTAAACTCAGACGAAATATCCAAATTAAGACAAATAAAGAGAGACTAGACTTTTTCAACTAGCAAGCTCAGTTTAGCCTATTATCCTAATAATAATTATTACTCTTAATTAACCTTAGCAGGTTTAACCTCTGATTTTTTTTTATATTTTAGTTCAATCATTCGATTTTATAAATAATTTCGATATCATACAAAAATAAGGTTATGCACACACATTATTATTTATCAAGTAACTGTATAACGTTATTTAAATGTTAATTTGTGAAAAGATGGCTGAATAACAGTAATAAAGAATGTAACTTTTGAAGCTCATACTGTAATTTTCTCTCTGGTTCATCTTATATTTTTTTACTGGCCGTTGAATAAAACTACATAGGATTGATTAAATATCCTTACACACGTTTCAACAAAATATGAGATAATTAAATTTAGCAATTATAATTACATTCAGCTTTCACTACATCCAAGGGGAGTTTTGTTTTCAAACAAGAACTATCATGAAAGATTAGAATACACATGAAGGCTGGATCAGAAACGTCAGTAAGGATATTCAGGCAAATGGTAGTGGTTTTAATCAACGAACCATTTTACATTAATTTAGTTATTTTATGTCTACACAAACATGTCATGCAGAATAACTAAACTAGCAAATTTATCTGTTTTGATGCTCGTAAGCCTAAAACTGCTACTATTAGGAGAATTTTATTCAAAAAACTACCAAAGCCTAAACTGCAAAGAAAGTCAAACTCTCATTTTTATCCATTTATCAGAATTAGCCAACTGACGATAAAGAATATTTAATTTAATCATCGTCCGATAAATACTCAAAAATAAAAATGGATAAAGTTTGACAAGTATTTAAAATTTGCTTCCTATTGTCACTTACAGTGATTGATATTTCCCAACGACACGCCATAAATAAGTTTATTGTAATAATTCACAACTGTTATTTCAATAATGAGATGAATACTTTATATACGGAACTAAATATTTGATCAAAAATTGACAACTTACACCGTTCGAATTTTTTCTTGGCCTCGCCTTGGAACTTTTCATGTGCCCCGATCGGAGGAATGTGATCCACAACGACATATCAAATGATACAACAACTCGTTTATCGCGTTATACTTATTTGTGCGAACGCCAGTAATGCACTGACCGCTATTTTTTCGATATTGTGCTGTCACCACCCACGTGACACATGATGATAAATCTGTGAAAACTATTTTGCGTACTTTGGAACAAAGAAACATATAACATCCGAGCATTCCGAAATACACTGCAGTTCATCTCAAATCTCACATGGATCAAAATTTTTAAATTGTAATATACATACCACTGCTCTGGAATGAACTATGAGAGAAATAATTAACTGACAAAATAATGAATACAGTATTTTTTGACAATTTTGAGTTTCTTTGTATATACTTTTGAAGTGTGTAGCTGGGTTTATTAATTAATTTAAACAATTCTGTAGCAACTAAATATAATACAGTGGTAATCAAAAAAATAAGGCCAGTAAAGTAATATGATACAAACGCAGAAAATATATATTTAAAATATATTATCTGAATATATTGCTGAAACAATATATTAAGAATTATGTTACCATTTACAAAAAATATATTCCAAGTTCTATTAGCTGCATGTTTATTGAAATGAGCAAAATTAAGTATTCGAACTGTATCTCACAAAAAAAATCCTTGTTTTTGGTAATGGATGCACACGTCTGCCCAAAACTGCTAGTTACCAATATATATTATATATAATATATAACGTTAAATTTAGGTTTATAAATTGTTAAAAATTACTTTTTTACTTACTATTTGCTTTCTGTCTTTTTCGCCCAGATTCTGTTTTGTACTATCTTGCTGATCATCATCATCACCATCGCTAGAAAGAAAATCAGAAAATTATATTCTAACTACTCATTAAAAGTAAATGAGGTAAATGAGACTATACGAATAGCTTCCGTATGGACCGGTAATCACTGAAATCATCATTATCAACCATTTAGAAGCTCTCAAATTATTTTTCACAATAAATTCAAAGGGGCATTGTTTATGTTATTTACTTCCCACGCATAAGCTATGAAGTTATTGTAATCGCGAAAAATTGAACTTTGAGATAATACGTATTGTTAAACGTTTCATGATGTCTAGATCATGAAAATATATGTCACTCATATCAAAAAATGGTGCTTTGTCGGTGAAGTTGTAAGCAAAAGACAATATCAAATCAACTCCCAAACAAAGAAACATGAATGCGTGGGAAATACTGAATCTGTCCACATGACATAACATTGAATAATCTCCATTCAATAGTTGCAATGACAATAATAAAGCCTGAAAAATAAGTCTTAAGAAAATGAATAAAAATGTATAACAAAAACTACGTATAGGTCAGTTATAGAAAAGAGATATTGGGATAGCAAAATGATCTACAACATTCAAAACACAGTGAAATTTGTTTTCGGATACAGGAAAAAGATTCATTTTAGACTTGATTTTTCAAGGAATCCAAAAATCAGGACATCTGAACTAATGTCAAAGGTTTTAAAAAGTCTACCACTGGATAAGTGATATCTAACGCAACTCAAAGCACGTTTCTGATTTCCCGTCTTTTTCAAAAAATTTAATAACAGCTGCTTTGATGTAACTGAATTCGTGAAGCAAATGAGTATCTGAAATAAATTCGACTTCGATAAATTAGTTCCGAGGATTTTCAACATATCAAAAATAAGTTTACACGCTATTTATGTGGACTTACATTGGTACACGTTTGCTATGAGTAACGCAGCAGAAACAGATGGATCAACACTAGAAACAAGATTAATATATCCAAATAAATTTGGATGAAAATAGGTGTCAACAGGTGTACACTTGCCAAAAAATATTACTCAACGTTGCGGCAACATACTTTTTTGTCGCACATCTTGGCACATTTTTAAACAATTCAAATCAATAAGAATAGTTACAGGAAGTATAACAAGCGAATTTAATCGATTCATTTTTGGGAATGCAGCCGCACATTAAAAGTTTACTTACACATACAGATAAACGAACAACCGCCGCATGTTGTATCATTGTTTTTTGTGACGCTAACCTCCTTGGACAAATAGTATATGTCTCCCTCTTACTCACAGCGCGAAACACATAGACGATGAGTTATGTTCCTTTTACCGTTTATACGGCTGAGTTGTGGCGCAGAGTGTAGGCGTTAAAATTATGCATCATACAACGTGTTGATATACATCGCGTCTGTAATGGACGCCATCTCTCATTGTTCTCCAAACGCAGCATCTAGATACAACACTTTGTGTCAGATGCAGGACCACTCATTTTGGAGCATTATTCTTCGACGATTGTCAACATGAGAACTAGTTCGCGATGTACAGCAGTATTGTTGCGAGATGGGTTGCGATCCGAAGATTGGCTTCGAGTAAACTTATTGCGTTTAAAAATGCACCGCTTGAACTCGTTTGGTCTCATGCGTTTGCTCAACCCGTTCTATAATGCGGATGTTCAAGGTTTGAAGTTCGAAAACTCATTGTCCATATTCATAGCCTATCAATGGATCACAAATATTTATATTATTCATATGTACCTTTCTCGAGCACCATCATTTTCTACAGAAGTGAAACTGTTGCAGTCTTGCACCCTCTGCGCCCACTTGCTCTTAACTTCTTTCTGAACTCTTTCCTTCAGAGCTCGTACCCTCTGCCGTTCTTGCTCTATCACTTGCGATCCTGGAAAAGCCAATATAATTCGGTCACTCAATATAACAGCACGAAAATACAAATCTAAAATTATATTTATTAGTATACTGTAATAATATGGACCTACTTCTGATAAAATATGTTTTAACTACAAGCAGGTGGCAAGAAAAGAAATTGGAGCAATGTGATTTAACTGTATGAATTAGTCTATAATATAGATTATAGTGTAAATTTGAGCTGTGTACAAGCCTGTATATAAACACGCTTCTGCTGATATAAACATGTGTTACTAGATACATATATATATATTTATGTTGTTTGTAAAACACCAAATAAATAAAATACAATAATACTAAGGTAACTAATACAGATTATAGCATGGTGGAAGACTACCTTTGGCTTCATTATGTCCAAACGTAATGCTGCGTAACAAACAAACCATATTACTACCAATAACGAAACTAATAATATAAGGTCCAAGATTCGGTAAAATAAGTGATGGCAGGACAACAGTCGAGAGAAAAATACTAGCAATGAAATTTTCTTTCATCCCGTTTTTCTCAAGAAAAGTATCTGCTATATAAAAATGTCTGAGCTTATGTGTTATATAAGCACACTGTTAGGAAAGTGGCTACAACTGAGCCGTAGCAGTATTTTCTGAAACTATCAAGAGCAAATTTCTTGCCCTACAGTATTTCCTGCACAATTTCAAAAAAAACTGTTGAATGCATCATACTCTAGTTGCGCTTTAAATGACTGCCATGTTGTTGGAAGTTATTCTATACTGTGTCATCTATACAAGATGGATGGCATGAATTCAACTACCGCTATCAGTAACTCATTCGAAAAAATCGCCAAACTCAAGTTTCTCGGATTATTAGTACAAGACGTAACAAAATTTCAGAAATTGCAAAAAAAGTTAATCGACAAATATGCCTATTATTGAAAACTATATCATTTGTAACAAGTTATATATGAAAGCTCGGGAGCGTTGAGAAAAGCCGAAAATGCCGATATTCATATCTCTCTTTTACTTGACAATTTACATAAAATCTTCAAACACAGTCTGTAATCCCTTTTTTAGCAAGGTTGGACATTTCTTACGAAGCCTTTCAAATCATCATCTATTTTATATTTACTTGTAGAATCCATATCGGATTTAAATTGTTCAATCAACCTTATATTATATTACCCTTTGATTATGTATTACAAGTCAGCGTTCTAGTTTCAATACTCCATCATCATCAAGGTATCAAAAAGCTTTTAGCAGGTATATTGATAAAAAACTTAAAAAACAGTGATTTCATCACTGATAGCGAATCATATAGCTTAATTAATCCAAATCAATATCTTCCATCAAATAAGTAATTTTTATGTATATGTATGTGTATGACAGATATCTCATACCTTGTTGGCACAAATGTAAATGTCTGTTTTTTTCTATTTCTTTAAGCGATTCTATGGTTTTTCTTCCCAGGGAACCATGCTCTATTTCAATATTGATAGGCGCGTCCGACGTAACTTTGCTGATTCTGTCAATGTCATCCTGGCTTGGAAATTTCCTCTCTGAAAATGGAAATTAATATACCATATTCTTATAATCATATATAATCTATAAATTAAGAATGTATACCTCTTCAATTTTGTACAAAAACTATACAGAAAATAGATTCTAATACCTCCGCAATTACTATGAAATTTAGCGAAAACAAAAACTCTTCTTCCTTCTCCCATTAGTAATCTACCGTGAAAATTTTAATGATATCAAGTCACTACTTTTGATTCTAACATATATTTCTCTCTGGAATACGTGGCGGGAAAACTGACATACACTACTTTGGAATAATTTTGAAATAGCATTAACATTCTAAGGTTCTTACCAATTCCAGATTCCAAAATAGATTTCTCATGAAGAAGGTTTTCATTGAAGGACTGGGTCATGTTGTCATCTGGAATTTTGGAATAACTGACAATCACTGAACAACTCAGATCATTCACTTTCGATAACACATCATCTAACTCTTTGGATCTATCACTGTCGGTGTCGCTAGAAATTTCTTGCTCAGACTCCTCATTTGCAAACCTTGAAAGTTCATCATCGATGCACTTCATTCGATTCTTAACCTCTTCTAATCGTACCCTACATTCCATTTTATGCTTCTCAATCGACTTGAACTCATTTGAATTAATTTTCGATGCGTTCAACATTTGCTGCTCCAATTCCGTGAGCTGAGTCTTTAAATACTCGATTTTATTTGATAAGTCAATTATCTCCCTCTGCATTTCTTCACGCGAAGCTAGCCAATCGGCTTCCTCCTCCAAATGATGAAACTCTAAGTCTTCAAATGTTTTTCTTTCGTTGTCTAGCTGCTCCTGTGCTTGAAGATACTCTTCAAATATTTCTTCATATTTGGGACTAGTTTTATCGGTTACAGACATTTTATCCTCAACTCTAGCCATATTGTCCTGGGCAAGTTTCAATTTCTTCTTGCATTCCTTTTGATCTTCTCCTTGTTTGGCTTGCAGATCTCGCATCTTATCCTCGATTTTCTGTGAGTTTTTCTGTAGTTTTTGTCTTCTCAATTCAAAATTTTCCAGTTCAAGAAGTTTAGACTTATGCTCACCAGCGACCAATGCTTTTTCTAACTCCAGCTGAAGTATACAAAAAATATTCATATTAACGAAACTTCTTCATATATATCGTTAAAGTGCCATAGTTCAATAAAACTATCATTTAAGCTGCTTTACAGTAATTTCACTAAAACCAGCGTCACATCAATCAGAATTTAATTTAATGATAACATACGTTGATACATTTGGAATTATTTGAGTGATAAATCAGAAAAATTTAGAATATGTACAATACTCACTCCTCTTTGTAGTTCTTCCTCTTGGACATCAATTTCAGCCATTTGTCTCTTGATCCTTGATATAACAGATAAAATATCCTTTTTCTCTTTCTTGAGTTGTTCTACTTTTCTTTTATCTGCATCATCATATTCAATAAAACTGCGAAAATTCTTTTCGCTACTCACATCAGCACAATTCGAAGATTTATTATCAATTACTGAGGATGACATATCTTTTAACCCCGTCGAATTTTCTTCAGGAAATATAAATTTGTTTGGTGCGGTTTTGACCTCTGGTATATCAAATATATCATGATCTGGAGGAAATTCTTTGGAATTATGCAGGTTCTGTCTTAAAACTTGTTCAGCTTCGCGAAGCAATATTTGTTCTGCTTCTAATATGGCAAACTTATTATCTATCAGTTCGGTTGTTTCTTTGGTAGCACTGAAAAGGTTAATGAAACTAAATAAATATATATTTATATAATAAAGAAAATGCTCATAATCAAATTATTACTTTGTTTATACAAGTAATGTAATTTGTTTTTACGTTAAACTAAATCCTCTCTAAATAACAAAAACATTAATCTAATCTATTCTGCAGGTACAGCTTGATTAAAAGGAGTTTCCTGGTAGTGCATACTTTTGCACAAACTATCTTTTTTGTCAACAATAATCTCGAAGCACCGCGCACGGTGGCGCTACCCATTAGTATCTTACAAAATCAAGGTCCTAACACTTAGATTGCTTTAAAGCGGTGACATATATCAACAAATGGAATATGTAGACTGGTACAACTGGAAAATGGGCCAGTAACTACTATAAGCACTGATACATACAAAGTTTACTTACTTATCCTTGTTTGGAGTGACAAATGTCTTGATCCTTGTTCTAGGTGATGATGGAACCACAACACCTTGCTGCATCAAAACATTCTCATATGGGCTACTTCTTTCCAAATTCCTGCATTCACTACTTGTTTGGTCAGAAGATTTCAAATACATATGCTCGGAGTTTTCCCGTAAGGTAGGAAAAGTCCCGTGATCTATTGCATCACTGGACGTTTTGCAGAAGCTTTTGTTTATATTTTCATAGTTATGATTGCTATGCTTCAGCAGTTCATTTTGGAGTAGATCCAAGGGGGAGAGAGGTGGAGTAGTACTGTAGCTGGGTGAAGGAGGCGCATATTGACCACGTTTATCACGAGGCAGAGATCCGTTTGTCTTGATTCTGAAAAATAATAATAATAATAAATAGTACAAATGAAAAATAATATGTACCTACGCCTTGTTAGTAGGTATTAATCAGAATAAACTGAAACAACCCCATACTTCGTCTTTTATTAACTACTGGTGGAGTCAAACATTACAAAAGTAAGTGTTTTCATTTTGTGTGTTTCCCAGATCACTAATCCTTTTAGGATGTACTCAAGAAAAATGTCGGGAAGCTGTATTAATACGTGAGAAATTTAATATATATGTCGCATACTAAAATGTACAAGTTTAGTTGCTTGGTGTACAAATCTGGCTAGTAAAGTATGATTCGTTTCCATAAATACTATACCTGTTAGGCGTAACTGGCTTGTTTTTTTCGTACTGCGTCTGCTTTTCATACTCCACACACATATTTAATATTTCTTCCAGCCTTTGCTGTTCGGCTTTTTCCATTTCCTGCTCTTTGACCCTATCATGATGCGCCTACAAAATTAACAAAAATGTCTTACTAAATGTGTAAAAAATATTTGCAAATATTATGGCAAAATTTTATTGCAATAAGCAGACCGATTGCCGAAACTAGTCGAGATAAAATGTAGAGTTTTACCAAGTAAAAGCATCTACAATCTAACTAGAAACTTTTCACCTTGCCAAAACGACTGTACTCTACAAGAAATGTAGGTATAAACATCTGCAGGTCACTCAAACATCCATACTTCAAACTCTTATATCACCTGAATAAATTATTAACTGAGCAATCCTGTATCATTGTGATTGGATTTAACAGCTTACAAGTGGTTTCGAACATATGATAATTGTATTCAGTTATCTGATGTAAGAAAACTTACCTGATTTCTTCTCAACTCAGCTTCATACTTTCTTTGTATAACTTGTTCTCCTTCTGTGCAAGTGACATTTAATTCTCCCAAGGATCCACTCCTCCTATGCTCAGATTTGATTGATTTTGATGGAAGGCTTGGAGTGGCACTTCTATATACTACTGGGTTTCGGTTGAAGTTTGGAGATGGCACGTTCATTTTGTTCAAGTTTATATTCTTGTTCATACTTGAAGTTTTATTGTTCAGATCATTGAAGTCAAAATTAAAGTTTTGATTATTCACAGGACAATTATTCTCGAATATGATCACCTGCAATAATTAATTATACTAGATTGTTTAAAGACAAGGCGCAATGTCAAATACTTCAGTCTCTATAGTTTCAACAAAAAGATCTTACACTGAATACAGGGCTGGATAAATGTAACAGAATCCAACAATCAGTAAATCTTCAAATAAATTGTATATATATATATATATATATATATATATATATATATATATATATATGCAATGCAGAAGTAGTTCTGGCATTGACACATGCTCTATAATCTCAAGATAACACAAAGTCGGAATTTAGATTACTGGCACTATTGTGACCGCAAAGTTTATTTAATAGGAAACTTCTTACCTTGTTGTTTACATTTTTTGTTTCATCAACGGCAACATTAACATAATGTGATTTTTTCGTAAATATCTCTTGGCCTTGTTTTTTTTCCTGGGGTTTATTTGTGTAGTTGAGTTCCCAATAGTTTAACGCACTCTGTGGAAGACTCTTAGCAAAATTGTTCAGGTCTGGAGGAGCCTTCCCTGGAAAATAAAGAATTAAGCATAAATTATCGGCAAAAAAACTATATCAATTGATTTCTAAACGTCGAACTCCAGAACGCCAGATTAATAAAAATCCTATGCAAGTGGATAAAAAATTTCAAGATTTCCAATATCAAAGC
Source organism: Bruchidius siliquastri (assembly GCA_949316355.1). Lineage (NCBI taxonomy): Eukaryota > Metazoa > Arthropoda > Insecta > Coleoptera > Chrysomelidae > Bruchidius > Bruchidius siliquastri. The sequence continues at coordinate 31,813,730 of OX438535.1, read as the reverse complement.
ACAAGTCATTCAATAATTTAAATGCTGATGACAAATTCAGGATGGTCAGATGTATAGGGATCGATGACATAGTAAATCTTCAATACAAATAATCTGAAACATGTAAAATACAAAAAAAAAGCAAATTCATGATATTTCAGCATATCATCATGTTATTGGTAAACAGTGTCGAATTCTTTTCAAAATTCTGATTAAATAAATGTTTACTTCTCATGACAATAGGTATTATAGGCACTTGAAAATGGCATCTAGTTGAAAATTGTGCTTGGCCCTTATAGTAGCTTGTTAAATTAGTTCCAGTTTTGATTTTTATTCCAAAATATAAAACTACAAAAACACGTGACAATACTTCAAAGTGCATTTTTTTTATTGGACAGTTAGTTTGTAATGAAAATGTGAAAAAAGTAATTGAAAATATTTAATATAATAATAATAATAATAATAATAATAATAATAAAACGTCTTTATTTGGGCGAAGTTATATTATATACTACTTAAACCAACCTATGATGGTTGAATATTAATTTCAAAAATTAGTTTTATGGTTATTGAAATTCCTGGCGTAATTTGCAAACTGGTAAACAATATAATCTCGTCACCAAAGACAGTAGATTTTTCACATATTCTCAAAATTTCGACATTGAAAAAATATTAACTGGAAAACTCTATTACTATATCCCTAGCTATATATAAGGACGCCAGGCCACAAACAGTAAAACTTTAGCGATTCCTCAAATACATCAAATTTCCAATCCTTACCAATAACGTCCTTCATAGGCATATTAACAGTTGCCACATTAGCAGGAAAAACTTTTGGCGAAATGCTTTTCTTGAGATTCTGAGCAGCGAGGTATTCAAACTTTGAAACCTTGATTGCTATGCTAGATGGAGGTTCCTCATTTCCACTGCTTTCCAATGACTCCCTGGGACTCTTCCGTGGAACAGAGGGTGGCTTCTTGGCGCCAGGGGCCGTTGCCGTAGATTGGTGGCTATAATCCCCAGGTTCGAAATTTATAGGCGCCATCGAAATACGAGGATTAGGCAGCACAGATTTCATCAATCGCGCTTCCGCTGGGTGGTTGAACCGTAGATAATTAGAACGTCCTACTGTCAGCATGACACCTTTTTGAAAAAAGGATAGTAAATTAATAATAATATCAAACAGCAACATCAAATATAAATTATTCATTCTCAGCTAGTTGGTAGGAACATTGTAAAAAAGGACCACAGCTGGCAACATGGGAATCCCAATATGCGAATAATCTCTCTTTGATTAAAAACAAAAACCCTCATTTTTAGGGTTTTTCTCTAAATTTCTAAACAGTGTTCGCAATTACACTCTCTCATTCGATGTCATCTCTAAGTAATCCCAAAATAATCAATGTAAGCCAGCAAAGTGTTGGTCATAATTATCTCAAGCTAGAAAAAAATGAGTCAAGTATGTTGACACTGACTTCCTCCTGCAATGGTATCAGCTTAGCAATAAAGATTATGTTCAATCTTTTGGAATTAATTTTGATAAGTATCGCTGATATTTGAAGCTTTCAAGATTTAAACAAAAAGTAGGTGGATTATGTATGATAACTCACCTTGTGATAGGCGCGTAGGTCTATCGATCTGAACTCCATCAATCTGAACCTCGCCTTCTATGGGATATATAGTGACAACACCCTCACTGTTTTCGATGCTACAGTGCAATGCTTGAACGCCTCGACCTTGAACATGTACATCCACGCTGCTACCACTACCAATGGTCACACGCCCTTAAATAATATTCATGATTTGACAATTACAATCATAATGATGATGATTAAGAATATCACATTGATATTTACACTATTATCTTTATTAGTTAGTTTAGTACGAAAAAGAAAGCAACTACCTTTAGGAATTGGATGCAAAGTGACTGAAGTACTGAGTCTGTCTCCACCCATGCTCACTAAATGTGGTGTGTCAGTATGGAGTTTGAGTGCACGGCCTCCATTCCCACTCAGTTCCACACCACCTCCGGCTGAGCTTACACCAGCCATGTTTCTGAAAAATAAATGTATTTGTAAACAACGAGTTGCAATTTACTTTATTAATCCAAAACCAATTGTGTAGGATGAATGATGATCAATGACCAAAAGTCAATTAACTGAGTCTTATAAGGTGCAACATACTGTACAAGGGTAATGCAGAATTTGAGTCCTTATTGCAGACATTATGTATGATTCCTGACATACTGCTCAAAAGCAGCACAGTCACAGGATTTCATTCCTTCATCCAAAACATAATGCAGATGACATCATTTTATCCTCTTTGATTAGGCTTTGGATGATCAATAAAAACTACATTAGAGTACCTATGGCCTAGTATGGAAGTAAGACATTCCATACCATATTCCATACTCCATACTCAACTTGATAAATAATAAAGGCAGATGCTTGGAAGCAAGTACACCACCTATCAAAGCAAAAAAGTAGAGTAAGAGTCTACTTGCACTGAAATTTCATGTTCCATTGTTAATTAGCTCCCACATTCTCTGTCGTTTGTCAAGTAGATGTTTGATATCATGATCTTCAGACCTTTAAAGGGTTTGTATTCTATGATGGTCAACCTAGGTCTGGTTGTAATGATTCTCAAATATCTTATTTTGTAAACAGTATTTGACAATATTATTTCATTGTGTTTTACTTTTTTTATAAGTAATGTCATTGCTTCACTTAAAAGACTATACAGTATAATCCACCTATTCATTCTTAACATTTTGCTTCTATAATTCATTTACATTCTTAACATTTTGCTTCTATAATTCATTTACTTGTTCATTAAAAGTAATAATTATTAGACTGAATATACCATCTCATATTCTGTTGATCTGAATATATATCTCATATCAAGCAGCATGAGTAAACAATGAGGCCTATAACTTACGTGGGTGATGCTTATAGACAGTGTAATTTTATTATTGATAAACTATGTAGCATAACAAATAATTTGATGTGGATTTTGTTCTGGCCACTATCTTATCTTTAATATGTGTATAGAAAAAGGTGAAGTGAATTCTAGAACCATAAAACATGTCAACTATAGCTACACAATATCAATTAGCAATTTTAATTACCTACACAATTTGGTAATAAGTATTTATAAATGTTTATGTACCAGAGCTAGACTATCTAGAGCTAAAATGACAATTTCTGCTAGGCTCTTGGAACAATTATATCTAATAACAACAGTTCAAATCAATTAGAATATAAATTTTATATTAATTTATCCTAATCACAAAACATTATAAACTAATCAGATGATACAATTGAATAAATACTCACCCAACTTTTTATTCCAAATTCAGAACTGGAAACGAAAACTTTTGAATGGCTTGGTCATAGCCAAATCAAATGTTACATTCAGAAATTACTGTTGATAATATGTTTTGTGAATAATAATTAATAATGGTGAAACTAGGAGAATAATAAATTGGAAGTCAGATCATAGTCATCGTACAAACACATAAAACATAAAACATCCAAACCCAAATCAAATTACCACAAATAACCATAAAAATAGAAATAACAAGACACACACAGGGTTGCCAAATCTGAACAGATAAAATAGTCATCATCAGATATTATTAAGCGCTGCCAATGACTGTTCCGATTTCATCCAAACGTCACATCCTTCCCCTCCTACATCACAGAACGACAGAACATACATCTTATAAACGTCAGTTGTGGTCGTCCATTACCGGCTACGCTGTTGCCAACATGTGTACTGCGGATATCAGGAAGTGACTCCTTTGAATGTCAACATTCTTTCCATAAAAACATATTAATCGGAGTCTTTTTAAGTATCATAACAAAATGTTTGTGCTTCATTTTTATTATTATTGACGAAAAATATCATACATTTACTGAGGAAAGATCGAATCAACTGATAGGACGGTGTAGGTCTGGAACGCTATAAATACGGCTTTGACATAATGAAAATCTACGGTTCCGTTGCTGATAAGACGTTTCTACTTGGCCTAATTCACTTGAATTCCAGTCAGGATACTAAAAATAAATTATAAATGATGTATTAAATTTCGTCCAAATATGACAGATCGGTTGTGGCTACCGTACCGCTAAACCACATTGTGTAGCAAACATTTCTGTGAACCACTGCCGTGTAGAGATTGGCAAAACTGCTTAATCGAAAAAGCATTTGAAGCTGCATCTGCAAGACATACCGAGACGGCACATCTACGGTTCGAAAGCTGTTTTATGTAATAATTGAAAGCGGAAATCATATTGGTGTGATTACCATATACAGGGGTGGATTTGAAATTAAAAATTCACCGAAAATTCAAATTTCAATATTTCAATAGATATCACGAAAACAACACCATACAAAAGGACGGCAAACATGTTGAAACGATTAATATATACTGTGTCTAAAATTTAAATTTCACCGAAAATTCGCATTTAAACGTTTCAATAGATATGTTGAAAACTATAATGGAAACGGAAATTGTGCTAAAGTGCATATAGTATATGAAATGAAACAAGAGTGTTTAATTGATTAGTATATACAGGGGGTGTCCCAAATTTTGATTTCGCCTAAAATTCAGACATAAACATTTTAATAGATATTTCGAAAACTCTATGATATACAGGAATGCCAAACATATTACAGTAATTGGGTTATACAGGGTGTGTCAAATCAAAATTTCCCCTAAAATTCATTTTCAACGGTCGCTAGATATCGCGAAAACCAAATGAAATACAAAAACGGAAACGTGTCAAGTGATACAGGAGGTGTCTAAAATTAAAATTTCACAAAAAAATACAATTTAACCTTTTAATTGATATCCCGAAAACTACATGATACACAGGGACGGCATAAGTGTGAAATTGATCAGCATATACAGAATGTGTCCAAAATTTAAATTTCGCCGAATATTCAGATTTAAACATTTGAATAGATATTTCGAAAACGACATGATATACAGGGTGTGCCAAATTAAAATTTCCCCTAAAATTCACTTTCAACGTTTTGCTGGATATCGCAAAAATGACATGAAATTCTAAAACGAAAACGTGTGGAAGTGATTAACATATACAGGGTGTGCCCAAAATTGAAATCCATCCGATAATTTACTTTTCAACGTGTTGCAAAACTACATAATATACAAACACGACAAACGTATTAGAGTGATTGGCATATACAGGGTGCATAAAATTTGAATATCCCAAAAGTTCATATTTAAACGTTTCAATATATGTATATCTCTACAACTACATGATATACAGGGACGGTCAAAGTTTTGAAGTGATTAGCATATACAGGGTGTGCCCAACCTTGAAATCCATCCGATAATTTGCATTTAAACGTTTTGATAGATATCTCGAAATTTACATAATATATTAGAACGAAAAACCTAACATTTGAAAGCTTATTTTATATGCTACTCAACTACCCTAAACAGCACAGCGTTACGCGTGCCCTGATTGCGCTAGTATTCTTATGAAGCTTCGATGTGCATTTGCAAATTAAGACCATGATCCTGACGAATATATTCCCAGACGATTTTGAGGATCAGCCAAAATCGTGGTGCTTTGGGTAGTCGTCTCATCTTGATTTAGATACCTAAGTATTTTTTTATTGATATTATTCAGGGAATTTGACAATCAGCTGAGCTGTCAGTTGGGGCTGTCAGTTCGTCAGTTGTCTAATTAAAATGCAGATAATCCAAATTGCAGTCAACAATTTTCCTTCCTCATAGCTTGATATTTTCAATATTTGAACTAATAAAATGAGCGAGCTGTTCAAATCTGCCTTTGAGTACTTTAGCGGCCCAGCGAATGGTCAGAATGACAACCCATTCGTAGGTCAGATCATAGAAATTTCTAACGTAAAGCTGCGAATAAAACGAGTCATCGCGGAAGGTGATCTTCGATACATGTCTCGACGAATTTTATGATAGTTTTTTTCCAGGTGGATTTGCTGTCGTCTTCGCTGCGCAAGATGTGGCCACCGGAAAAGAGTATGCCCTCAAGGTAATTTGATTGCCGCCCCCTTTTCCATTGATCAATATTCAACGTGTGCCTTCTGCCCTCAAAATTGTATCTTTTGGAATGTATTTCTTGCTTGGCGACAGCGAACATATCCAAATTGATTGAGAGATTGATTTTTACAATAGGAATTATTTTTTTTTATTATTTGCAATACACATCTTTTCGTGTAATTAATATACACATTGACATTATATTATTATACTAATCTATTCAACATATAGGCATTTAATAACTCTTCAGAGAAAGCATGATGAATGATAGAGATCATTGTGGGATAAGATATTTCATTGGACAGTTTTACAGTTCTGCTTTGTAAAAATCAGTGACAAAAAAATGTTCTGAAAAACCTGATTTGAACATTTGTTCCACTTATTGTGTGCGACTACTTCATATGCTAGGATTGGAACAACACAAATTACCCATAGTATAGAAAATGTGATTGTTGAAGTTTTAGGGTTTTGGAGTGTCCATTCGGTAGTGAAAATTTGAATTATTTAGGGTTAATCAGTAAAGTTGTAGCACATCAAAGTGTCATGATTTAAATGGATCACCCCATATATTTTGTATTTCAATTATTCTTTTAACTTGAAGAAAACATTGTAAGAAACATAGTGTGCCAAAATTTCATCATTTTTGGGTTATTGAGTTTTAAAGATGATAAATTAACCCCTTGAAATTTGGAGGAGTCCTTCCATAATACCCACAAATGATACATCTGACCAAAACACCTGATTTTGTCATGACATAATTGTTGTGTCAGTGGATGTTTCATGTCAACAAGTTACATGTTTCCTCTTACTTTTGTGGGATTTGTGTTGCACTTTTGCCCACAAACTGTCTGTCACCAGACCAAACTGTTCAATATGACAGTTAGCTATTGGGGGTTGATCTGAACTAGTGACAACATATTTGCCACATAATCATAGTTTGAACCCTTTCATTTAAATGGCAGAAATGTGACACTAGGAAACTCTTTGATGCAAAATATGAACTGTCATAATAATCAGGAATTGATTTGGGTTCAGTTTTATCCATCATCTTCAAAACTAGACTCAAAAGTAGTTGAATTTAAGTAAATCAAGTTTATATTATTATTTGTTCAAAATTTAGATAAGTATTAGAAAATCCAATAATATATTGTTTTTCATTTAAAAAATGCAACTGGTGCACCACAATTATGACCAATCTGTATACACTTTTTTTACAGTTTTTTCAATGCCTATATTTTAGCCAATAATAAAATTAGGTGGTAATAAGCTAAAATAGATGATAATATTGCATCTTTTTAAGTATGTGTTTATTTGCAGAGACTACTGGCAGCTGATGAGGAGGCTAAGAATAACATTATTAGGGAGATAAACATCTTGAAGAAGATATCTGGCCATCCAAATATTATACAGTATTTATCAGCATCTTTTGTTGACAAATCACAAACAACCCATAGTCAGTCAGAATTCCTTTTAGTTACAGAATTATGCTCAGGTATGATCTTGCTTTCTTGAGGTTTTTATGTCGGATAAAGCTTGAATAATACATGTTAACATTTATCCTCATTTGTTACTGTTGCTCAATCTTACAGTTCTAATTTTAACATGAAAGTTACTTTTCTGGAAAAAACCCAAATATTCAATTCTATTTTCAAATAATTCATAACTCTCATTTTTGAGAATGTACAAAATTCATTTTTGAATGTAAAAATTAATAATAATGAACACAGAGAAAATTTGGGAATAAGGGAGTACCTACAATACTGATTCTTCAGTACTGGCAGTTTGAAGCTGTTTTATTTTGGTTTCAGGTGGCTCCTTGGTTGACATTCTGCAAGCTCGCAACACTCCACTAGATGCTGATACAATCACTAGAGTTTTCTACCAAACATGCAGAGCAGTATCTCATATGCATACACAGAATCCTCCAATAATTCACAGAGATTTGAAAATTGAGAATCTGCTAATAGGCACAGAATTCACCGTTAAGCTGTGTGATTTTGGCTCAGCTACAACAGATGTATATACTCCTGATTCAACATGGTCTGCCAATCAACACACCTGTTTAGAGGAAAATGTGAGAGATGTAGATGCTATGTAGCTTGCTATTTATACTTAATTCCAACAAATAGAGATAAAAACCACTACATAAAAAACGAATAAACCAGAGCTGAATTAGGGGAACACAAACTTGGCTGAAATCATATTCGAGAACTAAAAGGGATAAAAAACTGTAATGTATATTTGAGTTGGGAAAATCGGCTGTTTTGACCTAGTTTATCGGAATTGGGCTAAAAATGAAGCAACTCTAATTGTGCAATGTGAAGTATTTTCTGTTTTCATGGCTACCTACATCGAAAATTCAATCTCAAATGGGTTATATCTAGGATTTAGAAGACTGTATTATCAGCTGAAATGCATCATTTTTAAGATAGTTTATATAAGTTTTATATCATAAATAGTTGGTCAACTCAACTCCAAGTGACGCACATCGGCAATTTACAAAGTCAAGGTCCTAACACCTGGATTGCCTTGAAGTGACAACAGATGTCTCTTACGACATCTGTCAACAGGCGTGAACTGGTTTGCAGCAACATCCCTTGTTCTTCATAAACAATTTTACGATTTACTGTTATCTCGGCCCATTCACATCAGAAGCGGACAACTGATATTAAGTATATGCTCTCCACTATGCCACTTGCTATAGACACTTGGAGATGATCTGATGTTGCTATAACACCCTTGACTGGGTTACATATATACCACCCAAATGCTCTCTACAGTTAGACCGCCAGGCTATACTGACGAGTCTAGGCTAAAGACGTAACATGCCTGTCTATAGCAGATCTGATGCATAATGGAGAGCATACACTTAATAAATAATTGGCACATTCTATATTGAATTCGCGGGTTTTCAAACTATATCCAAACCAGGAGTATATGTGTATATTTTAGTAATAAAATCTAAGGGCAAAATTTCAGTGACTTCTTGTTCTTTTGTCTTGTGCAAATTTTATTACAATCTTGAAATCAATGCATACCAATTGTGAATGACATCTCTGTAATCACCATGTCATTCTAGATGGCACGATTCACGACGCCGATGTACAGAGCTCCAGAAATGGTGGAAACTTGGAATAACCACTACATTGGTCCCCCTGTGGATGTTTGGGCATTGGGCTGTATCTTGTATACCCTTTGTTACATGAAACATCCATTTGAAGATAGCGCCAAACTAAGAATCATAAATGCAAACTACTCACTTCCTGCTGATTCCAAATACAACTGTTTCCATGATATTATCAGTAAGTAAAATATTTTCCGATTGAATGTGATGTGTCAGGTCATGCTAGAACATATTTTTCATTTGATGTAATCAAATGGCTGTTTTCTCAGTCCGACGTTTCCACGTTCATTTTACGCATTTTTGAATCTAAAAATCTATCAGATTTTATTTGGCATGAAAAAAACTGAGACAAGAATTGGTACTTTCTAACACTTATTTTTTCTTGTATCAGAATAAACATTACAGTATTTATTTTATTACATTATGTCCCTCAATTGTTATGTATATAATGTGTTAGAGACGACCCTGGTATAATCAATGGATTGATAAGTATGTGATGGATTATTATATCACTGATTCAGGTTGACAGAAACTTATGTAGCCTCTGTTGTAGGCACCATTAACAGTGTCGTAAATTTTTTTTCTGCAAAATAGGGGGATGTCTGCAAGCCAATCCAAATCACCGTCTCACCGTATCCGGCGTATTGGAAAGGATAGCAGCAGTAGCTGAAAGCAATGGCTATAACTTGAGGGCACCCCTTGTTTTCCAATCCAACATAGCTGAGACCGAGTTTGACCAAAGAATGATGGACAGAAATAGTGGTAATTTAGGATCTCAACCGCCGCCGAGGCCGAGCCCTCCTGTCACCCATGGAGAATCAAAACCACAGCAACCACATAATGTAAGCTGTGTTTAACTGAACACCTTTGATTACTTGATTTCCTGCTAGCAATAGCAAGTAAATAAAGCGCATGTGCTCATAGTGGTACTAAAATCGTTCATTTCGACTGGAAAATTTGCGTCATATACTTCTAGATTGGAATAGGGCGCGCAGTTCAACGGTGCTCAATTTTGGTCAGGAAAACATATGAAGCAAATAAAAGACAATTTCAATTATATGCAGGGTAATGCATTTTGTCTAAATATTTTGAAACACATAAGTAACAGAAAATTACTTTATTTGTACATGAATATAGGCAACACAATTTGTTCAGTACACAAGCCCATTGAATTGTTGTTAAAAATATTTAAAAAATCTTTACTGTATTGGACTGACGTCAAAACCTCGCATTATTTTTTTATTCACGTAATAATTTGGAATAAATTGAGGTAGATGTAGCATTTGTTTATTTTAGTATTATTTCGAGCAACTGTGTGAATCCCCTATACAACAGCACCCTGTATAACCTTATCATGGAGGTATAGCTTTTTATGTAGTACTTATTTTTTATCTTGCTACCCAAATGATATCGTCCATCACTATGATTATAATTATTTACTAAAAGATTCTTCTTCGTTCATGTCACGAGATCTAAGTAAACCAATCATTTACGTTTGTAACCATCATTTATACCTGTATGGCTTTTTTCAAATATCAGGTACCTCCGAGACCTTCGTCATCTCCTAGGAGGCCTTCGATTACAACCCCTCAACAAAAGCAACAACAGGATGCCAAACAGTCAGGTTTGTTTTCATCTTTGAAAGGAGGAGCTGGATATTTATTCAAAAATTTGAAAGATACTAGCACAAAGGTCATGGCCTCTGTTCAACAGTAAGTACAAGAAATTATTTATGGATCCCTATTGGTACATTTAATTTTATGATATGCTTTCCAGGAGTATGGGCAGAACAGATCTAGATATTTCGTACATCACATCTCGTATTATAGTGATACCTTTCCCTTCAGAAGGGTTTGAATCTACATATAAAACTAATCATATAGAAGATGTCAAGATGTTCTTAGATTCCCGACATCCCAATTCCAGGTAGTTATCACATAATTTTCAATGGAAGTTTATTCATTAATTATTGATGTAGTTATGTAGTCCATGTGGTTGACAACATTGTATGTCAATACTCAAACTGGGTACAGCTTTGTCAATAGATAGATGGATAGATCAATAGATAGACAAAATATTGATGTCCACCATTTTTTTGGTTGAATTTATATGACGGGGAATTAGTACCACTTAAGAATGATTATGGTGCATAGAAGTTGTTGTCATCTAATTCCATAGTAATTTCACGTCTGCAAAATTAAACGTATCGTTTAACCATGTAGATTGTAGACGCTCTTACTTGGTGAAACTCTTCCATCATGACGCGTTTCGATTTGTATTAAAATCGAAACGCGTCACTGAAAGAAAGAGTATTATTTGTGAAACTGTGTGAAAACTACACAACTTTTTATCTACCATATCGTTTAACGTCGTCGATGAATTATTTAAATTTACTATAATTAGAAATGAATGATACTGAAAACTAAAAGCAACAAGCACCAGCAACCTTAACAGCATAAGCATATAGATTGTAGATTCTCTCACTTAGCGAAGCTCTTCCTTCCATCATTAAGATGAAAATTGTGAGACTTGGTAGAAACATTACATAATTTTTATCTAAATTCACATAGCATATATTCATAGAAATCTCATGTCTAGATGTTGTTTCTAATTAATGTAAGCTGAAGCGTTTGTCATGCGTTCTGTGACTATATTCTTTATATTCAATTTTCACTGTTACGTTTTCATTCCAGGTACTCTGTGTATAATTTGTCCCGAAAGCCGTACCATTCGCGATTTGGTCAAGCCAGAGTGGTAGATTGTTCTTTTGCGTATCCGGAACACTTCAGAGCACCCTTACTCAACTCTTTATACCAAATAAGTGAAGATATTTATCAATATTTGGCGGGTGATAGCAGAAATGTGGCTGTGATACATTGTACGGTATGTGATTAATTTGTGATTAGTTTTTTTTTATGTGAGGTGATATCTTAATTGCATAGTCAATGAATTAAAAAGTAACAGTTTTTTACGTAGTATAAAAATTATTTGCAGAACTTGATTTATGACTTTTGTGATTTCAAAAAGCTCTAGACACGTGTATCATCGTTGTATGTATGTGATATTTCAGGGATTTAAAACTGATCAAATATTTTCCAAGAATATTTCATCAACAGAATTAACACAGACGACAGATAGGCAGACAAATTACAGACAAACAGACCACAACAGCCGACACCGACCTACGGAAATTAGTGTTTTTCGTGATGTATAAGGACCACCGTGTAAGGTTCATCGCTTATGATAGAATTCATCTCTGTAATTAGGATGGTAAGGCGACCTCGGCAACGATGGTGTGTGGGCTGCTCATATACGCGGGAGTTTTTCAAATAGCAGAAGATGCTTTACAAATGTTCGCAGTTAAAAGGTGTCCTCCAAACATGCGACCGTCTGAGCTGAGATATCTCTACTACTTGGCAGACATTGTGGGTAATCCACCAGTTTACCCTCACTATAAGTCTGTCACATTAGTTTCACTGCAGATGCAGCCTGTGCCGCTATTCACGAAAGTACGGTAAGAATGAATTTATTATCATATACTCATCACGTAATGTACATACTTTGGCTATTGCTTGTAGAAGACACAGTTTCAGCTGAAAAGTTTTTGTAACACTACTTCGGACTTTGTCTTGAGACTTTTTTGCGTTTCACAGCGTTCCGATTGTTGTTGTATCTCGCCTCAACCGTCTTCAGGTGAAAGGTTCGAACGTTTATTCCCATACTGCTTTTACATTTTCTCCCCGTCGTCGCGGTGACTCAGGCCGCCTGGCGGAGAATGAGTAGGCGCTGCAAAATAATCATTGTTTATATGCAGTGTATCGATGTTGTTAATTATTGGCTCCCATATAGGTTATGTTGATGACATACAGGTCTATCACAACTTCAGCAGACCCAGTGTAGAAATTAAGCCAATATGGCGGCCGATAATTGACAACATAGATACTCTGCAAATAAACAATGATGAGCTCGGAAAGAATTTATAAAAGCAGCATCGGAACAAACGTTCGATCCTTTCACATGAAGACGATTGAGGATACCACATCAATCGGAGACGTATTATTGTTACTAGACTTCTGTCGTACTGGATGAAGCTTTCTGGTTATTTCTTAGTGCTGAAATAAGCTCTTTCAGAAAATATGGTCGATTTTCAACGGAGAAATAGAAATAAGTGTATGCATTGATTTTTTCCAAATCATTTTCATAAAAATTCTGTTGAAGTATTGCTAATCTGAGTGTCAAACTCCATGTGATTAACCAGATCAAACAACTTGCTCACCTACGTGTATTTTTCACAGTGATGGTTGTCGTCCCTATGTGGAAGTATTTAGTGAGAACAAATGCATTCTATCTACCTTACAAGACTATGAAAGGATGAGATTATATAGCATTGCTGAAGGAAAGGTATGTGATCCTATTTTGTCGTTATAATAGAATTATTAGTTATTCCTATAATATTTACAATATATTTGAGAATACTTGATTTGGTGATCTGATTCTTTATCAAATGCTTTGAGTGTGGTCGTTATCAAAGTAGACATTTCATTTCATCATTTATCATCATCAGCATTTGATACAATCAACCGGAAATTCAAATACGCAAAACATAAAAAAAAGATTTACAACTCAAAGATAAACAGCTGCTAACTTTACAATACAATCGCAGGTGAAGTAGTCAAAAGAATCGGAAATTATAATTAAATAATGAAGCTCTCAACATCAATTTACTATAATTTGAAGTCAATTACGTATAGACCCAGAAAAGAAATACGTAGTAGTCAGGGTTGTTTCCAGATCACTTTTAAAAAATCCACCATTATAAAATATTTGAAATACAGAGCGATGCATTTGCGCTGTCTAATCCACAATCAGGATTTTAATCACAGTTTATTTGAAACACGGAGTCAAATTTGTCGTTGATATATTTTCTTTCGCATTACTTAGGAAAGATATATTTCCTGGAGAAAATATGGTTTGATTGACAATTTTGGACCTTAACCGTCATTGTCAAAATGTCCTTAATATATTCTTTTCCCAAGATACTTCATATACTGAGCTATTCTATTAGTACAATTCTATATACTTAACTTTTGACATTTCTTGAATAATATTAGTATGAAACTTCTTGAAAACAGTCACTATAGTTCCCAAATGCATAAAACAAAATAAAATGAAAGAATTCAATAGAAAAATAGCTGGACAAGGTAGACAGCATGTTAAATGTGAGAATTTCAGTTTTATATTCATGTTAGGAGTTAGTCAGTCTGGGTAGCTATGGTAAACAGTCAATTTTAGAGTGAGGACGCATTAAAAGTTAAAACTTGGTCTGAACTGTGTAAGAGTATGTACAATCTGCATTTAAAACAATCATTATTCTACAAACACTATGTTGTACATCCGACAACACTGCCAGTACCACCGCCTACGAAGGAAAACGCTCCGGAGGGGGTCGCAGGGAACAAGGGATGAGAGGTTAACGGTCAGAGGGTGTGGCACTTGCCTTGAGCCTCTCGACACGAAAGAGACAATTTGTCGTTACATATTATACACACATAGATCTACACTGTTATTTATATAGTTCGACAATAAATCCGTTAAATCAATCAAAACAGTTTGCTATAGTGACATGACGAGCTATACGCAACAAATGGTCCTTCGAGCCGGATATATTGTAATAGTTCTGATCCAATATATCCGGCTCGAAGGACCAGTATCTTAGAATCATTATTCTGTTTACTTATCTAATTTTTGAGCATTTAGCTAGATACTAAATCTACATCTTGTAGTGCCTGCTTCCCATCAATGTTACAGTGTGCGGCGACGTTTGTATAACGATATATCATGCCAGGAATGTTTTGGGAGGTGTTATGACTCAAGGGAAAGCTACAGGAATAAAAATATGTCAAATACAACTGCACACTGGATATATTCCCGAGGAAGAGACCTGTTTACGCTTTAATAAGTAAGCATACTCTATGTAAAGATGGATCCTTAATTTTTCAATATATCTTGTTCTATTAAGAGTACAAAAAAATGTAGTAAATTCTACTATCGAATCATGAATTAAATATAATCTGCATCCTAAATTATGTCAACAGCTTCACTTAGCTCGGAAAATTGCCACATAACATGCCACAAAACATTTTCAATAAAAATGAACAAGGATATTTCTGTTTCTGCAGATTAATTGATGATAATCACAATTTAGTTGTGTGCCTATACCTTGAATTATGGTTCATTATTAAGTTTTGTTATATTTTGCAAAGGTATAAAAAGCAAAGGTTCGATTTAGTATATAATTAATTCGTACTGCGTTAGCACAGATTCGTTTAATAAAATTGGTCCTTTCGTAACTGGTTAAATAAATAGTTATCATTCTAAAATTGTACGTTATATTTCAGATCAGAACTAGATGACCTAGCCGAGAGTTCCGATCACTATCAAGATAGATTTTCGGTTAATTTGAATGTGTTTGTACTGGATACAGAAAGAAGGCCATCACAATCGCCTCCTTGGAAGACTGATAAAACTGTTAGGACTATTGATACAGTATTTTCAACACAACTGGAAAAAGACGAAACTATAGATAACTTTGGTAAGCCGCAACATGAATTATTTTCATTCACTAGGTCAAGTTTATCGCAGTCTAGCATGAAAGATATATGAATTAGGTTAATGTAGCTAGTGTACTAATAAACGCTGTTCAACAAAGCCTAATGAAGACGCCAACGGGCGCTTCACTTTCAAAAAAATATTACCTAGGACTGGTACTGTCAGGCTGCCGAGTTTAGGCAAAATCCGAAACAAATATGTCTACAGTATGGCACATGTGTAGTGGATAGTATAACCTTATGTTTCCATTTCTCAATTTCTGTGCCATTAAATAATTTTTCTATGTTAAACGCCAACCTCGAATTGATTAAATCCCATTCAAAGAATCTGGAATCTGACATGAACCAAGTTCAAGGTTCAATATTTATGCTTTTGTTGGTTCGCATGACATCGGTCTTTTATTGCTCTGTTTCTCGTATAATTACTTTGAAAAACTGCATGTATTTCTAGCGAGTAAGAGACCTGTCCAGGAACCACCTGAAGTGAAACCCCCAGAAAGACCCAGACGACCAAGTCGCCCCGCTCCGCCAATCATTACTCAACTGGAACATCAAGAGTCTGATAGCGGTTCAGAAAATGAAATGGTATGTTTCTTCGAAATTATATTTTCATGATACAGTGTCACCCAGTGAAGTGGATCTGGAAAAAACCAATTTTAAAAGTTCTTGTGAGGTACCTACCATACTGCTCTCTCAGTGAAAACATCATAACACTTTTAGTATTTTGTACAGACCGCTGCCACTAGATAAATTGAAAAAGCTACTAAAAGTCATATCTTGCAGAAATAATAAACGTTCACCTTTTAGACTATTATTGATAAATTTAATATTTCTCTACATACGTTTCTGACAATTTTATAGCACTCGTTTTTGCTATATATGTGAATGTCTCCTCAAAAAATAGATATGAAATGCTCACCATATATTGAAAATTACCAATGGACCCGTTTAGTGTGACGTCACACTTAAGAGCTGGCAACAGCGGCCACTGTCATAAGAAAACCAGTAATTTAAGAGCTGTTGAGCTGTTGGATTTTCGACCTTATGCATAAGATGATTACGGTCTACAAAATGACTGAAATTACACACATTCAGATTTCATTTTCTCCTTGACTTTAGAGGCATATTTAAGATTTCGAAGTACTGAACGTGTATAGTTGAATTACTAATACTCATGCATACAGACAAACAATATTGGAAAAGTATTGCATTAGAAAAAGATATGATTCAGGGCATGTATTTGAATTGTGTAAAGCATGCGGGGAATAAAATAAACTCCAAATTTGTATTGACAACAATATACATTCTAACCGAATATGGACTGGTCCCAGAGATAAAATATTGCTCTCATGCTAACTACGGAGCTACCAGCCATTTTGAGTTTGAATATTTGGATGTTCCTATCACAAGTAGATACTTTACATTTACGATTTATTTTAATATCTTTTATCATTAACCGATATTGTATTGATAGAAATACTTTGACGTTTTATTTATATGGTTTAATAATTGTTTATTGTTAAATAACCAATGTTTTATTTAATCTACTTCAATTGTACAACTTTTATCATGGTGTGCGTTGTGTATCTTAAACATCCATCTGTCCTCTAGCCAACCGAAGTTCCAGTTACATCTTCTCGAACTCTAGAAGAATCCGTAGATCTACTAAATTTAAATATGCTGCCTTCCGAAGCGAATCTAGACGAAAAGGATACCAAATCGTCTCCAAGTACAAACTTCGATTTGCTAAGCGGCCTCGGCGACTTCACAACACACTGCGGCAGTGATTCGAAACCGGTAGCGCCAACTGCGAATGCTTTTGATCCGTTCGGACCATTGGGAGGCAGTGGTGATGGCGGAAGTCTTCTAAGCGGATGGGTGGACGCGGCAGCTCCACAAAAACCACTAGAGCAACAACAGAAAAAGGCGCAGCTGGCTCAGGACCCGTTTGCTGATCTGGGTATGTACCGAGCTGTCAGACTTCTATTCAAACGTAGCGGAGTAAAAATGTTTGACGCCGAAAAATGATTAATTGTTTTCTAAGTATATAATTTGATTGTTCCAGCAAATCTAGGAAGCAGTGGTAATCGTCATGGAGACAGTAGCATTCCAAACACTTCTACGAAATTCATGAGTGGTTCTCAATCACCAAATAAAAACGAAGGTCCCCCAACAACGCCAATACATGGTTCTGCCACTCCAAAACATCAAGCCAAGTCACCATCAGCAGGACCTGATTACAGCCGATCTCATTTTGATGCGGTTAACAGGTGAGACTAAAATTGACTTACACTATGCTGTAGAACTTACTCAATGACCATAAGAGAAAATAACACCTAGATGCAAGAGGTAACTAATTGCTTATGTAGGGCTTCAAAATTCTTCAGACTGCAAGCTGACTTTCTAACAGATTTTCTTTTACCTTTTTGTACTGTTTGTTCTTCATCGAATTATTATTCGCTTCTTTTGCTTTTTTATCACTTTTGCTCATTTTTGATTTGTTGTAAGGCCTCAAACAAACTCCTCAACTACCCAACAACCTAAATCGAAGGGTGATGTGTTCGGTGATCTCCTTGGGCAGCAGGGATATACATTCACGGGGAAGAAGGACAACTTCCCTAGAAGTATCAATGAAATGAGAAAGGAGGAGATGGCCACCTATGTGGATCCGGAGACGATGAAAGTCATGGAGTGGAAAGAAGGCAAGAAGAATAATATCCGCGCTCTTCTTTGTTCTATGCACACCATACTATGGGAGGGAGGGAAGTGGCAAAAATGCGAGATGCATCAGTTGGTCACTGCAGCCGATGTTAAGAAAGCCTACAGGAAGGCCTGCTTAGCTGTACACCCAGATAAGGTTTGTATGTGTGAAATATTCGAGAACCCTGTAGCGAAGAGGAAGCTGTCATGAAAAAGCCAATCGGTTTTTAATATTAACGTTGGAATTTTGACATTCGTACGTCTCGTAAAATTAGGTCCAAAAAGATATTTATATATGTTTATTCCTTAAGATATGCATCAGGTCAGTACTATTGATGGAATATTCGAGTCGATATGTTTTTGTCCGATGAATGTTATGTTGATATATAAAGCGATCAAAATGTTGAAAAAAAATATTTTTAAGGAATATAATTTGATATGAATATTGTATTTGTGACATTCTAATAACTGGTATACAGAATTAAAGGTCATTTTCATTTTCTAGCAAGTGGGAACAGAAAACGAGAATCTTGCCAAGCTGATCTTCATGGAATTGAACAACGCATGGAGTGACTTTGAGAACGATGCCAGTCAGCACAATATGTTCGCAAGTTAGATAGTGTTGTTGTTACTCATAGCATCTAAATTGATGTGAAAATCGTGATCATTCCACATTATCTATTTATTCAAGTTTAAACTGTTTACTTGTTAATGTTTTCAAATCGATGAAATGTATGTAAACAAATTATGGTCCGAAAATGTTTGGAACTTATTGAAAGCAATTGTAATACGGACAATATTTTCATATAGATGTGTGCTTGTTTATTCATTAGTTGACGTTTTTTGTTTATTTTTATATTGTAACTGTTCTTTTCATGTAGCACATCTATTAAACCAAATATATTTATTTTTCTTATTATACATATTCCTTAGATGAATGAGATATGATAGTAGAAAATCCTCCAATTGAAATAATGGTAATATATCGGTTTTATTCTACCATGATCAACATAGTATAATTAGTACATTATAAAATGTTGAATGCTATGGTTACATTTTAAAAAAGAGTTTTTGTATTTTGTTTAGTTCTAATCCACATCTTTCGTATCATCCATCAATAATAGATCAAGGCAAGCCAAACACCCACAAATTCCAAAGCAATGAGGTCATCAATTATCAAATACTTCTTATTCATTAGATTCTTCAGATTTTGTGCCTGGTTCACAATGAAGCATGGGATTTCAAAAGACAATGAATCATCCCAAAACGACTGAGGTGTAATTAAGAGCACATACGCAAGGTGCGGTTGACTGCATTACAGCTAGCATCACGGTTGTCCGCAACATGTGGCTGGCGTATTTGAATCGCAACATCCAGTTGAGAAGCTGCGACGACTTGCCGCTAGATGGAATCACTTCAAAGATGGGAGTCGAAGAAATCGCAGCTGTTTACTACATTTATGTACGCTATAGATAAAGAAAAAACAGAGGAAGAAGTACTGGGTGCATCCCCATTTGCAAACATGAGGTGAAAGAATGCTTTGGAAACAGCATTTGGTATCCCAAATTGATCATTGTACCTGTATTTTTATATGAATAATTACCTAACAGCGGCGATAAACCGTCAAATAAACGCACGCGATTTCAATAATTTATTGAACTAAATAAAAAGGCTATTTGAATTTCATTACGAAATATATATATATAGATAACCTCGCAAAAGGCAGATAGCCTATCGCGCTTCATAAGCACAGCGCGAGGATAAATATCTATTACATTGACCTTAAGACGCTGTAGATTGTAACCATTGGGGAATAAAGTCCCGGTAGCTCATTCCACAACGCCAAGGTTCTCCAAAATAATGACTTAAAAAGGCTTATTCGAGCGTTGCATGGTCGACCTGGTGAGGATGCGCCCCATGAGCTTCCTCCCTCCTCCTCCTCCTCTTGTATTTGCTGCACTAGCGACTTTTGGAATTATTATGAATAGGGACAGCCACCCCCCTCCGATATTCCAGACTGTAGGTCGTTTGGGAGGTCAGGCGCATCCACAGCTCGCTGCTGGATTGTATCCAGAAACTTCGGGGAGTGCTTTGGCGCATCCCCACACATGCGAGTAGTACTCCAGTGATGATCAGATCTCGGCCTTGTATTATAGCAGCAGTAGCTGTTCGATAGAGTATGATTTCCTAGAGCGGAAGAGAATCACCAGCTAAGACGCCGACCAAGCAAAGCCAGCAACATGATCGTGCCATGAAATGTTATTGTTAATTACCAGAAGCTTGATGGAAGATAATTTAAGTATTGGGTGTCCCAGAAGACAGATTCTTGCGGGCCACCCGCATTGATAGTAAGTGCATCAAACGCATATTCATCCACCACCACAAATAAGGAGCGATCGCTAAGAAAACTATCCAACCAGTGGCACAGACCCGGTGGCAGCAAGCTTGATAGAAAGTTTCTCATGCCACACCCTATCGAAAGCCTTTAATATATCGAGCATGACATGATGCTCTATTGCTCTGCTCCACATAATGAATGACGTAGGTCAGATCTTCCGTGGATCCCAGATTCTCATAAGATACTGAAGCCAATTCTGCTTTTTTTATTGAAATTAGTTGCTACTACTAACGAAATTATAAAATATTTTAATAACTAGCTTTGCATCACTACACAGAAAATGAACATAAGACATACTTCATTGTTCCTGCATTATTTTAGTTCATCTTACATTTTTACTGGTAGCTGGAAACTGAAACGTTTGTAAAGCTATTTAGTCAAACGTGTAATTTTAATTAGCGGTCACTGAAAAATTTAAGATGAACGAGAGAGACAACCACAGAATAAGTTTCAGAAGTTACATTAAAGTATTCTTGATATCATTTGTGATATAATTATTGAGTAATATACGAAATATTCAAGCTCTATTTGATGAGTTTCTAAATTCAAATTTTTATAGGTTGGAACATGCTGAATTCATCCTTTATAGGATAATCACACTAAATCCTAGATTTCAAATTGATTGTAGAACAACTTATTTTAAACTTTCTCAGAAAAAGGTGCTGCAGAAGAAAAATAATCAACAAAGAAAATAACATTTATCAAACAATCTTTGATGAAAAATACAGGATATTGTAATAAATGATTAAAATATAATCAATCTCTCCTACTTTTAAAGTTAAAGAATTCCCCTAGACAAAACAGAACAATGTCTCACAGCATCCTTAATCTTGAAAACTAAGTCTTGCAGCTCGTTCAGCGTACACTTGAATGTAATCTCCTTTGTTATATTTTCCTCTCTTGCAAGATCATATTGTTGGGTTACCAATAATATCATGTAGATTGGTCCATCCATAGTATAGAGTTCCAATGTTTTCACTAGAAGAAGTACAACAATTAGCGAGATAATTTCAAATAAATTAGCTTTTTAAACAAATATATAATAATGATCCATACTAACTAATAATTAAATATTTTCTGATGTCCTCTCCCTACGCAGAGCTTTTTGCTCCAATGCTGGCCAAGTATGAGAAAGACATTTTTTGGGGGATTCATGGAAAGAAATAAGTCTATTTATTTTTCTTTTTGTTTATCGCCTGAAAATTTCGGGCCCGGGTACCCCCCATGAAAAAAACATACTACTTATTTTTATTTATATGCTTAATTGTGTACCTGTATAAGTCATCTTCCACTTGATATCCACTATGTGTGGCAAACATGAACCTATATTAGCAATAACAGCAGTGAGTGCTTTTTCATGATTTCTATACAGATCTGCATACCATTCGGCTCTATCAGAATTAATCCCATGCTCTGAAAGATTTCTGATGATCTCCTGGTTACTGCTTCTACTTTTTGCAAATTCTGATGTGATAGTTAGTAGAAAGGAATAACAGTACCTCACTATGTCTTCTTCTGCGATACATATTGTGTTCCAGTTATGCACTTCCCCATTTTCAGAAAGGTAAGAAAAACAGTTCTGTATTAGTTTTTTGAACACTTCATCGTTCAATAATTGAGTATATCTAGGGACGTCTGCATAAATTCTTGATGTTTCCATATTTATTCATTTATTACTAGACAAATTCAATATTAATTTACATTTTATTAAAGTGTTTAAGTATATAACCGCCGATTATGGTCCACACTCCACACCACTAATGCTGATCCACTAAGACGAACATAAAACGAACCACAAACACATCTCGCCTTCACTATAAAATATCAAAAATCACTCTGCAAATTGAAAAAACGGCTGTTCCATCTCTGACAATCGTGTAGTGACTAACCAGCTGATTGTCAAACATTGTGGTATAGTGGTGGTATACGACGGACAGACTGCTACACAGGTTCAGACCAAATACCTGTCATAAGCAAATCAGTTTTGCTACTTACCAACGTATTAGTTAATTTCGATTTTTTTACATATTATGAAAAACATTGCTTACTAGCTATTTACAATTAGCAAAAGGTGAGGTGTATCAGCGAAACATGTTCGTTTTTTTGTATGCTAAGCTGGGATTTCCAGAGTTCCATCGTCACAAAACACTTCTTCCGTTCATGGTGTTTCGTCGTTCCGTGTTCCTTGATTGCGGGAATCTATTTGTAATGTCAATTCAAATGTCAAAGTTTTGTGTGGTTTTCAACGTTTTCAAACATCCAACTGTAACGGTAATTCAATTTTTGATTTTTCAGTTCATAAATTCGATACTTGTCACAATACTTAAACAGAATATAGCAATAATACAATGTTCTAAAGACATTCACAAATACATTGAACGTAATGGATTTCAAATATATCAACGACAGAAACGTAACGCCCAATGGTAAAAGTAAAGGTATATTCTCCAGCACCTTGAATAGTGGGGGAGAAAATAGCCCTTTAAGCTTTCTGCCAACATATTCGACACCGCCTACAAGGAATTCCACAATTTTTAACCCTTTTGAACAACAGCTTATTCACCGCCTACATTTGCCAGTGTTCAGGTATGTCTCACATCTTTCAGACAATTTGTGTATGGATGTTAACTTGAATTTAGATTTTTTTGTGAACAGTAGTAGAAAATAAAGATTAAATTAAGATTTTACCTTACTATTTTAGATTTAGCTAAAATTTGGTATACTCATAGTGGATACTGAAACTGAAAAATACCAATTTTTTGTTTTTTTTTCAAACCATTTATGAAATGTGGTTGTAAGAAAAATACCAAATTCTGTTTTTTGTAACTCTAACTGTTTCTGAAATATGACTTATTATTATTGTTATCTTCGCTCTTCTCACAAGATTGAGGTATCAGGCAATGACAGGCTGTGCTAAGTCAGTACCTGAGCTTTTACTTTGTGGTGAGGAAGGACCTTGCATTACTTCAGGTCTTCAGGATCACATCAATTACTACTATACTATGCTTAATGTATTGCATTTTTCACTATAATCATCTTTGTGACTGTTATGTATTTAGTCCTTCAGTATTCGCAAAAGTATCAACTCCAAATACTTCACAAGAGAAGTTCAAATGGACCATTGAAGATATTTCTAGTCTAAAGCCAGCTGATATTGATGATACAATCAGCCAGCACACTTTGGAAGAAGATCCCCAGGTATATGTATATATGTTTTTTATTATGAATTAAAATAAACATCAGATTATAAGAACTGTGTGAAAAACAAAGAGAATCTCTGGAATCGAATCATTTCTCATTATGATCAGAGATTAAACTTATTTAAAGTCTCAGGAACAATTTGCTATTGGGTATTATTAATGTAATATATGTTCCAAGCCACAGCTGATGACAAAGGCTTAAGTTCCACATTCCTCAAATGCTCCTATCTTCTGTTAGCTCAAGGTACTAAGTGAATAGCCTTGTTCTAAAACAATATGCAATTTGTACACATGGTTTCACAAATAAACGTTTCATTTTTATGATGATTTTTACTTCAATCTTCAAAACGTCACTTACACAAATACATATACGTACTTATATAAAAATATATTTTTTATTGTACATTAAATATTATATTAAGAAATTATTTTTTGGTCTAGGTGGAGTCTTTGATTCAGCAGAGGATAGAAGCCTTCTTCAGCAGTGAGCATGTTATCGTGCCTAGTCCGGACACTGGATCCATAGGGCCGGAAAGGCTGCTGGAAGTCATTGACGTAGATACAACACCAAAAAGATCTATTTCTGCTAGCAGGAAAAATTACTCACCATCACCAATAAAAAGTAAGTTATGTTTATTTGTTTACTATATAGAAATTCGCATTCAGAAACCAAAAAAAGGTGATCTTGCTTGTTGGGCACTCTATCAACTGAGTTATGAAGGCAACTTTCTTGATCCGAACGCCAATGTAAGGTACAACTTTCTGAAACAAATCGCAAACTGGCACAGTGTTCAGGGATAGTAAAGATTTTTTCCAGCTTTTAACCGAAAGTAGCCAGCATTTTTTAAATACGAATTTTTATCCGAGTGATGCTACTATCTACTAATATCTTTCGTTCAAAAATTGGATAGAACTACTTCAAGTATTCCCATCAGAAAAAAAATTTCATTAGTAACCAGAGACCACTTTCAATCCTTTACAAGACTAGTAAGTAGGTGGAATCGTCTATTCAACATAGTACAGCAGTGCGGTTCCAAGAACACCTCAGTGTAGACACCAACCTGTGAAGACGCTAGCCACTCATGTTGCGGATCTTTTAGAAAACATTCCAACAGACGACGACTTAAGAACGCGAACAACATTATTATCTCTACAAACGATTACCACGAAAGCTTCAACACATTTCCCTAATCTACCTGTTTGCTCAGAAAATATGCTCTCTTGATGCACATACATCCAGGCTTAAAAATTTGCCAAGGAACCTATAATTATCTCTAAAGAACAAAAAAAAACTAATACAGTCTAAATGCACTGTGTAACCTTGATACATTATAAATCGTAACTACGGAAGAATATGTTACCCAGTGGCTCATTCCACAAAAATGAAGTTATCCAAAAGAAAAGTCGAACTAGTGAGTATGAGTCTGAATGGTCGTTCGAGGACATGTTGTCATCGTCGTCGTTGTTGTTGTTGTGGTTATCATCGTTTTGCAATATATAAACTTAATTTCAATTAACATTATGTTCCGTAACAAATGTCTTTTAAATGAGTGCAATTTTAATACAATCAAACATTCTCTTCAATATGAGGTAACATGGTGGAAGATGAAATGAGTGACAGCGAGGATCAGGATTACCTCATGACGAGCAATTCAGAGCTACATCAGCGCCTCTTCGACTTCCAGGAAGTTGACCAGAATAATAGGATGGAGATGGTCTCTCCTGCGCAGAATTCATCACCCGCCATCTCAACAGGCATGTCGCCGATTCAGGTAACAGTTCAATCCATCGTAAATGACCGCTATAACATTTATATTTATAATTATTTGCTATTTGTTGTTTTCAAAAGTTGAAAAAGTGAAGACGAACCGCGACAGTAAAGTGGAGAGTATAAAACGGACTTCAAAAGACACTAATTGGTGACCCTCGAGATAGAGTATTGTTCTTTATTGTTGTTTTTTCAAATAGGAACACAGATATATTTCCAACAGCAGATCAGGAGATTCATACAGCCCACTATTTTTGTAACCAAAGTTATGACTAGTAGGATTATTCATTTTGGAAACCACATCAATAATTTTTGAGAACAAATCAAAATTCGAAACAAGATTATAAAACCTAAAGGACAAAATCATCACTAGTAAGAGATTCGATCATAGTGCCTTTGAGAGTCACCAGCTATTTAATGCATTTTTGATAAAGGGTAGCTCTAAGGGTCCACGCCCAAGTATTCGACTATAAATACAACCCTTAGAAATCTTCCAATTAAAAGACCGTACTATACCTTAAAGCTATATTAGTTTTGTTGTTTTATGTTTATATATAACTTTGTTGATAAGAGTCTTGTCATTCTCAGAACATGTGTTCAGCCATATATCTTAACATTCTTCTCCTAGTTCTCACCATTGAGCGATCGCCTGGTGGAGGAGTTCATCGGAGGTGGCGCACGCTTCGAATGCCCCATCTCGCCTATCGCCCAGGAGCCCTCGTCGATTATATCCAGTCCAGTAACACGTCGGGGCAGCAGATCGGCCTGTCGTCTAGACTTCACCCAGGTCAGCATGGAATGCTGCGAGGAGGTGGAGGAGGCAGTCGTGCCGGATGTCGATGACGTCCATTTCGCTTCACCTGCTAATGATCGAGGGCTGGGTAAATTTTCATTGAAAAAGTTCAATTAATTGAAAAAACTTACCTTTAATGAAAGAGAATAGTAGTTTTGGTCAGCATGAAACGTTTGAAATTCTTAGATAAACGAATATCTTGAAGTTGTATCTATAGAGAAATGATTGTTTTAATTTATTGTATTACTTTGGTAATCTGGTAGACTGCTTTTTTCAGATTTCAACTGCTTCGAGAATTGACTGACCTTCGACTGACTCCTATTGGAATTTAAGGTTGGAGAACAATAATTCCAAAATACCTGTGATGCATGACCTCACAAAACTAGTAAAGTATTGGCCGCTGTACAATTGACAGTAAATAAAAACGTAAACAGAAACTAGCGGTAACAAATCTTATCCGGATTTATTATAATTAGTGTTTTATAATATATATGACGCTTTTGGCGGTTATCACGGAGTAGAGAAGTTCACCTATACTTTTGGGATGTTGAAGATTGTAAATTGTTGTGAATAAATATGGAGACAAGTGGAATGGAAAGAACTGAAGCAACTTTGTTGTAAATGAACTAACAAAGTTTGTTAGTTCATTTACTACTTGCAATTATATTCAAGAAGATAGAACATCCATATACTCCTTTGCTTTAAAGGTGCTGTATTAGAAGATATTGAGATAGCTTTCATTGATGCTCGGTTCCCAAAAGGGCACATGCTTGCAGATTAAAGGACAAACTGTTGCTGATTCCGATATAACACAATAATATAAAGTTAGGATTTTAGTTTTAACTCGTGGCATGTAATGTTCGAAGTAGGGAATGTAGGCACTGCCTTTATTCTCATTGCATCTCATGGGCGAATATTTAATATTCGACTGCGTACACCCACAAATATCCTGATTTTCTGTTTAACTTCACCAGACCATAACGTCACTCGGGCATTTAAAAGGATGAAGCTATATCGTCGGTGGTCGTATCCCTGCTACACCATAGCATCAGCGTATAGTAGTATTAAATATATGATACCGGCACAATTGATTTTGATTGAAAAATTGTTCATAATATTTCCATTATTTTAGGGTCTTATAATTATTCGCAGTTGAGGGTGTTTTTTGGAAAACCGCATATTTTATCGAACAATGCACAATAACGTGTACGCTTTTCACAAAACTAAAGATATTCTTCAGACTTATTACGAAGTAGATGAAAATAGCGTAAAAATGCTAATATTTCCCAGGAAATTAACGGAATTTATGGGGAGCCTCCTCTCCTCTTCATACTACTCTAGTTTGTTTTCATATGTATTCAATTATACGCGTATTATACAATATATCCATTATTTTATCTATTCTCTTATCTCTGTGACTCAGGACATTAAATTTTGAAAAGTTTTAGCCAGAGGAGAGAATTAATATTTTTTACATGCTAATGAGTATATTTCAGCTTGCATACGATATTTCAGGTTCCGATTTTTTAGATAGGCGATTAGGCGAATGGTAAATTGCCACACAATACATGTGAGCAAAGATTTTATTTCATAGTAATGTATAGCATAGCAATCTTGTAATATGGCATGAAATGTAGCGTGAATATGATTGGTTCGCCAATAAATTTAGGTTCATTGTTACGTATTGGTTTTGCTGGTCCGGTAAACCAGTCTCTGACCGTTTTGTATTCCTCAATTACAACGTTTTTAATTTCAACCGCGGGATGTGGTACCCATATATACAAAGCTAGACTCACTGTATATATATGATAAGTGATTGAAATGTGCAATCAAGTTGAGTTATATATCAATTAGAATTGGGGAATATAAAGTTAGGATTGATACCTGCCCCTACGTGGAGATAATACATTATCCCTCTTCAACCTTGAAGATTAATGAGGCAATAAACTCAACAAAGCAAAGCATATTGGTCAGTGTTACAAAAAAACGTCAAATTTTGAAAGAACCTGAATTAAGAGCGGTAATTGTAATATATCTGCGTTTATCGTCTACTGTCATTTATTAGCAATTTAAGTTAGAATTTTAGTTGTCTTGAGTGAGGCAAATCAACCTTCAAAAGTCTGATAGTTAGTGATAACATTTATTATTAATCAATTTATTATTGATTAATAATTATATGTTTAACTTTCTACTAATTCGAGTTTTTATCCTCCAACTGATCAATCGTACAGCTGCCTATTGTATAATCGTTCCATTTCGTTGTATTCTGCCAAAACTAGTTTTAGCATATATTAAAGCTAGGTACCTATTTTAGCGTGTATTTTTATCTATAGACATTTTAGCATTTTCACTGATTATTACTATTACACTGCCATTTGAGATTGGGAATATAGTATAATAGGTTATAATATATATATTTTATTATGATGTGCAATTTTTTAATAAAACAATTTTCATATATCTGTATGATTTATTTTAACCTTATCTGGGAATATTCCTAAAGCGTGGAGCTGTGCAATTTTTGACTGCATACCATGGTTGTAGGTACAAAATATTTATTATATCTAGAATGCGTATAAAAATACGGAGCCTCTCAATAAAGTTGTTTTGCAGTTAGAACGCCATAAACAAAACAATATATAATAATAGATTTGATACGATTTTTCTATGTAAAATCTATTTAAAAAAAACTACAGCATGTCGGGTAAGTACAGACACGGTGTCCAATAATGGTCCGAATACGCGTTGCTGTTATAACACCTAATTGCAAACCTATTTGACTGATTGGATCCGAAATTTCAGCAGATATAGATATCCTAAAGTATTATACCAACAACCTAGATATTCTAAGACAATAATTCTCATTTGATGATTATAAAAAAATGGGGTTAATAAATTGAATCAAGCGATTTTTTCCAAATTTCTCCTTTGATAACATAAAACTATCATATATTTATCTCGTAATATCAAAACAACCATGTCCCTATGTTTGATATGTTTAACGCTAAATCGAATTGACACTTAGATGAACATTAAAATTTCAAAACTCATTGTAACTACGTGAGCGTGAAACTTAATTCTGTATCGTACATATTCAAAAATGGAAAATTCTGAGAAATTGTTCTAATCTAGACCAGGTAACTACTTTTATATTAGGAACAAATCGAATCTAGAAAAAGGTACTATATATGTTTTTAGAGCTTTTCTACTAATGTTGAAAATGTTTTTATTTAGCCAGAAAAGAGTAATTAAATGTATGGATGGCGTTTCGAGGTCATACAGTTATGATGATATTTTTCTAGTTGTAAATACTTAATATCTCAACATACATATACCAGTTGGGAATGTTTACATTCTGCAAAAGAAATGAGTTTATTCTATATAGAGACCTTCACAATAGTGACCATACAAAAAAAATGTAGCATTCGCAAAATATAAGTTGATAAATAAAAATATTGTGTCATCAACACGCAGTTTCACAAATAAAACTTTTTCAATGCGTGACGCGTTTCGATTTATTGTTAAATCATCGTCGGACTGTCAGATTTGACTGCTAACAAGGCTAGCCAGATTACTTGCCAACTAACTAACTAGATACTATCATGGATACAAAACTAAAGCTCTCAAATCTAGCAGAATATTAATCCTGTGTAGCTATTTTTCTATTAAATTATTCTTTCCTTTCCTGTCTGTTAGTTGGCAAGTTATCTTGTTAGCAGTCAAATCTGATAGTCCGACAATGATTTTAAATATATAAATCAAAATGCCCCACTGAAACAAAAAGAGTTTTATTTGTGAAACTGTATATTTATTACACAATCTTTTTATCTACACTGTAGAAGAGTTTCACCAAGTAAGAGCATCTACAATCTACATGATAAGTTAAGTAGTTAAATCACCTAATATTTTAAAACCAACCATTTAACAACCTTCCAGATTATATCATGGAACGATCTACTATGAACCAGTTTAAAACTCAGTTGAAATATTTTCTCGTTGATAGTGCTATTACAATTTGACTATTTGTTTTTTATATTCATCTGTCGTTGATAAGTTTTATACACTATTTGATCATAAACATTATTATATTGTTGACGTATGGAAATGTCAAACATCGAAATATAAAGTACCGCTTAAATAGCGTAAAGTAAAAAATTAGTGTCCGAGTAATTGGCATTTTGTTATTTTATTAGCAAATACCTGAATATCAGCTTTTGACTCCAAAAAAGCCAATTCTGTAGCTATCCGTTTTGGATTACGAGGGGAAAGCAACAATGTATGTATAGGGAATCATGAGAATTTGAGAAAAATAGTACAGAATAGTTGTCAATTGTTTATTATACACCTAAGCAAAAGGGTTAGCTTACTTAGTGGAATTATAGCTATATAACATATACATTATACTACTCAAAACTAGTAACGGATTATACTTGACTACTTTCCGCGCACTAACGCTAAGTGTTGTATTACAGCATTCCATATAAAATCGACCGTTTACATCGATCTGGTTGTCCGTTACAATTACGTTGACTCGTCTGAACATTATAAATTACCGCTTGAGCTGTGATGAACCTTGAAAGATATTTCAACATTCATCTAAGGAAGAAGGATATACATCGGATTCACTTGAAAGTTGAAAGATCAACAGCTTTTTATTATTTTTGAATTATACGAATTTGAAAAATAACGTTTTTAAAGTTTGGTTTATATATTTCAATAATAACTGCAATATTCGTTTTACGACTGCCAATATGCGGAAAGTACAATCAACCTACTTTACCAAATTTTTTGTATAAGCATATCTACTTAACAATTGGATTTTTACGTTGCCTTAATTACAAACCAATAGAGCTCTATAAGAAACTTGTAAAAGGTGTATATATGGTATCTTTTATAATGGAGGACATATCAGCTTTTTAAGATCTCCCCTCCAAGCTATGAGTGAATGTATATGTGAATATAAACAAAGGAACAATTCAACAGAAAAAAATGTACACAAATTTTAGGCACAAATATTTGTTACCACCTGCTGAAAATAAAATATGTACCTTTCACATCAGTTATAAAATTACCAGTTAGACAAAATTATTTGTAAATGTAAATTTAACTATTAATTCATTAAATAATCAACAGGTTTCAAAAATCGAGATTGCCAATGTTATAAATGATAGACAAACGTCGTAAGTCACAGAACTGGTATGAAACACATTATTGCTTTAGGTCCTTGTCTGTCAGCGGAAAAAAGCATTGAGGATGTACAGCTCAAGTTCATCATAAATATATGCAAAAAACCAGCCGGAGAATAATACAGTGCATAATTAATTTGGGTTTCTGAACGTAGATGTCCATTTAACTTATGAAAGCAGAAATTATGTATTGATGATAATGTTCCATCTAGCTAGAGTCTAATGCCTAATTAGGAAATTTCCTTAATGAGGATGCACTTGGGTCATTACAAACCAGCAAAATAATCGAAATGCTCATTACCCAAATTGTGATTAGTGCCAGCAAGACTACCCTATCTGATGAAGTGGAAGATTATAAAGAGTTTAGAGATCAAAATTCTATTCGAACGTTCGATTGCAACAGGAGTGACGATCAGATAAGGCTAAATTCTTTACAGTCTGAAACACGCAGCTGAAAGAGTTCAGGCAAACCCTACCAGCACGCTGGTCAAATCTGCTACGCCATGCAACCACGAGAATTCCATTGCATGATATTTTGATTGTAAGTATAGCATTATTTGGTCGTCTTCCGATACATTATTCATATCTCAGGTACAAACAGAATACCCAAATAAATTTTAAACTTGAATCTTCTAACTTTTTAATTATTAGACTACGTATGAGATTATTTATTTTGACATGTAAAGTGACAGACTCGGAGACAAATTCCCAAATTGATAGTTCTGGAACGCTTTACTTACTTACTCATAACTAGTTATGAGAAGTCAAATACTATTAGCTACTTATGTACTGTTATGAAGTGTTTTATGCTGTACAATGATTGTGATTTTGCAGAACAAGTGCCGGCTGTTACTTTTCATAACTAGTTATGTGGAATTATAAGATTACAGTGAAAATTAATAATTGCGTTTTTTTTCTTTAACAAATTCTAGGGCAGTGGTAGAAAACATAGTGTGGGCACTTTGTATAGGAAGAGTCTTCACTGTTTTTCACGCGTAATAACTATTTTATACGTATATATTTATAGATTGATGAAAACCTCATGTTATAGTATCATAAGCTAGTAGCAGAAATATGCTAAAAGAATTACGAAACTTTTAGGGAAAAAATGCTGCAATCCTGATTACCATTATTTAAACTATGGAATTTATTTCACATTCGGTCGTTAACTTGTTTTGTTGAAAATACATGAGCTGACACATATATCTCACTTTATGATCACCAGTGATAGTCAATAAATGTGTTAAGATTTTGAGTTAGACCAAAATAGGTGTTTTTATACCTGGGTGTTTTTTGACAGATCGTAACCTAGTGATCTTGGTCACCAACAATATCTTAGGCTTCCTATTGAATGTGGTATCTATTCACTCGGTAATCATGGCATGTAGCTGGTATGTTAAGTACATCTAGCTATTCTACAACTACAACCAAGGGGGCTGTCGACGCCGGGGGGTAAAAAAACCCTTGGCGCCAGGGGCAGCGTGAAACTTCAATTTGATGTGGGCTAGATACATTTTTCGGTGCCCTTTGATGGTGGAAATCTTGATTTCAGGCCCCTTGAAGAGTAAAAAAACGTTTGGTGTCACTGATCAATACGTATATGGCGAAACAACGTGGTTAGTTCATGTAGTTAATCTAGTTTAATGTAATCTCTGCACTGTATGATTTGAAATGTTTCGTTATCGCAAATTTGCAATATTTTCACGTTAGAGTGGAATGAAAGCCTAGTAAACAGAAATTCCTCTTCGAGGTTTCATTTTGAACTCTCATTATTCATACAGTTCTGGAATATCCATTAACTTGTTATCTAAGATACTACGACGAACACACATTTTTCCTATGCCCCAGATAACCTCAAACAGTAGCGAAGATTTAATAAACCATGTTTATGAGAACGTATATTGGGAAATTTATCTAGTTATTAAAATATTGTATCAACAGTTGTGCCGCCAGATAACTTTCAAAATAGATTGTTAGTTACTGGGTTTTAATAACTTTAGGTATGTTACGAACATCTATAGTAGATGTTTGTAATATATGTAAGCAATGTGACCATTCATTACTGTCATTTATATATGTAGATGTTTATAAGTAGAACATTAACGATCTGCTCTGAAATATTGTTCCTTATTATATTTTATAATGTTCTTTTATCTGAATTCAGCTAAATAAGGAAAATTGAAATAGACAAGAAATGTAAATTCTAGTTGAATTCATAGCTCGGGTAATCTTTCCTTTTTTGCTACTATTTCCTTTGTTGTAGACATGACTGAGAGTTCTTCACTGCATAATATCATCAATCGGGGCCTCATAATATTCAAGAACTGTATGTTCAAAAGAAAGTTGAAACCTTAAACAGCAGGAATTCACATCGAGTCAGTCAAAATATAAATTGACCTTATATATAACCTGCATTGTGTTTTGATAGTTACAGGTATTGGTCCAAGATTACTGAATTACTGTTGAAAAAATATAGGTATTAAAGTTTTACTCAACCAACTCGACCATATAAGCTCAACAGATGAAGTATCTCATTGTCCAATAATCTTTTTATGTACAGTTATAGTGATAGGTATAAGAAAGGATCACAAGTGGCTGAAACATAGATTCAACTATGTATTTCAATTTATTTGGAAACTGTAGCATTTTGTTCATGTTCATCTTCATTTTCCTTGCGCACCATATGACCTCTGAAGGAGGCCTGAATCTTCACAGCTGCCTTATTCAGGTCCGGATCTGTGAGGTCAATGTCAAGTTCCTCCTCCTTCGATATACCCTGTAAATAGGTACTTCTATTAGGAGCGATACCAAGAAATATGAAAATAGTGTTTAAGGAAGTTATTGAGAAGAAATGAAGTTTATATTATATATCATTTTTATCAAATCATGTTGTGTTACAGATTAGAAAATCATATATTTTGATCTTCTCGGAGTTCAGCTTACTGAATTGAATTAGTCAAAAGAGATGAAACGTTTTGGCTGCTCCTGCTCGGCAGCGATTTTCAAATCCACGACAAATAATTAATTTTTGAAATTTACAATAACCTTTAGAATAATTGATTAACTGTCTCCAGGGTGAGTGTTTTCAAATTAGAACTTCATTATTATGAACTATTATACAGATACATACCTACAAAACTATTAGTCAAAATACAATTAATAGATTAATGTCATTATTCTTATTTTTTAAATTTTATTTTAGTCATTTTCTATTTTGAAAAAGGCTTCCAGCCAAAACATTAGACAAGTTCGTTCAGTAATGAATTTTTAAGACCTTGCATTGAAGACAACACTGTAGTATAAGTATGAGCAGATTCTTTGCTATATTTTGTAATGAGTTGAAATTGTGTCATTTATACACATGGTTTCCATATAAATGTCATTTTTTTGTGAAGCGTTTCGCTTTAATTTTGTATCTACACATACATTCTGACACTTCATACACAATTTTCTTTGAAACGTATAATAAAAACTGCACAAATTTATCTCAATGTTTTTAGTGGGACTTAAAGAGTACATACCCCTTCTCCTTTCGATGAAGTACTTTCGGGTTCACCTTTCTTTTCAGCTTCATGTTTCCTAGTTAGATGTCCACGATACGTTGCCTGAATTTTTGTTGCTGCATGAGTTAGCTCTGAACAAAATACATTTATTTTAATTACTACGGGACTGTTTTGTAGACCATCGTATCCATACATTTTATATTTTTAATTTAAAAAAGTCTTTAGAGTTGATCGCTTGAATATTTTATGCGTAAAAACACATGTGATATAGCTTTAATAAGCTAAAATATGATCAATCACATAATACATCAAGGCGATAAAAATTGCATGAAATGAACATGAAAAAGGTTTCGAGATATTTGGATATTTCATACAGGATTATTTTTGAATACAAAGCTGGAGATCAAATGATAGTAGAAAAATAAATTCCTACCCTCTTTATAAATTACGAAACTGTACTCGTTCTGATGAGAAACAGAATGCAATATGTTGTTACAGTGGTTGGTTAGAAATGTAATGATTAAAGTGAAAAATAGGATATACAGATAGATGTCAGAATCTATTTCGTTAGTTAATAATGAATGTTTTCAATGAACACCCAGATCTGAAATTCATTAATTTTAAGTCCGGAACCCTTTTTAAGCTACAATTTCAAGGACGCTCATCGCTCGGATTTTGACGCCTAAATGGGTGATCACAAAATATTCTAAACCAGCGGCATTTCGTGAAGTTCGTTTCAAGCCAACTTCCAGCGTTAAAATCGAAAGTTTTCCCCCACCGTTCATCAGGTGGAATGGGTTCTCGAACAACTGTTTTTTTTGATGAAAGGCGTAACAATACTCAATAAATTTTCAAACTGCACTGTTGTCATACAAAAATAGTTGCGAAATATACTGCTTTCCAATAGTATTACTGGAAAAAGAGTGTAATAGAATCCAAATTGTTCCCATTTTGCATATACTGGAGAAATCCAATATTTTTTTGGTTTATAAGAACGTTTCCTTGTCTTTGAGATAACATGAACTGCGATGGCAATGAGAACGTTTCGTTACATACTTTTAACTTGTGATAAATAATGTACATAATTGTTATGCCACTCATTATATCGCTGACTATATTCAGCAATATAGTGATTATATAGATCACTGAATGACATTTTTACAATTCTTTTTGTTCTAAACACAGTCTCTTTTAATTTACTCCATGCATTCTTGCTTAACTAAATACAACACATAAACAGCTAAATTGAGGTTAAGTGGTTAAGGCATATGTTTTACGTACAAAACGCCGTAACTTGACGCAAAATACCCTTTTCATGGACGCTACAAATTTGAGCGTTTAGTCAGTCACGTGATCACTTTTGACGCTCATTTTTTGAGCGTTGAGCGGCGCATGAAAAGGTATCTATAGAGTTTTTCAATTCCGTTGGAAAGAAGACAGATGTCACTCTTGTATGTAAATCGAATTTTTATGATATTGGCAAATGTCATATATTACCCTTGCATAGAACAATCAACAAATGGTCAGTCAATCAGTAAAATGCGTCAGGTTTCATTACTGACCCCACACTAGCATACGCGCGCAGTTTGTAATTCGGAGGGAAAATGGCGCTTCAGGTCGATTGGGAGACGCGCCACCATAATTCAATTGGCAAGAACGTCTACTTGGTAGCTAGGTTTTATTTCAGAATGCCCAATTGTAAATTTTTATGTTTGTTTCCACCTTTCAGATTATTAACAAGTTAATAACTTTCACAGTTCTGATGGTTTCTCCGAAAGATTACCTTCGACGGTTTCTTTAGCTTCTTCTGCCATCGTACTTGAGTTGTTCGTAACTGGTTCACCACTTCCCGAGTGGGCAGGCTGTTTCATACTTTGCCGTGCTTTATGTCCGCGAAATACGGCCTGTATTTTCGTAGCTGCCTGTTCCTCGTTGACTTCCGGTTCAGAGGTTTTGTCACAGCTCGCCTCTGTTGTCACTTGATCACTTTTACTGCTTTGATCGCCGTTGGCTGATTTCGTTGTAACACTGTTTTTCCTGTAGTTTGTGCAGGCAACTGAGAAATCGTTAGATTCGTGAGGTATTCCTGAAAAAGATCGAATGTTCTAGATTAATTGGCTAGTTCTGCCAATTTTGACACGAAACTCAGCTTGAACTGCAATTTTGGCGATTACACTTTTTAGTCTCTTAAGTTGATTTTACCTCTTTCTCACATAATAAAATTCAACTCGGTGTGGGTTTTCTAAATTCCATATAAGAGACAAATAATTCATTGTGCTTATCCTTACCGTTAACTAAAACTACATGTTAATACTGAACGAACTTTACTAACGTTTCGACTACTTTTCCAAATAACAAAAGACAAATAATTAATTAAAAAAATGACGATGTCAATTATCACTCTATAAACAGTGTTCTGGTTTCCATAATAGGACTTTAACCAGTTGTTCTATCGTCGTTGACTTTAACCTACTTACACCTGCACAAGGTCTACAAATGGTGGAACTTAATTACGAAGCAACCCGAAGAATATCAGGAATCGGCGAAATGTTACTGACTTTGTTCTCCAATTCAAGCCCGTGATGACGATGATGTCTGGTTTCAAAAGACAGCGCGAGAGACAGATTGAACAGGAGTAGAGAATCACTTCACCTTCTGGTAGGGATTGTCGCGGGCCACTGCGCACTGAATAGACACTTGTCCTTCGTTAGAATGGAAAAAGAACCTGTTTGTCCGAAACGCACTCTCCCAGAAGGGAGTATATTCAGCCTTTATTAGAAGGTCTACTGGATTCGATACTGAGGAACCATTATGTTTTAGTTTTGGTGCTCGGGGTCGGCAAGAACTCCCAAAGACTACTACTATTACTGTAGTACTTAGACCACAGCCTGAATAAAAAACCGGTGACAACATTTTTGTAAAACACGTTAGATGAGCTTTTTTCAAAACTCAAATACCGCTTCTGCACTTTCAGTCCAAGTCCAGTCACTGCCAGGGTCTATTGACTAAAAGTTAAGAATGATCAAAATTTCAGATGGCGTAATCTTCAGCTGCTTCAGTCTGCTTCAAATATAGCAAACACACAATTTAAGTATAGTCGCAATCTACTTGACTATATTATCCAAACATAACTCTAAACCGCACCTTTGGGCTCCTTGATGGACTCTGACAGCTATTTTGTCGGTTTAGAAACATGATTTCATCAAATATCCGTTAAATATTGATATTGTGAGTTTGGAAATGTTATTCGATAGATAAAAATACCTTCTGATGGGTCATTAAACGTAAGGATCAATAGATAAACCCATACAGGAAGGAGGGTAACCTCAATAACGTCCTTGTAGAATATTCGAGACTTTCAGTTCAAAAACGTTCTGCTTTTATTACTTGTTAACATTACTAAGTACTACATTTCTATGTAATGAGTTGAAGGTGTTGCAGTTATTGCTACCAGGAGCGTAGTCAGGAAGTGATGCATGTGTACAAATTGTAGCATTGATGCTATATATGTTGTTAGTTCTAAATAGCTGTTACCTACCTTTTGCGGCTAAAGGCATGCGATTAAAAGTCTAGCCAAATAGTGATGGCTGAGGTATGATGGAAAATGTTGATATTGGCCAAAAACAGCTTCATGAATTTGTAGAT
This sequence comes from Bruchidius siliquastri, assembly GCA_949316355.1. Taxonomy (NCBI): domain Eukaryota; kingdom Metazoa; phylum Arthropoda; class Insecta; order Coleoptera; family Chrysomelidae; genus Bruchidius; species Bruchidius siliquastri. Next base: position 31,774,774 of record OX438535.1, on the reverse strand, counting down.
GTAGATTGGGCATGAGTTATTTGAAGTAATAATTGTTCCCTCGATGAAATATTTTCAGTGTTCAAAAATATCGCTTCACGCCCTCATCGTCCTGTTTGGTCTTATATTTTTACTCACTGCTAATAAAAACCACATGCGATTGACTGATTACCTTCACTGGCGTTTCGTCTTCCTCCCCAGCCTTATTTAAATACTAAAATTTGATTTGGATAAATTAATAAAAAGACTATTGACAGTGACTTCGCATATAGTTCTCCGAAATTAACTAGCCAATTTAACAGATTAATTCGTAATTTCATTTTGTAAAAACGTCTCTATCTCATTTACGAGTTTACAAGCTTTTAACTTGCAATGCATGCATATATATATATATATATGTAACAACGTTTGTTTGGTGGAATTTTGCAACTCAATTTTGGATCAGAACAACGTGGCGGAACACCCAAGCTGGCAGAGTAGACTAGACATTTTATTCTTTTTAGCGCATTTGAATAAAAACTAGTTTTTAACAAAGTTAGTGTCTGTTAGTTTGTATATTTGTCGGCCTGTGTTTCATGACGCTCACATCCGTCTGATTATCTGTCGGATTTTGTGTCGTTTCGTCTTTCTATGGGTCTGTCTGTCGATTTATCGGTATATTCGTCTTCTTGTCTGTCGGCGCTTTTGTCACCAGACACTGCAGTAACTGCTGCGAAGATTTTGATGAAATTTGAGGAGGAAGTAGTATCTATATACCGCATATTTTTTGAGGTATGTGTTTAACTAAGGAGTAATGAGCAAAATGATATCTGAATTTCGTTTTTTATGCTTCTTGTGCTCTCTCCCATGAATTTCTGCTGGAGTTTAATAAATAATAATATTTAAATCGTTTGAGTGTCCAATCCTTTTTGTACATGTTTGAAAATTTTCTATTCGATTGTAGCAAGCGTAGTAAAAAAGGTATTAATTTTTTTCGGTCATAATTATATTATTCAATTATTCAAACTAGTGATATAAAGTATGACTTGTTACGACTAAACTAATCCTACTAGCGTACTTGTATACCACTTCCAAGATTCTTGAATCATTGTTTATATATCGTGAAATTAAATCCATTGGCGTGGGTTGGATCGGTTGAAATCATGTCAAGTTCAGTTCAGGAAGCTATGAGGAGGCCTTGAACTCTAATCTCATCATATATATTATTCTTTTCAAGCGAATGACAGATTAAGAAGTACTACATTTCGATCACTCCTGTACCGGGCGTTCTGTTTACATACGACTTTAACAGTTTATGTGCTCTAAATTACAGCTAAAAATTCCCATTCTGGAGAAAGGCGCGCCTCATAGATTCACAGGTCAGTTAAACAATTGAAACTAGGTTATTACATATAGGGCATTGTTCTGCGCATATACCAGAAAGCTAACTAGGATATATATTGAAACGTACATGATTATAGATCTATATCTTAAATGTCAATGTCAATATAATTTCAGAATATGAAAATATATTTTTTTGTACTTTGTCAAAGGCTGCCTCGAAAACATTTTCCAAAAACGTATGTATTTTAAATTAGCAGCTAGTACAAATATAAGATGAACCTAGAGAGCATCAGACCGATCTCTGGAGAAAAATTGGGAGAGAAGGAAACAACCACTACCCCTCTAACGAGCTAGAGGTTATCACAGCCTGGAGAAATACAAAAATGGTGTAAGAAGTTCCCCACTGGTCATCCCGTCCTGATGAATAACCAATATCCAAGGAATCATTCAATCTGACTTGTCAAAATTACTAGAGATTTGGCACACGCACGTACCGTCATTTGCAGCAGCTACTGCGAGAAACTAGGAATATCTGTTCAGAATCAATAAGTAGTTCTCACCATCCAATCACCTCGCACTGTATAAAGCTCAAATTAGAGCTGGCATGAAGAACTGAAAACTAATCTGTTCAAAACTTATTTCAACTCCTTTGTAGCAGACTCTGTATTTAGGTTTTTCCATGGTGACCGCTTAGGTATGAAAACTCTATGGATTAATAGGTTAGGTTAGGTTAGGTAGGAATGAGTGTAATTATTTTCAAGGCGTATGATGATAATAAGCTAGCACTTTCACCTTTTTTCAATGAAATTTCCTGTTGCGCACTTCCATCATTTTTCATAAAAATGTGTAAGAGGGTCGAGTACTCGAATTAAATCTTTCCATAGAATCGTTTTGTAATAAATGTGTATCAGTGTTTTTCGTTGGCAATTGGTTATATTGACCAACTGAGAGAGCATGAAATATCGCATTGCTAACATTTTTCTAATCTAGGTAAGAAAAATTGATATTTTAATCCTGATATGTAGGTATATAAGTAGCGGAGTCTACATTCATAATGAACAGATCCACTTGATCGTATTTTTACAAATACATAATAAATTACCAATCTGTTAACTCAAACCAGAGCGATAGAATTTTCTCAGTGCTAAGGAAACGCCCCACAATTTTCAAATATGCTTCAAAATATGAGAAGTTAGTCAGGATGTTCATACTTGATATGTGATTCAAAGTGTGAGATTATTCATGTGTTCACATTTGCAGCGTTTTGACTTATATAGAAGTATCAGCTTGAGCTTGAAGTTGAAATGGAGTTCATTTCGATAGTCTCGATAAATACCATATTAACATTGATTAAATGTTATTGTAGGGCCCAGAAGGCTGATAAATTCGTAAAATCATGATTTTTTGCAATCAAATTAAATTATTATAAATCGTTTATATATTAATGTAGTCAAAACGTTATTAATCCTTCTAAGAAGGTTTGAATCAGGAGCGAATACAAGATAATAAGAAATCCCTAGGAACTGTATGACTAGCCCTATAATTTTGATAGCATTATTTCAAACATTACAGGATCAATCTTGACTACTATAAAAATATAGGAATATCATCTGAACACTGATTGGAAGACTGAGGAGAAAATATAAAAAGCAAAAAAATAAATTGCCAACAGAATCACGGAACGCTGACATCAGAGACTTTTTCATTATATTTTGCATGACAGTGTTTGGTTGTTGTTTTTTCAGCAACAAAGCATTATAAAATGTTCATAACTCTTAAGACACACAATTCTACTGGTACTGCACGAAATAATAATCAGTTGAATACAAATATAATAATAATATGGAAATGTATTGGGAAGCTAGAAGTTTCAAGATAGTTAAACATAAATGTGGATAAATAAACAGCTGTTCTCTTTAGTGGCATTTAGATTGATCGATTTTGTATGTCATAATTCACCCATAATTCATGTACTAAATGATAAAATTTGTTTGATGACAAGATCGCATATCTATTCTTCATGTGGATTTTATCCTCATATAGTGGCAAGTTCGATAAAGAAATTTTGAATTTAAGATGTTCAGTCCATGTAACCCAACAGAAAATCGCTTTTTCTTATACAATCTTATACAGAATGAAGCGTCTGTATTAGTTAAACATATATAATGGGAGGCAGATTAAAATTTACTATGGTAATCTACAGAACAGAGACAAATCAGCCACATTTATTCGATGTACCGAACTGTGCGTGTTTCTGGATTGTGATCAAACACTTTTGACTTATATACCTCAGTATCCCCTACATATCAGCTGGAGCTCCATTACTAGAAGCATATCAAGATGGAGACGTGTGGTATCGTGATTTTCGGAAGCGGCGACGTGGTGCACTTAATTATTTCACTTCCCGTGGGATGTTTAACAAGCGGTGCACGGACCATTCATAGCATAAAGAATGTTCGTTCAAAAATGTCATGAGGGTTTCGATAAAAGGACGCGCCTTTGGATGCCAGCCAACTTAGCTACATGCTGTCCATATTAATTACGTTGTTCAATCGAAAGTGCGATACGTAAAGGCTTACACGGCCTTCCCCAAAGAGTGAAATAGTAAATCGTGTACCTAAAGCACAAAAACTGGAACCAACTATATGCGATACTGTATCCTGCTGACTGAGATTCGTACAGTAGAATCTGGTACAATGAATTTGCTCAGTCCTACATCCTAGAAATATTTAACCCACTACTATAAGGTTTACCTCGAAAATTCTAGAGGTTAGGTTCCACCACCGTGATGTAGAATGAATACTTGAAGATGGAAGATCGTTAACATCCCAAAAACAGACAGAAAAACATAGCCAGTCACTGTAGATTAACATGCAACTTTTGAAATACCTTGACGAAATCATAGATCCACGGAAGATCTTCAAGCGGAGCGACAGAACTTCAAGAGAGAGGAAGATTCTCGACCATGTTGTCGGTCTTGCTAGGCGGTCCAACATCGAAAAAAGTGGCTCATCTGTCTCTATTGCATAGACCTGACCATCGTAATGTTGGACCAAATTGTCTAGCACAGTAACTTCCAACACCTCGAATGAGCCTCTTTCAAAAGCCATTGTTTTGGCGAACCTTGTGTAACTATTTGTCGAGGAGTTAGTTTCCCGATAGTTACAAATTACAACATTTTAAGGACATCGTAAGTAGACATTTATCATCTCACAGCGCCTCTGATGGGCCGTGATAGGCTTTCTGCTTTCTTTGTGAAGGGTTTTCTATAAGAAATCCTAATAATTGTAGATGCTCTTACTTGGTAGAAATCTTGCACTATGCAGATAAAAAAGATGTGTAATTAATGATAATCGAAACGCGTCACTGAAAGAAAAAAAGCTTTATTTGTGAATCTTTGTGTTAATTACACAATCTTTTTATCTGCATGGGGTAAATAGGATTATTTCACTTCTTACTGCAATTTTTTGCTACTGAGGATATTAATTGAGGTAATAAAGATAACTTTTAAACATGTTTCACTATGATCAAAACAAAATAACAAAAAACAAAATGGGCATCTGTTTTCAAATAAAAATTCAACATCGGAGCTTATAATTTTGGAAGTTCTATTAGCACATTCAGAAAATAGGGATATGAAGTATGCCATTTTTCAACATTGTTGTGATATTTATTTTGCCACCAATGATGCGACTTTTGAAAATAAAGCAGCATTATCTATCAAGGGTGCACAACGTATCCCTCCAGAATTAAGATCAATGCATCAGTTACTGAGATTATGTCAAAACACAAATGGGCAGGTAGTTTTTAAAGCTTTTGAAACCACTAAATTGCAAAATTCTAGAGCCTTAACCGACTTCCAAAATATATAGCATATAACAGCAGTACCCACCATAGCTCTAAGAAACATAACTACCCAAATATCATCAAAACGATCCACCGATTGGATATACGGCATAAATAGAAAACAGGAAATAATTAAAAATCCAACAGATACGGAAAATGTTTGAATTTTTAACCACTTTTAGGTTTTTCCAAATGCTTATTCATCTTTTTTTAAATATTTTCAAGTCACAGTAAAATGTACATATGTTCTTGAGAAGAAGAGAACTTCAGATGAGTATTGAACGACCTTATTTGTGTCTGAAGATTGCGGAAGTGTGATTAAAAATAAGCCTGCCTCTTTGAGAATTGTAATTATTTATAAGGATATTAATATTTTATTGATCTTTTATCTAGGTATAATTTAACGGCATCATAGCAGTGATTTTTCGGTGTTCTATTATTAACGTGACACCATAAGAGTGACCACAATAACTCTGGGACATTCATTAGTTTTAACATACTAAGCAATAGATATACAGATGTTTTTTTCACACTGTTGTTGATGCTGTTGGTACAACTTAGTATACAGTAAAAAATGATAAAAATCTGGTATTAAAGGAGGCATAAGTTTTAAAAAATGTAACACTACACCCTGGGCCGTGTAGGAAAAGACCATTTTCCAGAATGCTATATAAGTGACCCTTTCAACCTCATGTTCTTTTCAAAAGAGCTTTACGGTTCTACGATGATGACTGCGTAATGGAGCAGAAAAAAATGAAGGTCATCAATCTTATATTCTAGGCACTAAATCGTGAACAGTATTGATGTGAGTAGTGGATGGTTTTATGAATAACCACAAGCAAAACTCATTGGTTTAGATTCGAAATTCCATCTAAACATCGCAGTTTATATTATTACTTTTAGGTTATCATATACTGATGAAGAAGATAAATATGCACCTTATTTCAAAATCAATTCCATGAAAGTGATTAAAAAAGTATAGATTTTTTTGTCTGATAGGCTACACATATTATTGACACCGCCTAATCTCAGCAACCTTATATCGATTGGAAGTGAGATGATGTGAGAGATTGAGCGACAATTGTGGTCGAAAGAATTTTTGAATTCGAGGTTTGCGATCCCTTGGTGTTTTTACTATATGTACATTATATAACATCATCTATCCGTTGGTCTTCCAATGAGTATTTTTATACCATTCAAATGCAGCAGCTACCATATAAAATAGCTGCTTCGTTTTGAAAACTGATAGGTACATTGATTTGTTATGTTTTACGAACTCCCGCTCATTTCAGAATAGTTATAAAAGTATTTTTGGGACCATGAAATTTTTAATGAGTTAGACATTTTTACTCTAAACGTTAATGAAATTCCTAGATATTGTGAGGCATAGTAAAAATTGAATTAGTAAAATTTGAGAGGCTCATAAATTTTTGACTGTGCCGAGCTCCATTTATTTATATATTATTTGAGTTGCTTCATTTTACCATCTGGAGATGTCAAAGAAAATTGTTGTATATGATGACGGTGGAAATGTCATACTTCAGTCATATTCATGTGACCCGATGACTTTGCACATTGCAAAATTAGGTTTCGAAAATGTTAGTTGAAAAGTTATCTAGACTTATTTATTATAATTCTTAGTTTTTGATATTTTTGTAGCGTAATTAAGAAATATTTCTTTAAGTAAGGGCATTATTGATATTCAAAAGCCTTCATTCGATTTGTACTTGTTTCTCGAACAAATGAGGAAATAGCTTATTTACTTTATGAGCACACAATCATATTTTTTCATTCATTAATCTAAGTACAATCAAAAGGCAAAGTATGTGTATGTGTGTATTATTAAAATGGCTTAACTACAATGCCGAATACAAGGCAATTATCCGACTCCATTAGTCGAACTGCTACAGCTGCGCGGGGAGAAAATTATCAATCGAGGAAGCTCAGAGGCGAATCGCTTAGAGCCATCTTTCGACAAATGCATAATAAGAATTTTATTAAAAAATATTTCGTTGAAATTTGTTCCATAAATCTATATTTTTATGAAATTTACAGATTCATCAAACTAGGCTATTGCAGATGAATTATGATAAAAATCACATGCAAAATATTTAAAATCAAGTCAACCCTGAACATGACGGTTATAATTACATAACTTAAACTCACATAATTAGAGTAAATATGCTTTGACCATCAGTCAGGTTCAAGCATGAAAAACTAATTTTATGGGAAGCCATTGCTCAGCTAGTTCAGTGTTCTTTCAATGGGATTACTTGTTCTTTGCATAGAGGCTACGTACTTATATCCATATGATAATAATTAACAGTACCGTATGCCGTCAGACAAATCATTCACTCAATGAAATTTGGACTCACCTATTAAATCAATCGGTTCTGCACCCCCACGATGTTCACGAGCGGAGTTGCCAAACGTGAACGGGCACTGAAGATAGCTAACGCTGTTATTGACATATTCCTCCAACTCTGACGGCCTATATACGCACGCTACGACGTACGGACTGTTACCGGAGTTGAGACCGGAACATTCCGAGGCAGCAGGCTTGCGGCGGCACGTCGCTTATTAGCAGGTGACTTTTTACAAGAACAAGGACGAATAGAGAGTGTCTCAAACTGAACCGTGCCCTCAATCCATAACAGTACTGGTACTTAAAATTTCCACAAAATTAAATCTACATCCACCAGCTGTGATTTTGTGAAGGCGGTGTAACTTTTCAATATTGGCATCGCCAGCAAAATTGGGTGTTTTTCCCACTGACCATGAAATCATCACAAGTAAATTTCTAATAATGCAATGGATATTACAGTATCACTAGATCACTACGCGCTATAAAGATCTATATTATGAATAGTCACAATGATCTTCGTCACAATGTATGGTCGCATATCATGAAGTTCAGTCTGGTAGATACATCAAAGAATTACCGTGAGTGAGTGAGTGAGTTTTAGGCTTGGTTTTCAGAGTCGGTATAAAGTACCAATGGTGGCCTACTTTTCAGGCTTCCCCTCCTCACTACTACTACTACTACATTTTCGTCAGGTTCAGGCTCATGAGTCATTTTCAGCTCTATAATTTGTCCGATATCTCATACAACCGTTAAGATAAAGGTCGGACTGAATGTAATTTCCACTATAATCGACAAGGGACTGTACTTCAGGAATTGGAAGATAGAAAAATATTGTTAATTCAGACGGTATCTTTCAATGTTGAAATTTGTTTACACACGATAAGTTCTAAATCGGGATAAGCCCGAAGCAGTACAAATAATGAGCATTTGCGGTAAAATATAATTATCGAAATCAATGAAATGGCATTCATTCTTGAACGAGCATAGTTTTGCAGGAGAATTGCTAGCTAGTACTGCTCTATACACTAGTTAAGCTAGATGTGATTTCATACCATGTTTCATTGAATGTCTTGTTCTATTTCATATTTAAACAAATAACTTAGTAATTTGTAGATTCAACCTCAATCCAGTTGCATTGAAAGGTCTGCTACATTTTTTGGTTCAAATGAAAAAAAATCTCTTTCTCTTGGTGATGTTTTTCCATTTATCTCAATATATTTTACATATAGATTGAACCACAATTCTTTATTTGAATGATGAAGGAGTTTCACCAACCATACATGATGTTTCAATGTCACGAATATTTTTGCATAATCATAATTGAACCTGTCAAATACCATATCAAGGAGTATTGCCCTTTAACATCAATTAACTTCCATTCTTCCATATTGTCTATATTATTGAAAAACCAAGCACATTATCATGTAAGGTAGCATACCAAAAATATGTGAAAATACTCACCACTTATGTTATTCGTATTAACTTGATTTCCCTGTTTGGTTTTTTCTTCTTTGTTAATTTCTTCGTCATGTTTTTCCTTTTCTCCGCGTGGTTCGATGGAATCTTTGCTTGTATTGCACCCCATTTCCAGTTGCTTCGCGAACGGTTAGAGACATTTATAAAAACCTTTCATCACTAAGCTGAATCTTCACATCCAAGCCACTGATAAAAACAGAAACAGAATGATACAACCTTTGCTACAAGGTACAAACATATAATCTCTTGGGTCACGTTGCTTCAAAGTAACAATTAACTGATTGAACTATTCGCATTCGACAGAACAAATTTAATCTTATTTTTATACATTAATCAACTTAATCACTTTCAGTGTAAACTTAATTTGAAAATTGACTTCTGAAATGAACTAATCAATTAATGTTAATGTCAAGTTAATTTGTCGCAATTTTGCAAATTCACAAAAACCTCAGAGATATGTGAAACGTTGGGTTGTTTTCCTTAAAAATTTGTTATAATAATTATATACCAGAGAGATTTCCCTTTAATTCTATCGGAACAGAATTAAGCATAACATACAATGAATTGTTGTTTGAAATTTGTTGACAATCTGGATGTTTCAATAATAATGTTTTCGGACTTCCATTGTCTTGGGATTTTTGCGTTTCCCAACGTCCCCTCACCACCCCTTTCAACTACAGACGATTGAAGTTACCACATTAATCAAATCTTAGTAAAACGCAAAAAATTCAAAAGACCATGCCAGTCCGAAAGCATTGTTATTTCGAGTACAATCAAATCACATAATTAAACGGCTAATACAAAGTATAAATTTTTCAATTTTTGGTGAATGTGTAGTATGTATTTCCCCCTTGTTGGCAGATGTCGTAAGGGACATCTCTTGCCGCTTCAAGGCAGTCCAGGTGTTAAGACTAAGACCATTAGCTTCGTGAGTTACCAATGGGCGTCCTCATAGAGGGCGTCACTTGGAGATGAGTTGATGTTGCTATCACACCCTTGACTGAGTTACGTATATACCAACCGATTGCTCTCTACAGTTAGACCGCCAGTCTATAACTCTATACTGACGAGTCTAGACTAAAGAAGAAACATGCATGTCTATAGCAGGTCTGATGCATAGTGGAGAGCATACACTTAATATCAGTTATCAGCTTCACAATGAGGCGAGACAACGGTACATTGTAAATAGATTTTACGTACAACAAGGGATGTCGCTTGTCGCTGTAAATCAGTTCGCCCTTGTTAACCGATGTGGTGAGGGACGTCAGCATGATGGGACGTGTTGGGACCTTTGACTTTGTAAGTTGCCAGTGGGCGTCCCCATAGAGGATGACACTTAGAGATGAGTTGATGTTAGTTTATCATTATTTACATTATTTATAAAAAAGCAAAAGCTCAATTTTAATTATATTTTTCGTCTTATTCATCTATTGGCTATCCTTGAAGACAGTGCAGATAGTTCACTATCAAACATAAAAAAAATCGGCCTTCAATCCTACTTTATTGATAGTCCAATAAGATGTCTTATTTTTGTTCACTGCAACATTCGAGAGCCTTCAAAACAGTTTTATGACTACGTGCAAAATTCACTTGAACAAAAAAGGAAAGTTTAGATGAGCATATATAATTCTTTATATCTACTTCCGAATCGATTTGAAATAGATGCTGTTATTAGGGAGATTACATGGTGAAAAATATGGAGACAAAGAAATCGACATGCCCCATAAACCAACGCGTATAACTTACATGGATTTTCGTCCTGTAGACAGGCAACAATAAGAGAAGTTTATCTGATCTATAAAATTATAATGATCACACTAATTACTCCATTTTTGCCTGGGAATTTTGAAGTGGATATAATTATACAATTCAATAAATGTGCAGGAAAGACAATTCTTTGTGAGAAAAAGGATAAGGTCACGTATAGAAGCGTAATAACCCCCAAACACAAATAAAATTTATTGATATTACTTGATTAGTTTTACTTTTGTATATTACTATAATTTATATTAATATTTACTATAAATGTGGAAAATTGTAAAAATCTAAGTCTTCCACAACCTAGTGAGGATGGGAACGTTGGGGTTTTCTATTCTAAATGTTCCTTGTACTATTGGTTCTTTATATGGGACTGATTGGTGGAATATTTTTTTATGAAACCCGGTCAAATTAGCCAATTTTGTTTGCTGTTCTAGACTGCGGCAGCCCTATGTCAAGAACATAAGAGTGCACCTTTCTGGAGTTATCCAAGAAGCTTCATAGAATACCTCGTAGCTATTCTCGCACATATGAGCAGTATCCAAATGATAGCCTGGTCTGAGCCTTGTAGAGCAGAGTATAAACGCGATTTCTAGGACGCCTACCTAGCATTGCCGGCGCTATGGTCGTGCCAGGAATTTATGTGTTATTGATGTTAACCCCTAGAAGTCCTGGTGAAAGTGGTTGAAGTATTGTGCATCCCTCTATCTCCACGGCTGGTAGACCTGCGCTTATTTTCTTGCTAGGGTAGTTGTTTGGGTCTTCTGTGCTTTGTTCATTTGTACGTTTATTTGTAAATTTTAGGAATAGTATTTCTTTGCAAGCTCTACAGAGAAACGACTGTTTTTTTCGGCTGGACTAGTAGCTTTTCTGGACTTGATTTTTTCAAGAATACTTTATAAATCATGGTGTGGGAACCAAATTTCTGGCATTTTTGAGCTCACTTTGATTGTACTTTATCTACTTGGAGATTTATTGTATCATAGGCAACGCACACCGTTTCTAAGGTATCAGCTTTCTCTTTGGGGGTGGTGGAGATGGATTCATCGTCACTTGTCAATGGTGTTATTTCCGAAATTACGAATATCAGTTCTGGTTGATTCTGGACGAGTGAGGGCATGAGAAAAGTTTGTTCTTGATCTTCTGGTTTTTTCTTGTTGATAAATTCAAAATTATGAATAATACAATAATGCATCTCCACCCCGCAAATCCCTTGTTTTGTAATGGGGTCACGTACATTGGGATTCATGAGCAAACTTAAAGAAAGCTTAGTAGACTGCTGCTTGTCTGATTCAGTTACACTATTGTATGTAATACAGATAATGTTGGGTTCCACTGATGGCAATACAATATTTATCTCATCTTGGACATATCAACAATGCAAGTACATACATCTCTATCAATACATTTCACAATAATTAGTATTGGTTTTGGCTCACTTCCATTACACACTGAAGAGATTCACTTGATTAACACCGGTACCAATTTAGCAACATACACCATAGATGAAAAAGGCTAGGTTCAGTATGGTTCTAACAACAAACTATCTTCTAAAGGAAACTCATTTACATGACTAGGTTAATATTGACATGCATCTACATATGTAATAATCCCGGATTTAGAGAAAAATATGCATTTAGTGTCAATTTAGTTTAGATAACTTGATTCCATATTTTGTATTTGTGAAACGGATGCAGAGGCAGCCGGAACGATAGTGCAGTATTATTTTTTTGATGAATATCAATGTTATGACACTTCAAGAATGCTTAGAAATCTTTGTAATTTATGGATAAATATTTTGAAAATCTCCGAAGCTGGATACCTTTGTTGGAACTGAGTCTAATTCAATGCCTGTAAAATATCAATGCAATATCATTGATCCCTTTACCCATTTTAAATGTAACTAGAAACGCCTAGAATCCTATAAAACCGCTGCCGTTGCTGGTATGTTCTCAGCCCTGAGAATCTAATCAATTAGGAAGTCTCCATGATGTTATTTGGGATGTGGTATGATATCGATCCGACGATACTTGTATTTTAATTAGGCAAAGCTATCCAAAATAATATATGAATCCTTGAATTCCAAGGAATGTTGCCTCGCTTCATATGGTTCATTATCTCTTTCTTTTAGTTCCCGTACGTATAAGTATGAGTACTTGTATATACAGGACTTCAGTGTCTAGCAAAAATTTTAAAAGCCGAGGAACAAAATAGAACGTTTTCATCATTGAAAAGGGCCTATTCAAAATTGCAAAAATGGCACACATATTTATTTTTGTTGATAACGTAAATGAAACGAAACGTCCTAAGGGTTGCTAAATTTGTTAAAAACTGGAGCTCAAGAATCTGTTTCACATACATATTAAATATGAAGACTGAAATAAAATCTACAAGCTATCCGCCACACAATTAAGCTAAGCAAATCATTCCATATTCAGCCTGCTTAAAAACCTCAACAGGCCTTATCACTAGAACATTCCTTGATTCCGTACAGAACATGCATCTCAGTACTTTCAAATTCCTGAAGTATCGTGGAGGAAACCTTGACATTTCACTACCACAAGATGCTTACTATCCAAGCAGTCAGAACTATATCTCTCACATATGTACTGGATAAGAGATAAAAAAGCTTGAATGAAATGTGCTACCAATTTGCCACTAAATTAGTCCCAAGCATATTATCTCCCATCCGCTATGCTTTGACTCACACAGGCATTGTTATTAGAGCATTTGTCAATTCCCTATGAATCATGTGTATCAATGTCCAGATCAGACTTGTAGGATCGTAACGAAATGTCCAACGTTTAACGCACATCAAACGCTATATTCTATCATTGACTGAAAATGAGAAATGACACATACAAACAATTTGTCACAAAATTAAGTCAAACAAATTGCAACACATCAAGCTTGCTTTTGAAACCTCCACAAACCAGCCTTGTTATTTAATTCCGTACAGAACATGCCACTAAATAGTCCTGTAGTATAGTGAAGAAAAGCTCGACATTTTCCGCACAACAGATTAATTACATTAAAGTTACAAAAGGTTAAGCAAAGCGTACAACCAATTTGTCAATTCCGCCAAGCAAATTATCTCACATCCACCTTGCGTTGAAAACTTCACAATCCTTGTGAGTGTGACATTCTTTGATTATGCACAGAGCATAAATCTTAGTGGGCTGAAGAACCTTGTAGTATCGTGAAGGATCAACATTTAGAGCACATCAGATGCTAATACCATGAGAAACTGCGTACTACCAATCTGCCAAACAATTAAACCGAACAAATTATCTCACATCTAGTTTGTTTTTAAAATGTCCACACCCATTGTCACCTGAGCATTTCTCAATTTCTGATGAAATATGCATCTCTATGTTCTGGCGGAAAACTTGAGGCTGAGTGTATGCGAAATCGAAAAACCGCATAACTCACATCCATATTCAAAATTAAAAAAAAAGAAACATAATGTATTCTGTCGCAAAATCATACCAAACAAATTATTTCACATCCGTACTGCTTAGAAAGCTTTCACAGGTCTTGATACTAAAGCCTTCCTCAATTCCGGACGGAACATGCGTCTCTATGCTCTGAGTAGTCCTTTGGAATCTTGAAATGCTGAACGCACATCAGACGTTAATTCCATGTGAAATTTAGGAATATCCAGATCAAGAATGAAAATATTAAAGGTAACGTACGAGCAATTTGCCACAAAATTATTATTAGCACACTGCACTTTGGATAAATATGCACAACGTAATGTCAGCCCTTGTACCATTCACCGACTGTTCCCTGATATCCGAAAACCGGCACGCCTTTATCGGAGAACGCACGGAAGACAACAGGGTGTTTCTCCCCATTTCATCATTCATTTTGTTTGAAAACAACTTTTCGCAGTTGCGCCCAGTGACGTATTTCAGACTAGGACAACTAGTCCAACCAGGGGCGCACGTTAGAGACATTGTGACGCCAAGAATGGCATGCTAAAAAGAGAAGTAATCGTACAGTTCAAATACGAGGCATGTACATACATACACACTTAGCAGTGATTCTCATTTTTTTCCAGCATTCAAATGTTATACTACGTTAAAGCGGTTAGCACATACCCGTATGTAGCTACAAAATGACAAAATCCTACCAGCTGAATGTGTTGATTGACAGGGTGGTTCAATATATCTTTTTTTTGGTGCGCTTCATTGAATTTTCAGTGAAAAAATATATTGCAGTAGTAAATGATAATTGTTACGCATTTGATTCCAAATGCCTAAATAAAGACTTACCTGATTACCTGTTATATCTACGATTGACACATGGAGAATTGTCAACAATACTATAAATTATTTTAACAGGTATAAAAAAAGTTCGAGTCAGGCTCTGATATGATTTGGGGAAGCGTGTCCCTATGTATTTGTTCTCAAGCAAATTCCTCAAATAGACACAATGCGTATGAATTTATCTGACGTTAAAAAAATATGTTTTTATCATTTATTGAAGTTTATATTTTCACAAAGCGGTTTGGTGCTTGTTATAAAATCAACCGTATACGTCTCAAAAAAAATGTTCCAAGTGTAGCTAGTAATTAATGTGTTCCGTTCAGTTATCCAAATAAAATCTGCAAATCTATCCGATATGTTGAGTTAAATAAAAACAAAGGAAAGCATTACAGCTATCAAACATAACTTTATTGGAATTATAAACATTTTACTTGTCATTTCATCTTCGTCGATTTTGCTAAACTAATGACATATTGATACATATATCAAGGTTCTTAAACTTTTCCAGTATTTATATCCAATGAATTTTCCGAGAGATCTGTTCGTTTTCTCCGGAAGTTTGAGCTGTACGAGTCGCCAGATTGTTGTGTAGGTAGTCCACTATTGGTATCAGAAGGAACAACACTCGCATTAATGGTTGGAATATTATTTAGAGGAGTTGAGCCGGTCAGAGGATGATAGAATACTCCTGGAGCTGAGTTCCTGAAGAGAAATCCTTCCATCATCGGATTATAAAGGTCCCTAAGCATAAAGAGAAGTTTTATTAACAAGGAACCAAGGACGTCTGAAAGCTGTCACCATACTATAGGATGTAAGAAGTGAACCTTCTATGGATATTATTGTTTAAATACAACCTTTCACCTTGGAGCTTTATCAAGAGGTGTTGCATGCAATCCACTTCCTCCAGAAACGGAAAATAAGGAAATAAATTATTGCATTATCTGATGACAAAAAACGATTTAATTTTCTTACAAATTGTGTGTTGACTTGCAGCAGAAGATTCAATATTCTTTTAAATTCATTTACAACATATCAGCAGCTCTCAACTTCGATTCAAATCTTTTGGGCTGTATGTGAACGATAGCTTTTCTGCTACATCTTGAAGTTTGATGACAAAATATATGTCTTGAAGTTATCTAATCATGTGAGCCAATGATAAATTTCGGGATAGGGCAAAAATGAATATTTTCTAATAGTTTGTTTCTTCTAGATTTAACGGAAAACTTAACACAAAAAAACCTTTTAGGCTAATATAATAAGCTTAATCAATTGGTCTAAACTACTGACTGATTGAATATTCACCAAAAATCCTAATAAATAAATGAAGTAAATATACAAATCTTCCAAGTTTCAGACCTAATGTCAATTATGCAATTATCAATTATATATTTGGCATAATAATAATTCAATTGATATCTTTTATTTATATGCCGTAGTATCAGCTATCTGTGTAATAAAAGTGATATTCGGATAGTTTGTTTTTAGGCAGGGATCTGAAAATAGACAACGACAGCTACCAACATGTGTTTGGAGTTCATGGGACCTCATGAAGAAATTCCAGCATCGCTAGGAAGATCACTATAATCGACCTATATTAAATACTAAAGCCAAAGATTATATTAAATCAAATGAATGCTTGACTCCATTACGTTTTACTAATGACGTCCAATGAGTTCGATATACGTATTGGCAACTACCGTTGATTCTCCATTACGTGTTTATTCCACAATGCTTTTAATGAAGCTTTTTCAAAAAAGCATAAAATTCATTATATAATATAATCGTTTTATTACCGTAAAGATAAAATAATGTTTAACGTATAAACGAAACAAGATATTTGAAATGCATTCGAGAATAGGCACAACAAAATATAAATCGAGATATTACGTTTTTGGGGTGTTTCATGGTCTATAACAAAAGACCTTGTCACTCAGATCTGTCTATCTGTTTTTCCAGCAGTCAATGGCCTCTCTATAATCACATGACTATGAAGACACTCACCTAATCTTGATGCTATTTTCATAGTTAGCAATCAACGCAACTATTTTTTTATGGTAAGAGCTACAGGTTATAAATTTAATCAGAACCACCACGGCAAAAAGGGCCAAAAGTGGCCTACTTGCCAGGCTTTGCCTACCCACTACTACTAATCAGAACCATTTAACATTTACAGCTAAGATAAACTAAAACAAAACAAACTCAAAAAACACTCTATTGATGAATTCGTTCACTTTCACGGCAAACATCTGGAGTTAAGCAGTCATATTTCGGCGTCGCACTTTTTGCAATTCTACATTTGATTTCGCGTTCTTTTTATACTTTTGCAATATGACCATGAATATTATAGCCACTGTTGTGTCCACTTTTTTCACATTCTATGCAAAAAAATTTCAATGTCATTGGTCCTGAATTATGATCTCGTTCACGCCGAATAGATGCAAGTGTTTACATTCAGTCTATCTTGGAAATGAATATACGAACTATAGATGTACGGAACTCACCTGTTGTATGAGCCAAAACCGTATTGTGGTTGGTAGATCGGGCCTTGTCTATAAAACGGCCCATTTGGAGGGAACTCATCGAAGCACTGAAGCGGACAAGCAAGGTATTCCTTCGCATCTTTGTTCACATAGTGGGAATAGCAGCCGGCGCAGGCGGGAGATTTTCGCAAACCACAGCGAACGTATGGCCAGTCATCTTGATACGTGCAGCGTGGTTGTGGTTGTGGGATGTACACTATTTGTTGTCTGCAGTGATTTGGTGCACCTGGGTAGAGACTCTCGCATACCTGTTAAGTTGAGAAGGTATTGGAACCAAGTTGATTGAACCTGTATTACCCAGGTTTTAATGAGGTCAGTTTCTTGGTCGGAAATATCGTTCTATCTAGGGCATAATGAAAACGAACAAAAATTTTAGGTTCGGTTTAGAGATGATTATCCTAGAACGGTTACTTTAAATGGATTCGGCAATTATCATTGGGCATAGCAAAGATTCTATTGTATACGTAATCTAGATGTGTATGGAAATGGACGTATACCAATAGATTGTAAGTACAGACAGGATCTACTTCACTCAAATATAATATAAGTGCTGTGAATCCCTAGAATAATACCAGATATGGCAACAAATATTCAACATCGATGATATTACTTTGAGATACAATTTAAGTAACGTCCGAATCACTTACCTGATGTTCTTCTCGGTGAACTATGTTTGTGATACAGAAGTCCCCACATTGTTTTGAACGTAGATGAAAACATTTAGGAGGGTATCCTGGATAGTTGGTGGAACACTGTTTGGGGCCCACTACTATGCAACATTGGCTTTGTCCTGATTTATCGGTCACCAATCCAGTGGTTTCCTTTTCTCCTGTCTATACAAAATACACGGAATTTTTTTCTTGGTCTATTACACAAAGTGTAAAATTTACTTTTCAAAGCTACACTGTTGATATTTACGATCACTATTGTAGCTATGTCTTGATGATGTAAATAAGCATTTACGAAAGCTCGACTTAAAACAAATGATTCACCTCTAATCCAAGACTTTAATGCTTTCACATTAACATAGTCAGTCAGGACTGCTTTACGATATTATGTACATATTCAACACCTCATACAGGGTGTTCCATAAGATTTGAGCAATCTCAGATTCGTATAGCACCCAAAAATGATACGACAGTTTCCTATGAAAAATGTTCTTCAGGTGTTCTTAGACATAAGTATTTCTTGAATGACTTTTTCAATGACATCATGTTATCTTCCAATATAATGATATCTAATTAGGCCTCATAAAATCGTGTGCGTGGGAAAGACATCGCTCAGTTGGCTCAACAAGGATAAATATTATATTGATCGGTTTTTAAGCAAAACATGTTTCATGAAATAATTCATTTGTTACCACCCAAATTTCAAAATTGTATTTTTGTATATACAAGACTTCATTGTGAATACTAAAACTTATTCGTTTGGGTACTCTGAGGTTGTTTCGTCAAATTTTTGAGAATAACTCATTTCTATATAATAACATTGGAAAAATCATTTTAGAAACCTACAGTAGGTATTTAATTATGTTTTTTTCTGATAGTTCTCAATTATTCGCAACTATCAACTTTTTTCACATTTGACTAAAAATTTCGAGGCTGAGGTAAACATATAACGATTGGTGGGTATGGTCTTGTGTACAGAAATTTTAATTAGCCATTGGATTATTTCAAATTACCTGAATTTGCTGTTGTTCCATTTCATGTAAAGTGACATTTTGTATGTTCTTCGATTCCAGCGTTATCGGCACATCGATGACATTTGTATTGTTAACTATATTATTCAAGTGAATAACAGTTGTAACATTGTTAGCAACGCTGCTCTGCAAAGAGCTGTTGGAATGCAAGAATTGTTGTTCGTCCACTGTTTTCATGCAATTCCTTCTGCAACTGAGTCTGCAAATTTTATTTTATAATTATCCAAGATCACCTTCCATAGAGTTCAGTTCAAACAATGAGTGTATAGGATAAGGTAGGTGACTGTTTATTCAGAAAATATATTTCTTGATAGTACCTACAGAGAAAATAACAATACATAACTGGTGAATTTGAGAAGGATCTCTCGTATGTCGTTCGACAAAAGGTAATTTCCGCCTTTCGCCCCTGTAACGTGCGACCCTGATCGGCATAATCACTCAAATGTCCACATTGTCGGTACTTAAATGACCGAATCGATTACGACGAAAGAATTAACTTACCTGCAGTCACTGCTGTCACACTGTGCATGGCATGTTCTATGACAACAATGATGCGTAGTACAGGGAATGTAGTTAGAGCAACATGTATTACAACACGGTTGGCAGGAAGTCTGACACTGATTATAGCTGCAAGAGTTACATTGACACTGATCGCAGTCTTCATTACATTCGACTGTGCGCTTATGACGACTACGTACACAGCCCAAGTAACTGCGGTAATCTGTGGAGCCGCACGGTCTACTGGCATCAAGACATGTCTGGTGCACGATGAACTTTGATGCTGTCAGATGAATGACTACGCAAAGAAGAATTGTCTTCACATACCAGCGAATCTGCAAATACCAGAATTAAGAGACGAGTTATCGTCGATGTTTCATATACAATCAAGGGTATATATAAGACATCAGACACTGAAACTGATTTCACTGTTCAGTGCATCTTGACCAACATTTTTTCAAGAAAAAAGCGTATATAGAAGATTTGGTACTGAACTGGATCTAAAACAAAATGCCGACACATTTTTCTTATTATACGTTATTTAAACGGCAAATAATATCTGGACTTTCGAACATTCTCCCTTTTTGCTTGAATATACGCTATTTATAATATGAATTAGTATTTACATTATTTCGTGGAAGAATCTACAAACCAACAAGGCTCAACTAAAAAACTGCAATAGTCATTACTGACAATATTATGCAACAACTGTAACTCTTGAAACAATGTAAAAAAAGTAATTCAGGTCTAACAATAAGATTGGTTGATTTATGTAGTAATATTTTTCTCCAACTGAAAAGAAATCAACAAATAATGTAGATAAGTATTCTGAACCATGAGACCTTACAAAAGTATCATCAGCCAACATAAAGTTATTGAATCGTTATTATCAAAAACCTCCCTCCTTACAGATTCAATAAAAATATCAGCTACGATAGGAGAGATCAAAGAACCCATTGCAATTCCAAAAGCTTGTTCATAGATTTGTCCATCATACAGGAAATAGGTGGTTTGATTGCTGATCTGAATAAGAAGTGTACCCATTTTGTGAAGGATAGGAAATTTGAAGATACAAATACAAAACATCGTAATCCAATACACATCAAATAAGCATCAGATCTGCCATTTCCAATTCTATGAAAATTAATCAGATCAAAAAGCCTGTCATTTAAAACTCTCCCTTTTTCTTCGGCTGGGGGTCGGAGTGAAAGGGGGCCACTTTCACTCATAAATATACAACCTTTTTTTCAACTATTTCAACGTCGGATTCCTTTGGAATGAATTTAATTTATCAAAACATTTTATTTTCAGGGAGAAGGTGGGAGAATTTTTCCACGGGTGCCAAGCATTCCCTAGCACCCACCTGGTTACAAGCCGTTACGTATATCATTTTACACATATTTTAAGCATAGTCAAAAATAATATTAGTCATGGGTAAATAAACATTGTTTAATTACATTCAAACCTATAATAGTTATTATAAAGTGAACTTACCAACTCCATGAAAACTCTTCTCACTGGAATAGATGTTCAGAAAAAATATCACACTTTCGACCTACCTATACCTAGATGAATCTAAGAGTGCATAGTGCCTATTCGTTTACCGATCATACCAGCATCTCTGAACAAAGCGCTCCTCAGTGTCCTGTTTAACCAATACCGCGCAAAGCATGAAACCATACACTTGACTACAAAAGTATCCGGCACTTTCTGTAAATTTTGCAGAACAAAACTATAATGTGTATATTCCACAGCCATGATACGGTAAACCTTAATCATCTATTAGTCACGAATTACTATTCTCATTGTCTTATAGATTATGAAAATCTTTTTAATGGTTAGTCTGCATTTTTCTGAGACCGCTGTTTTCCAACAAATATTTAAATATATAAATGTAATTTGTTGATTTTCCAGAAGGAAGGATGAACCTTCACAACATATTGTCTTCTCAAAGAAGGCCAATTTTCTCAATAATACCGGAAGATAATCTTTGCACAAGAAGAGGAAGACATAGAATATATGGTACGAAAACTTAAGCAAGAATACGAATTGTGAGGACTAAAGATGTGTAAGACAGAATATCTGTGTATCGGATCGGAGAGTGCTGATTTGAATGTAGAAGACGAGATTATAAAAAATTGCCAGACTTTTAAGTCGGAAAGCAAGCGAGAAAAGCACTTCATGGATTGATATGGAACAATACCCTCACTAAAGAAAATAAAAAAAGAATCTTTCAAAGCATAGTACTATATATAATATAACCTTATACGGAGCAGATGGTCAAAAAGAATATTAGAGTGGGAACTTCCAGGGAGAAGACGTACGGAAAGACCTGCTCTGATCAGGGATCTACGGAGGGCAAAAACGACGACCTCGTAAGAGAAGAAGAAGAAGAAGAAGAAGAAGAAGAGGAAGAAGAAGAAGAAGAAGAAGAAGAAGAAGAAGAAGAAGAAGAAGAAGAAGAAGAAGAAGAAGAAGAAGAAGAAGAAGAAGAAGAAGAAGAAGAAGAAGAAGAAGAAGAAGAAGAAGAAGAAGAAGAAGAAGAAGAAGAAGAAGAAGAAGAAGAAGAAGAAGAAGAAGAAGAAGAAGAAGAAGAAGAAGAAGAAGAAGAAGAAGAAGAAGAAGAAGAAGAAGAAGAAGAAGAAGAAGAAGAAGAAGAAGAAGAAGAAGAAGAAGAAGAAGAAGAAGAAGAAGAAGAAGAAGAAGAAGAAGAAGAAGAAGAAGAAGAAGAAGAAGAAGAAGAAGAAGAAGAAGAAGAAGAAGAAGAAGAAGAAAGACAAGTATGCGTTCCTTTTTTTTAATGGCTGCATCAGTACGTGAGAAGTAAATGAATGAATCTATACATCTACAAAGTAAAAGTTTGTATTATAGCGGGACTTATTGTACGTATGATAACATACAAATAAAAATACATTATGTACATAGGATATCAGTGCGATTGTAGCGCTGCAGCAGCGCTGCTGAAGCAAACATTGTTATGTAAGCCCTTGACCCAATGTTACTGTATTGAAAGAATTACACATCTTGTAGGGATTGATCTTCAACCATAAATCAATGCTGTAAGAAGATGAATTTCTCGGTATCGACAACCAATTCACCAAAATCCCTTCTCGTTCTCTTTCATACTGTCTGCACGTAAAAATCCTTCTACAAATAATTCAATACACAATATTTTTCTTACCTGTATGTGTGATAAATTTTATAAAGGTTAATATACTAAACCTGTTGATTTTAATTTTGGAAAACACCAAAGTCGGTACCTAGTCAGCAGATATATTGAATAAAAGTTTTCTATAAGTACCATCTTTGTATGAAATGTTTTTTCTTCATGATCATTAAATAGCAGCTTGTTCAAGTGAAATGTACTTTCTACCTTTGACAAATGTCACTCATCACACTTTCTACACATTTTGTAACTCAATTCATTTATCAATACATCGTCCATTTTGAAAAATCGCAGCAACCTCTGTCGATATTAATTTAATTTTCTATCTATTTTTAACTAAGAATTTTATTTAATCTGTATCGTTTGTTTTGTTATTTTTCAATTTCAAAATAATGAGTGTTTCAGGCTATATTCAATGGAAATATGAATTGTTATGTCATTCGGTAACATTTTTTTAAATTTCAACATTATGAAGAGATGTGTATCCTCTACGCCACCAAAGGTATGTATTTTTGCCACTTTTCTCCAGAAATTTAATCAATGATATATTTCATCTTTCAGTGTAAATGTGAGATTCTCTAAAAGCATACATTACAAATATACAAATTCGCATGTATAACACTCGGAAAAAGCTAGCCTACTACGAGATCATACCACATACCTTCTGATCGCAGAGTGCCCACTTAGCTAAGTTGGCTAGAGCAACGCCTACTCGGCAATCAAAAGGTATGTGGTTCGAATCCCGCAGTAGATAAGATTTGTTTCCAACTTTACTAAATGCCTATTTTCATATCGGCTTCCATTTTGCGGATAATCAAGTAAATAATTGCCAAATGAACTACTTATTGGTAATAATTTATTGCAAAAAGTTACAAAAACGATACACATACATACATTCAATATATACATCATCACACAAATACATATACCAGATGTAAAAATTTTTCTTTATGTCTCAAACCTATGGAATAGTAAAAAACTTCTTTATAAAATCTTTGTTATAACATAAACAACATTAATGTATATCAAAGTACAAATAAACTAAATTATGCGATACTTTTGTATGTGCTGTAACCTAAAAGATGTAGCTGCAAACATTGTACAATCTCCATTCTCGTTTCGACACATCACCTTCGAGTGGACTAGAAACAGAAGGTATTACTCTATAGAAACAGCACAAAAAAAAGTTTAATTGCTGGATTTTTTCGCTCTCTAGAGATAATATGCTTATTCGTATATGATGTTGGATATTTTTTTTCCACTAACAACCTGATAATTATTCCATTTTACATCTGGTATATCCATTACATTACTAAAATGAGCATTTCGCAAGATACATCACAGCCTACTAAATATAAACATATTGGACATCAATGTTTGCCACCTCATCTATAAAATGATCTAGCGAACTAGCTAACGCATATCGTCATCAAAAGAGACATTATGCATTTTGGTTGCATTCCGTGCAAAACACAGCTCAAAAAAATTATAAATAATTTAGTATAGTGGCTAATCATTACAAGCTGAGTGGAACAACATGTTTCTCCATAACCATTTTTCTACATATAAACCCTATCACTTATTTACACTTAGGTATGGTAATGTATAAACTTTCTTCACCAACCATCACAACAAGCAACAATAATTTTCATGTCAACATCTAGAAACACGTTTTATTTTGTTTGGGCCAATTAACAATTTCACAATATGTCAATGATGAATATTTGAAAAATAAGTGGGAATATGAAACTAAACTGCTTCTAATAATTACTAACAGCAAGAACCTCTCTTGGGTGAAATATTAAACACAAAATTGTATATGACTATGCGCTTTACTTTTCTACACGTATATATAGATAAAAATTAAAATATTCCGGGCTCAAAATAGTATACGAAAGTATGACATTAAAAAATGCATATTCTATGAATCAGTTTCTTTCCTTAAATTAATTGAAACCTTGTATATATATATTTATGATATATGCTCAAGTATACGGAATATGGTTTTCCAAAGCATTTTGAAGCCGTCCATCTTCAGAATTCTTCTAAACGTCAGTATTTGAGATGTTCTAACTCAGAAGCACAAAAAACGTAATTTTGGCCTTATATTATATACGAATATTTGAGGTAAATATTAAGACTTTTTTCATTTTGAAAAATTACATTAGGCATCTGAAAATAAAGTACTAGCCCTTTAAGATTCACTATGTTTGCTCATATATATTTTTCCCTACAATGTGTAATCGAAATAAGGTTTTAAGCTGCATTTCTGAGGATTTGTTACAGACAAAAATTATCTTGATACATATTGGATGCATTTTTTGAATGCGTTCCAATTTTGGCATTGTATTTACAAAAATCAATATTTTGAAAATGTGCTCGAATACACTGTTAAAAAATTAATTTTGCAAAATGTATGGAAAATTTCAATGCATTGATGTTTAGGATCTCTTATAACAAAATTTAAAACACATATATACAATACAATGATTATGGGTCAAAAATGAAAAAATCATTAAAAAATAAAACATCCCAAAAAATATTTTTCAAAACTAAAATAGTTCAAAACAGCAAAAATGGATCCTACAAAACCTTGAATATAGACCAACGCAGTTTTTGCACGTTTAGATTAGGAAATCGAAATCCATACAAGTTAGGACAATTCAGCAGTAACAGCATCAAAAATCCAACGAAAAACAGTGTCTAGCTTGTTTGTACACCAATAAAGGTTTTTGGCATCACTGTATTAGGTATTAAAGAAAATAAAAATTGGTGCCAAATATATTAACAGAGTCTATGTCTATTTATAGCTAGCATACACTATTCAAGCATTCACCATATCATAGTTTTTATCACACTTCTATTAAGAATACTCTGGATATGCGTAATATTCGTATCATCCAGGTATATTCCCCCACTGGTATACCATATGACAACCATTATGATGATAAAATATTTCTACCATGTATATAATACTGATAATTATATAATCTTATAATACGGATGTTAAAACAATTAAATTTGAAGTCGAAATATTTCAAAAATAAGGTGTCCCAAAGAACAAACAAACAGAATTATTATGAAAATATTTGAATTTACATACAGTGTGGATGTAAAGCTAAAATATAGCTCAATAAAATTTCATTTTAGCGAACAAGAGAAAAACTCATACAGTTTGGCCATTGATTTTTCCCAATTTTCTTTAGTTCAAAATTTGAAAAAAGTCAATGTATTGCCATCGGTTCTTGAAGCGAGTGCAATTTTTTTAAGATTTCACATATCTCAAACTTTTTGTAAAACTGAATTTGTCTAACTAATTATTATCTCTATTCATAATTATGTTTCAACTGAATAATAAATGTTACCGTTATGTATGTAAAACATAACCTTGTTTCATAAATTGCAATAAAATACAGGATGCTATTTAAAAAAAATAGATAATGTCATAACTCAAATGGTATTGACGTCACCATCGCAAAATTTATTCCAAAAAAACTGCAATAAAAATTTATATTTGACCAGTGCGAGCGTTTTTCCTATTGTTAGTGCCAAATTAGAATTTTATTTTGTATATTTCAACAATTAACAAAATAAATATTTGATATTAACAATGAAGTGTATATGGGGATCTTAAATAGTATTGATATTCAACATATTATAAATTTAAAGAATATCTTAGATCTTATTAATTTTCATGCCAATGAATCACCTCTGATTAACGTTCTAAATGACGTAATTTAGATTTGGTCGTCGTTCGCTACACAGTTTCACGTAATATCACAAGTTGAGCTATTATATACTTATATCTAATTTATAGGAAGCAACTTTGTGATCACCATAAATATTCGAATTATTCAGTCGCCATTCACTCTCCAGATAGTAATATCACAGATAATCTTCCACGGCAATATTGTAAGTTAGTTGAAAACTTAATATTCTTTTCCAAAAGTGGTATACTGTATACACCAATGATGAACTTCGTCTTCTTCATTACAGCACATTGGGTAGACTACCGGCGATTTGGTCTGCTTTGCACACCTCTGACAAAGCTCCCTCTTGTACGGCTGAAAAATGTTTAGTTCCTAAATTATTATATAAATAAGAAAATTATTAATATTCGATATCTCCGTTTGGAATACATATGCGTGATTTATACCACACACTATAATTATAGAACTAGCAAATGTTTAGCTAGATGGAGTTACTAGAGCAATAGACTGAAGCATTGATATTTAGTCCTACATTGATTCGTTGAACTTTAATATACTAGATAGAATTGTAAGGTATGATATAGTAAAATAATTTAACAACAATACAACGCAATTGCGGGAAGTATTTGATGTACTTGAGCATATTTAATAATGGATTTGACTGTCAATCAAGGTGCTGAAACTGAGCAAAAAAGATTGTTTAGGGAGAGAGCCAAACAGTTTGATTCACGGATATCTCAAGAACGAAAGATGATACGGGAGCCTCGATTTACATGATATCCAAAAACCAAAATCTCATGAGTTTAGGTATAAGAACAACAATCTTCCAAGCAAAAGAAACTACTGTACAGCTCTGTGCCAAAAACTATTTAAACAAGAAATTGTATTCTGCTGGTGACAAGTTGGTTAGCTTCGATACCATTTTAGTTTCAAGTATTTAACTTTTTCAAATTCCCCTTGGCGTAATTACTATTTTTATTCAATCTATCAATAATAAATCTTACTGTTGTATTTGTAAAAAATTACGTTATTTCATGTAGTGCAATAAAAGGCAGGGGTCATTATTGATTATATTCCAACATTTACGCCTACACTATATGTTAGCTTATTACGACCTTTTTCATGACTGTCCTCAGGCATTGAGGGAATCTCCTACCATCGTCAAACTACCCTCGAGGGGTTTCCTTCCTTTATATATTTTACTCAAGATACTTAATTTCTTGACATATTTCAGAAGTACATTGAAATATATAGTCCCCAAAAAAATATTCGGAAGCGCGGCGTGAGGAGAATAAGGCCAAGTATCTAAAAGGTAGTGTTGAGTCGAATGAGGGTCAACACGGTATTGCTTTGTTGGATTCAGAAAGTATAAATTTTTCACTATCTGATTATTAGCATCTAATGAATGAGAACGTCGAAAACATTTCAAAACAGCCATTACAATAGAAATATATGCTCAAGTATGAATCAGTATTGTTCGTTGATATCTGTTATTGCTCTGTTAATAAAGTGAAACCTGTATTTCGCTTACATCATCTGAGCACAAATCTTTGTACTGAGACCATTCTCCTCCAGGCCTAGTCATAACTTGATCTATAACAACACACAAAAGCAGGACCCATCCGATCACCGATGTGTGCTGAAACAAAGAAAAAGACTGTTAGATTGATGTCCCACTTTAGATGAAGTATCCAATTAATAAATTACTGATTTATTACTTCAGCTTGATCGAGATTCACATACAGACAATACATGTAGAAGAAATATGTTGAGTACCAGTCGGCCTGGAGACGAGTAACACTTGAAGGAGCATTTTTTCGTTTGCATAATGTTTTGGTTGGAATAACTTTGAAAATTTTTTTCAGCGCACACACCCAGTAAAGTCAGACAGTACTTTGCACCTGTTTACAGTAATGATATCATAAATCAGATTTTCAAGCTCCAGTTAACTGGAACAGTAAATATTGATCATCCCACGAGTTGTGAAGAAATATTATTGAACTATGCTTTCCTGAATAACTTCACCTTTGATCGAGACGGAGTCTCCACAAGGTTTATAAATAATATAGCTATATTTTATTGTCAAGGGTAATTAAATTACTGACTATCAGTGAACTGTTTACTTGGGACAAATTAAGTAGACCAACATTTTGCTTTTTCAACTGATGAATGATTAAATTCAAACCTTTAAAAATAAAATGGTGAATTATAAAATCATATTCTCTTAATCGAAAGCTATGGGTATATATATTAATATCTACATCTCTAATCAAATAAAGGATTCAACACTGATAATAATATTTTATCTAAATTAACAGGCATTTCTCGTAGTACAAACCACAAAATACGATATTGCAGTTGTACTATCTAAGGCAACCACAGCCAATACTAGGCAATTTTAGTTCCTCGCCTTGCGTGGACGAATGAAAAATCTTGTTCGATCGGCCAACGCACCAATTTAAACTTGTTTGATAAACTCTGCCTGGAGTATGTTTATGAACGTCAGTTGTTCTTGAACAACCTTGTGCGTCGGCGTGATATAAACTTATTAGGTCTTAATATCTAACTGTTCCAAGATAACATTTCATAGGATATGTATGCGATAGAATCGGATCATGGAATCAAGATTGACATTGTATTTGTGACCTTGTAATATCTTTAATAAAACATTCGCAACTATTCCTGATTAAATTAATATTCCTTCTTGAGATTTCAAAATGTTGAGCTCCACAGAAAGAATATTTTAGAACTTTTGAATACCTGTAAGTTAGTTCTCTGTCTTTTGTTTGAGTACGAGTATAAGTAATATTTTTGTATTAATATATAGTCTAGACAACACACACAATGATCAGATTTCTTCTGTTCTTTTATTTGATAATCTTGAATATTAAAACACTTTCAGTTTTATTAATTGAAAAATCACATATATTGATCACAATTCTAAGAAAAACATTGTATCTACATATTTTAATCATGAATAAAAAGCCTATAGAAAAAATTCAAAATTTTTCACCATACAAGTGTTTAATTTATAATTATACTTAATAATATTGACAATTATATAAAAATCATATTTTGATCTCAAATAACTTTTGAACCAATAGATTTAGCGAAAAATTATAAGAGAAATTTTTTGTAGAGCGTTAAATTTACTATAAACATGATTCATCATTTTAGATTCATTTGTCGCCGAGTTATAAAATTCTAAAGATCAAACTAAATTTTTCCCATGTTATTACCAAAAGAAACTTAGGTTGGAACGCGGACTATCTGAGCATTTGAGCCCCTGGGAGCAAAGGAATTCAACAACACCAGTGTTAAGGACCACCCTAATGTGTATATATATATATATATATATATATATATATATATATATATATATCCACTATAACCATTGATTAAGGACTTAATGGTATAACATAATTATAAGGTACATAGAGATCTTCCGTTAATAACGAAAGTATGATATCCAAAATAAATAGACAAAGTATTCATATTCCAAGAAATATGGTATCAAAGCTATTTTATTGTTGTTGTATTTTACCATAAACATTCAAATATAAATTCCTATTGAACTTTGTATTCCAATCACTTTAAGAACTGCTGTTGATGTAAAAATAGTCACTCACTAGTTTTAAGAGAGCAGACAGTTATATAATTATAGTCTGCTTCTCGTTAGTTATAATTTTTGGATTCGAATTTTCTTATCTAAAGTATGTGCTAATTACACAAATTATTTACTTGATCCTCTTGTAATTGATTCAGCATGGCTTTGTTACGGATCTTATGAAAATATGTTTTGGCTAATAATCTCGAATAAACAGGATGCATGTCTTGGGTCCATGGATATTTTGGAATGTACATTGATTACAAACTTAGAATAATTCTAAATGTTATTTTACAATTTTAAGTTCAAGACATGTTTTTAATTACACCCACTACTTAATATCAGTTCAGAAGAAATTCTTATGATTGAAGTAAATACTTACTACGAGTAGTTGTGTATACAATCAAATGCATGATTAGTTCATATAACAGCATGGAAAAACACTTTTCACAAAATATTCTATCACTATATTCTTTAATGACATCGTTACGAACTATCGATATTTCTAAAAAAGTACAAGCGGTTATCTTTTAACAGATAATATATTTATAAGCCTGGATTTCTCAAACGCAGCGAAATGCTGTCACGAGTTTAAACGTATCCTCAAACAGCTTCATACTCATATTCATCCTCATCACAACAAGATGTTTTCATTATGTCTACATTACAAAAAATGATCTTAATCAAAATCATTTTCATAATTCTTTCTTCCACGATAATTTTGGAAAGTGCTAAGCAACAATTAAGACATAGTAATACACATTTTCATATTTTACTCCTAGTAACCCAGAACGTCCCTATTTACCTACCTATTCACATTTATTTCTCGGATCTATCGATATTGCTCATGAATTTTTATTTTCAAATCCGCAAGGCAAAATTTTGCAATACAGACTTCAAGTTTCCAGCGAAAAGGATTATTAAAATTTTTCTTACTATTCCTCTATCTTCGAGTTTTTTCACAATTTACTATAGATTTTGAGGGTGTTTGATCTAACCCAATTTCAGATTCAACCTCAGAGTTGAATTATCATTATATATAAAGATAATTATAAGTCTGGTCAAAGGAACAAAAGACTTGTACACACCTGTAAGTATATTGGCGATGCGGTGAATCTGAATATGAAAGAAAATTAGCTCAAACCCTCCAAATTTTGGTAGTACATGAGCTAAACTGAGTTTATATTCAGATACACGGCGAAATGCATAAAGATGTGTCTGGTCAAAAGTAAAGACCACTTTTTTTTTTGTTGCGCTGGTACCACCAAAACATAGGATTATGAAACCTAAAGTTATTATATGGATATACACAACTAAAATTCGAAAAACTTAGCCTACGAGCTTGGGTCACCAAATATCTGAAGGTTTTTGCAAAACTTCAGCGAAGCAAAATACCAACATGCGGCATAGGAACCAACATACATGGGTAACTAGAAAAAATGGCTCTGAAAAAGATGGTAAGCTAATTAGTCTATTGATAGCCCCAACAACTTATGCTAAAATGCCACTTCTATAGGCGAATATGCTCAGTATTTCTCCAAAGTTTGATTTTATCAACGCGATGCACAAGTTCTTGAAACTAGCTCAAGCTAGCTAGCTGAGATAACTACAGCTGTATAAACGATTCTCCATTGAAATATCATGAGCAAAAATTTCAGGCTCTGTTCAATTAGCAGCATGCTGTATTGAAAATCAAAGTTTACCATTCAAACCAGGGTGATTCACAAGTCATGACCAAAAATGAAACATCAGACATAGGGACGTATTTGATCAAATTAAAGCCACAACAAATTTTGCGAAAATACGTTTTTCTTCATTAAAAACATGGCGCACTTGTATCTGTCAGAAGGATGCACTCTAGGTAAAAAAATGAGTGGTTATTTGTAGCAAATTTAAGGTAGAATTCTGAAAATTGTGCGTTTCAGAAAAATACAGTGGAGCTCTATTATTATTCGGGAAAATGATGCCACTAATCCCCTGTATCTCCGCCACTGGTACACTTTAATTTTAAGTAAAGGCTGTTGAATGTGGACAATACTTAGGTAAATCCACATACAAAATTTTAGTTCATTCCCGTTGACGGTTTTGAAGATATCTTTTTAATGAAGCCCTTGAGGGAAAAATGTTACATGAAAGACCCCCCTTAAAATACGTCCCTGTGTATGATGTTTCATTTTTGGTCACGACTTGTGAATTACCCTGTATATATTAGTCGGATCATCACTTTCTGCTTTGGAATGATAGAATATCAAGTCTTGAAAACCTATAAAGGAGACGTAATCTTCTCCAATGAAAAACACAGCAATGAATAAATTTGTTGGCCGTGTCCTACTTCAAATCAAAAAAACTATTTCGTAAAATAAATTATTTCTCCATCAATCTGCTCGTGTCATCTCAAGCTTATGAGAATGTTCCGTTTTGTAACTATGTTTGTCAACATTGTGATATGAACTGTGGCTCAAGGAACTTAGTTGACATGTTTCGTTAAAAATAATGGTTGATAACGTGTACTACTTATTTATAGCTCGTTTAAATTAAAAATAAATTACAATACTGTACAAGTTGAATCTTCCTTTTTAATCGGAATCAGGATAGTATGATATGATCAGGAATGGATCCTAGCTAGCAAGCTTTGATTCATACCGTTACTGCGTTTGCGACGATCTTCATATGATGAAAAATCTTTAAATAAGTATACCATGCAACCTTATTCACAAACACGAGATAAAAGCAGGCAAATTATTATTGTTTCGATGAGCTTAAAAAGTTTGGAGACAAGAATGAATACAAGATCGTTTGAATAGTAAAAGATTAATAAAACGCAATAAAATGGGAGCAAGTTCCTATACTGCACAGAGAAGACAACAATTTCAACGGGAAAGTCAAAGAATCTTTTGGTTATGAAATTGATTAATTGTTTCCAATTCTTCGATCAACTGTGACTCATTTTAGTCGAGTATGTATAAGATCTAATCGATGTTTCCCAAACCCACAAATGGACAGTCAAAACGGTAGGCGAATTATTTTTCAATCACACGTGTTTTCAATTAACGATCAGTCAGACAAGTATTGGATGTAGTATGAAATCACTAAATATGAAGTTGAAAAAAATTGTGTAGGTTTATATTTTTACATAAAATAAAATTTATCCCCCAGTTGCAACAATTGCTAGACTGGGCTAAATTTGAAATTAGATATGCATTGTATTTTTCAGATATCGTGAAATCATTTAAACATTACGTAACGCAGTGAACAACAGCCTCCCCTTTGCCGCACATCCACCCACCCTTATACGCGTCATTTAATATATGGGCCAATAAGAAAGATGATAAATGAAGCACTTGAGCCTGAAAATTTTTGGGAACCGCCCATCAAGGTTGCTCTTATCATCGCTGACATAATAGCCCAATTCATTAGATATATGAAATATTTTTTTTGTAATAAATCAAAATCATGATATAAGTACATGGGTACAGTCATGTTTTCCTTATTACGATAAAAAAAATTATATCTGGTTTATTTATGGACAGATCGGTATAATTAGAATCTAAGGCTATTTTGAGTGTACAACAGCAGCTGACTGACTTTCATGAGATATGCGTTTGGCTAAATCCATTAATAGATACCATAATTTGATGGATCTACGCTTGATTATGCCTTATGGTGAGTTAGAGAAGGAGATTTGTGAACTGATGAACATTCACAGAATCATCTACGTATAAAATACATTGAAACAAATAGCTGATCTGCTAGAAGAAAAGAACATTATCACCGATTCATTGTTTTCATACTGAAATTACAATATGTACGTATCATACCAAATACGGATTCACTTACTATGATGAGTGGGTTTGATCAAAGGATGGGACATTGTATACAGATAACATACTTTCTCAAGCTTCTAATCGTACACTATGTTTGTTGATCTGTAATCTAATATATATACAATGAATAGGGCAATCCAATAAATTCTTATCGGCAATCACTATCAGGCATAATATGTTAGATGTAGATGTGTTGGTTTATATATAAAATGATTATTCTATGTCTTATATGTAATCATAACTATAAGTATTGCAATTAAACTATGAACGTACCAGATTAACCCAAAACTTGTGGAATAATATATGTTGGAGCACGGACTGAAGAGGAAGAACATAGAAAACAATATAGAGATGCTGTGTCCAGATTTAGAGCCGCTGTGATAGATGCCAAGAACCAAAGCTGAAATAACAAATGCCAAGAACTAGAAACCTACTTAGGGGGGGCGACCATCCAGGAAGGCGTGGAGATTTATAAATCATATTAGATCCAACAGAAGAGAAGAAACCTCAATACGCCCTATAGCACCAGACAAACAGAAAGACTATTACAGCGCATTACTCAGAGAACACCGACCTGAATATAATCAGATATCGAGTAAGGGAATACGGGTTATAGGAGAACCTGTAATAATTGATGTTGAGAAAACAAGAAAAGCAGTAACATTACTCAAAAATGGACGAGAACCTGGTCCAGAGGGAATTTCGGCAGAATTGATAAGGACACATAACATATACAAATAAGGTTTAATCCTCCAAACGTCATTTTTGGATGATTTTCAAATAAGGGACACTTCAGGTCTTTATAATATTATGTTGAATAAAAATTAGAGGTAATATACGTGAATGCATCGCGATTTTACGTTATATGAGGGCCCTAACCAGTCCAGGTCACTATTAAAAAATGATTCTTAGCAAACAATAAAACGCAAAACCACATCGTGCAAAATCTACCATTCAATATTTATAGAAAGTTCAAAAAAGATAATTTGTTATTTATACCAATTTACGATGGGATCTCATCCAATTATAACTTATTTATACCATATGATATTTCAAGTGGAAAATGGAATAGTTTCAGCGTGGCGTTACCTAGTAAAATTATTTAAAACTTTTTTAAGTGTCCAGCCAATATATTGTGATTGGATACTGTTCCTTATTTTGAGAATATCGGGACATGGTGGTCTGCAGCCATGGAAACATTTTGGGGGCTGGGAATTAGCCAAGAAGAATAACGGACTGTTTGTGAACCAAACCAGTTTTGTGACAGAACGTGATGGAAATATTTGGCCAATTATGTATAAGTAGGTCAAAGCGGTCTTGGTGGACATTTATATAATATTGTTTCCCAACATTAACATAGTGTATAGTAATATAACATACCGATTAATATTACATATTTAGGATTATACGTTTATATCTGATTGAGTCATACAGTTTTCCATTAAGGATATATCAAACTTTGGAATTGCATTCAATATTGTACACGTGAAAAAAGTTTAATGAAACCCTTATATTGTTGTTATTCTTTTAACCCCCTCCCACATATAGGTCAGAAAATTTGTTTTTAGACATTTCATGCTGCACACATTAATACAATATTTATTGAAAGAATAGGAAAAAAGAGCAAAACGATAAAAAGCGGTATACATTGGAATAAGAATATTTTTTCATACTCACGTAAAACTAACAAGAGAATGGAAAAGAACATTAAGAATTGGTACCATATCTAACAAGTTACAAGCCAATTGCTGAAGTAATATTTCTATTATCAGTCGGCTTTGTATTTTCACATAAAATTTTAAAAAAGCAAAAAGCAATTCCAACCGGAAACAAGGAAGAACTTCAGAAAGTTTTTGAGAAATATCCTTGTACAAAGATGATCGATCAAATAGTTTAGATTATTATATATCACGCTATATAAAATGCTGTAGACCAGTGGGTCCACAACGTCGAGGTTCTCCAAAAGAATGGCGTTTGGAAGAGGCTCGTTAGAGGTGTTGTAAGCTCGACCTACTGATGACATGTGAATAATTCATGACGTTTATCTGTAATTAGCTGGACTACTTTATCAATGGGCCTGATATTGAAAACGGACCCATCATTTTGATCGTAAATTGCAATAAGCTTCGATGCAGTGGCATATTAGGAGACCCAGAGAGGAGAGCTGAACAATAGGGGACCCTACTCACCCTAAAACACTCTTTCAACCCGGACAATTCAGAGTATGTCGGCGGTTATTCATTATTACAAGTGGTCATGGATTTGTGAAAACAGATGCTTAAACCAATGTAATGGAGGGTGTCTTAGCGAGACTTTTGCAAATGGTGTTATGCATCGAGGTCTTGAGCTCTAGTTGGCCACCAAGATCCTTCAAAAAAACTTCACCAAAAAAGTTATATCATGACTCAAAAAATAATTCATATATTCGTACGTCTGAGTCAGCGGAAATCCTGACTGCAAGGAACTTCTAGGACATTAAATGCTGTGATCTTTGAATTTGTTAACCTGGGAATTCTTCCATTCCAGATGGCACCTTCATCTGATATGGTTTAAACTAAGGCCGGTCTATGTAATACGGAGTGTAGACAACTGTCTAGGAAAATTTGTATGTAACAAATGTAATGTAATATCATTGCCTTGTTTCTGGTAGTACATCGTCATATTTCAAATTATTTTAGATCATTATTATTATTATGATTATTATTATTATTAAGATGACCACATGACAACAGCAGCTTTTTTAACACAACGCTCTCCAAAAACTCTGCATTGTGAATGCACACTTATGGGTAAGGGGACCCGAAATGGTAGATCCAGCCCTGAAAGGCAAATATTTCACCACGAATGCTCGATATATCTTTAGGGCATCAATATGACTAACATAGTCTGTCTCCAGCATTAAGTAGAAGTTAAAAGTTACATTTCTGTACGATAATGACAATTTATTCTTTCACAGTCCCTCAAGTAACACGATGCAAAAACTGCCAAAACGTTTCCTTCTACTCTACGTAAAAACACCTTTGTACAAGTTTCAAAGGTTACTATTTGTTGAATAAGGTTTCATAGAAATTAAGAATCCCTGACAGCCTATTTTGGAAATAAGACTGCATGACAAATTGAATGTAATTTTGTAGACAATACAGAAAAGTGGAACTTGCCCAGACCGGGAATGTATGATTTATTCAAAGACTAAGGATTATAAAGTATAATGAACTTCAAAATCAATGGATAACAATAGTATAACGAATATAAGTACCTTTTCTCTGAATACGGCCATACCTAGGTTCCTGGATAGTCCGGAATTAGACACAGAAACACAAAAATAAATGTAATGCTGTGACCGAATTTGAAATACAGATTTCAATCACTTCAGTTGAAATTATCTACTGCAGAGCATGCTTTAAGTTTATATATGCGAACCTATCAGGCAAAAGTTCAGAAGCGATAAACGAAGGAATCACGTTCTTAAAGGAAGTAAATCTGGTAAGTTTTTGAGCAATATTGCGTGGGATCGTAAATAAATAATTAGTGTTCTGATACAGGGTCGTTCCGAACATTGTAATCTGGTGACTTTCGTTTACTTCAAATTACACATTATACACAGTGGTTGTGAAACTGATACAAACTAAAAAGCCATTCAACAGCTAGTGGTGGATCGAAATATAAAAAATGGTTTCAAGTAGTCAGACTCCGTATTCTGCCTCTAGGATTGCAGATAAAAAACCGGATAGGATTTAATTGAAAGTTTAGCAGTTTGGACAACCAGTGAATCTAGTTAGAAAACCAGTTCGTTCATTTCCATCTGATATGAATTTATCTATGTACAAATATGGTAAATGCAATCAAAGCGATTCACGAAAAAACTACAACCTAGTAGGACACGATTGCTCGAAAAGGTTACATCGAAATATGTTCTATCAATAGATTTGATGACTCTGATTTGATGATAATAAGGAGCTCCACATGCTCAAGAACGATCCAAAAAATCTGAATTTTTTTGTTTTTGATTATGACCTTGACGTCCAGTGACAATACAGTTAGCAAAACGATGTTCACACGTTAAGAATACAATAGTAATCTAGTATAAATGTCTATCAAAATTGGAGCAATACTTTTATAGAAAGCCAAGAATTAAATAACATTTTTGATTTAATATTTAAATCATCGTCAGACTGACAAAATTGACTGCCTGAAAAGACCTGTCCAGCTTATTTATCAACTAGCTAACTAAGTCATATCATGAGTAGAAAAATTGAGTTATAAAATCCATCGTTCTATGTTTCCTGCGGAAGAACTTATGACTGGTATGTAGCAAATAACATGTATCTTCTGATAAATGGCCCTAGTGCACGCAGAAAAAAATTTAACAGAACAATAGCTAGATAGGTTAACCAGAATCAGAAATCTAGTTTTCTATTTATGAAAGGACTTAGATCATTGACAAGTCACCGGAGTGTTCTAATTAAACAGTCAATTTTGATAGTCTGACGATGATTTAGATATCAAATCGAAAAGCGCAAAGAAACAGCTTTATTCGTGATACCTTGTGTTTAAATTGCACAATTTTAACTGACTTTTTT
Source organism: Bruchidius siliquastri (assembly GCA_949316355.1). Taxonomy (NCBI): domain Eukaryota; kingdom Metazoa; phylum Arthropoda; class Insecta; order Coleoptera; family Chrysomelidae; genus Bruchidius; species Bruchidius siliquastri. The sequence continues at coordinate 31,736,132 of OX438535.1, read as the reverse complement.
TAGATTTGTCTGGTGTATAACACATGTAAAGAGGTGCGGATATTTTAATGTATATATGTAGAAAGATAATTAAAGAATACATAAATTTAAAAGTATCTTTGAGGAATGTCTTTCAGTAATGTTTGACTTACATCAGAATACATCCTCATCATTAAATATTTCATGTGCTGTTAGATGAGCATTATTCGAGAAAAGCGTAGTATGCTTAGAATTTACTTGGCCAATTAGAAGGAATGTGTCAATTCATTGACAATGTTCAACCCAAGCTGAAAATTGGGTAAGTATCTTTAAAGCCTCAGGAATCAGTAATATACTACGAGTTTCCTACGAATTCAAAATATTGAACTGATTCTATCACATCTCTGCTCAAAAGTTTAAAAACTCAATAGACGTTGGAGAGACTTATACCAACCCTATAAATAGTAATGTGTTTTTCAGTCAAACTTGACGTTATGGGATTATACTTTCAACTGCTTTGATGACAATTAAGTATTGGGCATACGAGAAGGTTGTTAATAGAATATTCCAGTATTAATATTAAATTAAATATTCTAGATTTCATCACTCCACTCTTGGAGAACATGCATAACCAATTTTTGCTGTTATTCATAACTAAGTTCATTTTATACTACTGATAACGAATTCTATGAAAAATACCATAGATTAACATTAAGCTATCGTAGATGGAATTCACCAGAAATTTAGAAATAAGAATCTCTGTGGAAACAAATATATATTTAAATATACTATATAACAAGAAGAACGGATAAACAGAATGAAAACAACAAACTGCTGCTACTTATGGGAACTAAGTTCTTGCCGCAATGATTCAAAGTAGTTCAAATCTTCGATGCTAATTGAAGGAGTTAATTGCTGCAAGGCATCTGAAAAATCTTCAGTGCTCACTATAACATCTTGAGATGTTACATCTTCTTCAGACAATTCACCTTAAACAAAATAAAAACATAATCTTCATACTCTAATGTTTAATTAAATACATGGTTCAATTAATTCAATTAATTCAATGAGTCATTATCTGCTAGAACGATTGGTAGGACCTGAACTGATATCATGATACCTACAAGATTTAAGTTTTTGATGAATTAATATGTATTATGGTACTTTCAGCTTGTATTGTGAAAAAATGTAATTATTATATTTATTTTTCTCATATAACCGTTTTATTTGCTGAAAATATATTTTAACAATTACATATCAAGGACAAAAAATAAATTATATATTATATACTATTTTGTTCTTATTTTCATACCCAATCATTTTATGTCACACTATTATAAATGAAGTAATAAAAGATTATTTTTTGATAATACTATTCCAATAAGCAAAATATAGATTTTTATCCAGAACATTTTCATAGAAACATAACAATGAAATCTATATTGAAAAAAGCTTGTTTGAATTCAATGAAGCAAAAAATAATATGAATTATGTTGTAGTTCAAAATAGTTCAAGGGGGAATAATATATAATGTGGTATGGTAAGATTTAAATTATAACACTAACAATAACTGAATATTTAACTGAACAAAATACAAATTACCTGACTCCACCTTCAGGATTAGTCTTTTTACAGCCGAAAACCAAGCATTTGCGCACATTGCGTAAAAGTCTGCACCTGTTAAATATTTTGGACACAAAGTGGCTATTTTCGCTAAGTCTGTCGTTTCTTTAATGCTGAATCTAAAAAAAATCAAATAACATGAACTTGAATCATATTCAATAAGTAATTTTTGAATATCCAATATCCTCAATATGTTTGCAGTATTCCAAAAAATACCACTGATCTAAGAAAACCCTACATATTGTGGTATTAAAAATTCTGTGATAAACGATCAATAATATGAATCCATCTAAATACGGATTCAAACGCTTCATCTTGTAGGGATTACTACCAAGTCTGTTTCAGTTCGAATCACTAACTATTATTTTTTATCTTATTTAATAACAAATTTAAAAAAAATAATGTTTCTTTTCTTAGGACTAACAGCATATTCACCAAGCTCCACCAAAAAAATTAGGTAAGTAGATTGAGTTTGCATTTTCAAAAAATCTTAATCCCCTAAAAAATCTTTATCAGCCAAAAAAACAAATGAAAGCAAAAATGCACATAAGTTTTCATGTATTCCTATTTTTGCCAATTATGACACAAATCTCCAAATTTCATCAAATCATCAAAATTGTAGCTCTTGATCAAGGGGGTCAAAAATTTGCGACAAATACATTAATGCATTCAAAATACCTTATTATTATATTATTATCTGGAATTTGAAAATAATTGTGATAAAACTTTCTCCGTTTGTGCGTGGAAGATAAATGCAGCAATGCTTGCTCTAGTAACGCAGTGACAAGACTAGCAGCAATTGGAAAATGAGTATGCTGACAAAAATGATTTACAGGTATTTTCGTTTGGTATACTAGTTCACATTTTTATTGCGTTATGTATACAGAAAATGAAAAAAATCAAAATAGCATTTGATTTTATTATGAAAAACCAACAGTATGAAATAACTCGGACAATAATAATGATGTCAGCATTCAAAGAAAGTATCATACTTACTTTCGCGTGAGCGCTTTTAGCACTGATTGTTTCGACTGCATATCTATACATGGTCCAACATACAGAAGTTTATCAAATCTTCCAGGTCTCAACAACGCTGGATCTATAAGATCGGGACGATTTGTAGCGCCTGAAAAAACATCTATTTTTCAAAAAAAATCGACACAAGCAGTTTTTCGGTGCTAATCGAACAAAAAATGCTAAATTGAATTTTACTGTAATAGAAACTTTATCATCCGCAGATGCTGCCATTTTTTTCTTACATCAAATATAATCCGTTATTCTATTTATTTAATTTAATGGATTCTACTCATATTTTTTTTCATTATTAACATTATTATTATATTAATTACACAAGGATATCATAATGTACGTACGTCTGTTATTCTGTTCACAAGGAATGCAAATAAAACAGTAAAAATACAGAGTATGTGTGTTTTTACCCTGAGAAGACTTACCGATAATGAAGACAGTACCAGAATCAGACAATGAGTTCATTTCCGCTAAGAGTTGAGACACAACCCTGTCCATAACACCTCCTGAATCGCCAGACATTCCTCGGTTAGGCGCAAGAGAGTCCAGTTCGTCGAAAAATATTATACAGGGTGATGCATCACGTGCGCGTTCGAAAACTAGAACAAATGCCGTCAAGTAGACTAACTCAGATCAAAATCAGTTGAAACACAACCTTGCCCATGCAACTTCTCACCTCCTGAACGTGTTATTTGTCGAAGGATATTACAGATGATAATGCAGCACAAATCAATCCTTTTCACTCAGTTACTACATATACCCCAAATTATGCATTCAAAAAAAGTGATACGCTACCACTTTTATTATACGGCTCACCGCTTTTCTATAAAAAATTATACCAAAATTTCATAATTCACTCGGAGAACAATGTCTCTAGTGGGCAGAAAATCATAAAAAAATGACAGTGTCTGGTAACAGGGATTCGTTAGATAAGTATTCCAATGAGCAATTTATGTTTTATAAAGATTCTCTAAATATTAGCATTACTAATGTATAGGTTGTTCTTCATTTTTGCCAGAGCTGGAGCTTATGTTTTGGAGAATACAGTAACATATCAATACCCCATTTCAAATAGGATAAATGGCTTACCCTCTCTAATATTTTGTTCAGATTGACCCACATACATATTCAACAGTTCTGGCCCTTTTACGGCCAAAAAACATAAACTGCATTCTGTGGCCACAGCTTTAGCTATCAAAGTTTTCCCAGTTCCAGGTGGCCCAAATAAGAGTATACCTGAAAATATATGAATTAATTAGTAAACTGCAATTATGTAGATTTTAGATGCTCTATTACTTGATGAAACTTTTCTATCATTAGGTTAAAATTTTGCATTTTATAAACAAGATTTGACAATTATAAATCTCTTTGGACATGTTGCACTTTATGTGCACAATTTTATCTTGAACTTCGTCAGTGAAAAAAGTGGATGTACATTTTCACATTTTCGAGATAACTGGATCTACCTAATTTTACCTCTTCTATTCAATCTTGGTCACATAGGATCTTATCTTAATAGAATAGGTCTGAGGTATTTTTTTAATATTATTAATAGCTATTCTTACTGTTATACTTTAGAAGTACGAGCACATTGAACACTCAACAAAAATATCTCGGAAACATGAAAATGTGACTTACCCAATTTTTATACTGACCCCTTAAATTATACAAAAAATACATCGGGACAGATTAATCGGAAAAATAATCGCACAAGAAATGGACAAAATACAACTTACAGTGAGAAAAACATAGGAAATAAGCAGTATGAGAACATCAAACACACAATGACCTTATTTTTAGAAAAAATACTTCTTTATCTCATCCATCTTATACTTGAACCGTTCGCACATGTGATTGACTAAATAACTAACAATTTAGATGTTTGAATCTTTATTCAATGAAACTAAAATACACAAATCAACCTGCATAACTCAATAAATCACTAACTCTTACCTGATCTCTTTAGACCCGACTTCTTTAAAAGTTCAGGATATTTTAATGGTAAATTTATTACTTTAATTATCTCTTCTTTAACATCGTTCATTCCTCCAACATCTGACCATTCCACTTTTGGCACTTTGGGTGCACCAATTCCTTCACTATAAATAGCCTGCATGAATTCTGCAAAAGAATTAAAATAATCCTTAATAAATTCGTGCAACAAAACCAATCACAATCTTCTAATATTTTTTTAATATCTGTGGCACTTCAAGATTAGAAATGCAATATATATACTAGCAAAACGCGAAGAATGCCACAATCATCAATTTAGCTGCAAATACAAGATAATAAAATATCCAGATCACATGACTAATAATATATTTACTTTACTTTAAAAAACTAAAATCAAGCTAATTCAATTTCGACCACACTCAACTGACATTTTTCAATTCGCGTATTTAGACACAAAATTTTAGTGACGTGTCAATATTTTAAATCAATATTAATGCTTCAATATACCCCTTAAAATACTTGTTTGTATATATTAACCACCAATATTCACTGAAATTTTTCTTTCATTTATTATTATTTGTGCAAGGAATACCTAAACAAATATTCAAATTGCTTTTGATGTCAAAATTTACCTATAGCTTTGTCCATGCTATCTTCACCCAGCCAACCTTCTTTGTTGTTACTTTTTTTAGAATCTACTTCAGCATAATATACCAGAGCTCTTAGATCTTCGAACACCAATCCTTTGGTTTTATTTGTAACTTCGTCAAAGTTCAGGTTTGTTTGCAGCCCTCTGTCTTCCAGAATCCATTTCAAATTTTCCTTTCTCTCCGCATCAGTGAGCGTTACTTCGAATGTTTCTAAGAAAAGCTTTTTGAGGCTGAACGGGGTATTTTTAGCGGAAGTTGAACAGAACAAGAGAACAGGTCTATACATGTTCTCAAAAAGTACGTTTAGCTCATCAGCAAATCCGTTCATCAGCCGTTCGTCGAATTGGTTTTCATTATTTTTTCCAAAATTCTAAACAAAATAAATTAAACATTTTTATAGTTTCGGTAGCATGTCGAAAACAAAAACGTTACTTGCCCTGAACGTTGCATGTAGCTGTACATAACTATTGAAATAACTTTATTAACGTTTAGGCTGCCTCTGCAGGCTTTATAAAAGTATAAAATAATATAAAATAAAATTTTGAATATACAATGACAGTTACATGAAATCGTTTATGTCTCCGTGATCACGTTTATTCTTTCAGAGTAGAAGTATGTAAAACCATAACCAACCACCAATCACAATTTTTTGATTTGTCTTAATGATGGAAGCAGTCATTCAAATTGCTTTGAATTTTAGAAAAATAGCTCCTGAGACAATAATGGTAAAATTCCTAGGATAATAGTAAGCTATTAGAACAAACTCGAATTTCATTTTCTATTTTTTTTAAGAGAAAAAACGTGATGAGTCTTGTATGTTTCTCAGCTTTATTGTATCTTCCAATCAATTTTGAAATTTGTCAAGCTTCACTAGTATTTTGTTTAAGAGAGAGCAAAAATATTACTTTTTCCAGTTTTCGTATCCATTTTATTCATATTTAATAGGTATCGTCTCCACATTGTAAAGCGGCGTATAAAGCGGGATACAAAACGTCGTTAACATGTTAGCCACATATTAATTCGCATTCTGTAACTTATCAACTTGTATCTGAATAGATGACGTCGCCACATTGCGCGTCCATACAATATACTAAATAAAGTGAAGTCCTGAGCAGTAATTAACTCACCTCAAAATTTTGTATCAGCATAAGACAAGGAGCCCCATTACGAGCATTGAAGAGTACGTTCTTCAGCTTAGTCTCATTTTGCACGTAAACACTAGCCATTAATTCAGTGCTTTGAACTTTGTAAAAATGCATTCCTAAATGTGAAGCTAATGTAGTCACAAGTAATTCTTTACCACTGCCTACTGCTCCTTGGACTAGAAAGACTGGCTTAAGATTTATCTTTTCTGCAACAAAAACATGTAGAGTTCCTATTATGACCATGAGACAACAAACTTTCTTTCTAATCTAAAGCAACATTAACTCAACTCAATTAACCAAAAACCCTTTTCAAGGGAACATATCAGCTCTAAATAAATAACCATCTATAATTGTGTCAATACATTGAAAAGAAAGATATAAATTGGAGAGACATAACAGACAATTATCTCTAAATATATTCTCTATTCTGCTCTAAAAAATGTGTAATTTCTTCACATGACTGAATGTATTTTCATCATAACATATTAACAATACAGTTTTCATATTTTAATTTCCATAGTTCTTTTTTAACAGTTGAAAGATTCAGAATATATTTGGCCCAAAATAATTGGTGAGAATTAGAATTCAAAACCTGCTACTATTAAACCTATTTGGTAGTGGGAGCAGTGAGGAGGCCTAATATAGTGTTACATGACTTCATTCATTTCATATTAAACAGGTGATCAACAATAAATGGTCTGTGAAGAAATGTATAACTATACAACAAACTCCAATTTTAGAATTATATAGAATATGAAGAAGCACACTGGTATATTTTCAAAACACTCATATTCAAAAGAGTGGTGATTCTACATTAATTGTTTTATATAAAATCTTGTCAGTAAGTCATTTTTTGTTATAAATATTTTTAGGAGCTTATATTTCTGCAATTGTGACATACTTACTTTGCTTTAAAAAAGGCATAACAGATTTTTTCATATTATCAAATAATATCTGATATCCATGAGGAAGAAGTGATATTTCTCTAAAACTTGATGACCTGGTAATTTTTGTGAATTTCTTAGGGATAAATCTTTGAACTCCTAGCCCGCGTTTTATGACAGTCCTTCCAGGGACACTGAAGCAACTCTCTTTGCTTTCTAACATACCAACTCGCACCTTTGAGCATTTGAAATATATATTTTCAATGCCTTCAAATTTATCATTTGAAAAGTAGAACTCCTCAGCAAAATGTTTTATGTTTATTTCAATCATATCATCATGCTTTACAATTTTAGGAGTAATGAAATATTTTTCTAAGAGAGCGTCTGTTAAGGAGTTATTAATTTCCCAAGGATTTTTCACAAATGAAACTTCAATCTCATCTGCAAATTGTATATCTTCCTTAGTTATGCCCACAAGATTAACTGGACTTTTAATTCCTTCATTCTCTAAATTGAAGTACAGAATATTGTTAACCAGTACATCTTCAACACTGCATTTTGATGATTGGATAACATGAACAATTCTACATTTTCTACTTGTTTCATGAAATAATGTTAACATTCTATCACATGCATAAGTGCTCACTGGGTTAACAATTATAGAATTGTTTACATCCTTGAAAAAATTATATGATTCACTATGATTCCAAATAACTTTATTTGGTACTTGAACCAGATTATATTTATATTTCCTTCTGGAAATTCTTTGATATGACAAGTACATTAGTAATAACCAATACTGCCAGGATATTGGAAATAGTAACTTTGCTGTGTAAAATAACAATTTATTTTGTGCCTTAATCTGTTTTTCGTCCATCAAATGAAAGTCCACAATAACACCTAGAAAAAACTTAATGATATTATGGCATATATTTATGGAAAGAAATACAACCTGGCAATGCAAAAAATAGATTCCTTAACTAAAATGCAAATTATATTTTGTTTACAATTGGCACTTAACCTAACCTAAAAAATGTCACATCCGATGAGATATGAAACATTTTTTGACGTTTAGATAAGGGTCCTCTCACACGGGTCGACCGTTTTGCAAAAGGAGTTGCATACAAGTTTCACACAACGCACACGCCCAGCATAATCGTCGTTTCACTCGATCCGTGTGTATATTCAATTTTAATGGTAGCTACTGGGTGGGCTTGGCGGAGGGTATAATGCCGCACACCGCACACACATAGCAAGAGAAAATAGGCGCGTTCCACGCGGAACAACTGATTCACCTATATATTTTAAATATATTTTCTTCCAAAAATACTATTGACAAATTCAAAAAATAAAAAAAGGGTTTTGGTAAACTTCCTCATGTTGTTCAATAGTTAATAAAGAAATGTAGGCTTATATACAATTCACTCGAAAGTACCATTGTATAAGAAGCTGCCCCACGTCAAATCGGGCGATATCTGAGAAAATAGTTTTTTGGCGGCTGTATTTACACTAAGGTTATGAAAATCGCACTAGAAAACATTATGCATCATCGTCAAACTGTCGATGAGATATTGTATTCCTTAAGATATTTTATTCTTTTAATATACTTTATTACTTAGATAAAGCAATAATATATGGAAACTTATGTATCGGTGTATCGGTTTAAATCGAGTGTGAAATGAAATCAGTCTGTTCATTTCCTTGCTCAGAAATTTTTGAATCCTCAATAACCGCATACAGTTAAATATCGACAGTGGAGCGCTCACTTGTATCTGCTGGTTGCACTTGACAATTTTGATAGTTGAGTAATAGCGTTTCCGCTCAACGCTCAAATGTTGGGTGTGCTGAATGCGTCCAATATGTCCAATTTCAAATAATGTGATATAGTAGTAGTAGCTATTAAAGTATACATACACTCGGTGACTCACAAGCAACCGTTTGCAACATGTGTTGTGAATCAGTGCAATGAGTCGACCTGTGTACGAACAATCTCGACGATACGTCATCGGATCAGCTGATCATCAGACCATAACCATAATGGAACAACAATAACAAAAATTATAGAAAAGTTAGTACAATTCAACAATAAAAATGAGCTACAATCAATGGAAGCTTTTAAATAATCTTAAAGACACTATAACAAAAATAACATCGGATAAGACAGTGATAAACAATTTTACTAGAGACTTTTTGGAACTAATACAAAAAGGACCACCTTCATTATATAGAAATCAAGTTGTCAAATATTTTGAGAACATAGGTGTGTTAAAAAGTGTAGCATTAGCAGAAAGAAAGGAGGAAGCATTATTACCACCAGTTAAAAGTGAGATTAAAAATAAGATCACTACAAAGGAAAGCTCAAGCGGAGCAGCAACTTGGAAGAAAAATGCTGGAGTTATTGAGGTAACAAAATCATCAATTCAATTGATAAATTATTAATGGTATATCTGAAAAACTCTTCCAGACGTGTATATCTACTAGAACAGATCAAATTTTACATTCAATAGAGATTGCAGTTTCTGATGATTTAGCTTTGAATTTAACAGAGCAGTTACTGAGTCATATCAGACAATATCCAGAAGTAAGAAGCAAAGCAGTAAAGGTAATCATCTATTGTGTATTTTGTTTCAATTTGTTAATTACTACATATGTTCCAGCAGCTTGATTGTAGATCTCTTGTACATTCAAACAGTAGCATATCTCAAAAGACTGCACATAAAATATTGCATCTTGGCAGACCTGATTGATTCTCAGTATCTCCGGGCGCGTATGTGATCCATGTTTGCAGCCATAGAATGAAGTATTGTCACTAACATGTATTTTTGAAAGTTATAAAACTGATAAAATGACTGACACAGCACCCAGGGATGCATTACATTGAATCAGGTTTGAAAAGCAATGATGATCTGCTCGAGCTCTTTGAAATATGCTACTGTTTGCAGACCACAATTATGGAGCTGCTGGGATCCAATAATATATTACTTGATGTTTTAAAGGTTGGTGCTATACGGCTATTCCTTAAACTTCGCTCTAGTACAAAGAATGTAGCACTGTTAGAATCAATTAGAGAAGCCTTAGCAATATTGGGCTATGCTGATCCTGTACCTAAGAGAGGTATCCGAATCCTTTCTATAGATGGAGGAGGTATCAGAGGTCTACTTGTATTGGAAATGCTGATGAAACTAGAAGAACTGACTGGTGAAAGGATTAATCAACTGTTTGATTTTGTTTGTGGTGTTAGTACTGGAGCGCTATTGTCATATGCTATAGGTAAAATATAATTAATCTAAAATGTTCAAATATTATTTTTTATTTTTGTAGCTGTTCATCGTCGTCCATTAGAAGAAGTTGCTTATAGTTATGAAACTATTAGCCGAGAGGTTTTCAAACAGTCATCATGGAGGGGTACAGGCAGCTTGGTTTGGAGCCACTCATACTATGATACATTGTTGTGGGAAAAGAAGCTGAAAGAACATCTAGGAACAATAACTCTTAGCCAAACAGCTAGAGACCCTCAGTGTCCAAAGGTAGACTGATAAATTTCTAAGGATACTGTGAAATTCATAGATTTAAGAGGTTTTGAAAAAACTGCAGATTAAAATCAGATACACGTTTACAATACAAAAAATGGCGACAAATAGGTTGAATCTGAAACTCCTCAACAGTGGTACTGATGAGCTTAAAAATTTGTGTCAATTATAGAACTTTGGTACTTCGACTAAGTTTTGAAAATATCGGATATCTTGGAAATTTTTAATAAATTTTCAATATTCTCAATTTCTAGTTCTCTAACTACTGATACCACTACATGGGAAGTTTAGAGTTAACCTATTAGACGCAATTTTTTATATGACACCAGTTTGAGAGAAATCTTAATCAAACAAATATGAAAAGTGTATATAGGAAGTGGATTTTTTATCAATTTCCAAAATTTGGTAAGCTTTCCTAGGTTATAAGCAAATATTTACATGTATAAAATACTACAAATCCTTCAGATGTCATGTATTTAATTTCTCAGATTTGTACCATATCAGCAGTGGTAAATCAAGCAAGACTATCCGCCTTTCTGTTCAGAAACTACTCCATACCATGGAAATTCCAATCACAATATCAAGGTTGTTGTGATTGCGAGGTATGGCAAGCAGCTAGAGCTTCGGCAGCAGCACCAACCTATTTTGAGGAGTTCAAGCTTGGAAATCTCCTGCACCAGGTAATATGCGCATAGTCCCAAAAAATGTTTCAGGCGGCAAGATACCCATTTTTTATCACAAAATCAAAAAGACCATATCTATTTAATTCCAATTCCATTTAAATAATGTATGAAGAAAAGGTGACGTTAAGGGCACTATTTGCGAATTGAAATCCCCAAAAAAAACTCGGCCTCATCAATTCCGGTAAATTTGCTAGTATAAGTAAATTCCATAGTGACTATATCCCTGCTTAGTGTTGTAAATACTCGGATGATTTTGATACTCGAGTACTTGAATTCGAATTATTTTAATACTCGGATGATTCATTCATTTCAAATGATTCGAATTAATTTGCTATCAGGCGGCGCACGCAGCATTAGACTGGCGTTCCGTGAATCTGCTGATCAACTGTGAAGCGGAGAACCATAACAACATAACCTCGATTCAAATATTAATTTGTGAAACGGAAATTCGTAGAAATGTGATGTAAAGTAGGTATTAAACTCAACATTTTAACTGGAATGTTATTGCAACCCACCTACTATAAATGGTTTTTGTTATTACCCACTGTTAATATTAGCCGTCAATCGTCATCCGTCATCGAGAACACATTGCGCACGCTGCTAAAACAGAGTATTACTTCGAATTAAAATATTTGAATTCGAATTGTTTTCTTGTTTGTACTACGCGACACCAACGACGATAGAAGTGTTCTATCGTCAGTGCGCGACACAGTACACACGAGAGTCACTCTCTTCTTTGTGTAAATTTAATTCGAATGCGAGTATCTTGATACTCGGATTCAACCGAGGATTTTAATACTCGGATTCACCGATCATTTTAATTCGAATTCTTACAACACTACAGTCTAATTCTGCCGGGCAAAATCTATCATGATTTGATCCTTATCGGATTAAGCTCGATTGAACAGTGCAAAGTATAAATTTTTATTTGAAAAACTTATTTTTGATATTTCACTAAACGATCCCATTAATCCAGTAATCCTGAGTTTATATCATGTGTTGGCATTAAAAAAGTACAAAGTCGAAGTTTGGAACACTAACAGTGCTACCATAATAATACAAGGTATATCAAAAGTACGAATAAAACATATCTCGAAAAAGCATTGCTGTAAATAGCCGAAAGTTTCTAAACTTGTAATCTTCTTGCTATTCTACACCTGCATATACTGTTACCTTCTTAATTAATCAAAAAATTAAATTAGAAGCCCTATATTTTATTGCGCCCCCGGTAATCAAAAATAGGAAAACTAGAATCATGGAGCTTAACATCGTGTAAACATCTGAATCGATTCTAGATGCAAAAAAATGGGCAAACAAAAGATCGAATATAAAAATGCAGGTAACATCCAGCGAAGTCCTCATTGTAGTATTGATCAACGAATGCTTGTTTATGCCAATGATTTTTTTTCATTCTACATACGACATATAAGACTCCATCAGGGAAACCTGTTGTTGGAAACAACAACCATTATAAGAATGAATGTGTGGTTAAAAATTTAAATGTAATATGCTTTAAATTTGAACTTTATAGTAAAGTTTTGCAATCGTTCTTCTCAGACTCTTATTATATTGATGATAAACATGCAATAAATCTAAGTGTGTCATAACTTATAGAATACATTTTTTGGATGTAACTACCCGTGGAGGTGTTTCTTTGTAAATAATATGTACACTCTTTTTGTCACATTTCGTCATCGGTATTCTTTAAAAAGTAAAAACAGTAAACTCTATTGGATTGAATCAATTAAATTTCAATGATACTAATGTATATTATTATTGAAAACTTAATGAATTTTAATTTTAATACAGTTACAAATGGTTCACAGTATTTCAATATGAATTGTCATTATAAATAATATCATCATCTATATATGATTGAACTGAAATGCTCGTTGATATACAGGTCCACTTAGGAGTCTATATGCAATTACCCCGAAAACATTTTTGTATAATTAAATTTTAGTTATATTAGCACGCAATGATATAATGGTAAAATTTGTGATAAAAGTTTATCCTCAAATAGGATGGTGGAATTCTAGTTAACAATCCTACAGCTATAGCAGTCCATGAAGCAAAACTACTTTGGCCAGATACCCCCATCCAGTGTGTGGTATCTTTTGGAACTGGTAGAAGTGTATCATCTCCCATTGAACCAATAGAATTGCCAGAAAACGATGGAGTGACGACATCAGCAACAACTTCATGGGCGAATAAATTTTTCACCATTTTAGATAGTGCAACAGATACTGAAGGTAAGTTGTGATATAAGAATATGAGGTCTTATAATGATATATGGCAAATTTATTACTATTTATGCAAATATACGTAAAATAACTATTAATATTTTTAAGATTGATTTCATATGTAAATTTTAAATTTAAACATTTTGTCATATTCTCAAAACGTGTATTGCCATAACGTCAGTCAAATTCATTCAGTAGTCATATTTGGTTTTAATCAGAAGCCAGTAGAAATAAGATGAATCATCCAAACCACAGGATAGGTTTCAATAGTGACATGAGCACCTAATCACTCCTTATTATTATGAACAATGAAAGATAACCAATTAACTTAATATATTCAATATATATAACCAATTTTAGTTACATACTCTCAAATAGTTTCGGAACTTGATGAAAGTTGCAAATGGTGGCAGTTGCCCCTTTCCCCCTGTATAATGTACCTTGTTTAGAAACTAACTGCGGTTTTTTTAAACCTTATTGCTTTTTGTAGCTGTCCATATAATTCTCAACGATCTTCTACCTGGTAATGTATACTACCGTTTTAACCCTTACCTGATGGAGGTTATAAGCATGGTAGAAACCGATCCGAAAAAAATAGAGCAGCTACGTCGAGATGCGATTATGTATTTACGCCGAAACGAGGACAAATTTCAGGAAGTGGCTAAAGCACTGATGCAGAACAAAAGTGTGCTGGGCAGAGCTACCGATTATATCAAAGTACAAAGGGTGAAATATGGAATTTAATTATTATTCGCTCTATCAAATGTAGTTTAATTTGAACCTCGAAACGGTCGGATGATAATGCCCGTGTTTATAGGATATAATTATTGTTTCAAACTTGTTCATCAAGCTACCTCACATTTGAGTTCCTTAGAATAGTTTAAGCATTCGTAGAATATTTGTTTCATTTTGATGATCATGGTCCATCCACTGGATCGACCTTCAAAACGCTTTTTCTTCTCTACAAATTCCATTGAAAACAGATCAGTACTTTCAGAGTTGATTCAAAGACAGAGCGACCGACAGACTTACAACCCCAAAATTTTAGATAATTAATTCTTCAATTCTGGATAGAATCTGTGTCTGATATTTGTTGAATGTAGATCATATGGATTACACGGAACATCCTCAGGGGACTAAGATGACTGAGAATACCTTTACTGTAATGTACCTACCTGGATCTTAGCTAATTTTGAAAAAAGGATCTGTAAATTATGAACAACATTAACGCAGTATGTGTTGTAAATATCAATAAACTATTGACACTATTTGATGCAATAGTCCTCTGGAGATCTGAGGCTGTGAGATAAGTTACTATGTTGCATATGTTTACCTTTATATTTATAATGAAACAAACAAATCGTGAAATATTAGGAGGTACCTATTGAAACAGTAAAAGCTCTGAATTAATTGGTTACCTCTAAAATTTTATTATGTAATTCCTTTTAGATTTGATGGGGCAAATAGGCAAACACTCCGACAACTAATACCTGATACCAATTGTATATTTCTTCTGTAAATAATATGTGTGTATTATTTGTTTGTAACTTATTGTGGTAATGTGAAGTGTAATTATAGTGTTTATACCACCCACAGACTTTGTACTTTGACATTTTGATTAACAGATTATATTTAAGCGACCATGATACTGAATTGATAAAAGTAAGCAAAGATATTAAAGTATAAACATAAAAACATGTTTTTTCATTACTTCATACTTATATAGATAGCTAGTAGTGTGAATGAAACAAACAAAACGGGTAATTGAAGACAAATTGACTGATTTTTTTTTACCGACGGTAAAACACTAGTTGCTAGGGCACCGCACCGTGGTAGCCTGACGAGGTGACTTGTGGGGCAGAACCTTGTTCATTCCATTCATCTTTCTGAATCAATCCCGCTACCTATCTGGAGAATGAGCCGCATATTCCCTAATAATTGAAGGGACAATGTACTTGCGCTGTGCGTTGCAGCGTGGTTTTTGTCTTTAATTACCCCTGATAGTATTTACAGTTATATAACCTCTGTGAAACATTGTGTGAATAGATCCAGCTTGGATTGTCTGGGGATGATCTACTTGGAAGGGATTGATTGACGCTTCCTATACTAAACTGACCACATATAATTTATTGCGTATCAAGCTTCGATGACATCAATTCTAAGTAATTTGTACTGTTTGCATACCTATTTCAATACATTCAGATCGAAACCTAGACAATGTCAGATGTTACTTAAATATATAAGTTATAACATGACATGCAATGCTTAAAAGTACCACATAACTATTTAATTTGAAAATATAATTCTTCAACAAGAAGCGTTCGATCGAAACGAATGCGAAATACATGTTACAATCGATGGGAAGCGAATATTACAATATACGTCTGTCAAACTCTTATATTCTAGCAAAATGCAAAATACATCACAAAAAAGCTAGATACATATACTGGATACAAAACTGCTACGTGGTGGCACCATCTGCATTATTAGACCGCTGGGGATTTTTTAGATCTTCTAGTTGGATTAGCTGCAACAAATTGTGGATGTTCAACATAAATAACATCAGCATTCATACTCAATCATTTATCATTGTCTTTATTCACTAAATACCCTACATTTACTCCGTTCAATAGTTATTTGTTTTAAATGGGTAAAAAGCTACATCAACATTAATTATTATGCAATTCAACCATTTATCCCTTCAATACAATCTTGTGAGTAGATGTTTGGTTAAACATCTATATTGAAAATTAGGAAACTAAATTGTTATATAAGTATCCGTGGCCATTACTGACCAGTTAGGTTATAAACAATATTGTCGAACTGAATGACGTTCGTCGATAGCCTGAGACCTGCTGCATGATTTTTGATGCCAAATAGTAAGATTTTTTGATTTATCTAAATTAATTATAAATAAATGAGTAGCTTTTTTCCATACAGCAATTAAAATAAACTTTATTCATGAAAATTTTCAGTCTGAATCAGAAAATACGGTTTTTAATCATTAAGTGATTAGAGCCCACAGAAAAGTTTGAGCATATACAATTTATGGGCAATCACACCGTTAGTTGAATTCACAAGGTTCTTTATGACGAAAATATTAAGACTGAAGTCTAGTTTAAATGCATTCCTTAGGGTAACTATGAGAAGCTTCACATAAAATCATCTTAGTCCTAGTGAGTTACTGTAACCGTTTTTCTGCGGATCCTCTCAGTAAGAAAAAAATGTCGCTGTTGTTTGGTACTCTCATGATTTCTAATAGCACTACTCTGAGATGCGTTCAATTTCCCAAAATCTTTTGACACATAGATTATTTTGAAAAAAAACGCACACAGCCTATTCAAAACCAAAGAGCAATAAGTACAAAGCAGATAGAAAAACATAACCAATTCGCACTTTGAAAGCGTAAGTGCCTTCGATAACGTGAATTTGGAATCCCTTTTCTTTTTTCATCAAGCCATTGTTAAGATTGATGGAAATACAAAACGTATTGACGAATTAAGATACTTACTTTTTCAATCGGTATACAAGAAAGTTCGCCGCCCTGTTGCGGCAAAGGCACAGTGGGGGTTACTGCTGGTTTAATATTTTTCTCTTGAGCTTCTCTAGCTCTCCGCTCTTTCAACTTTAACGAAAAGATGGCTACCGAACGGGCTCTTTTCATCAGACTTTGTTTCACTCTTGTTTTTTTCGCTGCCAATTCTTCAGCGGCTGAAAATATTTTAAAATTACAAGCGACAAATTCAAGAAATAAGTTTCCATACATATTACTTAAATAAGATCAGAGAATGCTTGTACTAACCTTTGGCTGCTTCATCTACACCTTCCTGGCTGGATATGCTTTTCGCACTATCACTGAGAGATGAATCGGCTGTAATTATTGGTCTGGCTCGCAAAGAAATATTATGTGAAGTAGGTGGTGATCTAGGCCTTGGAGGCCACATTGGAATGCTTTTCAACAGATCGGAGTCGGAACTTGAAGCATCCTAGAAAAAAGTATTTCTTAATTCAGCAATCGGGATAGTTGCTTACAAGGTCGCCGATAGACGTAACGCATTTATTGCCATGCGCTCCTATTTGCTTGTGATTGCTGACATGCAGACGCACTGCGTCGAATGGAGATCAAAGTCTGGTAATCTGCGAAAACTTTCCGAATTTATCTAATTTCAAATCTCCTGTATAGGCGAATACCGGCGGCGTGCCGTTATTTGGTCCAATTTTCCTCACAGCTCTGCCGAAATGTGTGATTGACGGCCGTTTTATTAACCGAATTTTGTAAATTTCGCTATACGTTTATCGAATTTTCTGGAAATCCGAAAAGGATAGAAGAATCGGTCCCTGTGTGTCGGAAATACCGTTTCGAGAGGAAAAAAAGACGTTAAAAAATTTTCCGGATCGTGATCTCGAATTACGAAATATCGGACTCGGAAGTGCGCGACGTCACAGCAAGTGTCATTTTTTTGAGAAATTTTTAAATGGTCATAAATCGAAAACGGTGCGACCTACCGACCCGAATTTATATTTAACAACCAGCCCCGTTCATCCAGATTCGTATGAAAAATCGTTGAAATTGGTAAAGATAACAGTGTAGGCTGTGATAGAGCGCATGCGCGAAAAACGACGTTTCGAGTACCGAAATCTGACAACTTTGAGGAACTTTGAAAATCGTTTCGAAAAAAAGTCTCTCTTTACGATTCGTAGTACTCGCCGAAACGTATAAATTGCGGTACCTTCTATTCCGAAAGGAAATCGTTTTCACAGGTTTTTTTTCATTTTTATTTTTTTTTTTTAAAACCGACCTTTTCGGAGAAAAATTTTTTTCTCGAAAACCGACGAAGAATGCTTAACCTCGGGGGGTGGGCCTGTTGCGCGCATGATTCACCTATCCCACGATGCTATTTTCAAAGGGATATTCGAAAAGAGCTCGCCCGTAGCTCCCGCACAGTTTGGCCTATACGCGATTTTCGCCCCTTTTTCGCCGTTCTCCGCACCTTTTCGACGACCCCCGTCGGGAAAACCCTGACGTACCGCACACCCCTAAAAACGCTAGACTTCCCCCTTGCCGAAAACGCCCTTTTCCCCCAAAAAAATCCCTCCTAAAAAGCCGAAAAACGGGAAAAACCCCGGCGGAAACTCGGCCTCGGTAGGGGAGGTGGTCCTCGGAAATGACAGCCGGTTCGCCGAAAAAACAATTGATCAAACTTTAATATTAGGGACTAGCGCAGTCTGTGCACGCGTAATCGTTTTCACAGGTTTTTTTCATTTTTATTTTTTTTTCAAAAAAACCGACCTTTTCGGAGAAAAAGTTTTTTCTCGAAAACCGACAAAGAATGCTTAACCTCGGGGGGTGGGCCTGTTGCGCGCATGATTCACCTATCCCACGATGCTATTTTCAAAGGGATATTCGAAAAGAGCTTGCCGATAGCTCCCGCACAGTTTGGCCTATACGCGATTTTCGCCCCTTTTTCGCCGTTCTCCGCACCTTTTCGACGACCCCCGTCGGAAAAACCCCGACGTACCGCACACCCCTAGAAACGCTAGACTTCCCCCTTGCCGAAAACGCCCTTTTCCCCCCAAAAAACCCCTCCTAAAAAGCCGAAAAACGGAAAAAACCCCGGCGGAAACTCGGCCTCGGTAGGGGAGGTGATCCTCGGAAATGACAGGCGGTTCGCCGAAAAAACAATTGATCAAACTTTAATATTAGGGACTAGCGCAGTCTGTGCACGCGTAATCGTTTTCACAGGTTTTTTTTCATTTTTAATTTTTTTTCAAAAAAACCGACCTAATATAAGCTACAAACCTTCGAGACAATACAGTCAGTACTTTTGTGAATATCACTTTCATCTCTCAATCTCCTGACCCAGTCAACACCTCCGCCAGGTCCTATTGTTAAATGGTGTGAGAACTCCAGCTAAAAACAAATATTCTGTGAAAGCGTGATGATCCAGGACTGAATGAATATATGTGCATGTTCTGTTCGGAATAAATTCAAAATTATGTTGTTCGGCGAACGATAATTGAACATGCTTACGTCAAAATGACCTGACGTGACACGTTTCTTTCAGCCAAGCTCCAATTCGAGAAAAAAGGAGTATTCTCTAAGCCAAATAATTTTTAAAATTCCTCCAATTAAAATAGTTTCAAATTTGTAAAACAACCCCTGTATTTATTTGTTATAAGTATATAATTCTCAGTTTTTACTACCAGTCACAATATGACGATAAAAATAGCCAGTTCTTTCATCGATTTTATATTTTTAAGTAATATCCATTTTAGGCTTTGTTGCGTCAATGTAGTTGAGTACTGGCCACTTTCCATTAGGTTCTCTACCAATTTTAAAGCATTTTTCTAACTTTTCATTAGTTTTCTTATATAGATAACCTCTCGCAAAGGCAAAAGCCTGCTCAGAGGCATTCCGAGAGGATATTCGCATTGGCCTTAAAACGATGTAGATTATAAATATAATATCAGGGAACAAACTGCCAGGTAGATCATTCCACGACGCCGAGGTTCTCCATAAGAACGACTTTTGGTTAAGGCTCGTTCGAGGTGTTGGAAGTTCGAACTGTTGAGGTTAAGCCCCTCTAGTGTTTGCTGTACTGGTAACTTTTGATATTATGCGAGACAGCTGGTCGAACATTTACCATCATAGTATCTGTAGAGTAGGGACAAATCGGCCATCTTTCTTCGATCTTCCAGACTGTGGAGGTCGTTTGTGAGGTCCGGCGCATCCATTAGATGTATTGTTCAGAATTAAATGTATGAATTTAGAGGTAAATTTATATTGATATATACTAGTTTTCAGCCCCTTACTATATACACGTTAGACTTAAAACTAGTAGAATTTATCATAAATTGACCTCGTAACGGGTATAATGTTATACATTCAAATCTGGACCAAGCAAATTTGTCGACAACTTGTTATATTATGCAGCTCTCTATCGAGCAGATTTTTCACGTATCGGCACGAAGCGACTCCGCCAAACGTTAATTTTGCTACATCTTGATCTACTATTCCCATGTATGTTTTTTCACTTGATAACGCCAATAAGTAAAATTTAAGGAACAATTCGAAATTTATCCTTAGCATTATTAACATTTTTTAAATTCTAGTAATGTACGATTGTCTTTTGGACCAAAAAGATCATTATTTTCAAGTCAACTATCACATTACTCAAGAGTTTACAAAATCACTCTGACCTGTATACATCATGGAACTACTACATACCTCAGGTGGTGTTAATTCTTTGGATTTTCTAGGCCGGAAAGGTGGTATTTCACGAATGCTGTCGGCTGTGATGCCGCGTTGTTTCTCAATTGACGTAGAAGCTGAAGAAGCACCAGGAGTAGTTGGTGTAGTAAGAGGCGTAGTTTCCTTTATATAGTCTTCTCCTGTCGATTTTAAATTTTCTGCAGACTTCCTACTTTCCACAGTTTTCATCAAACTGTGACTTGGGGATACAGAAAATCTATAAACATGTTTTAGTATCATAATTTGAGACAATTGAAGTAAAATCCAGCGGTGTTGTGTAGGTTGTGGTGACGCTTGGAAGATCTATATTGATTCATAATGTCCTATTTAAAAAATTGCATATTTTTTAATTTCACACTTTAAAAAACGATTTATTTTATTTTTAAGTGCTTTATAGTACTTATCCGTTTTTTTCCTTATATTATATCTACAATATATAGAATTCTTAACAAAAATGAGTTATATAAAAGATTTTCAGATGTACACCATTCATTTAATTCAAATAATTTAAATAATATATACACAGCATCTGCAACATTGATCAAAATATTACCTTCCTATATGTTTAGAAGTTGCTTCTTCAGGAGATGGAGGAGTAGTAGAACCTCTGATTGCTTCCCTCCTTGCCCATTCCATCTTAGCCATTTCTGTCGCTAACCATCCTGGTATATCGGGTATGGCACAAGTTATTATAAATCTAATTATAAGCATAATATGCTAGAAAAAATATATTGAACTACAAATATCACATATATTAATATAATACATACCTCTAGAGCAACAATCAACAAAATGGTCTGGGTTGCATTCATATCAGAAAAGATTCGATGTACTTGACCAGAAAGACCAATAAGAGCACAATTTACTAATACAGCCATGATACTCATATACTCCATGACAGTCTGTAAAGAAAACAGAAATACTGCAGCGTTCAGTAATTATGAGATTGATATAACAATGCATTTTTAATCTGTAAGAAGATTTTCTATTATTTTCTCCATCACACCTTGCAAATATTTTGCTTCATATCCGAAAAGTTAATGTAATCTGCCAAACTTTATGTCTACATGTTTCCCAAATTTCTTGATATTTTAGGAAGAATTAACAAACATGTTTCTACTAACATCTATAACATTGAATATGTGATCTTAACCAAACACTACACGATTTTACCATGTCCAAACCTATGTTTCTACAACCGACACGTGTTTCGCTACGTTAGCATCTTCAGGAAGGTTGGAGCCTATATTTGTGAGTGTTAAAAAATAGTTTGGCGAATGTTGAAACTGATCATTGTTTATCTATAATGTTCTTATAAGAATGGTTAGTATATCAATTCAAATTAATTAATACACATTTATGTATGGTACACATATGACATAATAGACTGCAGAGGCAACTGAATCGTAAGTAAAGATATTTCAGTTATTCATATGTAAATTCAATTATTAGCCAGTAAAAAATATAATAACAATTATTTTGTATGCCAAGTACTCGTAATTTTGTCGAAATCGAAAGAACTTATCTAAACATCCATTTAATGAAAATACCGTACTGGATAACCTTAAAGTAAAATCTATACAAATAATGGATCGTTGAAGCAACTCTTAAACACACCTAACCTAACAATCGATTAAATGATTTAATATGAATAAACCCCAAAAGAGTAAGAGGAAATATAAATAGCAATAAAGATGGAATAACGCATACTTAGTTCTCGTTTGGCTTCTTAATAAGTTTTGTCATGGTTGGAATAACCGATTGACATCTGTTGTTTAGAAAATAGAAATTTAGTACATGTGTAATAATTCAAATGAGGCTTTGATTTTCTAAAATATTTCTCAGGCTCAATAATGAAATAACATTACAATTTATACCAATGAGTTTATATTACTTTAAATTGATTTATTAAACTTCTCATAAACTAACATCCAGACACTATCTAAGACAGGCTCTACGGTGAAGCAGTGGAAACTCTCATTGCATTCATTAGCATGCGTCTTTCTCACAAGGTTGTTTTATAAATGTTTTTCGTTAGCCGACAAAATTAATATCCGCACAGAACTACGGATCACCGCCACTGCAACATTGCCGTTTAGCACTCAAAATACCATTCCCGGTATTCTGTTGACGAATTTAGAAGTTGCTCAGTTAGTACATGGATTTTGCTTGATTTTACTGAAGGTACATTCATTAGTGTTATAACAGGGAATGTGATGTATATATCTAAATTTGATCACTCCACTCAACAAATAAGGGATCTAAATCCGCATCACATACCTACATACCTGCCAAGTTCCTATATTAGGTACTCTTCGCCCAAAAGGTCTCTGACAAATGCACACCAGCTTAAATGCGTCGACCCTGATCTCAATCAAGTTATTCAACAGGGCACATAAAGCAGCTGGAGAAAAGGCTGCTGAGAACAGGATAACATATCCCAGTTGAATTGTCATTTCTAAATGATCCGAAAAAGTCCCATCGTACTATAAAAATATTAAATAAAAGCATTAGACATGTTTCAATACATTAAAGGTAAAGCGTAACCCGTGAAAATCATTACAACTCTGTGACTTTTCTAACAGTATACTAGTCTGATTACACCCGTCGCACAGTTAACATCAACAAGGACTAAATCGGTGGCCCACTGCCACGCGGTGATCACAAGTAATCTTTTTCAGACCTGAGTTATATCAAATCCAAGCCGTGAAATGACTGGACCCACTTAAGAATATTCTTTTTATCTGGAATATTTATCACCATATAATTATGTAATTTCCGAGAAGGCGCAATCAACTAAACCCCAGTGAAGAAATAAAGCAAATACTGGAAAAAAGGTTGCACCTCAATTTAAAAGTCAAACGTCAACCAGGCAGATACTGGTTCTATCAGCTCCACCAGGGAAGAATCATATGCGTTGTAGTGTATCTGACTTACAAAATACATCTACTTACTTTATACAGTGTACTTTCCAGTTCTGCTTGGCTCATCATCCTTTTGCCGGTAGGTTCTTCACCATCACCACTTGGGTTTTCATCATTCGCATTTTTACCCTCACTCCCAGGTGTTGGCTTTGAGTCTACAGGACTCATTGCACCCCACATGTCGAAACTCAATTTAGCTAAGCGCATTCGCTCTAGCATGTAGGGCAATGCAGACTCTTTCAAATTTCCAATTACCTGCCTGGCTATCAGGAGGGCAGCTAATTGCTAAAATATATATGTGGTGTCTAGTCATCTATTATAGATATAAAAACAACCTGCCGTTAACTCCCCTCACTGTTCGATCTTTTCACACGTACGTTCAAAGGAAGAGAGGAGCTAGGCGCGAATCAGTGAGCAGAAAATTAATAAAACAGCCGCCAACAGTTTTAGGTCGAAACCTAAATAGTGCAAATCTTGTTTGAATGAAACAAATGGAGCCAAGTAGATTGACTCAGTACTTCCACCGTTATCTGCTAGCTAAAATATCCTTGTCTGTTATAATGAAGTGTCTTACGATTTAACGTTATTGATAGACACATTTTTGCACAATTTATTTTTTGAGTCTCTGGCCATGAGTATTTTCTAAAACACTGCTGATGGTTGCTTAATTTAATTATCTGGTCTTAGAGCGTGGTTAGCAAGCAGCCGGAGATGTATGCATATTAGGAATTTTCATACACAGTATGGTCATAATAATAAAAATAAAATAAAATAAATAATAATACACAATACTAGCAATTATGTCAGTAGAAGTACTATGATCAATATAAACGATAGTACCACATTGACGTTTTGTTTTATTGTATGGAAACATAAAATTACCTATTTCAAGCAAATTAGCACATAAAAACAAAGTTCAAGTTCAAATAATATATCGAAAATATCTCTCACCGGGTGGTACTCTAGACCACAAAATTCTATAATGGAATGATGAATAAAAATAATTGTAAGTAAAACATACAAACATAAATATAGGCTAGTTTAAAGAGCAGAGCACATATAGTATTTACAAAGAACAAATATTAGATATATATGCTGGAAATGTAAATACACATTTATTTACATTTCCATACACATTTGGGATCGTTTGTATATATATATATATATATATATATATATATATATATATATATATATATATATATATATATATAAACGATCCCAAAAAATCTAATCTATTTAGAAACAACACTGAATACTACCTACCTCTTTTAGACGTGCTTGATCTTGTAAGTAAAATGCGATATAAAACAAAGACAGAAACGAATTGACGAATTGGAACTGGAATACAGAAAACAATAAATAAATACACAAATATAGTTCACGAAGTGAACTTAGAGATTGAAGAACTAATAAATTGATATCATCTACAATATGCAGGATGTTTTATTCCGATATTTTATCGTTGATGTACATCTATCAAGTGTCAAAAGTGATGAGCTCAGATGGCAAAAAACAATAGAAATATCGAACCGTACATCTCTTGTCCAATCACTCCCAGTGATTTTTACAGATATCAGCAACTATGCATAACTTCGGATGGTAGTAGTTTAAGACATTAAAATTTCTCATTTCACATAGATTATTATTATATCTGAACCCCTCTTCAAAACTATTCCATCACGTAAAATGTTGTTCAACTTTAAAGTCCCATCACCTTTTTACTTTTACTTTCTCACTTTCACTCTGGCTACGGATTCTTCAGACAAATTTATAAAAGGTTATATTTCTCAATAGTATAACTAGCCTTTTAAAAAAAATGGTTTCATTTTTCATACAGGGACAATAAAAAATACAATCACAACTTTAATTTTCCTCCTCTTGCACAACAGAGGCATCTCTGCCCGCGGAATTAAATCCCATTCTAACAGGACGGCACTTTTTTCAAATGCTACTGAAAAGTAATACATTGCATTGGACCGAAACAAGAAAAAAATATTGGAAAAATATGGTCCTTATTGGAAGATGCTCCTTGCATAAAATATGCTGACCAAATTATTCCAAAAGGTGTTTTGAAATAAGTGTAACGGAACATCATTTTGATTAACCCTGTATCTTAAGGCAAATACCAAAATCCATCAAAAAACGAGATTGGATAAAAAAGCGATGGAACTTAGAAGTTAACCGAAGTTTTACGTGATGCGATAGTTACAGGAGTTTATCTGGCAAAAATATCCTACACTCAGCCGACATTTCTATTTTTATATCTGGTAGGAAGAACATCAGTCTATGCAACATGAACAGTAAGAGTGAAAGCAAGAGCAGTCACAACGGTATGAAAGAATGGAAGAGTCAGCATCCGTAGCTGTCACAACACAGGAAATAATGATTAATTACACAATTCTGGACTGGACTTTTCTCACTCCAGAGCTGTGTCTTTAGTCACAGATGTGTTTTGCCCTCATCATGTAACATCCTGTATATTATCAGGCTATTCTAATCCGTAAAGCCTAGTTTACATGCTATTAGAAATGCATTTCTGTAACTATCAAGTGCCTAGCAGCTACGTTTTGAAGTTGATTATATCTGGTGGAATACAAACCAATGCTACTTTTCCAATGAGATGATTCTCATATTTAGTTTCAAGTCGATAGTTTTCTAAGAGCAGCATGTAAATAAAAAATCATACTAGTGAGCCCGAAAATAATTTGCCAGATTATAGTACTTGTAGCTGTCAAATGAATAATGTAATAATAATTATTATAAAACACTTTAGCCACAATATTTTTTTAAATAACAGGTAGCTTAGCTTTCATCTAAAAATCTCCCTTTTGCTTCTAGATGTGTTGAAATTTTGAGGTCTAATTAATTATATAATAGCATTTCAATTACAATATGTAATTAAGCGGGAACAAGAAACATCGATTATTATTTTGAGTGAAATTATCACTATTTGAATAAAAGGAATAGTGCGAGGCCCGAGATCCGACCAACCGAGTCGCTTATCGGTTTCCTAACCACTGCCTTCCACCAAGCCCGGATCTAGGGGGGGGTGGAAGGCCCATGCAATGTTTGTCTTGAGAGCGGCAAATTGATAGGTACTGTAAGTATTCACAAACAAAAAGTAAAAATATTTTCTTTAATTGAAAGTTGGAAAACACATACGCTTATTGAGAAATGTCCAACTAATGGTTGGTAGAATTAACATATCTATCGAATATTGTACAAATAGTAAGTTTTTTCATAATATCATTTTTTTGCCAACTGGTTTAATCAATGTGTATATTTATTCAACAAATATCGTAGAAAATATTTTATCCAACTGAAAACTATTTCAAAACTGATGCTATATGCTATAAAATTGCGAATTACTATCAGAAATTCAATCATACGAAAAGTTTGTTATTTTCCAAAAAAAATCGGTAATGGTATAGCTGCCGGAGATTCAAAGCAAATGACTGATACAAAAAATAATCACATTCTACAATTTACCTTTGTCATTCAACCAGACTGCTATTTTGAAATATGCCTCGTCCATTAACGATATGACAACAGCAAGCAATATTTTTGGTAAATAAGATAACCAATGTGGTAGACTATGGTTCCTTACAAAAGCGTCCCAATAGTCCTGTAAAACAGTAATTTGAAGATTAGAGAACCATTTATAGCTTCGAACTTCCTGAAGATAATATATAACCAAATAAGGAACATTCAGTATAAGTGCAAGTGCTTACTATGACTGAATTTAAACAAAGACAGCATAGTTAGAACCTGGCTTTCTTGAACACTAACTCAAACTTAAGTGTATGCTCTCCACTATGCA
Organism: Bruchidius siliquastri; assembly: GCA_949316355.1. NCBI lineage: Eukaryota > Metazoa > Arthropoda > Insecta > Coleoptera > Chrysomelidae > Bruchidius > Bruchidius siliquastri. The sequence continues at coordinate 31,708,435 of OX438535.1, read as the reverse complement.
TTAGACCAGCTATAGACAAGCTTCAAGGCAGTCAAAGTGTTAGGACCTTATCGTAAGTTGCCAATGGGCAACGCCACCGTGCGCGACGCTTGGAGATGAGTTATGATACTACCTAAACTTAACACTGTTAATGATGATAACTAGCAATATATGAATGGAGAAATAATTTTTATGCAAATTTCGTAAAACTGTCTGTGAACTTGTAAAAATGGTATATGATCATTAATTTATCAACCTCAATTTATATGGTCCTTTTCAAAATTGAATCTGGCAATGATTCTCAAGAAACATTCCAAGCATTGTGGGCTTATATCCTGGTACATGTGCATCTCAATTTGCGTTGCCATAAATATATGACCAAATCTTAGATTTATTTGATAATAATCCTCTGAAAACACTGTGGGAAAAATTTTGTATATGAATATTCTTTGATTTCCAAATTTTTTTACACGTAACAACAAACTTAAATAAAAAACACTACCACAGATATGAAAATTACACTAGACTACTAAGTCCATGGTAACAACTCACCTGAATCTGCAGGGAAACGACCATAATACAAAATACTAGTACAAGGCACGCCATAATCACTGGAACAGAAACGCAGTACCTAAAAGCATGTCTTTTCCAAGCCGCGTGGTACGGTTCTGGTCGCTTGGTTACAGGACTGATGTGTAATGGACCCTAAAAAATGAAAACGTTTATGCTTCTGACGCATAAGCGAAGCAACTACAGAATTCGCAACACATTTCTAAATCGAAGCGATTGTTTATAAAAACGAAAATCATCCTAGAATATTTTGAAATTGTCCAAACTTCTTGTAATAGATATTTTCAATCATACTTAAATGAGCTTCAATTTTAATTGTTCCTTCAATTCAAAGTTATTTTGGGCATGACACAAAACACATTTTCAAGATCATGAGATAGATTTTCATATTAGACTCATACATCATTAGGAGGGACTGAACTCATAATTAGAATGACATTTATTTGTCAGTAAAGTCAAACCATAGCCTCCTGCATTCTAGGCAGGCACTTTACAATTGGAACATGGGGAGCCGTAAAGCCAACTTGCAAAAATCTCTATGCAAAATGGCAATTCTTCTTTCAAACTATCTATCCTGGTCTAGCCTAAGCTCTAAATTTGGTTAGAAATCCTAATTGCCAGCTACTGATAATATTTTCATTTCTACTGTCTTAATTCTATATGAATATGCCTTTTCAGATGGATAAAATATGTAGGTAATTATAATTTCATAATATATAAGATTTTAAATACAGTATAGTGCCTATGTCGCTGTTTGGTACTTACCCTGAACAAAGGTCGCGGATCAGCAAGGAGATCATCTCTTTGATCGAGGGTTCCCCAACGGAAGGCCAACTCTGCGGAATATCGCTTCCAAGCTTGCAAGTATGTTGTTACCCACACTATATTGAAAATTGAAAACATCACATACCCTGCATCCTCTAACGTTTGGTTCTTCCCAGTTGACATTGTCTAAAACACATAACCTAACAATAACTTAGTATATCTACTGTTCAATGATAAAATTATCTAATAGTATCTGGTTGCTCACAGAACCTGTAAGCATGCAAATTTGTAATGATGACAGAAAATCTAAGAATAATTCCTCTGCCTAACACATTATATCTTATGGTGTAAATCAATGAATAAGTACGAAGAACTAGAGTATAAGTTTCTAAATTTCTGTTTGAAACATAGCAGCTTCTGAGGAGTGGATTACAATAACCAAACATAGATTCGTCCTTGACTATGGCCTCGACCTTCAGAGTGAACTTGAATTTTACCTTGAGTATGACCTTGAGGCATATACTGAATTTGACCTTGAGTATGACTTCGACCTTGAGGGTGAACCTGAATTTGACTGTGAGCGTGGCCTTGAAGCAGATCTTGGGATCCTTGACTAGGATCGTGGAGAGGGGGAGCATGAAGGTTGTTTGAAATCAGTTGTGTATGGTACGCTATTAAGTACATGTGGAAGGTGTGGGGCAGCTTGGACCAACTGCGTTTCATATCCGATTTATTTGGAAGGTCTAGGAACCCACAATGGGCAGCGAGCACGTAGTGGTGTCCGAAGTATCGAGGAAAAATACAACAGGTGTTTCAAGGAGTATCGAGATGGAAATGGAGGGGAAGTGGGAAGGAAACCATTTGATAAAGATGTGTGATAAATAAAGTATAAAACCGAGTTGTGTTGTCATTAGTAATAAGCTGTGTCGGTAAGAGATCCTAAAAGAAAAAAACAAACCAGACTGGTAGGATATATATCTTGTAAGAAATAATACGGTTAATCGCCCTGGCATTGGAAACATTATTAACATTTTTGGTTGACCGTCGACAAGCCTAGGCCGCGATGTGTATTTATAGAGCAGATATCTCGCGGATATGCAGGGGTTGCAGAATATGCAAGTGATGCAAAGCGCAAACATAAGGGTGGAAGGATAATAAGCGTAAAAGATATTGGATTGACAAATAGATTGTATTTACGAATAGATGGTATTTAAAAAAGATGTACAGATATGAGGACAATGGAATTAGTCGCTACAGTATGCAGAATCTTCCGATTCGGTCACTTCAGGGATCATTTCGTCTTCGATGTCGGAGACAGTTTCAGCTGTAGTGCTGCTACCATCAATGTCCCCATCGTTATCCACGTCTACTAATGCGTCCAAAATATCCCGCAATAAGGCGTTACCGACTCCTTCAGCAGGATGATCGTTCGACATCACTGTAGATGCAGTGGAATCATACGACAGAGGACTCATGCGACCATCATCAATAACGACTAAAAGCTGATCCATACTGAACAGCTATACAGCGTTATGACGGTAATTTTATTGATCAGTTCACACTTGCATACGGTGAATCAAACAAATACATTCAAAGGACTCAAAGAATTGCTCACAACGTGTTTATTGAATACAAAAATTCGTACAGGTACACTTAGTTACAATCTAGTGAAATTTGACTAGCAAATCGCGTACTCCTGACTTTCTCCCTATGCTGAGCACTCAACACTCTGTCTAGTTCGAGTGTATACTGTGATATTCGCCGTTGGAATCTGCATCGGTCTGTGACATGTTTCCGCCAATCACCCATAGGCGCTGCTCTTGCTGCATACTGCCATACCACCAAATGTTGTCTACGTATATTATCACTGAAATGTAACCGCTTTTCACTCATCGTCAAGTCACAGAAGAACACTAATCGTCTTCCATCAGCTTGCACAATTCTTATACTTTTCACTCTATTCACATTTTGTTGTGGTTGCCGGCTGGACTTACTTCCTTTATCAACTTGTATAGTTCTGGCGGCAGCTGGTTCATAATGGGGTAGAACAGCTCACATCTTCGGGTATACTCTAAGTGGTTGAAAAACCCCAGGGCACACAATTTTCCTTCTTCATAGTCCATCAGAGCTCTGTGTAATCTTCGCAACTTCTCAGTCATTGTATGCCGTTCGGGTACATCTATTCTCAAGGCCCAGTCCTGATGTCGAATGTTGGTCTTTATATCCCCCCTGTATAACGGTACATTACAAAACAGGTTTCATCCTCATGGTCGAGGTCATACTCAAGGTTAAACCCAGGTTCACCCTCAAGGTCGAGGTCATACTCAAGGTCAAATTCAAGTTCACTCCCAAGGTCGAGGCCATAGTCAAGGACAACTCCATAGTAACCCTCAAGGTTGAGGTCATACTCAAGGCCAAGGTTAATATATGTCATTGACCTCCCCCAGAACGTACAATACATATCTACTATTGTTCGAATAGCACTAAACTCATAATTGGTTGATAAATTGTCTTAGCCCAGTATAGTTACTGATATACACATATCACTTGAGAAAAAACATACCCAAAATATGAATCCAACTACAGCCGGTATAACTAATGCAGTAGTATAATGTCCTAACCACGCAAAATACATTCCTATTTTGGCTCCAAAATATTCAGCTATTTCATCTGAAAATATCAAATATGTATATACTGTATACATAAGACTCAAGTAAATCTTAAACCTTTTTTCTGAATCAAATGACAGCATTAAATACTTTCAAACCAATAAAACAAGTTTAATGAGGAAACTTCATTCTATATCTGATAGAAACAAAAAAAAGCCACTTCCGAAACAAATCCAGCTACATACTTAAATGTTTCCATGGAATAAAAAGTTCCTGTATTTGTCTGAAAATGACTATTCAAAAGTTACCAACTTAGAGTGTCGGGGAGAAATTGATTAGTTTTCAAAGTGGAACCAAACACAATTCATTGCAAAATGGAGGAAACACCCAACATTATAAATATAATTTGGAGTTAGGCATAATTTGCTAATCAAATTTGTTTTTGAAAAATTCAAATTAGTGAAAACCGGCAAATAAAATACAGCACATAGGTAACCATCAGACAAATCATGAAGATAGTTCAAATTGACAGCAAGCATAAGCCGCTTATGTATCTCAAAACTAGTCTAATAATTTGAAACTGCATTATAGCCTTAGAATTTATTGCAATATTCACTTAAGCATTAAGAGATATATGACGATCAGGCAATGCTGACTTTAGCTGTAAGCTGTAATTAAACATCTGATATTAGATGATGAATTATTCACATTATATTGAAAACATATACACTTTACACTCACCTAACGGTTGTCTAGAGAAAATATCGCGCACCCAAGTCCTCTGTAACATCTCCAAAACAGGTGGTTCATGCAAGGGGAAAACTTGTCTTATAATACCAGCTACTAGACATTTTGGTACTGAAATAATGAAATTTTCACATTCACCTATTTGGTTGAAACTAGTCATGGATAGTTCTATTTTGTTCTGGTGTAAAATCTTGCAGTCGTTAAATAATGTTATAATGAAGTAAATTGGAAACTATGGTAGTGAACTCATTTTTTATAAAAATATACCAGCATTAGCAAGCAGGTACAATGTTACATGATCAGATATCTGAAATATCAACCTAAACATGTGCATTACATAAAAAACTTGAAATTGTATACCGAGAGCGGCTTTCCAAATTGCGAATAATTTGGTACAATAAGGAACTGTCACTGGCAGAATTCTGAAAATTGTACCAGTCGAACTTGCCAATAAATCTGAAATCTAGATACGAGCCGGTTATGGTTAGAAATTCGGAAATATAATTGTGTGGTGGAATCTGAACCTTACATATTCCTATTCAATCTATGTATATACCACTATGGTAGTGTAGTCGAAAGGATAAGGGAACAGCCAGAACAGCTGAAAATATGGGTTCCAATCCCGCCACTACCAGTTTTTTTTTGTATTTCTAATTAAGATTTTGTATTTAAAAATATGTTTCCCTCTTACACATGAGACTATATTCGGAAGAGTCTTAAAAATAAACTACTTCTGCGACCAGAACAAAATGTCGAACTTTTTTAACATACTACGAATTAATCGTAGACATACATCTCCTCAGAAATCCTAAACAAGAAATATCCCAAGCACAAAATAATACCCATGGATGTCATTACGAAACATGTGTGTTCAAGTAGATTTGTATTTTATTGTCACGGCAACACCAGTAAAAAACTTCCGTTTTGCCTCGTATATGGCTTCTTTAATACAGCCATTCCTGTTTTTACTATCCCCCTATTTAAATAAACAACTTACTAATAGGCTGACCCTCAATCAAGGTTAAACCAGATACAACATTGGCATCTGTGCTTTTTGCACGAATACTTTCTAAAATACGCAAAATTAGCCACTGTCTTTCTTCACTAGTGAAAAAATGTTCTTTGTCATGAGAATTTTCATAAGATAGTAGTTCCTGTACACAAAATTCTTTGAAACCTCCACCTTTATCTGCTCTCAAAGCTTTATACAGATGATACTCTTCTGCAGCTTTCAGCAAGCTAAAACATAACCATCTATAAAACAACCATTACAACCACATAATGATAAATAATAAATATGGAAACTTGGGATGCTAGTTTAGATAGTGATAGAGATAAGGATATAGAGGGGGAATTACAATGAAAATTATTCCCTACCTCAAATCACAGACAGCTTTCTTTGAGTATTTTCAGTAGCAGTAACTCAACATCTGGACACAGATGGTATGGCATCTTTTAGTATAAAAAAATATTTAGCAGCATAGGTTTATGGTATCCTATAACCTCACAATGACATAAAATATTTGTAAATATCAATTTTTCTCATGGTAGCCAGCAGAAATTGGACCTGCTAGGCTATGAATGATATTTAAATATATTATAGCTGCCAATATAACCATAATCATTCTAACTATTTTTAGCTTCATTAACTGACCAGTATGATGTAGATAAACAATTTTATGATTATTTGCAGTTAAAAGAATGATTTAAAAATATTTATTCAACTGTGTTTAAAAACGGATATCGTAATAAATAATGTTTTTTTATAACTTCATTATATTAAACTCACATTAATAATCAAAATCTGGATCCAGAACAGACTTAATATTTTTCTTTATACTTTGAACATTTCTTCACATAGATATTCATATCACTGTCCAAACTAGTTTTTCAATTAAATAAATGGTACATACGTCGGAAAGGAAGCTGTAATATAAAAAGCACTATTATGTGATGATGCATGGTGCCTAACATGTATTGTAAGTCCAGGAGACTGACGAAGTTTAGATAATAGCCACAGGAGTATGGAATCTTTAGCTCCTGGTGGAAAAACAATAACAACATCACAGTTTGATGTTGGGACCCTTTTTAACCATAGCCGCTTTGGAGCTAAAAAGTGGCCAGAATATGGTATCTTCCTCCTGAGAAACTGCGATGCTGAAAATAATTTATTAATATTAGGCATCGAGTGTAATACGTCGCTTCACGAAAAGCGTAGTCAATATAGATATTGCCGGGTAAGGCTGGAATACAGACAGTATTAATTTGTTTGACTGAAGTTATGCTTCATATAAGGGATTGTCTGACTACCCGACTGTTATTGCAACATTTGATCAAGCAACATTCAATCTAAATGAATATCCACAAAAATTTATATTATGGGAAGTTATATGAAATTTATCAAGTGAACAAATGCGCCAAAAAGCGTATTATATACTTTTTTAACAGAAATCAATTTTTATGTTGAATTGAAGAACAAAAACTTTTAGTTTTTTTATTTCACAGAAAATAAAATATGTTATTTCACTCTGTTCTACTACAATCCCAATTATTTGTGAAGGCAGCTATCTACCAAGGTATGCATATTGAATTAACATTGAACAATTTTTCAAATTATGTCTGCATCAATAGCTCTTGTTCAATGGAGGATAATTCTGTTTGTTAGAAATAAAGACAGCAATCCATAAAATGATGGATAACCTCAGTCAAGCAAGATATTATTTTATTTATCACATCCAGCAGACATTTGTTACTCACCCTCCTCCAATTTTTTATGTGCTGTCTCTACAAACTTCCTCTTCCTAAGCCCTTCAGTTTCTACCTGCCCTTGTTGATCATCTACACTAGTAGACATTTTTATGTAACGATTATGTTATATGGATTCAGTCTAAAAAACAAATACCCAGTCTCAACTCACAATTTTTATGTTTCAAGATAAACAACATCATGTGGATTATAGATAGAAAATTGTGAACATTTGTGAGTGCATCAAATAGACTGATCATGTATAGGACTGTTTAATAGCCAATGTGATACATCAATGAACAATGGCGTTTCTAATTAATAATTACGGCCAGTGCAGAAAAACTGATGGAAAGTGATGAACGTCTATTTCCCTCCAAAACAATAACATACCATTTTAGGGAAAAATTAGAAACCAGTGTGCCCGTGCGGAGAATGGTTGTTCCAGGAAGAAATATATCGCGATAAAACAACCATGGAGGACAAATGTAGTAAGTCTAAAAATTTTACGAATCCAAAAATCAAAAAGCCAATACGCTGTGATACCGGTAATACCATCTCAATTACTCAAAAAAAAAATTCTGTTGAATTAATATGTAATAAGACAACACAAATTCAAAAAAATCTTTCAAAACTATCTTTTGCAACATGCTGGAAATTTGTTACAAATACAACAAAAAGGTATTTATTTATGGAAATTTCAATATTAAAAAAAATAGATTTTGCAGCATTATAATTTCACTTGGCTTTTGACTTCTTATAAATATCCCAAAAAGAGTAACTACTGAGTCCAGTAGTTACTTGGATAACTGCATTACTAATTTCAAAGAGTTAGTGAATATAAAGCTAAAGAATTGTTACCTTCTGATCACAAAAGTGTTAGTATAGAATTTAGTGATATTAAGTTGGATAATCAGACTAGTGTGTTAGAGTATAGAATGATTTCAAATGATTCAATCAATAACTGTATCCAAAGCTTAAAAGTGTATGACTAGAATAAGCTGATTTTTTTCAAAATGTTAATGAAATGAGTACCTCAAAATTTGAGGAACCTTTCAAAATCTAAATTTAAAACTCATATAAAAGCACTTTTATTATCATTCACTATATACAGTTTAGATGACTTCCTTTAAAGAGAAATGAAACATTATGTATATAAGTGAATTATTATTATTAGTATTATTATTATTATCATTAGATAAGAATTGTGTATTTCAACAAAAAGTTTCTCGAATAAAACTGTTTTTCAGTCACATCAGGATCTAAACATAAATCGAAATCTGTAATTGATAAAGGGAGTCTGATTTGTGTCCAAATACATAATTCTTATCTGAATAATCAACAATGATATTTTAACTCTTTTTTGTTAAAATAAAGGGCGCGTAAATTATATATAAAACGCACCAATATATTCAATTCCCACCTAATATAATAAATACTTACAAAGAGCTTTCAGAGTAGGAGCCTACTAAACACACTCAAAATCACAGCTGTGATCCAAACACAGTTTTTTCTATTTTGTATTGTTATTGCAAAGAGATTGTAGATAGCATGTGGTTTTTAGATCATTCCCATTCACCAATAGCGGTAAAACATCGTATGTTTTTTTTTTTAAATGGTACCCTAATTATCAGTAGACTCTTTCGAAATTTGGAAGCTTTTAATTATCCTGCTTTTGTTATAAAAAGTATAACTAAACAACATAGTATTTAGAATGGAAATAGAATATTTTGATTGTTAAATATACTCATACAGATTACATAAAGAAAGTGGCATTCACGGTGGCATTCTGATCTCAAAATTGAAAAATTACAAACTACTTCAGCTACTTGTCAAACAGCATAGAACATACTTGCCACTAGTGTTGTAAGAATTCGAATTAAAATGCTCGGTGAATCCGAGTATTAAAATCCTCGGTTGAATCCGAGTATCAAGATACTCGCATTCGAATTAAATTTACACATATAAGAGCGTGTACTGTCGTGTGTACTGTGTCGCACACTGACGATAGAACACTTCTACTTCTATCGTCGTTGGTGTCGCGTAGTGCAAACAAGAAAACAATTCGAATTCGAATATTTTAATTCAAATTAATACTCTGTTTTAGCAGCGTGCGCAATGTGTTCTCGATGACGGATGACGATTGACGGCTAATATTAACAGTGGGTAATAACAAAAACCATTTATAGTAGGTGGGTTGCAATAACATTCCAGTTAAAATGTTGAGTTTAACACCTACTTTACATCACATTGCTACGAATTTTCGGTATACAAATTAATATTTGAATCGAGTTTATGTTATTGTTATGGTTCTCCGCTTCACAGTTAATCAGCAGATTCACGGAACACCAGTCTAATGCTGCGTGCGCCGCCTGATAGCAAATTAATTCGAATCATTTGATATGAATGAATCATCCGAGTATTGAAATAATTCGAATTCAAGTACTAGAGTATCAAAATCATCCGAGTATTTACAACACTACTTGCCACAGACCATATGCTTGCTTTGGAATGTACCAACGACGTCCCACTGATAGACCACTCTTACAAAATGTTTGTATGCGTGCGTATCAATGCGACCAACGACGGAGTTGTTCTATCGTCGTTGGGTTTCATTCCGTCAGAATCAGTCAGAATATTAAGTGTTCATACCGTCAATACCGTCTGTTAACATCCGTATAAGAACGAAATTCCATTCGAAAGGCCTCAAAACTCTCAAATTTAAGTCGGTTGCTGTCTTTACAGATCAGCAGTTAACCAGTTAGTCAAAAAATGCTGATATACGGTTTACCGCAGGCTGCCGCCGCGAGGCTAATTTTTTCATATATCTAGGTACAATAGAATATAACGTGACATGAGAGAAAATATATTGGTGAAGCCACGCAGTTAATCTCAAAAATAAAATACCGAGGGGCTCCCATTTTCTCTAGGTCTACTTGGTATGTACGCCACTGGATCAAATTTTTCTTTGGTCTTGCGGGTGACAGGGGCATCATGGGCTTTTAAGCGAAATCTAGTAGATTTTTTGTTTTAACCCAACACTTGTGTGTCAATGGTTTGTCACCTATCAGCATTTCATATGTGCGTTTTGTGGTATCTGCGTATCTGTATTTTGTAATTTGTATCTGTTTCGTGGTGCTATGTACTTTTGCCGTTTCTGATTTACGATAATCTTTTTTGTCACTTTTTGCCGTTCATAGTGCACCGGTAGCTGGTAAAGTTTTAAATTCGTTTAAACCTTTTTGATACTCAGATTATTCTCTGCTAAACAATTTTTTATAGCATACATATTCTAACATTGATAATTTTGTTTGCACAGAGATCATCGGCAACCATACCGTGGACCACATCAATTCAAATACACTTTTGCCGTTGAGGGCGTGTATTACTGGGTTGGTCTACTGTGCAATGCGTCTGATTTCTTATTGGACATTCTAGACGCGCTCCCTGTTGTGACAGATACGATGTCGAGCGAAGGTGATTCTTCAAAAAGTGTGCTATCTGAGGTAAATAGAGACCTTTTCTCCAAAAACTAAGATATTCCTCCATTTTTTTTAGAGTGCATTTGGTGATTGAATGATGCATTAAAATTGTCTACTTAAACTATATGGAAACGCCGCATGTTTTCTTCTGGAAAACAACATGGCGGTGTTGATGTTTGAAAAAGCGGGAAACCAAATAAATACAGCATTTTATGTAAGGTTTTCCGATTTGTTCTTATATTTATATTTTGCAGGCCAACGAAAAAAGTGGCACTGATAACAACACGGACGACTCCCAAGACTCTCAAGATGTGCGTGATGCCAACGCTGAGAAGCCAATATCAGAAAACAATATTGTTGATAAGAAAAAAGATGTCAAATCTGAAGATGAACCAGTAGAAATGGATACTAAATCTAACGATATAAAAAATGATGAAACTGATACAAAACCTGAGCTTGAAAATAAGGTAAACAATGATGCAAAAAATGAAACTAAAAGTGAAGATGAGGTAGAGTGTGAAAAATCAGAAAAGGAAGAGACCGAAAAAAATGATAAAATAGAAAAGAAAAACAAAGAGAAAAAGGTAAAGGAAGAAGAAAAAAGTGATGCAAGTGAAAATGAAGAGGAAAGTGATGAGGACAAATCTGAGAAGAGTGAGAAGGAGGTACCTCTTTTAGATCAACCCTTGGAGCTATCTGGTAAAAGGGAGAGGAAAAATGTGCAACGTTTCAAAGAGGAATTGCCAGCCAAAAGTGAAGTAAGATAGTTTGTTATTTAGCTTAGTATATTCTATTATGTAAAAGGCAACAATGCCACAATTTTTTTATTACTGCCTCTTTTTGGACTGCTACTAATTTTATCATTTAGTTTATGGTTTGTTTTCTGGTGGAAATACCCCATTAGTTAATAAGTCAACAACAACAAACTTGATTTATATTTATTACTCTTTTACAAAATTAATGGTCATATTGAAAATTCCAGGCTAAAATTGAATTTGCTGAAGGTAATGGAACTGCTCTTGGTGACATCCCACGCATTGATGCTTCAATATCACGTTTCAAGAATGATGACCTAAAAGCTTTACACCGCCTCTTGTTCAAATTGAATGGGAAAACAACTCTTGTCAAAAAAAATATTAGAAAGTTCAGTGGATTTAGTTTTGATAAAGATTCTGATGAATATCAAAAGAAGGTGAGTATTATTGGTTTGCTTTGGTTTTCATTATCAGATAATGATACCCAAAATATATATAATATGATATTGTAAGACCAACTAGTTATATGTGGTCTATGGAATGCTCAATTTAAGTGTATTTTCAACAAGAAGGAATACCATTTTCTAGAGAACTAAGATTTTTATCACAATATACAGCAATGAAACAGAAAAAATGAATTATTGAGTTTATAATATTTTTTTTAATGTTAGTTTCAGGGTATGCCTTACTTAATTAATAATTTATTAAATAAGTCTTATATAAATCTTTTTTGATATATCTTTCAATCTGTCATGTTTTGATTTCATTCCTAAAAGGAAAAATCTAAAATTATAAAAACTCTAAAATACTTGCAAATAAATTTCAGATAGCAAGTGCTCAAAAATTAGATACAAAGCAGTTGAAAAGTATTTGTGAGATGCTTGATTTGCAAAAAAGTGGCACCAAAGATGATTTGGTAAATAAAATTGTAGAATTTCTTTTGGAACCTAAAGATTCTGGAAAGCCAGTCGATGGTGGGAGGCCAAAAAGATCTGCAGCAGTTAAGGCAAACAATAGAGGTAAGATATTTATGTCTAGTCTACATAAACGTTGTAAGGAAAGTAACCTTTGTTATGCAATGGGAAAATTGTTAAACTAAATTCAATTAGTCATATAATTTATTAAAGCAACAATAGCTAGTGACCACTAAATAAGACAGTCTCATGATGAAAAATGTTTCAGTTTATAATCAAAAATTTGTACATTAAGTATCACTTTTGAGAACTAATTATTCTTGCACATCAGTTATTGCATAATAAAATTGTTAATTTTTATATATAATGTAATTCTTCTGTAATTTTTTATGTCTACATAAATATTGTAATGAAACCAACCTTTATTATGCTAAGCAAAAAGAATGGATCTGCAATATATATTAATAAATGTTTGAAAAAAAAAGACCACTGAAAAAATATTTTGCTATCTCATAGTGATTTGCATCATTAGTGGTAGTTGTGTTGTATGCCTTTTAAGGTGTTATAAGATGTTGTATGTAACATTCATGTAGTTTGGGGTTTGTTCTTCATACCACTGTTCTTTGCCTGTTTTATGGCAATTATCTTTTCTCTGCCCTTAGTCAAACATAAGAGTTCCAACACTTGAAATTCCATATTCCCTTAGATAGCTGTCCTTTGTGATAATTTTCAGGCTTGTGAATCATAGAATGAGAAATGCCCTACTCATAGATAAATAAATATATGATTTTCTTCAAAACACAAGTACTGGGCCATTCCATCAAATCAATACACTAAATGAAACTAAATTCACTATTTTAGATTTTGCTGAAATGTGGTATATTTATAGGTTATACTTTGAAATGAATTATTAGAACCTATGTTGAGTTGTATATCAGTGGCAAGAGGTTCAAAAAGCCACAAAATATTGTATTTTCAAGCCCTTTAGCTCTTGCACTGCTCTTGGAGTTATTAAAATAAAATTTGTTCGTGGTTTTTTGCCAGTTTCCGAAAAATTCACATCGTCATATTTCAGAAATAATTTGAGATAAGAAAAATTATATCTTGTATTTTTCTCAGGCTTACCAGCCACTATGAGTATTCCAAATTTTAGCATAATTTGATAAGGTGAGGTAAATTGAGTGTGTTAATTTGACGTGGAATAGCAAAGCTGCTTCATTGATCATAATTGAAAGAACATTAAACATATTTTTTTCCTCAGGGTATTCTTCACATGATGAATATTCTAGTGATGACAAACATGCGTCTAGGGCAAGGAGGGCTAAAGGTAATGTTCTTTCATATTTCAAGAACATATGGTAGCATTGGACTTAGTGGTGTTTAGTATCAAAAAATGTTATCTTTTGTAAATACCTAATATCAAATTCAAAAATATTCCATGCTAGTAATATTTATTTTAAAATTTCCATTTCATTTATGTATTGTCTAGCTGGTAATGTTCTACCAATTAGATTATTTCTGGATATTGAATTCATCCAAATGTACTCGTATCTCCGATAATTAGTATAAATTATTATATAGATGGGCAGAGTTAGAGTACAGCAATAAAATAATGGCTTCAAATGGACACCTGTATTGTCTTATATTTCATTTTTGAATCAAATCATTGACACACTGTGTTTGTGCCATTAACATAATCAATTGGCCTTGTAACAACCTCCGACATCTTTTTTTCTCTTTAACATATTAACTCATTGATAAATTTTGAAACTTTTCCTATGGTTATCTTGTACTGAAAACTAATCTAAACCACATATGACTAATTAAAGGAGAATTATAATTTTGGCTGCCCATTAAGAAAATTAAAAATATTCGTTTCAGATTTAGCATCTATTTATTTACTTTTATATATGTTGCCGATGTTTCAAAAATGTTATTAGGATCCAATGTGGTTTTAATTAGTTTATAAAATTTTATGGATTTGAGAGATCAGACATTTTAAAACATATATAGAAACTACTAACTATAACTTACTAGGTTATCAGTTGAACAAAAAAATCCTATCTCTTTACAATAGCTTTATGATAGAATTGCGGAACGGTAAGGAGTCAATATTTTTTAATACACATATGTGATTTAATAATCAACAATGGAATGAATAGACATACATTTTTCAGGAAAACGTACCAACCTGAAAGATGACAGTTCTAGCGACGAGGAGTTTCAGCCGGACGTGTCTGACAATAGCGATGGAAAGCCACGAGTGAATAAACGAAAACGGGGCGGCAAAAAGAAGTCTTCAGATGAAGAGGAGATTAGTGAGGCAAGCATAGGATCTTCAGATGAGTCAGATGTGAGTCATTATAATAACTTGATTACAAAACAATTCATAGTCGAGTTTTTGTGGCTCATTGAAATTTCAAATGGAATAAAAACTAATATTCGGACAGTTGCTGGGAAACGGAACCAGTCCCAAATCCAATTTGTCCTGCAAACTGAATCTGCACATTATGTTTGAATATTCAAGGATATGTTAATATTGATGTATGTTAGTATCTAGTATCTATTGATGATTTTGTATTTATATAATAATCTCTTCTTTATTTATATTTCAATTTACATTCAAATAAAACTAACGTTAGGCCTATTTGGCAAAATTTAAAGTTTACTACACTTTAACATAATTGATCAGAAGCATAAGATGACAATACCAAAAAATGACATATTTACAACAAAAATTTTCCTAACAGATTTAAAAAAGAAAGAACTGTCATACGTTCCAAAGTGGAGTATAATTATTAACAAAGTCGAAATATATTCATCTTGTATGAATAACTGGATTAAATGATTTTTTTTTCTTAAGTAAATTGGTTTTGAACTGATTAATAATTTATGTATGAAAATTGAATAGTGCTACTTAACTAAATTTACGTTTCAACCAATTAAGTATTGGATAATTCGCTGATATGTGATCAAAGTTGCGCAGCGTAAAGATAAAACTTACACAAGGGTCCCAAATATGGAGAGTTGCGGTACACCGGCAGGTATTGAAGGTACTGGAGATATTTTCTGCTCAACAGGTACACATTGCGTCCTGTGACTAAGATAATTTATAAAGAATGAAAGCGCTATGTAATCGAGCCCTATATAATTCAGTTTACTGAGTAATAGTGGTTTATGCTATCAAACGCTTTCGAATAATCTATAGAAATCATTATGTAAGGACCGTTAAAGCTCAATAAACTTCTTTTTTTATTTTCACGAGTATTTGCAGGATGAACCGAAACAGAAGCGCAGAAAATCTACGACGAAACCAAACGCTAAGTCAAAGGCAAAACGCACTCCAGGACGTCGTGGTAGACCGTCCGCGGCTTCAAAAAAGACGCCTTCCAAAGGGCGCGGACGCAAGAAGGTGTCTGAAAGCGAAGAAGAGGAGAGCGACAAGAGGGATGATGACGGGAGCTCTTCCGAGGACGAACCACTTGCTAAAAAAGCGAAAAGCAAAGAACCTCCTACCGTAAGTGCATAACAGAAATTTATCCTCGCGCAATGCTTTAAAAATAAAAAAAAATTGTACTTAGGTAAGACTGTCCTTATCCACTGTATGTGTTTGAAATATCTTTTGATGCCGACACACGATCTGAATCGATACCAGGACAAAGGTTACAGATATAGGATCAGGATAATTCAATATATTTTAGCTTTTTGTCAAGTTAGCAAAACTGATCTTTTGTATAGGGGCCCATTGATCTCGTTTTTGTGTCTGGTTGGGAGCCTGTATTAGAAAAAAAAAATAATATGAACGTTACTTCTACTTGTAGGAAACTGAAAATTGCTGTAAGTCGCTCATGCGACGTATAAGTGTGTTTTAATTGCATATCTTGGTTGAATACCAGATGGCTACTAATTCAAATTGAATACAATATTTTATACTCCATTGTCCATAAGCTGGGGGGTTCCTTTTGCTAGTGAAAATTGTAATACAGCTACTGTTGCTTTACAAGGCCCAGATCAGTCCACGTGAAAATTTTTCTATTCAATTCATCTACTACTAATTTTGTAAATCTTTTTTTCAGGATGACGAGATAAAGACATTTATTAAAGGTATATTAGAAGGTGCAAATTTGGAAGAAATCACCATGAAGACTGTGTGTCAAAGGGTGTATGGCCACTATCCAGATTTTGATCTCACCCACAAGAAAGAGTTTATTAAGAGTACTGTAAAATCAGTAAGTAATTTAAGGTATTGACTGCACAAATCGAAAGTAACATTAATTTTTTTTTCAGATTATTTCTACGTGAACATATTTTAACATGTAGCATATAAGATAATTTCATGAAACCACCATTCTCAAAATGTTTTTGGAGTACAAAAGATGTTTGATATTTATTGAAGTATCAATTTATGCAATTGATTTTTTTCAAGTTGTCCATTTTGTCTTTACAATTGATGCATTAATTCATAAAATCTAGCACAAGTCAATACGTACTGGAATATTCTGTATTAGTATGATTGTGAATATAATTTTTAATAGATGTACATTAATTACTATGTGTTTTTGTGGCAGTTTTAAAAAATTAGTATTTTAAATATATTCACTTTTTAATATACTCCAAATTTAAAATAATGCAAGAAGTTCATACATAAATATATATTTTCATACACGAGTATCACAATTTCGAACGGGATTTAGATTTAAATTTTTTGTTTTGAATGCCATACAATTCTCTTGAAGCTTTGTTGTCAATAGGTTGTCTATGCTGTAGTAGTAGTTCAAATTGTATTGATTAAAAGTAATACAATTTTTATTATGAAGTGTTTTATTTATTACAACTGTATGTACAGGTATAAAACTATAAACATATATCTTAAATTGGTAAAATACATGTATGATTTTTTTGAACATCGTGAGTATGCATCAATACCATGAGTAAAATCTTTGTACAGCTGTCATCCATAATTTCAGGTTTTTTGTGTGCATTTCGATTTTATTTTGATCCTTTATAGGTTCAAAAACGTCCTCTAACTTTTTCAATTTTGTCAAATCTTCTTTGCTTCTCCAAAAACCTAAAAAATGTTATAAGAGAGTTGTTTTATAGTGAGTGAGAAACAGATTGATGTTAACTGGTTGGTACGATATGAATGTATGGATTCAGTTGCGATTTGGCTAATGACTAGCCACACACTGATATCCTAAATGTTAGGCATGTGAAGCATATTAGACGCGCTAAAGGCAATTTGATTCTTTACCCAATTTTAATCTTTAAAAAAGCATTATTTTTTTATTTATTACTCTGCAGATTTTTTCCACCAAGAACAATGTGCAGTAATTGAACATAAGATGTAGAATTGTCGATTCAGGAGTATGCAAAGGGCAGAACTTGTCCTGAATATCTGTGATTCACACTCTGCTATATTTTACCTCTTTCCATAAATGTTCTAAAAAAACGTATTATACACCGTTATTAATAATAATTATCATTAATGAATGATTGTCACTTGTCCACAAACCCCCAGATACCACTTTGCAGAGTGTGCTCCCACAGTTTATCAAAGTTAATTCATATGTGAAAAAAGAATGCAAAATTTCCAGCTCTTCAAACTAAATTTGTCTGCTTTGGTAATCAATCTTCTGTGGAAGTGTTTATTCAAATCAATAATACACTTTTCTGTTAACTCACCACACTTCAGTCCTGACACATAGGCTACTCCTAAAATAGATATATCAGAGGATTCCATCCTTACAACTGGTAGTCTCGACAGATCCGCCAGTAACTGACAGATAAAATTGCTATTTGACACACCACCATCCACACATATGCTATGATACGTAGCATTTCTTTCCTTTTTCAGTAAATTATAGCACAACACTGTTCTGTATGCAATACTTTCAAGCACTGCTCGTACAATATGTTCCTTTCGTGTTGTTGGTTTTATACCAATGAAACCTGTGCCTGCATTTTCGTTGTTGAGTGGTGGCTGAAAATAAATTAAATTATTCACTTGCATAATTATTATGTATACTCAATGTAACTTCTGTGTATACTGTTATTATGGATATTATATTGTTACCTTACCACTCAATAATTGAAATATAGCTTTCCATAAATTCAATAGTATGTGAAAAAAATTCAACATATTTACAACTAGCAAATGCAGGTGAAAATATTAATACATTTTTCACCCAAAGCGCTGGTTTATGAAAATCAAGACATTAAAATGTGTAAGGTATCAACAGAAACGAATAATTTTTACGTTAGTAGAGTTTCGCAAATAAACAATTTATTGTTACTGGTTACCCTGAGGTAAGTTTAAGCAATATAGTCCCGTCCATATATTACCTGAGGCATAGAGGAAGTGGGTGATCAGAACTTTTTACGAAAGCAGGGATGGTTCACCGCGCTACGCGAAGCTCAAATGACTTCTGCCTTTTAAACCATCCACGTTGTATAATGGCAAATTTACCTCCAGTTAAGCAACTGTGCATGTCGTTATGTGGAAGTAAAATATGTTAAATTTTATGATTAAATATACACTTATTGCGAATAAATTGTTTTATTAAACTATATATCTTAATATACTTGTTAAAATCCGCAGGGGGGGAGAGGGGAACGCAATTAGTCCGGCGAAACTATCGTATCATCACAGTTTGTCATATCATTTTCATTAATATATAGTATTTAAGATATACAAGATGAATTTTTATATTAGTCAGATTCGTCAAGCGCCATCTATTAGACAGTAGCTAAACCTCAAAACA
This sequence comes from Bruchidius siliquastri, assembly GCA_949316355.1. Taxonomy (NCBI): domain Eukaryota; kingdom Metazoa; phylum Arthropoda; class Insecta; order Coleoptera; family Chrysomelidae; genus Bruchidius; species Bruchidius siliquastri. Next base: position 31,689,111 of record OX438535.1, on the reverse strand, counting down.
GACAACATTTCCATCATCCTGACTGTCTTTGATGAGTTTGTTTGAAGGAGTTAAAATTTCCCATTTTTATTAATATATAGTATATAAGATATAAAAGATGAATTTTGATATTAGTCAGATTCGTAAAGCGCCATCTATTAGACAGTAGCTAAACCTCAAAACACATTTCCATCATCCTGACTGTCTTTGATGAGTTTGTTTGAAGGAGTTAAAATTTCCCATTACTATTAATATATAGTATATAACATATACAAGATGAATTTGATATTAGTAAGATTCGTAAAGGGCCATCTATTAGACTTCAGTGCACAATTAATGAAGTGCGAAAACTGTATGGTCAGGCTAACGACAAGCAGCGAGGCACGCATGGCAAATCTGCGAGTTTAAAACTTTATAGCCGAGTTCTGGCGATTCGTTCTGATCTGCAGTAGTTCAGTTTTAATCGGAATTTGATTGGAAAAATTTAATCGAAGCAAAATAATTCTAGAGTTTTTCAAACACAACTGTCTTGTTTTATGTTTTATTAATAAATATACAAAATATATATCCAACAACCTAAACTTGTTTATTTAACATTAGATCAACTGTTTAGAACTAAGGTTTGAAGAAACACCTTATCCATCAGCCGAATAATCTCTAGGACAAAATTCAACTTCCTTATCTCTCATCATTGGATGATGTAATGTTACCAAACATTTTTGAACTCTACGCAAAGCTATTTATCTTATTTATTAAAATCACTGTTGCATCTATAATGGCGATATCAGGGATTTACAAGTCCCAGTTCCTCTTTCAACTGGGGTGCTGCTTTACAATACGATCATTTAGTAATTTTTTACTTTTAAATTTTCTGTTGCAATATTCACACATGTTAGACTTAGGAATTGCATCACAATATATCAACATCAACTACTGTTCTTTGCAGATTTAAAAGTACAGTTGGTACATTGATGTATCTTATTAGCTATTGAATCTAAATATCTGGCATCTTTTTTACAATATGATCTTCAAGAGATAGTTTTCTTCTACATTTTGCATTACAATATTTGCATATTTCAAGCTTAGCACCTGAACCAGAATGTATTAACATATGACTGTGGAAACTAGTCTTATTTGCAGTTTTGGTATCACAGTTTTTACATTCATGCATCTCATTATTTAATAACAATAATATCATCTCTAGATTGTTCATTTTTGAATGTTGCATTTGAGGATTCATGTATCAATATATGATTTTGGAAACTACTTTTACGTGTAGTTTTGAAAACACAGTTTGTACATTTACATATCTTGTAAGTAACTGCTTGTTCAGTATGTTTCATAACATGGTATGTAGTTTTGTGTACACAGTGCAGACATTCATTTATCTTTCAAGATTCTGATGTGCAATGAACTTGGGATGTTTCTTTAAAATGTAGTCATCTAACAATTGTTGCATTCCCACAATATGGTCGTCCAGTGATTGTTTACTTTTGAATGACACACTACAATATTTACAAAAGCTAAACCTAGAAACTCCAAATTGAACTAATATATGACCGTTAAAACTACTCTTTTTTGTAGTTATGAAATCACTCTTTGCACATTTTAGTATCAGGTGTCAGATCGACAATTTATACCATTTTTTTAATAGTGTTTAAGAGTTGCTGGCATCTACTTAAGTAAACTGGAAACGTGTATCGTCAAATATGGCTGGCTTGATAATTTTCTGCACTTGATATGATGTTTATTTGAGATGATCTAATTTTGAAGATTATCATACCCCTAAACCACTAAATGCAGGAATGAAGAATACACCACCATTATCTTCAACATTTGCTGCCAGTTGTGATGAAATGGAAGCTTCATCTATAAAACCTGTAATAGTAACTTTATAAGGCTAGGTTACATGAAAAATAAGGTATTTCATTCGAGCAAATGATGCTATCATAGTATGTATATTGTTAACATTGTCTCAACGTTCTGAAAAATCCGTCATTTTTTAGGTATTAACGGTATAACAGATAGGCAACCAGAAACAGGAGAGCCTTTGGCTTACAACGCAAGTTTAACACTAGATTTACGGACCGAGCCAATTTGACTCATTAAAAATTTGAACACTATATATATATATATATATATATATATATATATATATATATATATATATATATATATATATATATATAAAACTTTAATATTACTTTTAAAAATCATACGTTGGTTTTTAGTTAAGTAATCAAATATATGTAAACGTTCATTCCTCTTCCCCACACACCCCTTCATTCCGCATTATCGAATGTGGTATAGTTATTTTCACGGTTGTGAGCCAATTTGATTCATAGAATGGTTTAATAGTTTAACAGCCTGGGCAACACTCAAGTCGCCTGTGATTTTGTTTCTCTGATTGTCACTTGTTTTCGCTACATTATTACCCACTTCTATCATCATTTCGATTTATACGTCACGTGTGAGCCGTGCAGTGAAGTAAATAATAATATAAGGAGACGACTCAAGTAAATGGTTCACGAAAAGATTTTATTTTCCAATTGGCTGAAGAGCTAAGAAGTAAATGTAGAGAAGAAGTCAAGAACACTTCTATTCCAATGACAGAAATTCATGCTACTGACGCACGGAAGAATTGTCAAGTTCAACAATCATGCAAAAGAAACAGATCTTCAAACTATTGTACTAAATGTAATAGAAATGTTTGCGGAAAATGTGTTCCAAAAAGAGAGTATATATGTAAAAAATGTTTTTCATGAATTTTTGATAGTAAACATTTCATTTAAATTGATTTGGAACTATTTCCTTCGGAAAAAACTTCAATTTTATTGTATGAGTCAAATTGGCTCACTTCAGTAAAAATAGGTACAATAATCAACATCCGTATATCTAGTGTTAATAAATCTGTAGATTTTGAAGGTTTATTTGTGTTATCACTTATGAACGTATCTAATTCGATAATACCCCGAAAATCATCAAACATTTGAAGTTTAGTCTCGTCTAGTCGAATTTTTGATTCGGTACTAATTTATAATATGGTTATCTATTCAACATACCAGCATACTGTAACCACTCTATCAGGGAACCAGCATCAGGACACGGTACCTCAGACATATACACCCGGTCTTTTCCTAGTTGCCAACCTATTAGAGGGTACATTCCATTCAAGCTTGAATGAATTTTTCCTGCGGTATTCACATCCAAAAATGCACCCGTGCCAAGTGTTACTTTTAAATCATTATCAGCAAAACAACAGGACCCAAACATTGATGAAGACTGGTCTGCCATCTTAAATGAAAAATAAAACCAAAAAATGTATGAAATGAGATTTACAATAGAAATGCTGGGTGATTCATGGTTCACTGACAGAACCGGCGAAGGTTTCTGAGAATAATATACCCATTATTTATATATTTATACTAGGACTAGCTAGTTTATATCGTATGTCATGTGAACGTTTTGACAATGTGACAATGGTATTCAATATTGTGCAAGGTCTCACCACATATCCGAATAAATCGAACTTTTCATTAGAAAGTATCTGAAAAATACATATATTAACTTTTTTTTAAATCAACTAGAGTACTAGACATCTAGACGTTTTTGCTGACTATGTGATTAGTTTTATTTTGTGCGTATACAATGAGTTGAAATAAATGTTGAATTATTGCAGCCTTTTCGCCAATGCATAATCTAAAAAGTCACACTGATTGTTTAAAATTAGCATTTTCATAACCAGTTGTATGATCCATAAATTACATACCACACAAGCTATTTTTATTGGTGCACCAAAAAAGGTCTTGTCAATTTCTCCAAAATCGTAATCATTCTCTACCACTGTCGGCAAACAATGTATAGGTATCCTCAGTAATTTCGCTACTGTACCCCAGTTAAGCTCGAATGGATCATAAAATCCTGTTGCACTAGCATTTGATATGTCTGTTACATACTGGCATCCCCTTGTTAGCTTGTATATCAGCCACGTTTCAAGTGTGCCGAACATCAAATTATTGGACTTTAAGGCATCTCTCGCACCTTGGATATTCTGCAATACCCATAAAAATCGTCCTGACACCTGATAAACAAGAGAATTAAGGTAAATATTGAATATTCATTCTATGATATACTTTGAAAAATCTATCTATCTAAGTAATGCGATCGTAAAATTTTTCATTCCAATTTGAATTACCGAATACTTTTTTTATATGTTTTATGATGCCTATATCACGTCAAGTCTCTCCATTTTTGTGTTGGTCTTTTCATTGACGCCGCCAACTCCAGCTAAATACTACACCAGTTTTTAAGTAACGATCATTTATCATTTTTGGGCATAGTCAAAACATTTTTGTAGTTCCATTTGTTTGGATCAAGCTAGCAATTTTGGACTTATGTAAACTGAAAAAATCCTAAAAAACAGTAGGCGGAAAAATCCGATGACAACTACTAGAATGCTTGGTATGTTACTATCATCCACAAAAAGAGAAGCGTTGTGAATGCATTATCATAAATGTTTTTTTGGTTTTATAGAAAATACATTCCTTATATAGACTTTTATATTTCGGTTTAAAACCTGGTTCTAGGAATAATAATAATAAACGCGTTTATTGTTACTTGGTCTGATACAAATACACATATACATAATCTCAATACCCCAGTAAATGGTCATATCAAATAAGCAGTCCTGTATCAGCAATTGAAAAAAAAGGGGGGGCGTGCCAATTTTCCGCCTTCAAGGCAAACATTTCACAGGTTTTTATAGTGTACTGTAAGTATTGGCGACTGGCTGACAGACATCTAGAATTGCCGTCCAAGACAAATGCTTCTTGCCTCCCCCATTATCCGGGCCTACCAACTTTTTCCGACTTTTTCTTTTTTTATTTATACAAAGACCAATCCAGTTTTCTTGTTTCATTCATAAATATAACAGAACAAATATACCAGAATTATAATAGCAATAATTTCAAAATATGTTAGTTGACTATTTGAAATATTTTTTCACTAGTCTTTAAAATGATTTGAAGTGTGTTTAATAGAACATAAAACTTGATACATAAAGTGTATGTATGTGAATCTTGCACAATTTTGTGGTATTTACATAACTGTGAGACTGAGAGTGATACTTACATGACTAGACATAATTTTCAACTTGCTACCCATTCCAAATTTTTTATTTCGTGTGAGCCAATACATTAGCAGTGCTCCACATCTGAAAAACTGAAATTGGCTGTATTAATTGCTTTCCTTAATAGATTTTTCTTTCTCATCATTTTGAGTTTAAAAATCACAGTATCTTGAAAAATATACAATTACGGTAGCTCATAGCTTTCACAGTATATATACATTTTATGCTACTTTAAAGTATGAAGTATCTTCATTGAAATAGTTTTTATTATTATTTTATCATCACTGCAAAACATTATGCTTCTACAAAATAGTAGTAGACAACTATACACTTATTGGTTTACACTGTCATAAAAATATTATTTATGGAAGAAGGGCCTATTTAGTTGCATTTTTATAAAATGAGACGAGTGTGGCCATTGTACAAACTAAAATCCATCTATATACTCACAACCATTCTCCACGAAGTATTTAGAGCTCTCAAATACTCTCTAGCCCTGAGATCTTTCCAAGTAATAAAATTATGCAAATGTTCTCCCGTATCCTTTTTCCATGTAATAAATGTTGCTCTTTGTGTTGATATGCCCAAAGATTTGATTTGTGTGTACTGTATTTTAGTAACTACAACATAAAAAATTTAAAAAATGCCATGGATAAAAAAAAGAACCATATACTTTTAACAGCATTCTTAATAACTTGCAGGATATCATCAAAGATCTCATCTGGATTTATTTCAACCCATCCTGGTTGAGGATAATGCAAAGTTATCTTGAAAATAATAATATGCTGGTGAGCAAAATTTCTGGAAAAAATAACTGTCTGAACAAATTCATTACTTTTTTATGTGCTGCTCCAATTATATCAGCTGATGAATTTAATAAATGACATCTGACAGTAGTTGTTCCAACATCTAGAGCAGCAATAAAGCCTCCACAGTCACCAATCATTGCAACTGAAAATTTATCAAATTGTTAATTAATACTAACAAAATAAAGAAGGCATTATAAGATTGGCACCACATGAGGGGACAAAAAAATAACTTTACAACTTAACAAATATGAAATATTTTTTGTCACCCAAGATGCTTTAAATTACATTATGTACAAAAGAGGTTGAAAAATAATATATAGCACTAGGATATTCAGTCTGATGAAATTTGCTCAATGCTTGATTGGGTAAATTGTAAAAAAATTGACATTAGACAGATTGTTGATTCTGTTATCATGGCAACATGTGGACCAGGCATTTGCAATATTATACACATTCAGCAAATACAACCAATTGTTTACAATTTCTCTGCTAAATGAACATGGACATGCTACTACTCAACATGTTGTATAGTACAGCAGGCATTTCTGTAAGCAGAAAAAATATGCTCATTTTTAACCGTCAGAAACATCAACTGCATCAAGCAGATTCAAGTGAGTGTTTTGCTACTGCTAATTATCAGTATAGGAAGTCTCTCTGTCTGCTGAATGTGGCCAATGACAGCCCATAAGAACCAGCAGAAAGCTGTCTGCAATTTGCACTTTCCCTCCACATTTCACTTCATTGAGGCAGTACTGTTGGATTGGATAAGTTGACCTGATGAAATTGGTGGTAGATGAATACAGTTATGTACATTATATCATTCATCATCGTTAAAATACATTTAAACTTTAACCCTTGCCTAATCAAGTTGCGCAATTCATACAACCAAACTACAGTGATTTGATGAGCTCAAAAAATACTAAACTGGCCTATCTATTATAGATTTCAGCAATTTTTTCAAATTGACTATTATCGATGAAATTTATTACTTTACCTCAAAGTTGCTGCTCGATCCTGTTGAATCAAACAACGGATAACCATACACTACTAGCGCGGAACCTTTGTCGTGGCAACGTTGCAGACCTGTCAAAAAGTAGGCCGGTCGGCTCACAATCATCCGAATATTATTATCATGGCCGCCGCTTTTCAAATTTTTGACAGTAAAAAACTGTGGTAACAACTAACAGCTGATCAGGTGATGATTTAATTAGTCCGAACCAGTCCCGCTCTGTAGCCCTCTATTTTGTTTTTCAACTATCATAATATGGGAAGAAGATACTACTGTGATTACTGTGAAATCAACTTCATAGATGATTTGGATGCCAGGAAAAAACATTTACAGAGCATTCATCACATAAAACTGAAAAACTTACATTATGAGAGTTGTAGAGGTACATTACAAATATTAACATGAAAGCCATTCATAATTTCATCTATAATTTTGCAGATCCAGAAACAATTTTAAGAGAAGAATTGTTAAAAACTCCCTGCAGAAGATTTGCCCAGTATGGGAGCTGTCAGTTTGAAGGCAATTGTAAATACACTCATTACTCTCCCGAGGATCTTTGTTACCTAAGGCAGCAAGGTATGTTCCATGGTAATGTTTTTATTTCAAATTGATCTGGGCTTACTGTTAGGGTGGGACAATCCATGATGATGATCTGTTATGGGAGTATCCTAGGATTGTAGGTATGACTGAAGAACGATTCACCATTTTTTTAATGTACAACTGTCTTGACCTGTTAATAATATTTTACACTAGATGACGTTCTCAGCCACCTACCCCCACCTTTACCTCATCACATATATTTACTGTGTTGAAATTCAAATATATAACTTTAATATATATAGGTATATCAATACTGTAATCTTAAAATACTCATATATTTCAATTAACAAAACAACAACTTCTATGCTAATTTATATTCACGTCTCCTGGTTCTTGACTATTCAATGGTTAAAGATTGACTGACTGACTGCTGTCATTGCTTTTTTCCAAAATTTATATACAATATGCCTATTTTGATGGTCTAGACATCTATTTTGAAAGTGCGCAAATGCAGAATATACAGTGTGATTTTTCCAAGCCACCACTGTTGATACTGTTGCAATACAAATCAAGAAATAAAACAAATAGAAAATTGAATATTATTATATTATTATCTGCATCTCTTATGAAAGTAGCCACACAACAATCACATCACACTCATCATAATGTCCGAGAATCACCCTTTAATCAAAAAATTGATTAATTTTTTTGTAACTCCTTAGTGGTGAGCGGAAAGTCAAATTACTATAAATACTGCTCAACATCAAAATGGGTTTTGTGTAATTTGAACGCAAGGTTTCACAAATCAGACAATGTTTGAATGATGGAAGAGTTTAAGCAAAGTAAGAGCATTTAAAATCTACTGCTTAACATGTTAAAAGCTTTGCGTTTTTCCTTAATTTACATCTGTACCAAAGATATGCTATCTATATTATATGTTTTCAGTATGGCATTATTGATTGGCTATCAATGTATACAAAATACAGAATAGCACCGACAATATACTCCTTCATTTCACTTCAGTTTAGTCTGTAAATGCCATACTATTTCAGTGGAGGAAATGCAAGAGAAGAGAAGAAAGAAACTGGAAGAAGTGCCCTCAGTTCCAAGCTTAGAATCCTGGTTCCAGAGTCATAATGAGAAACATAAAGAGGCTTCAGATATAGCCACACCTTTCTGGACTTATCCTCCACCTTTGGAATCTAGAACAGATCTACCACCATCACTAGCTAAGTTCAAACAGGAACATTTTATTGATGTAGTTTTTGAAGAATGGGGTAAATAAATGTATAGCATAAACTTCTATTTCCTTTTTCCATGTTACCTTTTGCTGAATTACTTGTTTTATAAAACAAATATGACAAACTACAGATACACATAGTTTTGATGTATAATATATTGAGCTTGTACATAAGCTTTCGAATGTAAAGTCTTGCATGAACGTCTTACACTTTACACTTTTTAAGTTGTTATTTAAATCTAAGTGAAAGTTGAATAAAGTCTACATGAATGACAAATTCTGCAGCATGCATGTTATGCAAAACAGAACCTTGTGTACCATCACGTTTCAGACGAAAATGTACGCAGAAACGTCCACTTCTCCTATCTAAAGAGCCATGTCAAACAACCCTTCATAAGACTTCGACGTCCAGGGCATACATATAATATGTATTTGTCGCTTGTGTGTTGCGTCGTCCCTTGAACTTAAGACAGAACAGAATATATAAGGTATCTCATGCTCTAACCCTATGACGTCATGCGGAGATCGACACTATCGACAGTGGTGTGTGTATCGTGTAGGGATGGGCTGCTAATTTGTAACTGCTTTTTCGATGAAGCTGATTCTTAATTATCTGTACAGCAGCTTCCCGAAAGCAGTATTTTTAGTTTCTCTGTGGCAGTATTTTACTGGACCGAACCGTTCCAAATAATCAAATATTCTGCGACACTGCGACTGCACATCAGCGTAAATGTTGAGTGGTGAGTGCGGGCACGGAATATATGAAGCAGGAGGTGCCGTGAATGCTATGCTCCGTGAGAAGAAAAGCATTTTAGTAGTTATTTATTTGGGTTAGGTTAGTTCTAGAAGGGTTAGATCGTTTGCATTAGCAATATGAATAAGTAACCACTGGACCGGTTTAGTGGTGACGCCACAAAGAACATAATTACACCGCGACTGTATAAAGAAATTGTTGATTTTTATTTGCTCTATCTTGAACTTTATGTACTCTGTCCACTAAGATACAAAAATATTGGTTTAAAAATTCCCTCCGAATTTAATTAATTCCTCTGTTATTGAGTTATTTAACAATAAAAAATTAAATACATTCACAAATATGAAATGCCCTAAATAATATCTCTTTTTGAATATAATACGTTTCAAATATTGTTTGTCTGTATATATGATATATGAGTATTACTTAATTGTACTGATTCAGTAGTTTGAAGTCTAAAACCTCCACATGCAGAGCCAAGCTTATATTGGCTCTTCCACCCCTCCAAAGCTTTACTTCAGCCAAACAGTGTTGCAAGATAGTTCACTTATGGTCAATTTGGCTCCTTCAAGGAAGTTATTGGCTACATGAATAGAAATTTGGCTATATCATCATTATATCAGTGGTTCCTTGGCTCCTCATAACAAGCCACCCCTGCTACTGATACTTTCCACTAATCGAAATTATGCAAGGCTCATTCGTTGGACAAATCAAACATTTATATCGAGGTAATTTGAATTTTGAAGTATGTTGCACGAACGTAAAGAAAAATTATTACTATAATAAATCGTGTCGATGGGGGGGAAGTTTACCATAGTTACTTGTATTGCTCATGCGAACTTGTAAGCTATAAATATTTGATGATATGCGTACTATATCAGTTGTTTATGAAAAAAATATTTCACACTAAAACCATCTTTGTTTTGTATGTTAAATGTTTCAGATAGTCCAACATATTTGGGGTTGATTTGAAACAAATTATCTATTATATTCATGTTATCGAAAACCGTAAAATTTACTAAAATGAATGTAAATCGAAAAATGACTATCACTATTTTCATATCCGAAATCAACGGATATTCAGATATTCATAATATAATACTCCATCACCAGTCATCACTACCAGAAAACATCAAAACACTTCCTCATCACTACCAAATAAAAACTAACCTCTTTTCCAGTCTGTCTTTCTCGCGTGTTCTCAGCGTGGTCTGGTGCTTGTGTTCATTCGTCATTTCAGCGTGGTGTTGTAAACGGAAGCCATTTTCTGTAGCACTTATATCCTTAAACCGGTTCAAGAAAATAATTCACACGTGCATCGTTAGAAGGAAGAATTAGGTAAGTTAGGCATTTTCAGTTAGATGTATCATGTTTTACGGGTGATATCTGTTCCAGAGATGATTGATGTAGAGCCGAAAACACCTAATAAAAGGAAAAATTCATTTGGTAACAAAAACTCTGCAAAAAAACCACATGTCAATGCTAATACGCCGCAAAAAAATCAGAAAGGAAATGAAAAGCAGGGTAAGCGCAATACACCTTTCAATAACAAAAAATCCCCAAAAAGTCAACCGAACACCCCTCAACAACTAAAAGCAAACACTACACCTCAAAACCTGAAAACGCCCAAGGCTGAGAATGAACTCAATGGAAATGCTCAGAAGCAGAATAAGAAAACACCCATTACAAAAGTCAAGCCTTTTGCAGGCACTGCAAATTTACAGTCGCCAAAAGTCGCCAAAGAGAAGTTTGACACTGAGAATGCAACAAGTGCTGGTAGTTTTAAGGCCAAGAAAATAGGAAAAAATGCTAACTCTATATCTGACGTCCAAGCTGGGGTGGGCAAAGCAAGTAAAAAACTAAATAAACAAAACAAGGTTGAATCTAAAGATAGTTCATCTAGCGATACGAAAGAAGGTAAGAAGCGTAGAGCTGTATATTCCTCATTAAAAGAAAAAGTTAGAGAAGGTGATACAGAAGCACTTACATCCATACAAGAAAAGATCAAAGCATTCATGGATCGACAAAAGACTGGTGAATTATCTAAAACTGCTAAAAGAAAGCTGAATATATTAGAAAGGTTGCAAAGATCTTTAGAAGAAAAAGTGGATCCAGAGAAGGCAAAGCAGAAGAAAAATGTTGTAGGAGTTAAAGAAGCTAGTAAGCCAGGGCAAAATCAAGGTACTGAAAGTAAGAAACAAAAAAATAAACAGCAAAATAAAAATGCCATCAATAAAAAACCGAAACTAATGGTAGAGGAAGATTCAGATGAGGATGAGTTAGAAGAGGGTGAGTCAGAGGAAGATGAATCTGGAGAAGAAGAGGAAGAGGAATCAGATGCTGAAGTTGAAGCAGAGGATAGTGAAGGTTCCAATGAAGAAGATGAGGAAGATGATGATGAAGAAGAATCAGATGATGATAGCCCCCCACCACCATCTAAGGTGGGTAACAAAAAGCAAAAAGGCAAAAAATAAGAGTTATGTTTTTTTATATATTTGACTATATAAGTATGTTAATCTATAATTCTTGTGCTGTGTAAAATAAATTTAATTTTTTTAGTTTCTAGCTTCAGTTGAATTTAGCTGATAATTCACCTGTTAATCAATTGAAATGTTCTTACATTTTATTGTCTAATCAAATTAAATGACTTTTTGATCAGTAAAGTCACATGGGTTATATGAATGTGTTTTTATTTCCATTAACATTAATCAAACAAGGAAATCCTCTATGTTAGTTTTCAAAGGCTCTCTTATAAATTCAACTTTTTATTTGAATAATTTTCTGTAGTTTTGAATATTATTTGGCAAATGTCTTTTTAACTAGAAAGGAATTCTTACAAATACCCTAAATATTTGAATAGTATAAATATGATATCTGTAGTTCTGTCCAAATTGACCTTGGGTAATTGATTAGAAGGGAGTTCAAAATAAATCTTGAGGTAAAATAAAAAATATAGTTCCACTTTGGATTCCCTGCTCCATTTAAAAATGTTGGTGTTACTTTCTTCAAGCTAGTGTAGCATATGTGATAGTTATTCACTTTGCTCTACTAAAAAGTGGGAACAGATACAAATAGGAATTTATAAACAAAGAAATTAATGTCCCACTGTGAGTCACCACACAGCTGTTAAGCAGATTGGTGTCTGTCCAGCTAATAGATGTTCAAATCGTGTGGTGGGCATATAGCTGTTTCTTTTGAGTCTGTATCAAAGTCTGGCAGCTTCGTATCTTTACTCAAGGATAGTATAACGGAAATCTTACACTAAAAAGCATCGCTGTGAGGGGAATTTGGTCACAATTTCCATTGCAGATATTTTCAAAACAATTTATTGAAAAATATTTATGATCTGTGAGTATGAGCATATGGACCAATCTTCCTTTTTCATACCTGTTATGGACACTTCATTTTCTATAAATTTTGACAAATCATATATTGATGGAAATGTGATTAGAAAACATTACAAAAATCAGTAGTAAAAGTTAGGAAAAAATAATACAATTGAAGTTATATAAAATAAAATATATGCTATAAGGTGAAGATCATGAGCCTCATTTGACAAAATCAGCTCTCCTATTTTTACAGAAATAGCAAATTCATTATTTACAAAATTAGTTACTATCATTTTAATATCGGAAGTTGAATTTCGACAAAATATTTTTTACTGAATCAATTGACGCAATGCAAGCTAGTTATTGGTGGAAAATGATTATTTGAACACATTACTCTTCTAACTACAACTTAGGACGTTGAGATGTAAAATGTTCCCAAGTGGACCGGCGATAGAGAAAATCTTTTCACGGCTGTTTATACGCTTCTGGTTGACGTGTACGGCCTGACCATAGAACAGCTACCTCAGGAGTAGAGAACACCAATCAATTGGACCAATCAGGACAGTCTAAATTCTGCTAAAATTATGTAAATCGTAGGACTCTCAAAAACAAATTTTAAATCGTAAAAGATTACACAATTTCATCTGAATGAGGAAGAGTTTCACAAAGTGAGTGCATCTACTGATAGAAAAACGTCAACTAGAAGAGTACAGACAGCTATGAAAGACATTCGCTCGTCTGTTGAGCTGAAGACGATCGCGCATCAATCGAAACGGCATATCTCTCAAGATTGTAGGATTGTTCAAATTGAACTCATCATTGTGTAACGCGTTAAGAGTAAATTTATTTCAAGCTGTATGTGCTGCTTAGTGAGGACCGCTGCCATTGGTTGTCTCAGACGAAGCTGCTCTCGTTGGTCAACATTTACGGCGGAAAATGTTCAAACCAATTGAAATATCCTGTTCAAGTTTATTATATTCACCATGTTTTATCAGCTTCTCATTCACATCAGTGCATTACAACTCGTAAAGAACAAGTTTATTTATACAAATTTTTCTAAAGGCTGCCGAGGCAGCAGAAACTTCGGTAAAGAATAATGTATCAGCGTGACCACAGGATAAGTTTTAGAAGTTACATTAATTAGTTATTTTTTTAGAGTCGTTATATTTTGGTCGAAATTGCGCAGAAATTAAAAAACTAATATAAAAAAATTCACAATTCAAGGGTCACACAAACTACATTTAGTCAAATTTTCAGATAACAAGCAGTTTGCTATTGAACAGATTGAGATGAAAAAACAAAATGTTCTTTCTAACGTCTATATTTACTGATTAATGCAATGACATCTATTTCACCTGTATAAAAAATTGCAATAATGCTATTTCAATGGTTCCATAAATCATCAAATGCAATGCTTACTACATGTCAAAGGACACATTCTTTTCCTTAAAAGTAGGAACTTAACACAATAATAGATATTATGGGATTCCTTTCACTACAATTCATATTGTTATCACAAATAAGATGAGATGAGATGCTATACAACACTAACAAAACATTACTTTTTTTATTATTAGAAAGAAGTTACCATAAAAACAAATAAATTAAAGAATACAGTAAAGGACAGCAACCTACCAAAAAATGAGATTAAAATAGACGATTTGAAAAAGAAGGATCTTCTACCACCAAAACAGACCGTAAAAAACAAGACAAGGTACGTTGTTTTTGTGGGTAACATACCTTATGACACGAAAAAGGAAGATATAATTGAGCACTTTAAAAAATGCGGTGAGATAAGACATATTCGAATACCCACTGAAAAAAAAGGTGATAAACCTAGAGGTTTCTGCTATGTTGAAGTTGCTGATGAGGAATCTTACCAGGTATGTTATGTTTTGTATCTGTAGTATGTTTCATAACCATTATAAAAGTTTGGTATCATAATGCCTGTCTAGCTATTTTCATATTGAATTATTTTTGATTTCGTTAACATAAAATACAAATAGATTAGAAACTTATAGTGTATCATTAAAAATTGAGTTCAAAAGATCAGTCCATGCATTTACTAGAATGAAATCAAGGTTTGGCAAATATTTTTTAATAGTGTATTTCAGTAAACAGTAGTAATGGGTAACTTTGACTTCTTGGTACAAAGCTGCTGCTCTCATAGTATTTAACAGAAAGTGCAACATAATGACAAAGCTTACATTAATGTAGATCATGGATGCTCTTACTTGGTGAAACTTTTTCATCATTCAGTTAAAAATACACAAATTTCATCTGGAAAAGTACGTTGATCATATCACATATATCAGACCTTATATCATAGAATGTTCATTACAGCGAAAGCACACAGTTAACAAAATTGAAACTTGTTTCAGAAATGCCTTTCCAAGCATCATTCGTCCCTGAATGGCCGCAGGATTAACGTTTTATATACACATGGTGGTAAAAAGAAAGGAGAAAATGAAAAGAAAATAGTGAAAGCAAAGAACCTAAAATTGCAAGCGTTGCGGAAAGAAGGAAAATTATCAGGCAGCATAAAAGAGAACCAAAGGAGAGCGTTCAGACGAAAGAAACAGAAGCAAATATCTGGACAGACAGACGAATTCCAATGATTATGATAGAAAATGTCTCACAATAAGTTAAGCTGAACTCAATTGAGTTCAGAGATGTTAACCTGGTATAATTCAAGCAATGATATTTTTGTCATTGCATGCAAGTATTTTCAAATTGATTGCAAAATTTCAACAACTTGACCAATTTACAATTACCATTTACTTCCAAATCCATTTTCCTCCCATGTGGTGGGACTGCTGTTTCAGTCCCGGATCTATCGGGGTAAATCGGATACGGCAATCAAATGGGATGTCAAATTGACAGTGATGATGATGATGATGTTTATTTGATCTTCAAAATGTACCAAGGTGAGCTCTGCCAAACGAGTGTGGTGCTGAGTGATAAATTTATATAGGGAACGTCAAATTATTCTCTACGACTCTGGTATCAAACTGTGGCACAGATTACAAATGATAATCCTTCAGTAGATGTGAAAGAGATGGAAATTGTATGTTGGAGTTTCATATCGTGTCACTTAATCAAGATTCTCAGTTCAGCATATTGAAACACAACCGTTTTAGAGCTCCACTTTTAATTCAATTCATCACACGTTGTTGCTACAGAAACAGTTGTCGATGAGCACCTTACCCAATTATCAATCTCCGTAAAATTGTTTTCATTGGCGTCGCTTCTGTAATGAGATTGTAAGATATTTTTTCAATAGCATACTGCGAATTTTACATACGAGTACCTTGCAGGAATTGTGTAATGACACGTGTGTTGACTAAAATGTAATATACCTGATTCATCGAATTAGCCTTAAACCTGTAGTCAAATGAAAAGGGTTATGATACTTTTTGTGTGGATCGATCAATTTTTGCATCAAATATACTGTGTTGTATTTTGTTATATTTGTCGTCGTTAGATCATTTTGCGTAGTTTTTTTTTCAAGTAGTAGTATTTCATAAAAAAAATGTTTTATGTCTGATTTTGAATAACTAACTTATTATATATATATATATGGAAGTTCTAGCGTATTGCGTTTTAGTATTAAATTTACTGTGTTAATGATGCTGCACTTCTATTACGTTAAATCAGAACACCGAAACGAGGCTAAAAACGCATTATGGCAATTTGCGTTTTCATAAGATTTTGCCACTTCCTGAAAATGGGGGTATTACAGGCCTAGTTATGTTATGTTATAATAGAAATATGAAGTTATCTTGGTGGTAAAAAAATTAAAGATTAACATATTTAAA
This sequence comes from Bruchidius siliquastri, assembly GCA_949316355.1. Taxonomy (NCBI): domain Eukaryota; kingdom Metazoa; phylum Arthropoda; class Insecta; order Coleoptera; family Chrysomelidae; genus Bruchidius; species Bruchidius siliquastri. Next base: position 31,672,505 of record OX438535.1, on the reverse strand, counting down.
CATTTTATTGATTCACTAAGATAGTGTACAGAGTTTAACGTAAGTTCTTTGAAATGTAGATGCCAAAATTAAGAAAACATCCTTAGCAGTATGGCTTGGAACAATGCCAATTAACTTGATTATTCTATTGATCTAGAATAACGATACAGTCGTTTAATGAATTTTGGCAACTTCGAGACAGTGAGAATAGAAAAATAAGAACTATTAATATATATCTACACTCTTACTATTCAGCTAAATATCAAATAATTCAACAAATTGAAAACAAATTACTAACTATATGTTATAACTATAATCAAAAAATATATACTTGTATCACACAGCCAAAACACCATGTCTATTCTGATGGTACAGGGCATTCTAAAAGTCGGTGTGTAAATGAGAAGAGATGATACAATAATTTAGAATCTCACAAAGCATATACATATATTATATATATATATATATATATATATATATATATATATATATATATATATATATATATATATGTATATATATATATATATATATATCTATAATAATAATTAATTATATTAAACGGCCAGGAGAAAATATAGGGTTAGAGAAATAATATAATTAGTTCTATTGTAAATGGGTCTTTATTGCTACCTTTAAGCTGAGCCTCGACTTTTGGAATGCCCTGTATTTTCATCCATAGATTAATATTGCAAAGTTTAATTTTATAATTGTAACTTATAAAATCATACAAATATGTTTGATTTGCATACAGGTACAGGTAGATTTTAAATTTCATATTTAAGTCTAGGCAGCATTCCATGAATGGCTTCATTGAATGGACATTTTGGATTTATGGCTTTTCAAAATGTTTCAGGGCCGTACATATTTAGATATGTAAACCCAAATAATCCTCTAGTAGCATATATTAACATTATTCTATTTGTTTTTTATTGCGTCCAGAATATTCAGATTGCCAGTTCATAATATTTGATTCTAATTTACAGATTCATTCGATGCCTGATATTGTCAATATACCTATATTATTTTTCAAATATAGATTTAGAATAACATTTACGTCGTCTATGGTGATGTTCTGCAGTGTTTTGATTTTACTGTTAACTGATCAATATTTCACACACACACACACTTGAACTAATAATATTAAATATAAAAATTATTTAATCAGAATTATTTTTGTAGGAATTTTTGCTGACGGGGAAATAAGAATTACAAAACATTAGTTACGATTGACCAACAGTCATATATATACGTTTTGTTGGTCCCACAATTTTGGCATTATCTATCATTTTATCAAGATAAAACTCCGTGGTTTCAATTATTCAACCACAATCTTTTATCAGATGTGGATTGCGAGAAAAAGGGGAGATGTGTGTGTAAAAAGCACAATGGAACCTGCAGCCTCATTTTCCATCCGATTTTCGTTCGATAATATATTGAAGGGAAAAACGGACGATTGAAGACCCGACTTCCATACTGGATATCACATAATTATAGTTTTCTTTACGTTGTTACGTTATTTTAAGTATAGGCACGAATATAAAGGCCAAGTACTACGTAAAATATAGCATTATAGGTAGTAACATCACAAATTACAATCCTATTACTAATCGTATTTGAGTCGATTAAATGTAGTTCTTTATTATGATATTTAAGCTGTTCAAACTGAACTTGCAGAATTAAACTATAGTTTCAAAGTTACAGCGAATACTCAGAAAGTCAATAAAGATTATAGAGACAAAATTTATTTTTGTTTCCAATTTTTGAGGACTCAATTTTCCTTTTGATTGAGAAATGAAATACTCTTGATCCAGACGATTTCATATGTCCCTATATAACTGTGTGTTAATGACGCAATCTTTTTATCTGCATTTCATAGTTTAATAAAATTATCGAGGTATGATGCCAGTTGCTTTTCAATGCATTTAAAAATAAAGCCATGCTAATAAAAAAATTACGATAACCTCCTTTACCGTGTTACAGAATTTGTAAATGCTCATTACACCTTTTTAATCGGCATTATTTACCATTACATAATTTAACTAAAATTGAATTTACTGTTGCGGTTTCAGAGATCGTATCCAAAGACTCAGATTTGTATCATCCATTATATACATACTAAAAACAGATCATAAAATCAGATTATAACTCAATCATTAGGCTTGCTCTGGTCTAAAAACTCATGTATAGCGTTCCTCAGATCTAAATTATGAGTATAATCCGTGTTAGCCAAGTGTTCGTTGGTCATAGGACTCGTATACTTTCCAGACAGGAACCACTCCGCTATGGCTCTCTTCTCGTATGTGAAACCGTCGCTGCACGTCACTGGTTCTCTCATTATCTCATGCGTTATTGGACACAGGAATTCGTGGGGTATGTCCATGGTACTAGACCGTTCCATATGCTGCTCACTCTTCTTTAGCCATCGAAGTTCTTTGGACATGCGATCTATTGATTCCGCATCTATAGAGACAATATTTACTTTAATACTTATCGGTGCCAGGGTTATGATTTTCTTTTCCAAATGTGCATATGCAACCGGTTGCAACAGCCATGGGTGAACAAATCTCGACTCGTATTAGTAAAACGTCAGCTCTATCAAATACGACGGGCAATATGATTAAATATAACTGGCGCCATGCGTTTGACACCAACAAGGGCAGTGGAGGTGATGCCGAACTTTATATCACTAGAAAACTATATCTGAAGTTAGTATAAAGCTTATAGTGTGGGGCACCTAGAAGTCGACTGTGAAGTATAACAATTACGAAGAACTCTAAAGATCATAATCTCCAACACCTGACACAGCGCTGTGTAATTAGCGAGGTGAATTTGGCGTCCATGAAGTTACTCCTACCACTCGCTCTTGCTACCTGCTAAGTGAACTATTGTGGTCTTCTCAATATGTTTTCAGTTTCTTTTTGTCAATATTCATGCATAAACTAGGTTTCTTACCTAGTTGCAGACCGCTACAGATGACTTCATCAGAAAGTGTCAACAGTTTTTGTCCGTCAAGTTTTGTATTCCGAACCATTCTTATCACATCGTGCATCTTGATTTCTTCCAACCATTTGACAACATCGGCATTAGTCCAATCCATCACCTGCTTCGTCCTACAGTGAATCTTGTTCGCCACCACAGTCTGAAAAACCTGTACCAAATATGCCTCAGCGTGAGCAATCATAATATGGCGCAACAGCCATACGATATGGGAGTGACCACGATACACATACACCGGTATGCCGATGCGTATTCCCACGATAGCGCGCTTAAGTTTGCCTCGACGCCTTTCATCGCAGACTAACCCCACGCTTTCGATCATGACGTATATGTACAGCCTGAACGAATTTGTGAAGGCAAATCAGCATACCTTTGTATGTGTATCTTGGGTCTAACTCAGTCTCTCATACAATGGGCAATATGGTAACAATATTATATTGTATACGCTGTACGCCCTCCTGCCGGATGGTGGATGCAGAATCTGGGAAAGGTGAACTTTGTGTGTACATGAACAATGTAATTACTGAGGAATTTGACCGAATTTACTGAAACAAATAAATATTTTCTTATCAGATATCAGAAAATGCCTTCTTACATAGTCAAATGAATAGATAATCTGCATTGTTCATAATGGATTTCGATATGAAGGCGTTCAACATTTGTTATATTTATGAACGAATCTCATATGGAATCAGTAATTTCTGCAAGTACATTTATACATTGCATAGGAAGCGATCTTATTTAAGAATGATGTGTTCCAAATTCGACTAGATCTGTTGTGCTATATCAACCTTCCGGTCATTAATACTCCAATCTTCAGGACCAGCAAATCCTCATCAGCATGTGAGATTAGTTCATTGGGGAGATAGGTGATGTTTTTCCCAAAAAAAAATTAATATTTTCTAGCGAAAATAATGTTTCCTGTGGGTTATCCGAAATACTAGTTAGATAATCAAATTTAATAGATCTTACCAGAACAAAGTAATGTACTTCATGGGCAGGTGAATATACAGTAAGATAGCTTTTAACACGATACCACCAATATTAATTATTGAACATAGAAATTTGCATAGAAATGCGGGAAATCGTTAGTTTAAAAGCCATCATCCTTGGTGTAGTTAGAAATTAAAAGTAAGTCCAACATTTACCAGTTGCTGGGGAAGCTTCCACACCCACAAAGTTTTGTCCTGACATCCGGTAGCTAACAGCGAGCAGTCGGCGTTAAACGAGCACGCAGTGACGATGGAATCATGGTCGAGAACGTAGAGACAGGTGGCGCTGTATACTGACCATATCCGCGCTTGTCTGTCAGTCGCTGTAGAACACACAAACTCGCTGACTGTGGGAGAGAATCTAACACAGAGAACGTTACCACCGTGTCCTTGTAGAGAACGCCATAACTTCACTTCAACGTCGGCAAACTGAAGTTCGTTATCTTGCTGCAATGAATATATTTGTTTTGATATTTTGTTTGCATAATTTAAAATAATAACCAGCATGTAAATTCCATTATCGGAGCAGGGCATATTAATATATTGTGCGAGTTTCTCTCAAATTCGGATGAAATTTTAGTTATTTTGGAATATATTGCTATGATCTTACAACACTGACTCAGAATAATCACAAACCAGTTACAACAGCTAAATGAATTACAAATCTGCTATGATCGAAAAGGATAGAGCACAAGAGAACGAATTTCTTAGTAGATATTCTCGTGTCTCGGAAAATGGATGTGATGCATATTATATATCAGAAAATACCAAAAATTGGATAGGCAGGATTCGTTAAGCACCGAGAAAACGTGCAAGTACATGAGACGTAACCTGCACAGTTGAAAACATATAAATTAATGTTTCCAATATATTGATCTTATTTCTTGCACTATTCAAATTATAAACATGAGACAAAACAAAAAAATATACTTTATGTACATAGAGTTAATATTTACTGGGTTTGTAGTTACTGTAGATAAAAATATACCTGCTTATAATCAGTGAAAGTAATCTCACCTTTGGTATTGTTAGTCGCCAAAGTTTGACCAAACTATCATTTCCGCAAGTAGCTAACAAATAGGACTGGGTGTCTGTTATTGTATTTGGAATAGGCTCTAAGTTTTGCGACATGTCACAGCACTGTATTCCTAAGTCGTGGGCGTCTTCTTTGACATATAGGCACTTGAGGTCATTCAGGCACCAAACTCTGAAATCTGCGTTTATAGACACTGTTACTACCAACAAGTTGTCTGGAGAAAAACAGGCAGATGGGACCGCGTCTAAGTGACCTTCCAGAGTCCTAAAACAAAGCTCTAATTATGATCTGACAAAACGATTATGAAAATATAGAATATAAACCACATTCTGTACATCTCAGTTTTCCGTGACGAATATTAAGTTTTATGTGTTACAATTTCATTCATAATGAATATTTTTGTTAGGTTGACAAGCGTAAAATACAATTAGGCGGTCAAAATTAGTTCATCTAAAAAAAAACGAGCAATCATCAGAATGAATGTTTTCTGCTTCTACTCTTTATGCCTACTTACCCAATTTTTTCTTTGGATTGTAACTTCCAAACCATTCCTTTTTCATCATCTCCAGCTGTTACAACCAGCTCTTCGTTTGGTGAAAATCTGCACACTTTTACTGACATTCCATTCTTTGGTAATGATATGTGTTTTTCACCAGTCTACAAAGCATTGAATTTAGTACGCACATAATTATTACACTTAGATCTTATCAATTCTATGTAGTTTCAGGTATATGATGAAACTGGCAACTCTGCCTAAAGATATTATTCTTACTTGGCAATATGTACATTTATTCTGTTAATTTAGAACAAAAACACCTCTGTATTATAGTGCGAAAATAGCTAATTTTACGCGACTACATGTTGTTTCCGTGTAAATTCCTGAAATATAGCCACCATCTAACTTAAATCACTTATCATGTTTACGAGTATACTCACACTTGTATTCCATATGGTAGCACATCCATCCAAGGAACAGGACGCTAGGTATTGACCACTTGTTGAGAATTCAACATGATTTATTGCGTATGTATGTCCCTCTATCGGAGATATGCATATCTCATCTATTATACTATTTTCTTCTTTTACTTTGAATATCCTTATCAGTTTATCACTAAAAAGGATGATAATGGTAGTTGGAACTCAGAAGTTTGAAATATTAGAGATATTTTGGAATATCAATGGATATTCCTATAATATCTATTTGATTAATGCTTTGATCCAGTGCAACATAATTTTCATACAAATAAAACATTGTTTTCAAAATTATTATTGATTGGTGTCTTAGCGATACCGTAGTTGTAATATAGTAGGTAATGTGTATCATTCAAAGGACAAAAGTTCACATTTCATACATTTTGGTTCTATTACGTAAGGCAGGATATTTTTCTGATTTATATAAGCAAATTTATATATTTAGATAACTGACAGTGCTCACATTTTGCCATGCTCAAAGATTAATGTACCTAGGTCCAAATGTTTGAAAAATTAGTATTTTCCTTAGATCTATCGAGATAACTTATTGAAAATGTAATACCGAGAAATTTAGAAATCTGTTATAAGTGCTTCCCAAACCGGAAAATGCACATTTTTGATGTGTATCTAGGATTCAGTCAATAGTGTCAAAAAAATTAAAAGATATTTTTATTCAAATTGTTATTGAAAGGCACGACTTAAATTGCTTAATCTGAGATTTAACTTACATTTCCCTGAATGTCAAAATGTGAACTAGTTTGACAGTGTGAGTGCTAAGATCTGCCACAACTTTATCCCATATCTTACCCTGAACCTATAGCTAATAAGTCTTTTCCATGGAAATGGCAGCTATTCACAGCACCGTCGGCTACCTCGTCGTTTTTCTCCAATAGAACAACTTCGTTTGCATTATAATCTAGGTTTTGCGCCAGGACGGATTCATGTAGACCACTTTCACTGGAGAGTGAGTGGCGTGAGTGGAACAGTTCCGAGTTAAGAGTTAGGTTACCAGACAGGTCCCAGATGTTGATCAGTTTATCGTTGGAACCTGAAGAACCTTAAAATATAAATTTTGTCATATATGTACGATTTTATATTTTGTAATTAATTTGTTTCTCCGGTAATCTCTCATTTATCACTGCACTAGTCAAGCAATAATATTGCTGACAGTGGTTAATTAATGAACACAAGACAAGGTTTTGTCTTTAGATGATATGTAACAAAATGTTGTGCCTTCAGGAAATGTTTGAATACAGGTTAATGCATTCGCATTGTTAAAATGTGAAATAAAAAGCAACAGGAATGAAGAATGTATGCTTTCCATTATATATGTGACCTGCCATCGATATGCATCTTGCGTTTTCAGCCTAGACTTAAAGAGCTATTGGGTTGTATATATCTAAGCTGGATAAGGGTGTGATAGTAACGTTTATATCCAAGTAAAGTGGCGTTGACATTAGCATCTTACAAAGTCAAATCGTTCTAACAACTTGGACTCTCCCTAATAGCGGTGACAGATGACCCTTATATCTGTCAATAAGGGCATAATTCACGTCGGAGGCTGACGACTTATAGCTAGTTCATCTCCACTATATACTTGACCTGCTATAGACGAATTTAGAATAAGAAATACTTTTGGGTTTGGAAACATCAATCAAATGCTACCTTGACTTAAAGTATACTTAACCAGATTGAATCGCAGCTTGTTAATGTATTTGGAAGACAATCGCGGTTCAACTTTATATAATTACATTACCTGATTTTTTTTCATGTATCAGTATCATCTTTCTGCAATGTAAAAAGTTGTAAATGTAACTAAATACATAGAGTGAGAACAAGAGAGAGGACAAGAAGTCGGCGTGTATACAGTTGAACATTATTGCCCTCCAAATACTTCAGTAGACTGCAATTTAATATTCGAGCGTTAATAGTGAAAGAACCTTATAAATAAGATATAAGAACATATTACGTTTACTCAATTCTGTATGAGATGTGTAGAAATGTTCCATCATAGTGATAGAGTTGTGATATTGTGTTTATTATTGCTATTCAATTTATTTATTTATTTACAATACCTATCATAACATTTTGAATAAAAACAAAAGTCGTATAACAAATTGTATGTATCTGTATAAAATCATATAATTTCGTCAGCAGTGATTGGGATCGATGCATATTTTTAGTTCTGAAAGTACAATATACAAAAAGTGCTTTAATTTATTTATATACCACAATTATGCTATAACTACTAATCGAATAATTTTTAATAGCCTGTTTAAAATACATATGTAAAATGAACTTCATATATCTGTCAATTAGTAAATATATAAATTTAAATTAAAAAAAGTCATTTTTGAGAGTTTTTCAAATTATTCACCATTAAAATTTTCGTATCGTTTCGATTACCCAAACGCGGTTTATAGGGAGTAACGTCAATCGAATACTTTTATAATATAATATATTTATAGTACTATTTTTATCGTTTATCGAAAATCAAAAGCTCGAGTTTGGTGTAGGTAGATTGCTGTTAAATTCAATAGCAAAAACAGCCTTTCCTTTTGCTCTATTGGCTACTCCAATGAGGTGAAGATGAAATACGACTCACCCGACGCAACAAGTGACATATCTCGCGAAATCGTCGCGCAGCTGACGTACCGTCGATGCCCCTCCAATGTGGCGACACAGTTGCCAGACTCGTCCCATATTTTGACTAGCTTGTCCAGGCTGGAGGACACCAGGTACCGGCCGTTATGGCTGTACTGGACGCAAGTCAGTGAAGACGAATGCCCATCGTAAACATCGCATAGTTCGACGGTGACTTGGTGGGCGATGTTCGTCTTATGCTTTAGCATCGATCTGGCCGTCATATCCCATATCTTTATTTCGTTTGTATTGCCACTTGTTGCCAGTTTGTAGCGACGGATCAAAGGGTTCTCTTCTAAAAAGTATACAAAAAGATATGCAACATTGGTTGTGAAACATTTTCCTTGCGGCATATTCTCTTGTATGTCGAAAGTACACACAGCATGAAATATTGAAGAAGTGATCGATCTATTCCCATTCTTTAAATTATACCATGTGGAATGTTTGTTGTTTCTGATAATAATCTCAAGAGCAATTATCACAACGAACACTAGAACACCCTGTATGAGCCTCTTCCAAGTCATTGTTTTGGAGAATATCAGCGTTGTGGAGCGAGTTACAGGACAATTGTTCGATAGTTACAGTTTACAGAGTCAGTGTACATATTTTCTTATCCATTCAAATCGATATATCGCAAAATAGGCGTGATAGGCCTTTATGAGTAGTCCATAAAAAATCATCAAATTCAAAGAAACTCTCATAACAATAGGTCGTTATTTGTGATTATAAATACAGTTGACGAATAATATTGCAATGTAAAATAATATTTGAGGATTAATAGCAGATCAATTGACAAACTGCAGACGCAAACGCTACACAGTTTTTGATTGATATGTCCAATATTTGTGACAAGCTAATCTAAAAGCAATGCATGCATAATAAATGATGATATTGTCTCTGATTCTTACCATCAAAAGTTATTCGATTGGAAATATCTACACAAAATACACCCATATCATGAGCATTATCCACTCGACCTATGGCAGTGGACGTTTCCGTGGTTGTATCGATGAGATCTTGGACGTACCAAATCTTTATAACTTCCAAAGAACATGCGGTTACTAAATACTGAGAATCCGGTGTGAACGCTAAAGACTGTGTTGTTCCTTCGTGTTCAAAAAGGGTCCTGAAACGATCACTGTCAAGCACAAATACCAAGTGACACATGAAGAAAAAAACATTATCGTCAGTTATAGATTACTCCAAATTACAGAATTTGTCGGAAAATGTTGAAAAGTTTCTGAACACCTGGTATTTCCGATACAGAACAGTAATGGCATGCACTGGCGGATCTAGAACTGATATGTGGGTAAAAGTGGATGTTTTTGTTATTGTTTTCTCAGGTTGTGGGGGGAGCTATATCCCCCTTTAGATGCGCCACTGATGGCAAAGGTAGCATTATTATATACGTTGATTGCTTCCTTAGGGTCTTCAATGTTGGTCGGCATGGCTATGCTACAAGCGGCTGGAATGGTCAGGCTTGAAAAAAATCATCACATTGTTCGGAAACCAATTAGGTGCCTTCACTCCTTTGTTGCCCCAGGGCATACAGATCTTTAAATACGGCCTTGTTCAAGTCATATAAAAATTACTCTTACTCGAGCTTACGAAACCCTCAATTATCAAATCAATCACCACCAAATAGCCCAGAAGTAATGGTTTAGGTCGCAGTTCGTTGGTAAGACCAATATTCGAAAAAATATTCTAATTATTTTTTTCGATATACATCGTGATGATCTAGAACACTGTTTCTGAAAGTGATTGCACCCCCTGAGGAGAGCAGTAGTTGAAAAATATAGGGGATGTTACGACGGTCTAGTGGGTCAATGAGTAGAATAATAAATTATCTATTAGAGGAATGTGGATATTTCCAAATAGGTGGGTGGAATACGTTTGAGAACCTATGATCTAGAATTTTTTGGTTTATCCGCATAAAAAATATTTTATGTGCTGTAGGATGATAGGATTATTATTTTTAGAACTTAAAATGGTTATGCAAACCTAGCTTTTATCATAAACAGCTAATCTATTAATTAGAACCGCAATTCCAGACAAATTTCGTCGATTTCTGTTCCCATAACTATATACGTATGTTTCTGAATATATGCATATTGTAACGAGCTCCTTAATGAGTCTTTTTATTTGGTATGTTGAATAACACTGAACTAAAATGAAACAAACAAAAAATACTTACTTCCTAGCCAGAAATTGCTTACTTTATAAGACTGCGATGCACTAGATCCCATACACAAACAGCGCCATTGTCCCCAGCTGTCACTAAAATCGCACTATCAGGTGAAAACCTGGAATGTTAGTAAAGTTATTTTAATTATGTGTTTGAAATTAACGGCCAGAACAAGTAAATATAAATCAACGATAACCATACGATAAGTTTCAGTATTTATTTATAAATTTGATGATAATAATAAGACAAAGGGATTTGGAATGACGTCACACAGCTAACCATGAATTGTCATCCAAACTAAACATGTGTACAAAATTTCAGCTCAATCGGTTGAAGATATCTGTTTCAAAATTGAGTTGCAAGATTCCACTGAACAAACATGGATACATACATACATTGAAAGTTAAATAAAAGCTTGTAAAAAATATAATTTTGATATACACATATAGATGAAGCATTTTAAAATATAATCTTTTGACATCTTACATGATTATATTGTATTTCTCACCTACATACTCGGACCGGGTTTCCATTTATCTGGCTCATTGTGAACAGCTTTGAGCACGAGTGGGTATTCCAAAGAACAGTGGTTCCATCTACCGACGAACTAACCAGCATCGAGCCCTGCGGAGAAATCTTTACACAAGTGACCTGATATTTGTGCCCTTTCAATGGAGAGTTCTGTCTTTCGACAAAACCAGAACCGGGTTGCCAATCCCATACTCGTACAGTCTTATCACTGAAAATCACAAAACTACTGTCACAAGGTAAAACGATGACCAGTTAAGCGGAAAAATTAAAACAGACGAATTTGAAAAAAGATTTTTTCTGGAAGAATTTTTCTAGCAGGTAACGTATGTTTAAAAAGGTATCAATGTATATGTCTATGTTTGCGCAAAATAAATATATTCAGAAGTGAAAAATGGAATCGATAAAAGCTGCGAGTGCATGCAAACATGGAAGAAAGCACATACGTGAAACTTACAAAAAACTTTGATGTTAGAGATAATTTACGAATATAAATGGATGACGAGGAAGCATTGGAATTTGAAATAGTTTTAAACTATTTGTATATGGGGTGTTTACTAGATCATAGTTGTGCTTAACAGTTGTTGCACAGGGCAATGGACAAGTACTAAGGTCAAGGAATTTGTCAGACGAATCTTGATTTATTGATGTGGACATTGGATTATGATAAAAATAATTCAAAAATAGTTGGAAGTATAGTAACTGAAGTGATGAGAAGCAGAGGTATAGTGAGAGTAATAACGGGGGCATAGAATTGCCATACACTTTTTCAGCGTTCTCACAATAGAAAATACATGACTACATCCTTGAAGATTACAGATTAATAAGTATTGTTGGAACAAGCTCAACAATGTCCAATGGGATGGCATTTTGATATTTCTCCACTACCTGTATAATGTATATGTCTATAAGATTGGGAAGTAAGATTCCATGCAAATCAACATACTGCCGAATTTGAATGATAGTTGCCAAGTATTCAATGACGACATACCTGTAAATTATCAATGATTGATGTTATAGTATTGTCGAACATTATTTTATAATTTATAGCTTATAATCAAGTTGCTTTTTCTGCAATATTTCAAATACTCACTGATATCTTTCAGATACGTTAAGTAACGAGAGTAGCGATTTTTCTTAAAGCTATGATTCATAGTTGACAGTAACCAAGCCTTTGTTAATAGTCGAACAGTTACTTTCTGTGAAAACTGTCCATTAATGCATGTTAGTGTTGGATCTAGGATTACTTTCAGAGTTCTGCCGCTCCTCAAAATGACAAGCACCTCAATGTTTTTACAGAAATATTTTTTTTTACTACTGATGAACTACTCTTCTCGCCCCTCAATTTTCACCCCGTGCATACGTTATGTTATGTCGTCCTGTCATTAGTGTCAGTCGAGACATGCGCTGTATTATCACCTCTAAATCCAACACTGACATTGTGATGCTCAATTGAATAGGTTCAGCCACTCACCTGGATCCTGTAACTAATGTAAAATTTGTAGAGAAATCACAGCAGGTTACATCATTTTTATGTCCATTTAAAGACTGCAAAATCTTGTGTGAGCCGGCATCTATAGACATAATTATCTGGAACAAAGATAAACAGAATAGAAGCTAATATTCACAAAATGGCAGCACGAAAGTGCAATTGATGATTGCAGTCAGTAATTTTTAAAGTAATGTCATAAAGAGCTTTTAAACAACCTCAAACCTAATTAATGTAAAAAAAATATGTATGCAAAATATTACTACGCAGAAAGTAAGATGGATCAACCCACTTAGTGTTATTTTTAAGTGACTCTAATTAGAGGAGCTTTTGTCTTCCTAAAGGTTTTCCACTATCTAGTGTGTGGAATTGTATATATGTCCACTCTACACAAAAACAACCGTATTTATTGGACTGATTTGTCTACCATGTCAACCACTGACAGTGTTGCAAACTCCTTACAGCGAAAGCGCTGTTGTTTTCTTCTCGAAGGTAGTTTTGTCAAACGCTCCTTCAAAATCTATTATAACGCCAAAGGTGGTCTTTGTTGTCCAGGGATGTTTCTATCATGCCTGTTACCGCATTCAGAGCGGTATCAGTAGATTTTTTTGGGGTGCAGGCGTGCTAATTGGGATGTCCTCAATTACGACATCTGTTTAGCAACTTCTAGTTCTAGAGAGTATATTAACGACGATGCGTAATATGAATGTGCTTTCACATACATATGTGTATGGATAAGAAAACTTGTTGAATTTCGAATTAAGACTGAGATAGACGTAACCTGCAGGCGTAAGATTGATTCATACGTTCCTGCTTTGTATGAAAGGAAAGTTAATATGCTTGCAAATTATGGTGAATGCATATTTCAATAATACTAATGCTGATGCTTTTTGTTTCATTCTACATATGAAACTAACTACCAATGTAGTATGATTTAGACTCATCTGCATATAGTTATGGTTGGATCATGGTTGATTCCATACATTTGAGGACATTTTCAATGAAATTGAAAAGGTCATTGCTTCATGTGGCAATGTTTTCCACATTTGCGGTCACTGTTTGGCAGTCTGCCTGTAGCTTTCTGGTCACCGCGTAATCTCAGTAATCGTTACACCGGTTTTGATGATATATGGGGTGCAATTTAATGTGGGGTCATAGTAGGTAATTCTACTATATTTTTTACAATGGAATTTTAGCGGTGGAGTTAGCAGACAGAAAATTGTTATATAATTCCTAATAGCTGTCTGTTATTGTATGTTTTCTGAGTACGCGATAATTTAGGGCAGTCAAAGAAATGACAAGCATTCTCCAAAATTAAATATAATAATAAGTCTTCTCATTTCAAGGCAATTTAAAAAAATCTGGAGGCTTAAAACGTTTTTGCTTATGTAGCAATTCCTATTCACTATTCTGGTCTTGCTTTGTGACATTACATAACATTTCTAATCAAAATTACATGGGCTAAGAACCTTATATTAAATATGGAAACCTTATGACAACGGCACGAAACAGGAAAATACCAACACTCATCTCCAAGCGTCGCGCACCTGGGCGCTGCCCATTGGCGACTTACGAAGTGAAAGGTCCTAACCTAACAAAAGGACTGCCTCGGAGTGGCAACAGATATCCCTTACGATATCTCTCAATAAGGGTGAACTGATTTAGTGGACCGATGGACCAATCTAAATTTGAATGTTTTAAATTTAATATTTTCTGATTGACAGTATAATAAGGGCAAATTTGATGCCTGAAGTAATTTTTAGCACAACTAAAATACGTCAAAACACATTATAATAACATTGTGCTACGCCTTATCACATATATTTTCATTGTTGCATTTTAGAGAATGGAATACATCGACGGAGTGTCCCGCATAATTATGTTTTATGTTGAAGGAAAATATGGAATGTCATCGATGTGACCAAAACTCCGAAATTACTGCATCGATTGGTTTTCAAAGATGTACAATTGTGGTCAAAATAATAGCAGTGTTTACAAAAATATTATCATTTTTTTTATCGAACAACTATAATATATGTATGTCAACTCTAAAGCCCACCTAAAATGCAACATAATAGTAAGAGTCAAATTAATTTAATTCTCAAAACATCAAGAAAAACGAAAAATGTCGGACAAAATAATAGCAGTGTTTTACTAATGTCACTCTTAAAGAAAAAATCTATGTCTAATTAACAAAATTCTTATTTTAGAAGCACAACACAAATTTAGTACTTAATTGTGTACCCTTTATTTGCTAGGACAGCTTTACAGCGTCGCGGCATAGTATTAATTAGATCTTGACATCTAGACACTGGAATGCTTTTCCAAGAATCACTGATTACAGACCAGAGCTCATCTTGATTTTTAGGTTTTTCTCGTGCTACAGCATCCTTAATGTCGCCCCACAGATTTTCGATCGGATTAATGTCTGGCCTTTGAGCTGGCCAATCACATTATTTTTTTTCTTTTCTAAAATATTTTAACATAATCGACTGGTATGTTTTGGGTCGTTGTGATGCATAAAAACCCATTTAAGTGGCATCTTATATTCAGCATAGGGCAGCATAACCTCCTGTAAAATTTCAACATAAACATTGGCATTCATTATGTTTCTGATCCAAAATATAGGCCCTACTCCGTAGTAGGAAAAACATGCCCACACCATTATTTTTAAACCTCCATGTTTAACTGTAACAGTGTACTGAGGCTGATATGCGGTTCCTAAAGGGCGTCTAGCATATGTTCTACGACCCACATTGCCAAATAACACTATTTTGCTCTCATCGGACCACAGTATGTTACGCCATTTAGATGGAGTCCACTCAATATGCTGTATTGCGAACTCTAATCGTCTCTTTCTTTGTCTTTAATTTAACAAGGGTACCTTTCGCAGGCTTCTTGCTGGTAAGTTTGCTTCTTTAAGTCGTCGTCGTATTGTTCTAGGAGCTACATCCACTCCCACAATCTCCTGAAGTTGTGTTGACGAAGCAAATGGGTTTGCTTTTGAAGCTCGCACTATAAGTGTGTCCTGTCTGGATGTAGTTTTGCGTTTTCGACCACGAGTTTCAGGTATAGGTTGCCATCTTAAAGTGTTTGCAACCATTTAAGCAGAACATCCCAAAATATTTTGAATTTGCATGTACGATTTTCCATCACGTTAATTTTCTTATTAATTCGCGTTTGAGAACAGTGCTTCTTTCTGCCCATAGTTTTATTAAAACCCAAAATTGTTTGTGAATTTAACATAAGGCTACTCTGAATTGACAATTTACCCGAATATAAGCAGCGAAAACTATTGAGGTTGCAAAAACAAAGCAATACTAAACAACACTGCTATTATTTTGTCCAAACAAAATTTATCTCCTGCTTCAAAAAACGATAATATTTTGTTTACTGATATTTTTATATAGATAATTTTTTGTTGAATTCTCGGGACAGTTGATGGGTTTTTACAGGATAAGATATTGTCTACATTAATGAAATTTTACACTCTCATTTAAATACTTTATGCCATTTTTATCAAACCACTGCTATTATTTTGACCACAACTGTACATGTCATGAAACAAAATACCTACCTCAAATTCTAATTTTTCGCGAATACTTCTTCGCAAATCGGCGTGGGAAGTGAAAAAATTAATTATATTCTAGTGTTTATTGTCAAAGTATCATCATTCAATATCTTTAATCAGAAACCAAACCTCAATAACAGTGTATCGAATCATGTATCTGTATAATTCGTTAGCTGAATTTATAAAATACCCGAGTTTAGCCATATACCTACTGATTTACTAATACGATTTACGACTGTTTACGCACTCTACAAACAGGTTAAATTAAGTAATCGCAATTTAAAATTAGAAACTAATCGATATAATTTCCTCTAAACGAGTATATTAACGACTGCGCGTCATTGCATAAACACACAGAATGCCTGCATCTACATAACACTTATGCATGAAAAAGTCAATACTTTTTAAATAAACAATGAAGGCAATAGGGTGTAATTTTTACGCAGCATTGGCGCTACGTGTCACTTATGGATGGATTTGCATTCTTACCTTATTATTACCTTCTATATAGCCGTTTAAATATTTCACAATAGTATGCTAATCATTACAAACAAATAATAAAATGATAACGAAATATGCACATAGTGTGGATATAAAAGTTAGAATACATTCAATTTTCAATTGAATTTCAGTTCGGCAAAGAAGATAATAACCTATAACTCTGCAAGTAATTTTTGGATTTTGTCGAAATATTGAAAAAACTTAAATAGTGCTCACTTTGTTTTTTTAAGGTTTTCAAAGATTATTGATGGGGGGGGGGGGTGAAAGGGACATTCCAAATTTTTGTTGGCGTTGGTTATTGACGTTCTATTATATAAGAGAGTACTGACAGACAGGCAGACAGAAATGAGTGACATGAAACATCAAGAAGAGATTATCTCGAATTCAAATTTTTGACGATTTGTACTTCATCTCCAATTGGCGTGGGAAGAAATATGGGGTCAAGTCGGATTTCTGAACTGCTGATCTCGTTGAGGTATGTTCCTGAAATATGAGCCGAAACGTTAGTAACGTTAATTGGTTTTAATTAACGACCAGGACAAGTAAGGTTGCACAAAGACAAAACCACAGATACGTCTGAGAAGTTACATATAGCAGTATTTTCTCACACAAGTTGCGGTTGCTAAAATTCGTTGTTTGAACTATTAAAATACATAATATAATATTATCACTGATAGGAATGATGAAAAATTATACTAATAAATAATATTATCATGATGGAATATCAAAAGCTCAAAAATCGTTTGTGAAACTGGTACATCTGCGCATAAGGAAATTAATACTTTAACTGTAGAAAGTATGAGACGAAGACAATATGAACTAATTTGAGTTCTATTTGTCGCACATTGCATGCTAATCCACTCAGTCATTATGTTCAGGGTGTTCCAACGAAGCGTAAAAGTGCTTTTATGAGGAAACTACAAACGATGTGGGGATGGTTTTCAGGGCAAGATTGTTTATACGTGTTAAAAATTATCTGGGTATATGCAGCTTTGCACAACTTTGTGGTGTAGCTCTGACGTCGTTATTAATCCAACATGGCGGTCTAGTTCTTTTTAATGCACTCCTACAATATGGATATCAAATGAAAGGGCTTGCTGGGAATAAGGATGAGAGTAAAAAAATGGTGATCATAAACTCCGTTGCTTCAATGCGTCTCAAATTTTGGTGTACTGTTGTTTTTGCAGAACTGAACAGCTATAACTGAAAAGTAAAAAATAAATTAAAAGTAAAAAGACTTTTTCAAAAACAAGAATTAATTTGAATGCGCTACAATGAATTTATTAAGATTAATTTTTTCCTTTAAAACTTTTACCATCAACTTACAACGTCATTACACAATTTATATGATATAACGGCTTATCCCAAGATTTACCTGTGTAGATAAACAAGTAAATTAAATAACTGGATCTAATGGATTTTAATTTTTCAAAATTTTCAAACTAATTAAATACGAGTACTTGAATCTTGCAACAAGCTTTTATATCATATAAATTGTGTGATAGTGAAAGTTTTAAATGAAAGGTTTATTTTATTCTTTTTAGCGCATTTAAAGAAAAACTTATTTTTTCAAAAGTTTTTTAGTTCAAATTTATTTCATCTTATACTTAAATTGGCCTCTTGTGATGAAGAAATAAATTTACTAACGTTCCGGATACCTCGGTAGCATTTAAAAAGTATAATGTACATATGTAAATGATTTTTAATTCTTTGAGGCAACCAGGCAACCAGGCAACCGAGAAGTTAGTAAAGTTATTTATTCAATGACATGTGGTTTCAATTAGTGACCAGTATAAATTTGCATAAATACAATAAATCACATCGATACATTTTGCAGGGCTCAAAATGTTAGTTAAATGGCTGAGTAATCAATCGCTAGGTTGGGTCTGTTTTTATACCGAGCTTGCTGCCTTTCACGTGATTTGCTTCATATTCACTTGGTTGAGAACAGCGTAAACATCCTGTTTGTTCCTCGTAGACATATTTAAAAGCTATAAAATGCAGAAAAATAACGATTTATCGATGAAGTTTCCTTTTTTTTCCAATCAGGAGCCTTACTAATTCTCTCAAGTTGTAATAGTTTTTCACGTTGTTATAGAGAGGGCAAACATTACCAGACAAACAGAATGATTGGCACTTGCACTCAAAAACATAATATCTCGAATTAAAAAATGTGCTCGATTACAATACTTCGCCATACCATCACCGTGGGAGGTAAATTCAAATCCGAATATAAAACTATACAGTCCACGGAATATAAAAACCTGTCTTTTATCCGGCAAAGTTACTTACTGGAATCCAGAAGACCTAAGAATCACAGCAATCTGGAAATACTAAATACTTTCGTTCTCTGAAACGCGATGAAACTAACAACATGTATCATGATCGACCATGTACCTCTACTATACCAACCAACACGAGCTAACAGTGAAAACGTAACTGGAATTACTGGAGTAGTTGAAGGCAGAGCTACGTGTGACGCACTGCTACCAGATCACTATAGCAACCCAATGGAAATATATGAGGAAAACTAGCAAATGAAATATTCATACGGTTAGAAAATCGAATTGGTAATTTTTGCTTGGACATAATGACGTGGTCTTCGATGAGCATGTACTTATCTGTAGAGTAATTACTAGACGATAAATATAGGTTTGATGACTATCGTAATTTTCTTGTCGAATAATCTAGTCCAGAGAATATCCTTATGGAAAAGTTGTACGCCCCACCCTAATAGACGGTTTATTCGCTGAGCGCTTGAGGCTGGCGCCCAGAGGCCCGAATCCTGAAGAAGCCCGAAAATATAAGAACGTTAGCTAATTTACCCATTTTCCAAAAATAATTTGGTTTTAAGTATTCAGCTTTTCTAATAAATATTAATATGAAGAATGTGTTTAATTACTAACTGCTAAAAAAGAGCAATGAGGGGGGGCCAAAATCCCCAGCGCCCAGGTAAAATCGGCACTGATTCCGGAAATTGAAACACTGCGAATTTTTAGATATGTTTTATTAATGTTTCATATAGGTAAATCACCATTTCAATGAATTCCGTCGGTCTGTCTGTCAGTCCGGCAATCCTCTTGGCATCAATTATATTTCATACCTTGTTAGTCGTTTTTCACATATTTTCCTTGAACCAGAATAAAAAAATTACTGAATTAAGGCGCTCGGTAGTGCAGTGACATACAGTGATGCCACGAGACAAGTTTTTTCTTGAGATATGCTTCCAACAACTCGATCTTCAGAAAAAATTTTGTAGTGAAAATTCGGATATTTTTTGATGCGGATAGGACACGAACCAGTGTCTCCAGCATTCCGTGTTGACCTCTTAGCCGTTCAAACTGTTGTAGATCTAAGACGTCAGAAAGGAACACCGTAGCTTAAACAATTTATCTCTGAGTTTCTCCCACACCAATCCGCACATGCCATCCGGGGCAGTAATCCTCTAGCGTTCTAGTGCTTGAATCGAGAAAATGTATCTCCCTTGAGCGATGCAGCGTGGATTTACCACGTGGGAAATCATATGGAACACAGTCAGCTTCCCTAACTGTGAATATGAACGGTAGTTGAGCCCGAGTCTCCAGCATTCCATGCTGGCGCCGTAGCCGTTTGGCTTCGCACTGCGGTGACCTATCGATCTAAGGCGTCTTGTAAGGTACGTTCTGGTTCGCGCCATTGTCATTTTCCGGATGACTTATCCGACTTGTTCCCTAGTTTGATCCTTGTTGAAATAAAAGTAATATCATGAATTACGACCAAAATAAAATTCTTCTCATCTCGGAACCAAACATGTCTTATGAAAGAAATGATCACTTCTTTGTTATTCTCCTCTCACCATTGTATTCACCACCCAAATGACGCCCATGCTTATATACACCTCTGTTGGTAATATCTCAGTCACGCATATCTGTTTCTCGATAATATTTTTATAATATAATATAATAAATAATATTGCGAATGACGAAATAGAGGAATAACTAATATGTTATTAGTGATTTAGGGAAGTCAATCACACTTAAGTCAGTGCGGGTAGATGGAAAACGATGGCCCCGGAGGAGACGCGCCGCAAAAGCGTGTTCTCCGAACAACGGACCGAACAAAGAACGGGCTGCGGGAGGAAGGTAGGAGAACGAGGAGGACGAGAAGGAGCAGGAGGAGAGGATGGCTCGGCTCGCGTCCGCGATACGACAACGGCGGCGGCGACCGCCGCTTCGGCACAGGACCAGTCCGGATGGTTTTTTTGTCATCGCGAATGGCTGTGCTGCCGCCTCTGCTGAACTGCCGTACAAGATATTGATTCAATTCCTGCTGCCGCTACTCACGCTATCACTCTTTCTACGATGAAGTCTAGCACATCCATTTCTGTGGATCTTATCATTTCTATGGCCTGCCACCAAATTCGGCTGTGTTTAATGTGGTTCAACATATCTGGTCTGACGAAGGAAAGTAGTTTTTCCTGCCATTCAAATGACAATTTGTTAATTGAACGTTTGCCATTTATCGCTATGGATTCGTCAAATCGGGACCAAATTGCCCTAGTGGTCCCATTGTTCCGCTAAAAAGCGGCTTAAATCATAAACAATATATTTAATTTTACAGTGATTGAAGAACTAACATTTTTACCTTCAAATCAATCAACAGAACTACTCCAAAAAATTGACTGTAATAAACAAATGACAGCTATACTTTCTACGCTTTATTGAGATA
Source organism: Bruchidius siliquastri (assembly GCA_949316355.1). Taxonomy (NCBI): domain Eukaryota; kingdom Metazoa; phylum Arthropoda; class Insecta; order Coleoptera; family Chrysomelidae; genus Bruchidius; species Bruchidius siliquastri. The sequence continues at coordinate 31,650,902 of OX438535.1, read as the reverse complement.
GATTTTTCACTAATATGCTGTACAAGGTTGCGACATCTATCAGGAGGCGTTGTACCATACGCTCTCCACCATATAAATTGGTCTATACATTAAGGCGATGATGAATAGGCCACCAACCGTCGCAAGAAGTGCTTCAATGAGATCAGTAGCCGCTCAATGTAATTCGTGCAGACCACTGTCTGTTCCAACTCAGGATTCAGGTTTTGCTTGTGTGTATAGGGCTAGTCCAGCGTATCCGCACCAAGTGTCGGTCCATATGTCTGTTTCTGGAAGCACGAACTTCGAAATGTTATACTCTAAAGTGTCTGCATCTCTGTTAGGAATACATGCCAGATGTCCCGCTGAGCCGACACATCGTATATGGCCAAACCCATTTTTCTGGATACCTCACGCGGCCATAATATTTATTGAGGACAAACACGTCAATTTGGACGATGTATCCTTCGCCACCTGAAATTTATATTGCAATAATTGAGCAGTAAAGTCATTTAAAAAATCATAGATCAAGATACATTATGCGGAGAGGACCACTTATCTACATTGCAAGCAACGGTTTCTGAAAGGATGATTCTGCAAATGTTTTTATTCACGATAACATGACAACAAACATTTGTTTAGCAGATTGTAGATTTTCTCACTTGGTAAAACAAAAATATTAAAACTCATAATTAGAAAAGATGACAGTTAAAATTTGTCGACGGTGGGAATAGAACCAGCATCTCCTGCATCAGGCAGATGCTTCAATCATGTGGAAAATACGTTATGAAAAAAACTAAGAGTAACGACTAATAGGGCTTTTTTGTATCTACCATTATAAAAAATAATAATGTAAATAAATAAACTTTTTTACAATAAATACCGATAGATGATACAGTTGAAATAGAAATTACATCCTCCGAAAAAGCTGATTCCGCAGGATTTCGGATACATAGAACGAAAGCAGCGATGAGTTTTGTGAACAAGAGGGTGCTTGAATAGAAATTAATGATTAACAATCTTCGACCGTTTGGTGGATTTCTCTAACAAATATTTATCCGTTTCTGTTGCAAAAGGAATAATGTAGTATAGAAGTTATAAGCTATAAAATCAGGAATTGAGTCAAATTCGTACACTCAGCAAGGTGAATTTTTGAAAATGGTGTAACTATAAATAGTATTTTTTGTCGTAATACTATTAAAGAATGGATTACTTTTTTAATTACACTCTAATTGAATTTTTTACACAATGTGCAGCGTATGTATGGTATGAACTATGATCTATACTAATCTTAAATTTTGAAAAATATAGATAACGACATTTAAAAAATAACCCAATAATTAACCAAATTCACGTATGAATGCTGGTATAAATAGTTACATATAATATACTCCCTTCCGACAATCAAGGGACAAAAATACCTATCTAAAAAGATAGACCTACCTCTAGTTTTGTATCCATGATAGGACTAGTTAGTTAGCAAGTAATCTGGGTAGCCTTGTTAGCAGTCAAATCTGACAATCCGACGATGACTTACAAATATAAATCGAAACGCGTCATTGAAAGATAAAAGAACCAAAGTAACTACAAAATCGGTTTTCCCTGTCGAACGGACGACGCTACAATACCCGATCATTTTACTGAGCGAAAGAAATCTACGCCCACCTTTGGCAGCTTGTCAGAAATATCAAGATTGTCAAATGCCTCCAGCAAATATATAAAAGCGTTCCAGTACCTACTGCTAGTTATCGGTCTGCTGAATGTGGCCAACTCAGGTGGCCAATAAAACGTTATCAGTTTGCCCTCAGTCTCAAAAATTCCAAAATGTATTTGAGGTTTGCACTATATAGCTGTAGAGTTGAGAAAAATTGGGATGAAGTAGATTGACGTCCGACGCATTAACTTAATTCGATTTCCAAACCTTGAACATTTAAAAACACCTCAGGTCGTTTGACTATGCCCAAATATGATCTTGGATTCCAGAAACAACAGATGGATTGGAATCATTAAGTCGAATAAAACAGTACAATCTAAACAACTATCTCGAAACTACCTAGGTACTTGTTTGCTAATCTACCATTACCAATTTACAAAAAAAAAAACAAAAATCGGTAACGCCGTTACTGCGATATGGTGACAAACAGACTGACCACAGATCGACTGCGGTCAGTAAAAATTCGCGTTCTTGTAGATATTTCCTGACAAATTTGTGTTCTCATCCTACATTAAAAATTTGTGCGTACGGCACAGGGTAATTTCGTTGCTGCATTTTGTAATTAGGTACAAAAGATGACAATGACTGCCAAATCAAAATTTGGCAGAGATAACAACCCCTAAATGTTCAGTTCCTGCCCATCCTCCGTATCGTCTATTTTGTGTACCTAATCCTATGAATTTAAAAAAAAATCGAAGATTATGTACCTAGTAATTCTCTCAATTATACCTGTATCATGAATCTACAATCAAGCTTAAATATAAATGAATGAACAGGGTGACACTAAATACAGAATAGATAGTAAATAAAATATCTTCATAAAAAGAGGTTATTGTATGCTTCGACTTACCTAAACGACTAACGAGAACCACTTTTGGTACCTTAACGAAATAAGCTTGGAGGACAAAACACACGAGAGCACAACACTCTTCGAACAGACTTGGACGCTCGGCCCATACACAAAAAACCTACCGAAATGAGTAATCAACGTTACTAATTTTTACAGTGTGCATCCGGCCGCGTTGTAACTGCACGTACAGGCAACCGGCGCGACGGAGAGAGAGAAGAGAAGCGAGAATGAAAGCCTTTGGACGTTTACGGGGGGTTCCGTGCACAGCGGGAGGGGGGTTGGCAAAGCAATCGGACTGACACCAAGCCTAGGTCCGGCCATCTTGTGACGGCAAACGTTGCTCCTGTCCTCGAAACACCCCCGAAATCGTTAAAAACGCGCTAATTGCAACCAGAAAAAAATCACAAACTGTCGCGGATGGCACCCCGAAGCTGTACCGACGTCTCATTCATGTGTACATACCGTAAATCTCATTAAAATAAATAAGTCGTGGTTTAATTGTTCACAGTGTTACGTTTTAGTGAACAAGTTTTCTTCGGCACTTGATTTTGTATGGATTACTGCCTATATTCTTCACGTAAGTACTTAAACCTAATATACTGCATATTGCTTACATCTTCATGTTTTAGTTCATTCAAGTTTATATAATTAGCTGGTACTTTAACGTATTATAAATTGTGCATTAGTCAAATGCACTTTTTGTTTAATCACAACATTAACCTTTTAAAGTGTTCATGTGAAATTGAATTCTTAAATTCACCTGTTCAAATATATTTCTATTGTTTCACCGTGCACATTTACCTGAATCTATTTGTTTAATTATCAGATGAATGAGAAAGTGTTAAGCTTTAACAAATCCCCAGCATACAGGAAGTGCTTGATGACCCAACAAAATTGTGATAATGATCAGTGTATTTCACATAAATACAAGGTATTAACATACTTTTCTTACAAGTACAATCCCATGAACAACAATAATAACACATCTCGAGTAACAGCTGCATATATTTACGGATGATATAGCGGTACATTTTGGAAGGTATTACAAAGCAGCATTCTTTTTAACCGTAGCTCTCGTTCATTTTAATGTTTCTATATACTTCTCGGATGTTACAGCTTGTATCATCGTTCGAACGTATACAAAAGGAACACGCCGTTTAGTAGTTTACTTTACGGCCTTAGAGTTGGGTGTACCTCGCGATGTTTTACCCGTTCCAAGTGTTTTTTTTTTGGAGTATAGGTGACATTTTTGTTAGCCATTGTATGAAGGGTTTAAATAGAGAAATTAAGGCAAGATAAGGTAAATAATAGGTACTTCTTTGTGCAAAATTACCAATATGTAAAAGTACATTTGATCAAGGTCTTTGAACTTGATCGTAACTATTTTTACGCATTACGAGTATCTTGATTTTTACCTGGACATTTTATGGTTTTGTTTATTCATGTGTTATTGGTGCTTAGGCGGTAGATAATGAATCATACACATCATAAAATATCAAATTTGTTCTCAGCTGTGTACGTAAATTGTACTAATTTTGTCATTTACCCATTTATATTTACTTATCCTGTATTCTTATTTCTTGAATATTTAATAAATATTACTACTATTACTAGATACACTCTTAGTAAATATCTACTTAAAGTGCTGTTTGAAGAAATTGCAAATTTGAGCATTCATATGAAAAAATAATTATTTATGAAGATCACAAATACATTGGGGTGCTTATGGTCTTACGTACTTAGGTAAGTAAATATGACATACAAAAATACTTTAATTTTGAGATACATGTTGGAAGTGATAGTTTTATAGATCTCTAATAGATGGCACGACAGATTATAAAATTATCCCTAAACTCCAAAGGTCACCTATTTAAGAACTACAAATAACTTTTTAGGGGATCCTCTGTAACAAAAAAAGCAAGGTAGTTCCTAAGCATTTTTACCAATGGAGCCAAAAGTTAGGGGTTGTTTGTAGTATCATTTCAGGCATTATCTCCTTGTCCTCAAAACGAAATCTTCAGTGTATATCAGTACAGTAAAAAATTCATACTGATGCATTGTCATCTTTGCATTAGTTTGCCATACACAGATTATCTCCAACTTCAGTATTGATTGTAGTCCTCATCAAACATCAATATACCCAAAACCCAAAAAATTGGCGCACTGTATTAATGTAATTAAATGTAATGTTAATTCAGTTGAATGAGAAACATAATAACCCATCTATGCCAAGCCATATAACAATTACCTTTCACTTGTCATGTGCTTATTTAGGAAAACCTATAATTTTTACTATTACACTTACCATAATGGACTTTCACAATAAAACTCGTTTCTTATAGTTTACAATGCAGAACAAACATTTTCAGAAGTTGTAGTAGGTGGTAGTAATATGAGGACCAGGTGATAGATGCAGTAGTTCATCTGGGGGGCTAGGGAGGCAATAACTCCCATGTATCCGAACGAAATTGAGGAAGGAAAACATGTTTTAATTAAAAAATGCACTTTTAAATCGACACTATCCTATTACTGTGTACACAAGAAATTCAAAGGTGGTTGACCCTATACATCCCACGGAATTGAATTATCTTAAAAATATTTATTTGGATAGGATGTTGTTATCTTTTATCCTTTCAAACATTTACAAAATTTTCGATTTATTTATTTTTTATAATCGCCAGTATTTCCAATAGTTATAATTCAAATGAAAAATCTACCTTGAACCCAGACCAACTTGCAGAATTAACCTACTTGATATCGTGTTTAGAGAAGGTAAATAGCACTTCCCTTATTAATTAAGATGTACCCAAAATTAGCACTCAGATTGATTGAGAAAAGTACCTGTTCAGTTGCTATAATATCTGATCGCTAAATAGGAGAGGCATAGATCGAATCCCGCTGTAGGTTTTTTTGCATATTATAGTCTGTATATTTATTTCCATCTTGCTAATTAGTAAGTAAATAATTGTCATGGTAGTTAACTGCAAAGTGGCACTGATTGTTAGATGACCGGATCTGTCAGAAAAAAACAATTTTTATCGGGGTTGTCTACCTAACATTAGTTCTCCGATTTATCGAGAGAAGTCCTTCAGTAGAGTGTGTCCTGCGAAGAGAAGATGCCTTGATGATCGCCATATTGTGCGCTAGGTTTTTAAAAGCGAACGTGTATATTTGTTTATATATTGCATTACATCTTGGATTACAGTGAATATGGTTCGAATGTGCATCTGAGTGTGGGCGTCCGGCTACATTCAGGTAGACTGATTTCATATCTATTTCTAAACGTACCTGGAACTTCCTAATTGTTAATCCTTAGTGTGCAGGGCGGCTTTGTATTTTCCTAGTCTGTCTAGGGTGTCGGTCGCCTCTTTTGTATCTTATCCGACAATATATTTTTGGCTAGTGTTCTATGCAGTAGTAGTGACCTTATCATTAGTATTCCAAAGTTAGGGCGCAAACACTCAAAGCTCCATAACTATTAAAAATATCACTTCATATTTGCTGGAAAATTCAGTTGAGTTTCATGAATGAAATAGCGTTACTGTATTCTTACAGCAAAATGTAAAAGGACATTGAAATATTTCCACTTCATACTGTCAACTTCTTCATCCAGTAATTACGACTGCATTGTATGTATTGGACAGAAACTACTTTGCTTCGAGCTTGTCCAATTAATTCTCTGTTCTTTTGGATGGTTGTTCGTTAATTAACTTCACGTATTTTACTGTTACTCTGTTAGATTCCGATGTTTCTTCTGATGTATTCGTGTTGCACTCAAATCCTTAGTGAAATATGCTATATGAATAATATTTTAGGACGAACTCAGCGGACGTGAATAATATTCATGGTGGAGAGAATATATAATTGAAAAACTTAATGAGAGATAAATGTTTTACTCAAAAAGTAAGTTTTTCGCATGACATTATTATTAGTATGAGGTCAAACCACAGAACAGGAAATAGATCTTTATAAAACGGATGAAACACAGAAACTGTTTTCAAAGCAATTACACGCTTAAGAAAGATCCTATGTTGCCAGATTTGTTTGTCTCGTTACGGAAGCATCAAAATTCGACTAGAAATCAAGCTTGAGTTATGGAGTGGTCAAGGAACATCAAACAAGCGACAAACACAGAAAGACAAACCGACGACATGGAATTTTGTGATCTGCGAGAGTAAACCATGAAACATTGAGAAAACATAATATCTCGAATTAATAAATTTTCTCAATTACAATAAGTTACCAGCCTCTTTGGCATCGGAATACCTGATAGATATATTACCGCAAATACTGTATGGCTATCTCTGTGCCTCATAAAGAACGGCACTCACAAAGCTGCGTAAATAATAGATTTATACTCAGTTTGTCTATGCGAGGCTCAGCCTACTATAATTTAACCACTTTAGTTCGGTAAGACATTTATGTAGTAAAACTCAAAACCTTGTTTCACCAGTATCGTCTATAATTTGTCTAAATAATGCAGACACGAGAAAAAATTGATTTCGTAATTATAGTGTACGATTTATTCCATTACTTGCATATGATAAAAAGGCGAAATCAACATAAATATAAAACTTCAAATCTCATACCTTCAAGGAGATTATGTATATGTGGGGAGTCAACTGAGTAAAGTGAGGTTGCAAGCAAGATGCTTATTTTATCATCTTTATCTGACGTTGGCAGCCTGAGTGTTGCTTTCAAAAGGCTCCATCCATTACCTCTCTCAGAGTGTTTGGATTTTTTACATATTTTTGGGGTTAAAAAACTGACGTGATGAGTTTTTTTCAAATTTCGGGTTCAGTTTTAAGCCTGATCGATTACATATTTATAGTAAGCTATGTTGCAGTCCAGTCATAATTTTTCCGATTCTTTTACGTACCTGTGTAATATTTTCTTAGATTTTTTTGCTTAAGCTTAGAAAGCAATACAAAATTTTGTCGGTGCTTCATTTTTGCTATATCGTCTGTCTGTATGGATCATTTCGGATTGATACAGTCGAGTTTTACTCAGTAGTCTTCCATCAATTTTTGTCTCTGTAAGGCGACAAGGACATGAAAACCTGCACCAAACCTGAAATTAAAAGTATTTATAGAATTAACAGATCGCAGAGGGAGCAACAAGAGAGTAATAATAAGTATCTTGCTCCAGTGTCTTCAAATAAAGAAATCGATTCAAATGAATAGCTGCCTGGCAGTGGCGTGCGATGTGTAACGTTGGAGCGGGCGAGACGTTGCAGCTAGTATCCTACCGATTAATCAGGGACGGATTAATCATTAGGCACAGTAGGCAACTGCCTAGGGGCCCAGCGTCGTATAGGGACCTGTGCATCCACCAAGAAAAAAACGTTACATCGAACCAAAATTTATTTTTGAAAATTTTCATGAAATTGTTCAATAACAATATTATTTTATTGCGATGCATGAAAATTGATGAAATACATCATACATACAGAACCATCAAGATTAAATTTAAAATAATCGTGTCGTGTCTCATTTCTCTTTCCTGCTCCATCAGGAGACCTAAAGTAACCATGTTTTTGTGATATCACCTAAGACATTGAAATAACGGAATACCTGGAGTCGATCATCTGGAAGTTACTCACATCCCTTCATCAACTCAAAAAGACGTGATTGCATTGACTAGGGGCCCTTACAAGATTGTTGCCTAGGAGCCCAGACAGGGTTAATCCGACAGTGCGATTAATATCATTTTATACTTAAACTAGCGGCTAATTGAAATAACATGTTAAAGAAATATTTAGACATTTTTTCCATGGAATGAAGGCGTAATTAAGTACCTAGTTTGCCGCTGTATTTTCCACGTTTTGGTATAAATTTAGAGATAAAGATTTGCATCAGGTTTTGAAACTATGAATTTTTCGGAATTTAATTAACTAATATTGATATTAACACTATTTTATAATTCGGAAACAATCCCAAAATTTAATTCAGATTGATCAACAGTTCTAAACGGTCAATGAACTGATGATACCACTTCATTGTATATGATGCGCAGACTCAACCTACTTGATGCTACTTTTTGAGATCCTTAGTCGTATCTAACGTAGTAATCTGTAGTAGCAGTTGCTAAAACAAATACGCAATAAATTAGCCTCCCATAGAAATAATTAACCATCATGACAAGGATATATTGTGAGGTTCTAAGTCATCAACTATAAAAACTAAATCAGTCATTTAATTTGATATGTGATCAATCATCTATGCCGCCTATTGACATGGGTAGTGAAAAAGTCTCAGTCTACTTGACGTCGCTTTTCTGGAAAATCAAATAGAACTTTTATCTCAAGAAATTTTAGACATAAAAAATATAAAATCGGATGCGAAAGGTTTTGACACACTGTCACTAACCATGATTAAAATTAGTTTACCAGTGATATTCTATCATGTCATGCACATTATAAACATTTGTATTGAGAAAGGAGCATTCCCCAAAGCCTGGAAACAAGCACTGATTTTACCAACGCCAAAAAAATCTAAACCAACCGATCTGACTGATCTTCAACCTATAAGCTTACTACCCGTTTTTTCAAAATTTTTAGAAAAGGCTGTTCAGCTGCAAGTAGAAACATATATTGAAAATTCGAATATAATTTCTCCAAACCAATCAGGATTCAGAAAGCATCACAGTACTACCTCAGCGTTACTGAATTTATGTGATAACGTCATCAGAGCTATGGATAAAAAAATGGCAGTGTCAGTGGTTTCTATAGATTACTCAAAAGCGTTTGATAAGATAAATCACAAACTTTTGCTTTCTAAGATGCAATACATTGGGTTTGATAATGTGGCCATTTCGTTTTTCAAAAACTATCTTTCAAATCGCACGCAGTGTGTTTCTGTGGATAACAGGCTGTCAGGGACCAGTTTAATACCGTCAGGAGTCCCCCAGGGTTCTAGCCTCGGTCCAGTGTTATTTCTGATATACACCTTTGACCTGCACAAATCTGTTATACATTCCGATTTGCAAACTTTTGCTGACGATACATAACTTATCCACTATTTTGACACCTCTTGTGCACGGGATGCTGCTGCCCTATTGGAACTAGATTTTGGTAGAGTACAAAATTACTCAAGGGATCACAATTTGAATATAAACCCGGGCAAAACTCAAATATTGCTATTCTGTTTAGAAGCAAAGCGAAAAAATGTGGAAAACGTATTTAAAGTGCATCTAGATGGCTCACCACTGCAGCATACAGAGTCAGCAAAAATTTTAAGAGTTGAACTTGACAGCAAAATGAGATTCAAGAGCCACGTCATGGATCTGACAAAAAAGACATATGCTAGAATGAGGATATTATATGCAAATCGCCACTTACTTAATTTTAAATTGCGAAAAAAATGTGCGAGTCTTTAGTGTTACCAGTTATGAGCTACTGTGATATCTTGTATTATCCCTGTCTAGATCAGCTCATGAAGAATAGGTTACAAATTATTCAGAATAATTGCATTCATTTTATTCATGGGCTCAGAAAGTTTGATCACGTTGGGGATAAATACAAGACAATGAAGTGGTTGAAAATTGATAAATTAGTAGAGTATAAATACTTAGTGTTTTTACACAAGTTGATGGCTTCGTCAAAACCCGTTTATCTGCGATAAAAAATAATGTTCAGCCACCAAGTCCACGACAGAAATACTAGGGAGCGCCTTGTGATCAGAATACCACCGCACTCTATGACACTATTTAATCGCTGTTTTTCGTATAATGCTGCCGTACTTTACAATACTTTACAAGGTAGCTACAAGATCATGTCTCTAGACAGTTTCCGTAGGCAGGTTAAGACATTTCTACTTGCTATAGACCGATGTGTTATATGAATTGTGTTTTTTTTTCTTCTGTGTTTTTTTAAGCATACGTGTATATACTCTATATAGTAGTAGTGTAATTTGAATACTTAGTATTTTTTTTTATTTTCTATTTGGGATTATATAAATATATATTTTTTTTATGTATAGTGCAGAACATCGAGCACTTACTTCGCTGTACTGATAAAGGTAGTTAAGTGTAAGAGTAGCCTAGGCTAAACTTCGCTGCCTTTGCCTTTGTCTCTCATATGTACTCGTGAATAAATACGTTATTATTATTATTATTATTATTGTTATTATTATTATTATTATTATTATTTTCTCAATCCATCTGGGCTCTCCCATATGTCCGCCCTTGTGTTAAATTCCATCTCCGTCACTCTTGGAAGTATGTGGCAGTTATTTTCTATTTGCTGTGCCCAACGTAAGCTTCATGTAGCCTTTTTACCAAATGCGATTCTTCACGACTTGCAAGTTGCTTCATTTCTTATGGTAATGTACGGTGTATCGTTTGTTTACATGACTTTTCAATTCAATTACGTGTGTGTAACGTGTTGCGCCTGCTTAATTCTGTCTTGATCAGTTTTTTTGTGAAATACCTCGATTCGGTTTATCTTGGAATACCACGGAATTTCCATAAACGCGTATTACTGATAATATTAGCTAGGAAGATGAGTGTTTATAAAAAGTGACAGTTTGCGTGAAATCATTCTGATAAACCTAGATTGTTTCAGAAAAAAATATAAAAAAAATTAAATCGACTAATATATATATATATATATATATATATATATATATATATATATATATATATATATAGACTATATAGACTAAATTACCAAAAAAAAATCAAAAGTAGGTACTAAACCATAGTGGTCTACCTTGTTGGTTAATTTAGTATATTATTTATATATATGTGGAAAACCGGAAATTCGAAATACCGAACAGTGTAAAATGGTAAGAGGTATGATAACTCACTGTGCGTGTATAGCACCCGACCTTATAAAGTTGGTTTGTCTCAGTGCACTTCTATTTCTGGATACCCTTCCAAGCTACGTGGATCCTTCAAAAGCCCTGGAGTCCTCCCAGCATCTCTCATCAGGTCGGAGTCCCAGGAAAAAACTGAATAACTAAATACCCGTAGCGTTCAATTTTAAATATAAACTATATTTTCATTAAATTTCGATTGGATTTTAAACGCATCAATATCGACTAGGTTTTTTGCACTCTCAGTTTTGATCTCAGTGCATACTGCATAGTATAGAAAATCATTATATAGAAGATATCGCTATCGATATCGAATAAGATTTAGACTGAACCTCTCGGGTATTTAGGTATTATAAACTTTTTTTTTTGTAAGTGCACTAGCTTCACGAGACTTGTTGTTGTGGTCACATAACAAATTTTAGCCTTGAATGTGAGAATGTTAGTAAATTCTTCGATGTGTTTTGCAGCAATGAAATGTTTATCCACGAAGGACAAGGGATTTCGCTGTAAATCAGTTCACCCTTTTTGACAGATGTCATAAGGGACCATCTATTGCCACTGTTAGGTAGTACAAGTTTAAGTCATTTGACTTGGTAAGACGTTAAGGCACCGCCACATGTCGCGACATTTGGAGTGTGTTAATAACATTTTTGTTTCTTGGCTAATGTATGAACAATAATGTATGTCAAATATGGAGGATTAGCGAGCTCAGAAACTTAAAGTTGCTAGTACATCTTTTACTAATGGTAAAACATTCTATAACAACCGCCACCCCATCGATTTTAGAAACTACAATGCCTTTTCGTCCTTACCATCTTTACTATAATAATAATCTAATGTCCAAATTTCACCAAAACCTGAACAGTACTTTTCGATTAATAGAGGGGCTAACGATTACTCTACAGACGCTAAACGACAGACAGATTGACAGAGATAAGGGTCATTCATTTCCTGATATATATTTGTTATTAAACATGAAGTAAACATTTTTCCATTCCGAAATTTTCCGCGAATATAATACTTCTCTCATCTATTTACATGGGAAGTAAAATCTAGTTGATTAAGATAGAAGATATGTCGTTATCTCCCTAGCTATGTTTTCGGATAATACATTCAATCGATTACTGGTCAAATAATGACTTATATGATTATTTATTGCAGAATATATTAAACAAACATTGCAATGATGTGCTCAGTTTTAAATTTCAAATTTTAAGAGTAACGCCCACCACTCCCAGAGGAAACTGCGTAGACTCAATATTCGTGATGTAAAAGGTATCCTCTTTGAAAAGAAAATTGACGCGCTTTCAGGTATTGGATGGTGGATGGGGGGAGATATTGAGAGCACATAAGCTTTTGCTTTTTATTTACATGTAGTCATATAATGGCCCTTTAAACGGTGAGAGAACTTTATTCAATAAGACCATATGTAGTCTTCGGATAAAATGGCGTCAAGAAAGTTGAACTTCCCGCGCAGTGGCTGAGCATATGAATAATCATTTTGATTTGATTCCATCTAACCGAATATAGAGTATAAGCAATCTTGAGAGTCCTGTGCGAATATGCTCAAAAGTCATATTTGCCAATGCAATCGTCTTGTACTATGATCAATGATACGATGGCGATGCTTCATCTGGTCGGCTGGAATCCATTGTTGGCAGTGTTAGTCGTGGTGGTAGATGAATATAACTAAAGCTTTTACAATATCAATTCTTTCCTAGTCTGTGGCCTTTGAAGTGAAACACTAGGAAGGGAATTGTCCTGGATTGCTTTACCGCAATTTGAGGATGATCCCAGGAAATCAGTAGTAGGTATATGTTTTTATACCAGCGAGCGGTTCAAAAGCATATTCACTGCGTTCATTCTTTTGGATACCGTGCTCGCGTTGGCGTCTTGCGCTTTCTCTGCATTGGCCGCCACCACCATGCAAAGGCCGACATTCCGTGTTGCCTGTTTGCCATCATCGGGCGATTCCACTCTATTTGAACGTCGCGATCGTTGGTCGTTGAAAAAATGTCAGCTTACAACGACCAGAGGGAAAAAACGGTCGCGGTCGGCACGATCCGCAGCTGCTACTCGCTCTGACGATATGCAGCGGGTGCTGTGGACAAAGACCGAATGGCGAGACAACATCTCATCGATAACTGGGCAGATGATGCAAAATAATGACTGCACGCGGAAGAGCTACTTTAAGGTGAGAGGAAAATTGAGGATGGAATCTAGTAGAGTTACACAGGAGTCTTGGAAGTTGTGTGTTCAGAAACATGCAAATGTGAAGTTTTGCTTAGTTTACTATTATTCAAGCGTTACGAGAAATCGATATCACTATCGCCTTAAATCGACCAATAGCTTGAGAAACAAAATTGGGTGAAGTAGTTCGATGCAATATTCCCTACACATTTATGTTCTTTGGAGATGTTAAATTGTCCTGTGGTTGTTTCGCTGAAATCGTCCGCTACTGTTGTGTAGAATTATCTTGGTCTTTACGATCAGCGTATCGCATTTTTTGGCCTGGCTCGCCTCTACGAGATTGATATACACACATAAGAAAAATCACGGGTTTGTTTTTTACTATCTCCGATTGACTTTGGAAGAACTATAGCATCTATTTCCTTGCTTTACGTGAAAGAGTTAGGAAAACATTGAACGTGTTTCGTCAATTTTCCATCGATATCACATTAATTAATATAAACAGACCGACGAAACTGAGTGACACGGACATTAGTGATGGTAGTTATTAGAAATACCTATTCTAGCCCTAAAGGAATTTAAATGTGAAAAAAAATTACCAGAAGACTCGATTTTTTGGCCAGCAAACAGTCAGGAACCCATTTTATTTAGGAAATTAATTCGATCGATATTAAGTTTGTTCTATTGGCCATACACCATTTAATTGATTTTACAATTTTTTCAAATTGAATCCGCCAAAAATTGGGGACAACAAAAAACTTGTCTTCATTGAGCTTTTTATTCTACATATAGAACCATATGTTGTGATCGTGTTAACAACTTTTGAAATTTATCATTGGGTTTCCGTAGATGGATTCGTTTAATAAGATGTAGCTGTTTAACAATCAGATAAAACATCGCTTGGCATCAACGCACAGCGTCGTTCCTCGAGTTGACTGCGCTCGTCCACCAAAGCATGTGGGATTGGAATTTCATCTTATACCTGCACTTGTATGCTAATTCTATAGGGTTTTGATCTTTTCGTGGAAGGCAATTTTAATTATGACTGTCTAACGTCTAATACAAAGTTGTGGAAATGTTAACAGGGATAATTAAGAGAAAGTAGTACAGTACATGAGAATGATAACCTCTTTAACAAATTCTCTTTGAAACTGTTTACCGTAAGAAGTTTCAATAAAATCCAGGTCTTTGAAGCCATTTTACCTTAACTTTCGAAAGATTGTTTATCTGCGGCGTACTAATTTCAAAAAAATTCTGACACCCAAAAAATGTTTTCAACTATGTCGAGATATGTCCATGAGTTCCAGAAACGTTTTGCCACCTCATGGGCCAGTGTACGGCAAAACATGTCCAATGCGGACTGCGCATGGAGGACGACGAAACGGTGAAGCATATTTTGTGTAGTAGATGCTCTACAATGGGACGTGTAGAGAAATCCTTTTCGTTGTCACAATGCTGCAACCAGAAGATCTGGTGCCTCGGCCAACAGGCAGATCGGCTTCCTCAGGGAGGTCGAGCTTATGATAAATGAATGTCAAAACTCACCATGAACTGATACCTTCCAACCTATCTAGTCCACACTGTGATTTGTAAAGTCTAATAAAAGCTGTACAAACGACTGAAACTTTTAATACTTCATGTGAATTGACTATTTTACAACAAATTATATGATTTAATTGAAAACCGATTTGAGATACATGATTATATCATTTCTCGATTAAATACTCCTGTTATACAAATACTCATCAGATTACCATAATGATAATAAAGGCGAGTTGAGGGGTGAATCCAAATTCGTACACAACCGATCCATTGTGTATGTGTAACTCATATTTTCCTCCTTCAATTTAGACTTTTCGCGGCGGGGAGAGATGGATGTCAACGTCTCTCCCCTCCCCCACCGCGACTATCCGTCGTGAGGCGTCCGCGTGCTCCCCTTCCACCCCCATTTGGGAGTATAACTTCCCTTGTATAGATGTAAAATCAATAAGAGGTGGAGGCGACGCGGTCGCGTGGCTATATAAGGGCGAGTGGGTAGTGGCGGAGGGAGGGGGTGTAAGTTCGGTATCGGACCGGCGGACGGTTAGAGGAGAAGAATGGTGGGGGTCGCGGTTACTCGCGATACACGTAAAGCCCGGGGTTACATGTCTTGTTGCATGGACGTTGACGAGCGGGTGTGTGTGGAGAGAGGCGAGGGGTAATGCCATTGTGTCCTCCAAAATGTGGAGCTTTCTTGCGGTGTTTTATGTGACTATAATATCTATTTATCTTCTGTCTGTAGAATTTATTATATATGGGAATACTGCAAACATACCGCCCTGTTGATATGCGGTGTAAGCATACATATATTTTACATAATCACCTTAATAGAGAACAATACCTAGGGAAGAGCAGATGTGATCTTTTCGTATGAAGCGATTTTTTTCCAAGAAAGCTTAGTATCTACGATATAAGGTATAAAGTCTACCAATCCAAGAGAGCCAACTGCTTTCAAATTCAATCAGGTTCTTTATTTCAACACGATTTTATTAGCTTCGCTTGTATGTATGTATGTTTGTAACAGAATCTTCGAATGATGTTGTTACCCGTTTAAAATCTTAGATTAATTTTAAATTTTGCACACTTATCAAGAATCGATGAGAAACAATAAGTTTACCCATTATTGATTTTTAGAAAGCAATGCGTTTAGGATTAATGATACGAATTAACATTACAATTTTTATTAGTTTTTGACGCAATACGTTTGAAACGAATGACATTTAATATTTCTTCTTAACATAATATAAATGAGAAAAATAAAGATCATTCTAGCTTATTTATGAAACTGTGTTGATTACACAATCTTTTTATCTGCATGATGGAAGAGTTTCACCAAGTAAGAGCATCTACAATCTACATTCTAGCTTTATCAATACGTCTCGACATCTTTTATGTATTCATTTCCAATAGACTTTTTCGCGGGCCTCTATTATGTATTTCACCCTTAAAGGGGGTTCATTTATTCGAGTCGATGTTGTTAGCATTCGGGGCAAGGGGTCGGTCGAAGACGTAATGAAAATACGATCGGAAAACTCTTTTATGGAGCTTTGATTAATATTTTGGCTGGAGAAGTAACAACCAGAATTCGGTGAAAGCAGAGGAAGGTATTTTTCAATTAGAAGCAATATCAGATTGAAACGTTGGAGGAATGGTCCCTCTCATCTTTCCAATAATTTATATAGTATTCATGTATTCTGCTCCACAATACGTTTATTCAAATGCTCATGTTCTGTTATATTATATAGTATGTATTGTAACAAATTGGGTAAAATTGATTGTCTCAGTACTTCTTACGCATTGGTTTGAAACCACCTACAATTTTGCAGTAGTTTTGAAGAAAAGAAGTAAAATCATTGATCAAATCTAAGTATTCTCTTAATTTGAGTGCATGTTTCAGAAAATATTTGTAGTCCTAAATTTGTAAAAATATTATCAGTTATGAGCAAGGGAAGTATTTTATTTTCCAAAATTTAGGAATAAGCCTTTTGGTCGTTCTGTGATAGGTGTACTCCACGAAAAAAACATGTCATTAACTTCTGGCAGTGCGCACATAAAAAGAAATTCTTATTTCAAGAATTACGATATTCTTATAAAGATATACTCACGACAAGAACATGTGATCTTAATCTAAGAAAATTTACTTGATATGAAATTATGATTAATTTGAACCAAGAAAGTCATATTTTCGAATTCAATACTCATTCTAAAGAAATACAGTCTGAAGAAGAATATATTTGTCTTCACAACTGAGATTTCAATGCTTTCTAACAAGTATTTCATATTTTGTTTTTTATGTTATAATATTATCTATCGTAACCCCATTCACTTCAATCCGGAATCGAACATCTTGCGATTCGCTCCAAATAATTCATTTTCTTATCGCCATCTTCGTCGACGGTATTTCAGCGGTTGTTTCTACGCTCGTTATTTTACGATTGCATTTATTTTTTATGAATCCCCTCTCAGGATAAATGAATGTTAAAACGTTGGGGTTGTGTCTGTTGTGAAGATCTTATACAGGTGTTGATGTGATAGGTGTGATGTCTAAGTAAATAATCTCTAATACCAATGGTGGTCGTATATCTTCTGGCCTAGGTAGAGGTACATATTTTGTTATATTCTGTGTATCTGTACTACACCTTTGAAACTTGAATTAGAAAAAATATTGTATGGCGCAGATAAAGGTATCAAAGAAGTCACATTGGTACAGTTTTGACACTTCGGTTCTTCTTTTTAAGGTTAATGAACCAACAGCAGCTTTGATAACAGCCCATCAAAATTACCGAGATATGGTATACTTGAATGGAATTGAAACCACATACGTATGAATGAATATTTGCTGAGGCTGCCCAGGCAGCCGAAACGTCAGTAAATATTCATTTCTATGTATGGTTTCAATTAGCGGCCAGCGAAAAATCTAATGATTGCCAAACCTCGTTATGTTTTTCGATCATCTGATGATTTTCTGGCTTAAAAACTATTTTGGGGCTTTTGTTGTACGTATTTGAGGTGTAATTTAAAAAAAATTTGTTTAAAAAGTTTGGATATTTGAACATTTCTCAAATTTGAGGCTACTTTATAGACATACTAGAAAATGGGCGCTACATACAATTTTCAATAGTAAATACGTCTTGTCTATTTCCATTTTACAATGAAAATGTATTATAATTTATTAAGAAGTCCGAAATCAAACTTTTGAACTTATAGTTAGTTTTGAAATGATTAAAGATATGAAAATTATTGAATAATTTTGGGAATCTGAAATAATGAAATATTTAAAGCGTTACAGTATTTCAAATTCAATTTAAACTATCAACAATTTCAAATTTCGACCCAAATATTTATTTATCAACTGTTATAATCAAGTGCGTAATAATGAGTGATTTGTCTTTTATTGTTCCAGGAATACTAATCTGCATTTATCTGTGATAACAAGGTGAAGAAGGTAAGATAGTAACTAATACACTGAAAAACTATTATATACCTATTAAGAAAAATCAATTTTGCTCTGGAGATTTATTTTATTCATATTTCACGGAATAGTAGAACAACAATGCATTTACGTTGACAATTTTAGGCAATTTTCATCACGGAAATACTATTTTTACCTGTCTTCTAAATACCACGTGATAACAATTACTGCTTTGATGCATATAAAATTTTGGAAGTGTCATTAGTTTAGTGATGCTTAATTTTTTTTAAATAGATTTATAGGCAGGGCAAATTGAAAAAAAAATACTTTTTATATTAGTTTTTTTCATTTTTGGGTGTAATCATAAATATTCCTATAGGAACGATAATTACTGAAGCGTAGTTTAAAATAATATAAAAATGTATTATTTTATATTTCTTAGGTGTTTATCATTTTCTTAGAATCAAAATTCACTTTCCGTCATATACATATACAGTTGACTTTCAATTCCTGACTGACGGGGAAATCAGATTGCAATAACCATCCTAGAAAAATCTCCAATAACAACCCCACCAGTCTACAGAGAGTAATCAAAACTAAGCGTAATGAATATAGGAAAGGAAAATCGAAATAGACGTCGGAAGGGGAAGCAGAATAATATAACCAGCGAACGAGAGCATTGCGAACTTGACCTTTCACAAGCGATGACCGTGACCTTCGACCCAGATTAAAATGTCCGGCGCATCACAGTTGATAAGGCGTGTAGTATGTGTGGGTGTGAGAATAAGACATAAGCTGCTGTATGTTTTCATGTTATCTCCATGCGTTCAATGCACTATCAGTGTGTACGGGGTATTAGCCCCTTTTTGTTCGTCCCTAATTTCTACGTATAAGCACGAAAAATATTGTAAAAATTCCATTAGGAATATTGGTATGTCATATCCGAGGTATCTAAAGCAATTGTCCATTGTTGGCGGACCGTCTACAAGCTTGTACTTTCTTGTCGCTGTAGTATAACCAAGTCTTAAAATTTTATCAAAAAGATATATGCAAGAAGCTAGCTATGTGATTGGCGCAGTGTATAAGTGTCGTTAGTAGACTAGCTAAGTTGTGAGTGGTAAAATAGAGGCAGTTATATTTTCGGGATACCTACGCTCAGACGTCAACACGGATGTGACGCACATGGATTAGTATTTCGTAGTGGTTGATGCTTCGATATATTTACCACCAATCCCTGCATTTCCCATAGATATGTCCTTTTTCCAACACTTTTCTTGCTGTTGAAAATTACATTTAATCCAATCTGCATCACTGGCAGCAACATGCACCAGACCAACTTGCACGAAGACCAGCCTGACAAGGTCTGTGTCCCAGAAACTGAGGATTCTCTTCTGTCCGCTGCCCAAAATTGAATGCACCCTACAAGGCTCAGATCTGAGTATCATTAAAATGCTGCTCGCATGTGTAGGGATGGGATCCTAAGTACTCCCGGACTCAATCTTGAAAAAAGCAATTCTTTAAGTGAATGCGCTTGACACTATAAAGAATTCCCACTGTTTAAAACATCGGACAAGCTCATTGTCACCAAATTCCAATAACTCGAAGGAGCGTCTTCATTCTTCTTGGGAACCTCAGCGTTACGAAATGAGCTGTCGGGAAGTTTATTCCCTGATGTTACAGTTTGAAGCGTTTTGAAGGTTAGTGCGAATAGACATGTGACCAAGAAGGTTAATAGTGCACATTCCAGTACTACATAGTAATTTTTCGAATAGATGTTAGTCATGACTGTACTCTCTGTAAATTTGAGTCGTCAAAAAAACGTGCGAAATCGTTAGTATCGTCTAAAAGTATACCCACGATTACCACGAACACCTGATTGAATGAAGTCTACAAGTCGAAGCGGAACTTGATACCAATCCACTATCCTAAAGACGATTGAGGATACCTCATCAACCGAAACGCAAAAACTCAAGACAATGGGTCGCAGGGGACAAGGGATGAGAGGTTAACGGTCACAGAGTGTGGGGTAGTTATCTTGAGCACACATAAGTCTAAATTGTTGTTTATATAGTTACCAATAAATCGTTTAATCAAACAAAATAGTTTACTATAGTGACATGACGAGCTGTAAGCAACACCTACAAATTTAAAACAATATATTCACTATACTGAATAATTCTTCTATCATGAGAAGCAAAATAGATAACTTTCGAACATCCTACAAAAATCAGATGCTGTTTGTTATCATTTTTGCAGAATCATCCAGACGAATAAACGAGTCCATGTATTTAACCTTTTACAGTGTTTCTGGAATGTGATTGGCTTTCCGCCTTTTTGAATTCATCGTTTATAAAAATGAATGGAATGAAAATTCGCTGTACGGCAAAATATGTATTTTAGCTTACAACGATCAGAAACACTACATTGTACATTGACAGGATTCGCAGATTACGTTGGTGATGAGAAAGTATTGGATGGCGATTATGCATCGAATCATGGGAATTGGCCGCATTTCTGACCGCCGCGCTCCGGTCTCCCCCGTCACCCTTACCGGCTTGTCCGCTCAAAAAAGCAGCAGCGGCTTCGGCTGGCTGATGCGATGGCTTAAATGCGCCGGCGTGTATGTTATATGGCGGACATAAAGACCAAACGCTAGCAATTATTGCTGGTGCTGCTGTTGGTAGAAAGGTGAACGTACTCTTCGTCGATTCGCGGATCTTGGCCGGGTCCTGCCACACCGGCATCGAGAGATGTGCTGAACGGCGCTGGCGACTTTTCGGAAACTCAGCGCCGCGTCCGCCCGAGCAAACGCCTTGTGCGAATGGCTCGAATGATGCCTCCAGGCACCGAACATAGTTCCCACGCTAATTGTTTAATCACATATACATCATGGAAAATCATATCACTCACACTTAGTTCTGTCTGTCTTCCGGACTGGAGAAGTACCATTACGATTTTAATGAAATTTTGATACTAGGGTACTACTGAGGTAAGAGAGAAAAACATTTGTAGACTCTAGAGTTCGGTGCAGGAGTGGCACTATCGTCAAAAGATGCACACAAAAGAATTGAGGTCAATAATTGAGGGTGAGAGCGGTGGAAATTCATTCTTTATCTGCCAAAAGATGGTCTATGTATCATCTATGAACTTTTGCTTCCGGCAGTCCTCCTTAATGGCTAGATATTGTTCACACAACATTTGATGAATAACAATAGAAATGATGGATTTATTTTTCATAGATATGGAATTACACGATACATCCGAATCATGGACATGGTACATTTTCGATTCATTTAGTATTTTAAAACAAATTTAAATTACGAGGGTACAATTTTCTAAAAAAAAAATGGTGTCAAGTAGGTTGAAACTGCAGTTCTCGTACGTTGTACAGCATGTAATATTTAGAAATATTCTTTCATCTTGGGAATTTTTTGAGACTGAGTGAAACCCCTATGTCACTGAAGGTGAATATATATATATATATATATATATATATATATATATATATATATTAATCCATTGTGTGTAGATCCACTTAAGAGATCAATGAACTCATACATAACGCCTGCATTTGTATGTTGTTGGTATATATGTGTAAAGAGAAAGTCCAGTTCATATTACTCGTATATCTTGATGCATTACACATGCGTCACCAAAAACTATGTCACTTATTTCCTTTGGTCTATCTTGCTTTGGTATGTCCGGTATTCGTATTATTAAAACTCGGGAATCATTTAGTAAGGTTTCTGATGATACCCTAACACACATTAAACCATTTAACTTCTTTCACAAGTTGTATACATTTCACGGTGCGGTTAATTTATTTCTAATAAAAAATCTAAATAGAATTAATTTGGTCTACTGTTCAAGCAACTCGTACAACAGATTAGTGCATTTTAATTAAATGATGATTTATAAATAATTACGAAACTGCCATTTAGCCTATTAAAAAATAGGAAGTGGATTGATTCTGTATTTCGCGTGTAGTAGTAAAAAAAATTCTTCAAGGAATAACAAATAGTTACTTCATCTCACCCTGTCTGGCCACTAGTTGGAGAGGGTCCCTAATAGGAAAAATAATACTTCTTGCTGGTCGCAGATGATTGGTATAAATAGGAGAAAGATGAATAGGATAGATCTGATATGTCAGTATAAATAGGATAGATCTGATATGTTCTTTCTTGTGTAAGTGGTTGTAGGTACCCCAAGCCTGTAATTTTAAGAGAGTTCCAAATATGTATGGTTGTTTCCCCCCTTCTTCGTCTGCGTTTTCGTCTTCGTCTTCGGGCCTCGAACCCGGATTTCCTCTCCTCGATCCTGAAAATCCTCATGCCCTTAGGAAAGTATGCAGCTCCAAGAGAAATACCGCGCAGGTCCTGTGGCCAATTGAGACTAAAGATCTATTGACACACATTTGTATGTTCTTTGGTCATATTTCATCTGCTTAATTAAAACACTTGCAATTTAGAAATATCTCTACATGTATGATTTTCGTTAGATTTCACAATCTTATTATCAAAAGAATCTTTGAAAAACAATTAAATTGTTGTTTTATCTTTTATACTTTTTAGATAGTATGCATTTTATGATTCAATATTGTTTTCCTATTTTTGCAGAACATGATTGTACAAAATGGGCTGAATCAACGAACTACACTTCAGGGGGTGGTAGAAAATTGAGCTGAAAGGTAACATACGAGTACATATGCATTAACCTAAGAACAATTTAACATTTAAATTAGGATTCATTTTTGTTCTAACAATTTGTTATTCTAAATATTTTGGAAATATAAAAAGAAACTTATATATACTAAATTTTCAATTATTATTTTTTAATATATTCAAATTATATTCAAACATGTTTCCATTTGAATGGTTTTTTTGAGTTTTTATAAAATACAAATTATTCTACCAATTTGCTAATATTCTAAAAACTAGCTTTTTTATACGCGAATGATTTTTTTCGTTTTGCAACATTGAGAATTTATATTTTCATTATTTATTTTTCTCGGCCCAAATAATTCAATATGAATTTCAACTACTTTGATATTGTGGTGTCACAAATAAAAATCTTCATCAAAGCTATGGTAAAATTGGGAAACTTAAACTAATTATTTCCGACTATAGCATAATTAAGCCTAGTTCTTCATTCTGGATCAACAACTATTACTATTATAATAGTTTACTTAAGTTGAGCGAAAGGCTGGACAGTTTAACATTTTGGTTTCGAGGAAGGCAAAAAAGTATATATTTCACGTGCAGTGGTATCAGTTTATATTTGAATATTTGGTATTTTTTAGTATTTACAATATATTCAAATTCAATTCCAGAAGATGAACAATTCGAAAATCCGATCCAAATTTTTATTTATTTATATCTTCATTTTTAAACTGGTGTCATCGCATGAGAAATACAGCAGCATTTGCGAAAGAACTTTCGATCCTAAGAGCTACTTGTAGAAGATTTTCACGGAAGTTAGAGCAAAATTTTTTGTTTTGATAATTAAAATATTTAAACAGCTTTAGTTGCCTCTATCTCTGAAACGACGAACTAAAATTTCTTATAAGCCACCATAAATAGTAGTATTACTACTCCTGCGAATGTTGTAAACAGTGAATGAAAATATTAGATTATCTTGGAGCTATGCAAGTTTAACATATTTCTCAAATATTTCAGTTGTCTTATTAGGACACTCGAGCGATAACATAGGTGTAATATTTATATTTTTGAATGGAAGGGTCAGAAAGTATAAACAGCATATGTTAAAATGATTACAAATAGTTTAAAATATGGTAACGAACTTAGGCGGAATATAACATCCTATATACACATACCATTGGGCTACAAAAATAACATAGAACTTAGTACACTAACACTGACTAATCTATTTCATCCCATTCCGTGATTTTTCTCGCTTTCAAATTATTTCTTGTCAAAGGTCACTACGTTTGACATGCCACGACTTCGTTTAGAATTTCATTTCTCCCAGCCAGCAGAAATAAACAATAAACCTGTTTGACAGATGAGAAAATACCGCTGTCTTCCAAACTCGTCAATTTCTGATCAATTTTTAAGCTGTTATTATCAAAAATAGCATCAGTGCGTGCTATAATTCCGGTGAATAGAAGAATTCTTCCAGTTATGTCGCCTTGTAAGCGCAACTTGTATTTTCTTCAATTCAGTTGATTCACTAACGAGAATAAATCTGATCCGAACGGAAGTTGTCACAAGCAAGGTGCTATAAGGAGTGTCTAAGCGGTTTGGTCTGGTCTGTTTTCAGAGCTGTGGTTTGGAAATGGATAAAGAAAATGGGAAGAACAGCGATAAAAACACTGGGACAAGCAAAGTATCAAACTCGCAAGATGCCGCTTCTCTTCTGGATGCTGCCAGCCTTTTTGGAGGTAAGTTTTCTGATTTTCACATTAATTTTAAATAATGAATAATTTCATATTAATATCTTATGTTATATATAGTGAATACTTACTTGGATCTAATAAGAGATTCCGTTATTTAGATAATCATGGTGTCCATACAATTCTTTCCATACTACAATGTGATAGCGTGTATCGTTCGAAATTTGCCTAGATAGTGTTTCCTTGTTTCAATAGGTAGAGAGGTGGGGAAAACCGATCGTACTGCTTAATTTTACAGCAGAATATATCAAATCTATATAAGTATTGTTCCTATTTTCTTAACTTTATTACCTGTCGTCCGTGAACCTATGGGGTGTATCTGATTTGCCAGACTCCGTAGTTTTTAAGGGATGCACATATATGGAGGAACTTCTTTTACAACCCACGCATAAGCAAGGAAAATATTATGTATGAGTCGTTAAAATCTGATTGTTTTCCTATATGAACCATCCTCGAGCTTGATCTTGGTTTCACAGTTCAAATTGAGAAAGGAGTGCAAATGTAATCGCCAAAAGCCGACAAAGGGTGTGCATGAGTGAACACGCCAAACTCGTTAATCGCAAATTACGATATTTCATACACAACAAGATATATAATTTAATGGTATTTAAGGGTAAAAAGCTAGTATTTAACTACCATATCTGGATTTTCGGCTTACAATCACTTTGTAGCCTTATATAACCTCAAAAATTACCAAGAACTATATTTTCAGCACTATTTTATGTTAGTACGTAAGCAAATTCTAACGTTTTTGTTTGCCATCCGTAGTTTGTGTATCATGACAATATGATATGTTGCAGCCTACTGGCCCCGGGGCGACTCCGCCTCAGCTGCGAACGCCGCCAACTTGTTCGCAGCGGCGGCGGCGGCCGGCGCGGGAGGTTTCAGTATGCCGCCCCATCCTGGCCTGCCCTTCGGCATGGCTGCCGCCCAAGCGGCGGCGGCCGCAGCGGGCGGGCGGTCTGGATCGGCCGCTCACCAGGGGTACCCACCCACCTCCAGCGCGTCCCAGCAAGCGGCGGCGGCTGCCCAGGCTGCCTATAATACGGCTGCTTACAGTAACACGCTCTCTGTAGCCGCCAGCCAAGCGGCTAGTCTTGGGATACCTGCAGCCAGTGAGTATACAAAATCATTTGTCTCATGCATGCATTCCACTCATAAATTAATTTACTTATATGGGTCAAAATTATTAAGAACGATTAAATGAAAATGTTTTCGATCGATCCGGATGCGTTCGTAATTCTTATCATAGTAAATAACGGAGATATGAATGGGGTATTAAATCGGATTTTTTAAGAGCAGCGACCAGATTCTTTGCGTCACAGTAGCTTGGTTCCACAACAATAGAATTTTTTTTGGTTATTTTAATCATATTGAATCAGACTTATCTTCGCTGTGTTAAGGACTATAACGCTGCAGATCAAATGGATCTATCAAAATTTCCCCAAAAACTGCAGCCATCGCAGTGCGTTCAGTCATGACTCTCTAATAAAACTTCATAACTTCGACATAGGCCTCGTATATCTTTACTGAACTATGCAATATACGAAATATGCATGTCTTCACATCAGGCGAATTGTATAGTGAAGACGAAGAGTATACATCTGCACCAGCCGTCAGCTTCTGACGTGAATTATACCGATAACTGTGCATCGTAAAAATGTAAACGAAGGACAAGAGATGGCGCTGTAAATGAGTTCAACCTTGTTGAAGGATGCGTAGTTGTCATATATGGCCGCTATTAACAAGTCCTCAGACTGACTTAGTAATGACGTTAATGACACTTGAAGAATGTTGCTACATAACGTTTCTGTCATTGTCGTAGTGTTAACTTAATGTCAAAATTTCATCAAAATCAGAATGGTTGCTGATGAAAGTGATGCCATGGATTACCGGACAGCCCACAGATAGGCAGACAGATCGACAGAAATGAGTGACATGGTTTTTCGTAATGTAAATGTAAAGAAGACAATATCTCGAAATCGCAATTTTTTGCGATTACACAAATTCCCACGCCTATTGACGTGGGAAGTAAATGTAGATATAATCGATTTTCTGGAGTTTTCATTGGATTTCCTTGTACTTTTGCGTAAATCCGAAACTGGATGTGACAAAAAATCATCTTATTGAATCTTGTCTTATATTTTATTTCTTAATTTGTATTGGTTTGATTATCTCATAAAGTTGTCAAAATTAGGTAATGCCTCCGGAAGACTCGTCAATTTTTGTGTGATAATTCAATGAAAATTTAGTTTGGAAGGTCCCTCATTTTTCAATTTTATTGTGATTCCGTTAACCGGTCATCGATAGTGAAATGAATCAACATACACCTTAAAGTAAACAATAAACATTTCGACAATAAAAAGGTTTAAAACAAATGTACTCAGTTTAAAACTAAAGCTTTCTGCAAAAATTGCATGGTCCTCGTCATGGTCGTTTTTTTTTCAAGGATAATTTGATAACTTAATTTTGAGCCTGGCTAGACTCTCAACTTGAAATTTTCTATTCGCACTCTGTTGGAAATTATTAATTCTACTAATTCAGAAGCAGTATTTAGAACATACGAGTATTTAGAATGCATACTGTAATCATAAATATACGCATGCATACTTGAGTTGATGTGTTTTTTGAAATACACTATTTAGTTCCATTAACATTATGTATAAATCTAATTGCATTATTTATTTTCGTAATTACCATTCTTATTTAACGTTTTAGTATCAAAATAGCATCCTGATAGTATTATTTTTTATCACAATTTTTTTTACATCAGTAATCTGGAAGATTTTCGGAAAGTATTAGATTTAATATTTAGTTATTCTTTAATTCGACCAGAAAACTTAATTTTACTCCTTTCCAAAAATTTCAAGAATTACATTTGAGCACATTTCAGAATTTTAGATGTTCTAGTCGTTAGTTAATATGTTATAACCACCTATACCAAACCCGAATGAAAATTGTCAAATGCATAAGATATGTTCCTTCTTTTCGCAGTTTTTTTTGTTTGACATTATGTGTGACTTCGCTCACAGTCTTTGATCTATACAAAGCTACCATCCTTAGTCGAAACGCCGTATGTGTAGGAAAGTCAAAATTGAGTAAAATGAATTTTTGCTCTAGAGTCTCGAAGATTGTAGATTTTTTTGTCCCTTATATATGTAATTAAAGACAGAATACATATTGATGCAAAATAATTTCGAATACGTTTAATTTTCTGCATTTAAAAAATACTACATCTGCGTTCTTTAGAACTTATCCTAAAACTCCTATTGCCTGGAGGGATTGATTTTTCCTTGGAAATCTCATTGTTAGTAATATTTTATATGTGGATATGAGGTCTTGCTGACGTGTTCTAATTAATGGGCTTGCATTGCATCTCATTGTGCGATTTTGTCATCCCACTCACAGGAAGGTAGCTTATTCTATTCCCTCCGACACAGCCACAGATCGATTATGCTATTTCTGTCTAGCGTGCTGTGCCGGCGACGAGTGCCTGTCGCATCCCAGCTCTCGTCACATCCTCTGTGTACCGAATTATACGCGCCCGGCCCAGGAGGATGGGTAACAGGGAGGGAGGATGGGGGAGCAGAAAAGTAGATCAATAAATGAATTGCATTTCTCCTAATATTTCAACTCGGCTGGTTTGTATACGAGCTCTAACGGTAGAGCAAACGTTAAACAGCTCTGTTACAACGTGGCCTCCTATGAGCGTTGTAATCAAAATACCGTAGCATTTGAAGCACTCTGTTTCCCCTACTGTTCATACACATTTTGGCCGATAGACGAGGATCGTATGCGTTTTATCTGGATACCTGTTGATATACTCACTGTGAATATCTACAAATAGGATAGAAATACTTCGAAAAGAAAGTTGTAAGGATATTTCTGAGAATGTTCATACTAAAAAAGAATTTAACCGAGTTCACTTTAAATATAGTGCTTCTCTGCCTAGTAGGTACTATCCAAGTATAAAATATATGAAAGGTTTTGGAAATCCTTTAGCGTGGTGGAATCAGCTGCCGAAAAGGTTATTCTCCAATACCATGCTTTGTAGT